>OZ018324.1:84046739-84794239 GCA_963969495.1 Ceratothoa steindachneri
GATTGGCCGTGCAACTCACCATTACAGGAACCAAAGTCATCCACCCCAGCTTGTGTCGTCCCCACCCCCTGAGACCATCATACCCTCGTCTGTCTGAGAGTTTTAAATGATAGTGAGAAAGCTCACGGCATCTATTGGTGGCACAAACGCTTCTTAACAAGACTAAGAAACAGCACAGTTCCAGAAATGGAGCATATTCTGGAAAGTTTTTTGCCGCTCTACGATCTGTAGGGTGGCACACACACTTTCACGCCCAATAACATATTTCATCAATTTAACTTTTTCGTTCGCACCTCCAAAGACCGCCACCCAAATGAAAAATGTGCCTGTAGGATTGAGAAGGATCAACCTTGAATTTGTCGAGGATTAGATGCGCCTGCAACACTTCACCAGCCCCCCTTCCCCTCATATGACCCCCAACCAGTTCATTTGTAATTCTTCTTACTCATTTTTTAATTGTATTATTATTGTTAGTATTATTATTATAAATCAAATGGAAATGTTCGTAGAAAGCGCACAGCCATCTAACATTACGAAATAGATTGAAAGTGATGTTCGATGAGAAACCAGCCTTATGTGGTGCTGTTGACAGCCCCTGGCGCTTTGTATTATTAAGTGGTGTTCTTCTTTCTCTAAATTGTTTAAGAACATAAAAAAGAAGGAGACTGCAAAAGACCATTCATGGCCTACATATAAATATCATGAGATATGTTGCAATAAGAAATATAACGGCTCAATTTATGGCAACACTCGTGTCATCCTTTCGTTCATTGAATTCGAGCAGTCGGCCGAATACGGCCAAATAGAGGTCAGTCAACTCACTCATATTATGTAAGGAGGTCATGACAGTGTGTGTACGGGGGCATTAACTACTAGGGATTACTGTAAGTAATCACGCCCAAAGCCATTCTCAAAGAGATACTATTTAATTTAAAATTAATTCTAACATTAATGGGAAATCGGTGGGAGGCGGGTTCACCAGCGTTTTAAGTAGTCTACTCAGTCTATTATAACTTAACCACACTTTCACCCCCTAATTTTTCACCACTTCCCTTAACATCTTCTTTGATTGTCATGGCGACGCTTGTGTCAGGCTATCATCATCCCATTTTAGCCTCTTGAACGGGTGAAGAATCATGTACCCATATAGGTACACATCAGTACCACATCTACCCATGACTATACCCACGCAATACCTATGACTATCTATACCCACGGTTATACAAATGATATGCCCATGCTATACCTATGATTAAATCCGTTTTACCAATCAATGGGCGCACTCAGGCTATAATCACAACTATAAGTAGTCATGACAACGCCCATGGCTATATCCATTGATACCTACGGTTATATAAATCCTTGACTCATGCTTGTTTACCTCTGATTAAATCCATGTTTTCACAATGGCTACACCATTGCTATACCCATGGCTATACTCATGGTAATGCCCACGGCATGCCCATCTTATACTCAAGGTATGCCCGTGCGACACGATGCTTAGCAGGGCTTTTATTATAACAGCATAAAAGTTTTCCCTACTAGGTGTAATCCAACGAGGGAGATGGAAATTGGAGGAGATGAAAACGGGGCGTACCCTGTCAAATCTAGAATAAAAGATAGTTATTTTCGTTCAAATCATCAAGGTTTCTTCATCTTCCTGTCTCTCTCCTCTCTCATTCGTCCACAACTTGATAAAATTTAAAGCGACCCCCCCCCCCCCTAGCTGCTGCTGCTGTTGCTGACCCATTGCCGCAAATGGGTCATTTCTGCAAATGCGGAGAATTGGTGGGTCGCGTCTTGGGCGGATCTTATGACGCCGAGAGGCTCGGACGACGCCAATCCCGCCCCACCGCAACGCCTTCTCGATTCCAGCCAGTTATGTAGTTCAGAAAGTAAAGAGAATGGTGCGACTTTCCACCCAAATAAGAGACAAATACCATAAAGATTTTCCACAAGTTGGCATCGGCGCACATCAATTCCATTAAAAACTACCCAATCTCTTCTACCAATTACGTATTATTAAGTCCAAAGTCATCCATAGAAGAAACATGTGAAATGTCTTCCGGAAATGACACTTCGGGAGACCCAAGTTAGGGTTTCCTGGACCATGCTAGAGATGTGTCCTTGCAGCGAAAGAAGGGTGTAATTCGCGTGAAAGTGGGGGGGGGGGTAGGTATGCTAGATAGGTGAAGCTAATCGTCTCTCGGTTCGAACTCCATGAAAGAGATCTGACCAGAGCGGAAGGGCCATATATAATGCTGCAATCACGACGTTTACTAAAGTATTCGTACTGCAATGATGTCTATGAGCATGTTGAATTGAATTGTTGTAAGAGTAGGTGTGGGTAGGGGGTAGAGATAGGGTGTGTGGACAAAAAGCGGAAAGCATGTGGTTTTTTTTCTCCCTAAATATATAAGAAATATGTTGCCGTAAGCTAAAGATTCTTCCTTTTAAGGCAACACTCATGTTAACGTCTGATGGGTGACTTCGAGTGACGGACTAATACATCGTCAGCCTTATGGAAGGCATGGGGGTATGTTTATATTCATTCTGTGTGCATGTGTATGGCTTAACCAGTTGTTCGTTAATTTTGCTGGATGGTATACACAAAGAATTATGAGCAAGAAAAAGGTAGGAACGGACTATCTCTCACTATATGGATTTTTACTTGTTTCGGTCGACTCGATTGATTCCCAAGGAAGGACTCGGCTCCCTTTGATAGGATAAACCCTGCGCGCCCCCTCGCTTTTCCTCCCTTTCTTCTTCCTCCTCCTCCCGCTAATACTTATACTACTACGACTGCATCTATCTGTAGAGCAGTGTTTCCCAACCTCTTTTTCCCAAGGCCCCGCTATAACTTAACAGAAAAACGTATGCTCCACCGGTAGTTGAAAAAAAAACAACTATTTTTTATATTGTAATCATAATTATTGAGTACAAAAGAATCTAACTAACATATTTATTGACCACAAAAGAATAAATGAATCACTTTAATCTAGATAGAACCTTGTGTCTGGTGCTTACGGTATATATCCTTGATTCGAGGAGACAAGTTTGTTAGTTTCAGCCCTAAATTACGACCTTTTGTAATTTCAAGTCGGTTCCTCTCGGCTCGTAGCAAATCACCAACAGCACTGAAGTCCCTCATTCAACCAAATAAGAAGAGGAAAAATAAATCTAAAGTTCCCTTCCTTTCTAATATAGCAGTGTTAAGGTATTTCCTTTCAACTTTCTCACATAGCCACGCAATGCTACCTTATATTTTGAACACAGTATTCACTGATTCATCTTGTTGCAATTCTGATAACTCTTCCTGATATTGTACTGGATTATTAGAAACGTCTACCATCAATGGTTGAGTTAACCAAGAAGGAAAATTCATTGCCTTTAAATCACCAAATCTGGCACTGACCTCCTTTATTAACATCTTCAAATGGTCAACAATTACCTTGATAGTGGTATTAGTTCTCTCACATTTATTCAACCATTAGAATTGATTGAAATTTCTTGTAGAAATATTTCTTTGGTATATTTCGAGAACTGTAATGAATCAAAAAATCTTTGTTTTTGCCCCAACAAGAGTTATATTTGCTCTTTGGAACTGCTTGTTTAAGTTGCCTAGTTTCTTGAATTTGTTTATCAAATAACTGATAATATTCTTGGAGCCCTTACACCCCACTATAATTTTATAGTCCCCACCGGTGGGGCGTACGTCCCACGTTGGGAATCACTGCTCTAGATCTTGTACAGCTGATTGTTTTTGCAGTTGAGACCCTTTTCTTGACTAAAAGTCCCAAGACGTCGATAGTTAATGTACGAATCCTACAGTTCTTATCGCCAATGTCTTATCTCGGATTTTACCTTTTTCTCTCTGTCGTCTCCCATTTGTTCTCTCATCTCACTACTCTCTATTCCTAAAGTTCAGTTTTCGTCTCATTGCGCTTTCCTTGGAGTCATGTGTCTGGCCTCAGCCGATCACGCACTGATGGGCAACTTTCTCGTTGGTCGTCCCGAATGCGCCTGAGTCGTGAGGAAGGTGGCTTGTTGCCACGATCCCGGAGCACGCAGATGGGCCTGGATGTCGCTGCAGACGGGTTCCAAACCTATTTGATGGCTTGCCAACAGGTTGGCGCTAGGTGCGTCGAGCGCCAGTCTGCCGCGTTCAGCCGCATTGAAAGCTCAGCTTGATTCCGGAGAAAGTGTTTCATATTTACGGGACAAAATGTTAAAAGTCGCGTCTCTATGCACCGGGTAGTCTCGCTCGCTTTCATGGCTAAGGGATGCCAACCCGAAAGCTGCTTTAAGGACCGTGAGCATGGTGGGAAAGGCAAATTTAATGGGGTGATTTTCGAGGTATGGTTGCGATTGAGACTTCCGGCTGCTTTTTAACCTCGTTAACTTAAGGAAAGTGAAAAAGTGCCCATCTTCCAAGCCATAAACCTAGAAAGGAGCGACGCCAGACAGCGGAAGAAGGAGGACAAGCTGATGAAAGGCCTGGCATAGAAAGCAACCTTAGTCTTAAGATCACACGCAATCACCAGTACAGAAAGCAACCCCTCCTCCGTAAGGGGCATATTAGTTTGTATAATGTGGGTTTCACATTTTTACTCGCTTTTACTTTTAACATAACTGTTAATTCGGTCGAGTCATAAATATGTTGCTATTTATTGGTATTAAAAGTTGAATTCGCGTAAATCTACCACGTTCGACCGCAGCCAACCAGGTGAAGGACGAAAAGTAATGAAAAGAAGTGGTACCCGGATCGAAATGTTTCGTCCCCAAGGGACGACCATTAAGCATTGTTCATGCATGCCTGCTCATTCAGGTTGTTGTTTGTTGTTTACTTAAACGAATACCAACGAAAGCATCTCCGCCAGAATGTTTGTAAGGAGAGATCTATATAGAAAGTTATGAAAATAGAAAAAGTGGGAATAGTTGGGGCCAGGGGAGCATGCACACTATTCAGATGGCATGTCAGTTGCAACACTGTTGACGGTGCTACACCTCACACCCCTCTTTTGGTTTTCTCTCAAACGAATCAATTGAGTGAGAGCTTGAATGGACCGAGGCGGACCTGGAAAATGGTTTAGTCAGTGCTTCTTAACCTTTCTGAGTCCCAGACCCGTTTGAGAATCTCCCTGGGAATAAACTCATACAGGGGGACCCCCCCCCCCCACAAAAAAGGGTCTGCACAAACACTTTGTGATATATTCTTCATTCATTCACTAATCACCCTTACTTTGCAGGACATGACAGAAGCCACGCATGTAAACACAACTAGATCTCAATTGGAGCTCCAGCAAAGAATATACGATGTCAAACATTACTGCAAGACAGGCTCGTTCAAGAAAGTGCAGGACACTTTCCTGCATCAGTTGGAATATGAAAAAGCTCCCTCTAAGATCAGAATTCAGGACTGGGTGGACCAATTCGAGAACGATGGGACAGTGGAGAACCTCAATGCAGCCAGTGACAACCGCCCAAACTATTCAGGACGCCCCAGGAAGCGTACAGCTGAGCTGGTCGAGAGCGTGAGAGAATTAGTTGAGCAGAGTCCAAAACGCTGTGCGCGTAAGCGAAGTCAGTCCCTCGGTATATCCCGTGAGACTTACAGGAGAGTGCTAGTAATGGATGTAAAGGCCTACCCATACATAATACAGACGAAACAGACCCTTACAGTCTCAGACAAGGAGCAGAGAAAGGCTATGGCAGTCAAGATAATCGAGAAGATTCAGGAGACCCCAACTTTCCTTAACCTCCTTTGGACCTCAGATGAAGCTCATTTACATCTTGAAGGAAAGGTAAACTCGAAGACAAATGTCTTCTGGGTGACGTCCAGACCAAATGAGGCAGTCACCAAGCCCCTACACTTCCCTAAGTGCACGGGATTGACTGCAATCTCAGCCAGAGGCATCATCAGACCATTCTTCTACGAGGAATCTGGCGCGACAGTGATAGTCACCAAGGAGCGGTATGTTGAGGTCCTCAAAACCTTTAAGAGGAAGCTACAAACCCTGTTCCCGTCGCTTATGGGAAAGTTCTGGTCCCAGCAAGATGGAGCAAGCTTTCACACCTCAAACCTGTCCCGAGATTGGCTGAAAGAGAACTTTGGTGTTCGTGTGATCAGTCTCAAGACTGATTTTGAGTGGGCAACTCACGGCTCAGACCTAAGCCCCCATATTTCTTTCCCTGGGGCTACTTTAAAGACAGAGTGTACGCAGGGAGACCCAGGACCATCACGGAACTCAAGGAAGCCATCAGGGAGGAGATCAAAGCCATTAGTCGTTCGGTTTATAAGGACGTCATGGACAACTTTGTGCTGCGCCTCAAGAAATTCAGGGAGCTTAATGGAGCTCATCTCGATCACTTGCTCTAGAATAAAGAAGAAAAGTCCAAAGACTCACATTTTTTATATGATGTTTTTAAACACAATAAACTAGTTATCACCAAAGTTTCATTCAATCCTTGCAGAAAATCAAGAAATGAGGCCTATCGAAAGTTGGGGCCCGTTTGGGGGGAGGGGACCCTGTATAAGCACATCGACAGAACATAAAGAAAATTCATAAAGAAAACACTTTGTTTGAATGAAATAATAAAGATTCATAAAGATCTCATTTTATTTGAAAAGAATTATCAAGATTCATCAAGAGAACATCTTAGTTAGGAGAATTTTTATTTGAAAGGTAATAATAAAAATGCCCAAAGAAAACATTTTCTCTGAAAGCAAAAATAAAGAAATACAACGAGAATAATTTATTTGAAAAGAATAATGAAAATCCATAAAGAAAAATATATATGAAGGGAATAATAAAGATTCTCAAAGATATATTTTATTTGAAAGTAATAATTTAGATTCATAAACATAAAATTTTATTTGAAAGGACTATTTAAAATTTATAAAGAGAAACATTTTATTTAAAAGGAATAATAAAGAATCATCAGCGCAAAATTTATTTGAAAAGAATAATAAAAATTCATAAAGAGAACATTTTATTTGAAAGGAATAATAAAGATTCATAAAGAAAACATTTTTTAAAGGAATACTAAATATTCTTCAAGGGAAAATTTTATTTGAAAAGAATAATAAAGATTAATAAAAATATTTGAAAGGAATAATATAGAGAATGTTTTATTTGAAAAAATTAATGAATGATTATTAACAACAGAACATTTTATTTGATAAAAATAATGAATAATTATTAAGCTCTTAATTATTAAGGTAGATGGACAAAATCAGGCAAAATAAGGTATAATAAAGAGAATACTTATTTAAAAATAATAATAAATAATTATATAGAGAATATTTTTGGGGAAAAGAGTAATGAAAAATTAATTACTAAGAGAACATTTTATTTTAAAAAATAATAAATAATTATTAGGCACAGATTTAAGGTTTAGCAAAGGGCCTCTCAAAAGTATTTTCCATCCAGATGGAGTGTTTCCCCATGGGGGGGGGGATTAAAGGGAGAACGGAGAAGGAATCAAAAGAACAAATCAACAGATTAAACAAAAAAAGGTTACAAAGAGGTGGAATAGCAGCTTTGATCCACTAACCACCCCAAAATGTTATCGCAGAGCACACGAGAAGCTCGTGCAAATTGCGCAAGCTTTAAAAATACGAACAACTGCGGATATTTTTTTAAAAATGGCACTCTACCCAATGATCACCGTAAACCCTGTTTCATTTGATACTAATTGATTCCTTAGTAGTAATGTCCTCGTCGGTGTGCGACGTTAAGGGCCATTCGTACCCCCACCCACAGCTGGGCTGGGCGGAGAAAGCAGACGGGAATTTGAGCTCCGATTGATGATGGATTGGACGTTCTCTCCACAGATCAAGGTCAGCCGATGGATAGAGAGAAGGGTGCTTGCATGGCTCTCCATTCTGGGCTCGGAGAAGGTCGCCCTTATACCAACCACCGGTTAGAATCTGGGTCTAGTGTTCGATGAAAACAAGCTGCATCTGGTCTGTGAATAAGCCAAGATTAAGATAAAAGTCAAAGGTAGACCGGGTTTTCGAGTGAGGGCCATGAAAGAAACACGATTTAATAATGTTATTCTGCCTATGCCAAGTGAATTGTATTGATATAGAAACTCATAATGCTTAGTGTACCAACCATGTTTATTAAGGATTACATTGGGATATAAGCTCCTTCGTGGTCTAATTTATGCACAGGGTGAGGAAAAAATTCCGCCAACAGCTTTGCCGCCATATAAAGAGAGGTTAGCGCGGTGCTTTGATGATGAAACTCATGGCGCAATGGATAATTCGTGTTCGAAAAAAGTGAAATATCTGGAAATTCAACGCGTGAAAATAAACGTGTGGTGCAGACCGCCATGACCTACAAAACACGATTTTTGCTCGGGGACTTGGATTACTCTCTGGAAAAGTCACCATCCTGTTTATTGATTAGGTTCAAAGAATGTAAACCGAACTGCATCGGGATAAAGGCACAAAACCATTCTCTCCGTTGTTACCAAAATGATGTGGAGAAGGGACCCGGAGTTAGTTCCCCTCCTATAATTCGGCAAAATTAATGTAGCCTTGAATTATTTAGTTCCAGTTTAATGATAACATTATTGATATGTATGAATGCAGTTTCATAGAATTAGCCGCCATTGGCATCGTTAGGGACGTATTAAGCAGCGCCCATTTCTTCAGCTCACGCAGAGGAAACTGCATAGCTGATGCGCTCGATGGTCACCACTTTCCGAGTTCGCAGGGTGATCAACATGCCAAAATACGCTTCCTGAGCGCAAACAACAGTGCGGAACCGAACCAAGTTTATTTGTATGCACGAAGATGTGGGTGGTGTGCACGCCTGTGTGGTGGATGTGCACTAGCGTGTTCGTGGTGTTCGACGGCTCACGCATGCACAGAAATTGGCACACTTTCTGTTATCTTACGTTCATTCGACGCAAGGGAGACATCCATTTTTGGAGATTAAAAATTTAAATTATTACTCGCAGGAAGAAGAAAAACTATGATTACCAACGTGTTCACCTTTATTTAACAAAGCTTCATTCAGGGAATGAATGATTAACAAGTAAAAGACATCTTATAGGGTGGAAAAAGGGATGGGGGGAGGAAATCTTGAAATTTAAAGCGAAAACCAACGAGATCCGTCTGACCCAGAAAACATGTAAGGAAGGGGTGAAGTCATATGAAGGAGGGAGTAAAAATGCATAGAAGCTGCAGGTGGGGTGGGGAAACTCACGATAGCAGAGTCGACAAGGCGCACTGGCCCCAGCGACCCGGCGAAGTGTTTGTAAATCGCTGCGCAGTATGATTTTTCTTTATTTTCTCATCGCTCTTCTTCTTAGATCTCTCTATATACAATGGTTCCCAGACCTGGAATCGACTCAATCTTCCCCTCTATCAATTGCGCCTCTGTATATTTGATGAAGTCAAGTTCTATGACAATGTCTTCGCACATATTGAAAGAGAGACAGGATGTTACCCCAAGTTCTTCACCTTCCACTTCGGTGATATTTAATAATCTTTCTGTTTGATCCCTCGTTTTGACTTCCACCAAGCTGCTTCCACCGGCCTCAGGTATTAGTGTAGAAATTTAGCTCTAGGAAGCTGGAAGAATTTTCCTGAAATCCTTTTATTGTCTCATCAAGCAGTATTTCATGCGGTTAGTTTGAGGGTTGCCTGGTTTTATGAGGTAGAATCTCCTGAAAGAGAAGTCAATATATTGGACTGTGAGAATTTCTTATAAAAGGAGTTCAGGCTAAGTCTTGGAGGAGCGTGTGGTATTAATTTGTTGTGGAAGACGGGGGTCATCTTCGGAATGCCACATCAACGCTCTCCGTTTCTGTAGTAGCGAACTGCTTTTCTTAGCTTATCTGGGCTATGAGAGGTGATTACAAATCTAGGAGTCATAATCCTGATTTAGATAGTACATCTTAGGTCAGGAGTCCTACTATTTTCATTTATTGATACTTGAGCGCGTTTCGTACCTCTCATTGAGGTAGTAATCATCAATGACAAACTGGAAAGTAGAGTTGAGGGGGGAGGGGATGCGTCGCTTGATTATTTGCTACATGGAACTTTCATTGGGGTGATAAGACGGACTCAAACTAACTAATGCTTGCATATGCTAGGATTCATCGTCAAAGAAACCCCAATCCCGAAGAAGGTCCTAGATGTAGAGTTTCCAAAGTGATTAATAAATATACCCATTGGCGCAATGGGGATCTTAACTTACACATTAGGCGTGTAGACTTAGGTGCGAGGCTCTATTTGGAAGAGTCGGAGACTAAACTCCTGGTATTTTTTTCAGCTGACCCAGGCCCACCGTGCATGATGCAGGTAACCTGGTGGGTCCTTTACCTTTCCAAGAACCTTCTTTGTTCGAACCAGATACAACGGACCGAACGTCAACTATGAAATGCTACCCCTTCTTAACAGCCAAAAAAACGGGGTGGGTGAGTGTGGCTACCAATATTCTGTGGTGTGTGGGTGGATGGGGGTAGGAGGGTCTATCTACGGTTCAAGCTCAGCAAATCAGATTCTTTCGCCATTACTCACTAGCATAGAACATAGAAGAAAAGGGGTAGGCACCTGCTTCCCTAGGCCCTGATAAATATTTTAAGGCAACTCAGTGACCCAGGACTTACCTACTAGCGCTCAGACCCGGAGGACGATCCGATCCTCCAGGTACCAAATGTAGCAGTACCTAAATGGTACTCCCCTGTGTGTGGGGCGGGGTATAGTGCAAGTGCAAGGTATCCCATGGGGCATAGGAGGGAGAAAAGGTGGCCGAGCCAGGCTTCCTTACAGAAAGCGTTGTTTGTTTGGTAGTTGAAGTCCGAGAGGGATGCCATACAAACACATTCAAACATTCGAAACATAATTATTTGAATGCATAAATACGTAACCATTGCCCCATCTAATCACCTGATTAGAGCACCACGTATGCGTGAATGAAGCACTTTATTCACTTCACCAGCGCAGGGTAGATTTGTAACAATTTCTTCGGACACTGATCTTTTGCGGGCTGTAGCTTTTAGGGCTGTCCCTATTTCCAATGGATCTTATAAATAATGGCGGATTTTTTAAGGCAATATTTAAAGATAACATTAATGTTCCTCTTAGAAAAAGAAAGGATTGATAAAAGGGTAAAATAAAGGTGTGTTTAACAAGTTGGCTGCCGGAAGGGATTTTCGCTCTTTGGTACTCAAGTGCCAATGGACATATGCTAATTTTTTCTTTGTGAAAGTTTATTTTTTTGCATATTTGATTGTATTATGATATATTACTGTGTATGAGTAAGCGTGCGTACTTAGGATACCGGCGGGTCACACGGCACTTAAGTAATATGATATTTCCATGTGCCGTGAGACCCGCCGGCGTCCACATTTTAATTTTCCCCCAAAAAATATATATATGTACATTAGAATTTAGAGTAATTGATATTTCTCTTCTTTCCAGATGATAAATCTATAAAATATAAACGAAAATAACTAATACCCAT
Organism: Ceratothoa steindachneri; assembly: GCA_963969495.1. NCBI lineage: Eukaryota > Metazoa > Arthropoda > Malacostraca > Isopoda > Cymothoidae > Ceratothoa > Ceratothoa steindachneri. The sequence goes on from OZ018324.1 coordinate 84,058,226, forward strand.
ATAAAAATGTTTTCAAGTAAATCTTTTTATGGATCTTCATCTAAAGGAAGTTCTCAAAGTGATCTTGATGATGATCCTATGTTTAGTGGTGATTCCAGTTCAGATGAGTATAAACCAACAGATTCTGAATCTAGAGACTCATCTATTTCAGATGAAGAATGTCAAATGCCTCTCCCCAGCCAAAGAGTCGACTCTCATAACCCTGATGATATTTCATTGCCGTCAAATGTTTGGCACATGGTAGAAAGTGAAGAAGTTTTTGTCTATTGTTATGTACATGGTACTAGTAATTTATCCAAGAATTACGCTTTATTGGAGTTTAAAGAGACCCTACAAGAATGAGTTTGTTCCATCCATTATGCCAGGAAATATTGCGGTTTTTACATTTTGCAGATAATGACAATTCTGCTCCTGGTGATCGATTATTCAAAATTAGAAATTTACTTTCATTACTTGAAAGAAAAGTAAAGGGGAAATTGTAGGGTGTGAAAGCAATGATGGAATCGTTGTAGCAAAATGGAAGGATAAACGGGAAGTTCTTATGCTGTCAACCAAACATGACTTGAGGATGGCGACTACAGCAAAGAAAAATCGCAACGGTGAGGATATAACTAAACCAGAAATGATAATATCGTATAATGTTGCCAAACAAGGCATTGACATTTCCGACCAAATGCCTAGTTACTTCTTACCTCTCAGAAAAACAGTCAGATGGTACCACAAAATTGCCTTCGAATTTCTTCTAAATACAGCTGTTGTCAATGCACTTATCATGTACAAGGAGCTGACAAACAAGAACATGCAAATAGCCGAATTTCGACTCGCTATTATTGAGTCACTCTGCCATGTAGAGGATGCAGCCCAGCCTCAACAGTCTCCAAATGCGGGCAAACACCCATTAGAAGAATATGACACCCGAGACTCCGGAAACAGAAAACCTCGCAAAAGATGCTACTCGGAATTAGCAAAGAGCGTAGGTAGAAATGAGGCATTGTAAAAATGCAAAAAGGTAGGTACCTATTGTAACGATGTGTAGATAAGCCAGCCAAGTGCTTAGATTGCTTTAGGAAAAGCCACTGAAAAGTAAATTGCATTCACTTTATTAGTGATAAAATGCACTAAAAAAGGAAATTTTCTACATTTGTTTTCCAATTTATATTAATTTTGAAATATATTTCTAATATATTGCCGTTCAATAATTGAAGCGTCTCTCGGAGGAGCGCGCATCTCGGTGCTAGTTGCAGTCTTCCGTAAATGAAAAGAACTACAAAATTCCTTTGAGGATTCTTACATCTGTATGGTAGATATATCTATGCAAAGAAAATGGAAGTACTATCATTTCCTTAGTATCTAAAACTAATATTTTCTTCAGGACACGGGATCGTTTTCGCCGACCCTGCAGACGCACTATATCTTACAATAGTAAGGAAAACTGCACTCTACGCTATGATGGTACTCGGTTAGTATAGCAATGAAGAGCTTGGCTACTCATTGCTATACTAACCGGATGCACATTCGAGTTAGTTCAAAAAGTTCCGAAACAAAATGAAATTAAACTTTATCATATAAAAATAGGAAATAATTTTAGACTTATCTTTTTTCTCCCTAAATACACTTTTGTAGGCGATAAATCCATTTTTCTCGAAAGAATGCTGAGTACTGTGAATCGACCCACGTACAAACTGCTAATTTTGCACGAATGAGTGACGGAAATCGGGTTTCCCTGTGTTTTCTTTCACTTTTGGAAATAAACTGAAAATTGACGGGACAAATTCATGACTGTAGCGTGGATAGGGTAAGATTTCCCCTCGAAATTCCCGTAAAAGAGCTCTACAAACCTTGCAATAAAGAGCTGGTGCGTTATAATAGTTAAAGAGCACTTATCGATGTAGCTCCCTCTCTTTATTCAATTAATGTTGCTTTCAATTTTCTAAGAAAGTGGCCATAAAAAGCCGATGTGATCGTTCTTGACCCTATGAGAAATTCTGGAAAAATCGCCCCTTTAAAATCCCCTTTCCCCAAGTTGTCGCTACACCTTCCCTGTCAACCTTCGGCTTTTAATTTGACATGGTTCATTGATTCCCTATTAGCCACTATTTTGAATGGATTTTGACCTCTGAGCAGTACTGGTAAATCCAAGTCTCATATCTGGTTATAATTCGCTTAAACAAGTTTCCTTCATCCGCTCCAATCTTATCTAAAACAATAAATGAATGGTTGGCTTTTTGAACAAGCTCTTTTGGGCGCAACATTTTTGTCCCCCATCGAGCAGAGAACTGTGAATCGTAAAAACAAAACAAAGCCCTAATTTAACGAGATCTCAGTTTTATAAACTATTGAATGAATTATAGTTTCACAAATTTTCTTAGCATTTTCATTCATCACAACTACATTTCGTTCATTAATTAAGATTGAAGGTCGTCCTTGCTCTGGCTCAACTCTGAGGCCTTCCACACCCTTCCTTAAAACGCCGAATCAGACTCGAAACTGTGCCGGGGCCTAATTTCCATAAACTTATTGCAAAGCTTTGAGGATTTGGTGGTAAGCCTATATCAAGTTTCGTTAAAAACTTAATGTCTGCCTTCATTTCAAAATCACGCTTTTCCATGGTTCAAAGAACGACTTTTTTAATGCTACCTTCGCGACACAGAGACGTGCAATTCTGTGTCGTTCGCAAAGACATTTTTCAACCCGTTTTGATTTAAATAAAGCTACAATGTATGCATAGGAACGCTTCGTGCAGAACCTTTTGAAAAGCCCTCATACATGACTTTGCAGAAATCGGAGGGGCGTATTAGATATTCATCGATTGTTCGTAGTACTTGAAGTTCTATTATGAACATTACAGTTCGGATGTTTGTGGTGATTTTAAGCTTATATATTTTGTTAGTTTTACAAGGAGAGATTTCTAGATACTCTCCATACTTTCTGTCGAAAGAGAAAATCGATAGAGAGCAATGCAGTTAAGTATGGGTATTTTTCATGACAAAGGTTGGAACCTAGAATTTCCTATGTGATAAACGAGCCACTTTTCCAAACTAAGCAAGTTCTGCTACCACCGTAATACATATCAAACTAGGTGTGGTAAACAATTTATACCGATGTTTCTCTGACTTTTTAATGCAAAACTCAATGCATGTCTTGGGGGAACTATAAGAAAAAGAGATGCTAAGCTCCATGGATCTTGAAGACAAAATAGCTGCCAAATGAAAGATGCTTAGTGAGTCTAACGAGATATAATTTATGGATTTCTTGGAAATCGTAAGTCACCAACTGCAAAATTCTGATGTCAAATTGCATCATCTTCTTTGAAGCACTAAGTTGCCGTATGCCACATACAAATTATATTTTTTTCCCGTAGTACCTACATAATTCAAGTGATGTGAATGAAGACCATTGATACAATGGAGAAAATATATCAAGGCAACCAAGATCTATGCATGATTTGGTCAAATGATAAAATAACTAGTAAAGTTTTTTTTAGTGCATTTTTAATTAATTACGTGTGTTTTGTTAATTTCCGCATTTTATTTGTTTATTAATTAAATATCAATTATTTTCAATTTTATATATATAAATAATTGCTGCATATTTCTTAAAAAAATAATATTAAAAAATTCAACGGTCGATGCTCTAACAAAACGGAGGCAATATTTAAAATCCGCGTCACCGATTTAGTAATAAACAATAATGAAAAGTATAATAAACAAAAAATAATTTAAATTTTGCTACAGAATAAATAACCCCAACTGTATACACCACTATACGAGGGTATGTATTGAAATACTGGATCGAGCCGCTACACTTTTGTGGCATCCGGAGATGAAAACACCCTCGGGGGCGGGGGAACTTTCATAGGCACCGTTGGCAGCTATTTCCGAAGCGGTGCGTCAAAGAAGACGACTAATTGCTACTGACCGGTTTCTATCTCTGGTTGGCCCGATTCTGTTCTGGTATTTCCAAGGTTTCTAACAGAGGCTCTTCCGTTACAGCATAGCGCGCATCACCCCAGCACTGGTCATTGTTTAGGATGATCTCAATCCAAGCGAAGACTGGGCTGAAAAAAGACGCAAAACCTCTGTTTTGTCTTCTCGGTTTCTCTACCCTTCATACATTTTTTTCTCCCCATTTTCATCAGCTTCTTTTCACACTCTTGGTATAAGAGATGCCTGAATGGTTTGTGTGTTTAGTTCCAAGTTATAATAATAAATAATGTAAAGAGAGACAGATGGAGGAAAAGCAATGGGGACATCTTCACCAAGAAGTATTTGAGGAGACGAGGTAGGAAAAATTTATTTGGTTGTTATGGCGCAAATTTGAGGTTAAACCGAGTCAGTTGAATAAGAGGTCAGCGGTACTAACGACTACCTAGTAAGGACCAATGAGATAAAGGTTTGAGGTTGGGGATTAGTGTAGGCTCTACGTCCTGAACAACGCTAATAGCTTGGTAGGGAAAGTTAGGATTTCTGGGTTCTCTGTGAATCAATTTGATGGAACTTTTCCCAGTTGATCTGCACAATATGGCAACACTAATGCTATGTTTTCATTATGTTGTGTTACGTTCTTAAATTTTTATTTCAGATTCGTAGTTTTATGATTGAACCATGCTAATAGTTTTTGAATGAAAGTAGCCCATCTAGACAGAGTTTGGAGAAAACGAAGGATACTTATATATATTAAGTATACCTTGCATATATATTTTACAGAAAACTATAATTATAATACACGATTGATGACCATAATGAATTATTTACCCACATGAGCGGCATTTCGACGGATGACTTCCCAATCCTATCATGCATTGAATCTGTCAATTTCTTAATAGCTGCCTCTGCTGCAGCTTTGATGGTCGCCCATAAGATATGTTTAGACGAAAATTGACGTCCATCGGCATAACATCTTGTTTAATGATAGACCACAATTTATCGATTGTGTTGAGATCCGGAGAGGCTGGTGACCACACCATCAACTTATCACGTTGTATACCGTAAGAACCTAGAAACGCTTGGGTGGCCTTGCATAGTGAGATGGAGCGTTGAAATACATGGAAACTAGAGTCCTTAGAAGTGGCAACCGTATGTCATCTATCTAGGGATCCAAGACCTCCTTCAAGAGATTGCAGTAGGTTGTCTCGGTCACTTTAACCCCATTAGGCACTCTGACTAGGCCAACAAGTCTGTGCCAATTATACCTGCGCACAACATGACGCATCCTCCTTGCTGTTGACGTCGCAAACGTTGCTGACGCTCATCTCCGAAATAGACCCAACCTTTGTCCAACCATCAAGTCCATCAAGGGTCGCCCTGGTCTCGTCAGTAAAGAAAAGGCAACTCATGTCTAACGCCATGTACTTGCTGGCGCAGTGAAGCCTCAAAGTTGTGTGACGGAGCTCGGTGGATTTGACGACCAGCGGCGAAACTGACTTTATTTGTTTGTCCGGACTTCCCACGTAACTGGTGCCAATATCCCTAAAATCCGTAGTCTTGGAGGTCCCACAATCGGATCGCTTCTTCCTTAGCGAATGGTCCTCTAGAAATCGTCTAACCGTATCCACATAACGAACTAACTTCTCCGCAATAACATGAATAGAGGTGCCTTCATCCACTTCCTTGATGATGAAAGACTTTTCTTCGTCGTTGAGGAAAGTAATTGCCTTCTTCTTTGTCCTTTGAATCGAGCAAAACAAGTTCTGGTTCTGTTCAAGTTCTATTTAGGTTTGACTTCCGCGGCCAATTTTCGCCCCAATTGAATGGCCAAAGGGGAAACTTTGTGCAGCTCCCCATCCCCTTCATGCCCATAAATGGCCACTTGCCATTGAGTACTATCTACATATATTAGGGGAGGTGAACCTGCCCAATGAACCCCATTATTAAAATTGTGTCCGTTCTTTTATCAAGAGAGTTGCGTACCCGTTCTCTGCCAAGCGCCCTATGTAGTCTCCTCTTTTAGGCTCTTCGGTTTATGTACCTTCAGTGCACTTTCACTTCCTACAACCTCCCCAATTCCATTACCATCATATTTTATGTATATTCCCACCGGTCTTGCTCTCGTTAGTTTCCTTAAAAGACATAAGGGGCAAATCAAGCTTGGCGTTAAATATTATCTGGGTTCGTTCGTTTGACCTCGCCAGACGCCGCTGGGAGAGTTGTTGGGCTGGGGGAAAATTCTCTTCGCCCACGCGATTTGGTATCGACAGGAAACAAGTATTCAATAGCCTTATTTTGCTACGCTTATCTCCAATTTAGTTTTTGAGATACGAGCGATTTTAAGCTTTTACCAATTTAATCGCTCTGGTTTCCACTAATTTGAGATTTTAATATATTAAATCCTATATTTTTTTTTATTTAAGCTTTGAGTAACGAGCATTTTTAAGCCTCTACCAGTTTATATTGAAATTTATATACCTTATTTTCCGATATTCGCATTAGTCTTAGAAATGAATGTCGTTTAAGCCTTTAATACTTTGATCGCTGAGATTTAAATATCTCATGATATCTGCTTTTCTCTTTCAGAAACGAACCTCTTTACCTTTTTAATCGCTCTGGTCTCCACAAATTGGAGATTTTTATACCTCTTGATCTGATCTCCACTTTACTTTTGGCGAAACGAGCTATTTTTAAGCCTTGAGTGCTTTAATCATTCACGTTTCTACTAATTCGAGATTTTAATAGTTTATGATCCGATCTCCAATTTAGTTTTGGAGAAACGAGCGAGATTTAAGATTCCGCTGCTTCAATCACTCACATCTACAGAATTGGCGTGAATCCTCCTAATCTTGTTGATCTTAGTTTTTGTGGAAAAATTGATTGCTATATTTCTCCCAAATCTCACTCGCTCGCTCATTTGATGATTTGCATTTTTAGGGTGCGAATGAACTCCAATCTTGAAAGCCTGGTTGAAAATTAGCCCTGCATGAGCTGTTTGACTGCTATGGCCATTCCAGGTGCATCCCGTTCCCTCTACTCCTGCACCCCCCACCCCCTTGCTAATATCCCCACTCTCTCCGTGTTTCTCGCAATTTACATACATCGAACATTGACCGAAGTCGAAAGTGCTGCTTCAATGATGTTTTGGAGTTTCGTCATTATCTCGTTTGTTTGTTGGATTGTTTAGTTGGTTGTGCGGTTATTGTTGGCAACAGAGTGGGGTAACTGAACTGGGTTCTTCGTAGAAGTCGGCAAAATAGCCTGTGGTCACTTTCGAACATAAACTTTCCTCACAGAATAAGACAGCTGTAGATAATTACTCTTTGCCTTTGGCTTAACATTTTATCACCATCCACCAATCCCACTCTCCCACCCATGTCAGCTTGACCTACTACTACTTCTGGTGAGAATGATCGCCTAGTGGGACGAATATGCCTCCTTCGGCGGTCAACCGACCTGCCATAATAATAATAATGCCGTTATTGGCATTATTATTGTTATTGGCAGGCTGTATGCATCTGACATCTATATATGTCTATGGGTGTGACCCTCTCACGCGTGTGTGCCGCTTTGAGTTTCCCCCCTCACAACACGAATGCGTGAGAAAGTCTTCATTTATTTAACGCCACACGGAGATTTATCCGATTTCGTGGCATCACCAGCACGGAACTGGTCGTCGTGACGTCACGAAACATAACCTCTGAGATGTAGTTTCAGAAATGCCGTTGCCTGGATAATGGGTTAGGTGTGGGGGCTGATGCCTGAATCAGTGTAAAAATAATAAAAAGGAAGGCTATGTACGCTGCACGAAAAGACAAAAAGAAGGAACGTACTGATGCACGAAATAAAAAAAAGAAGGCACTGAAGTGAAAGGCCAAAAAGAATGAAACTGCTGACTGAAAGCATATATAAAGAGAGGTGATTACTGCTCAAAAGAATCAAAAGGAAAGCTCCACTACACTAACGGACAAAATGGAAAGATCTGTTAAGAGGAAGGCCGAAAAAGGAATATTCTGCTGAGAGAAGGGACGAAAAAGAAGACTGCTGTGATAAAGGACAGAAAGAAGGAAGGCACTGCTGTGTGAAAGAATAGAAAGAAGGACGGTACTGCTGTGCAAAAGAACAGAAAGAAGGAAGGCACTGATGTGTGTTAGGATTCAAACGGAACAGTCTTCTGCGCTAAATGACTAAAAGCGTCAAAATTAAAGGTCTGGTGGGAGAAGGAACAAAGTGAAAGAAAGTACTGTTTCTCAAAAGAAAGAAAAAAATCAATGCTGCTCAAAAGAAAAATAAAAGACATTGTATTTCAAAATTAAAAGGAGGACTTAATAATAAAAAAATGCAATAACTGTTTAACAGAAAAAAGAAACACTGCTGCTAAAAAAAGGCCATACTGTGCAAAAGAAATAAGGAGGCACTTTTATTAAAAAGCCAAAAAAAATACGGTTGCTAAAAGAAAAAAAATGCTGCTCATAATAAAAAAATGTACTACTGGTGACAAGAAAAGAAAGCACTGCTGCTCAAATAAGGCACTCCTCAGAAAAAAGAAGAGGCAATGCTGATAAAAAATGGGCAGTGCTGCTCGAAAGAAAAAGAAAGATACTGCTGCTCAAAAAAGAGAGAGAAAAAGGTACTGATGCTCGAAGAAAATTCACTACTGCTCAAAAAATGAAACACCGATTTTCAAAATAAAAATGAGGCGCTGCTACTCAAAATAAAATAAAAGCACTGCTGTTCAAAAGGAAAAATGAGGGGGAAGGACTGTTGTTCAAGAGTCAAAGCAAAGTTCTTCTACTCAAAAGAAAAGGTGACTAGTGTTCAAATAAATGAAAGCCACTGCCGTTCAAAATAAAATGGAAAATGTTGTTCAAAAGAACAAGAAAATATCGATGTTCAAAAGAAAAAGGAAATATCGATATTCAAAATAAAAGGAAATACCGATGTTTAAAAGAAAAAAAGATGGCAAAGCTGCTCAAAAGAAAAAATAAGGCATTGCTGTTCAAATTAAAAAGAAAACAGTGTTGATCAAAAGAAAAAATGTGGCACTGCTGTTCAAAAGTTATAAGGTGCACTGCTGTTCTGAAGAAAAATGAAGGCACTTCTGATCAAACAAAAATAAAATCTGTACTGCACAAAAGAAAATGAAGGCACAGCTGCTCAAAAGAAAATAGTATGCGCTGCTGTTCAGACGATAAAATGATGTAATGCTGTTTAAACTAAAAAGTGGGCTGCTCCTGCATGAAAAAAGAGCACTGATCAACAAAATAAATAGAGATTGCTGCTTAAAAAAAACACTGCTGCTCCAAATCAAAAAGATGCATTGCTGATCAAATGAAATAAAGAGGCAATCTTGCTCAAAGGATAAAAGAGACACTTCTCAAAAGAAGAAGGCACAACTGCTCAAAAGAAAAGGAAGCAGTGAGGCTGAAAACATTGTGTAACACGATGTTTGTCTTTGGGTAGCAACTGTTCTTTTCTATTTGCTTGTGTCTAGAATCCATGAAAAAACACTGTTATTTATTTCAAACTTTGCTCTTGTGTCCAGAATAATGATATTTATATGAAATTTACCTATTCCCTCTGGGAGGAAGTAGTGAATTTGAACTTTCTTTTGCATAAAGTAGAAACAAAACGGCATGATACAAAAATAGCATTTATTTATTCTAGAATTACATAAGTGAGATAATTCCGTGATTTACACTTATACTGTAAATTTTTCACGATCAGTCCCCAAATATCGTCTCCCATCAGATTTTCACTATACGACGTTCAAAGTTCAGTAGATCCTGGTGAAAGCGCTCGCCATGCTCCTCGGAGTACGCAACCATGTTCTTAAATTTATCAAGATGAGTGTGAAGAATATGGACTTTCAGGGACATCCTGCAACCCATCTTGCCGTAGTTTCTCACCAAGTTCTCAACAAGTTCTACATAGTTTTCGGTTTTGTGATAAAGTTGTCCTATGCTGCTTTTTCCGGCCTAGTGAGCTTTTCGGGGAAACTCCTCGCACTCCATGATCTTTTTTATTTGTGGACCGACGAAGTCCTATGAGTTGCTGCTGAAGATTAGACTGGTCATCAGCAACTCATATGACTATATTTACAAGAAATATGGACCTGAAGGTTTAAAGTACTACCGAACTTTTTCCAGGCTATCGAGAAGACTTAGGAAATCTTGTCTTGACTGTACTTTCCTTGAGATTTGTCGCAATGATAGATGGAGTAGGAATGGGTTCACCAATAGCTCCAATAGCAGCTAATATTTTTATGATTCATCTTGAAAACAACTTTATGAAACATTGCCCTCTAGATTTCAAACCCATATTTTATCGTAGAACCTGAAGATGGGTGATACGCCCGAAACGTTGTTCTATAAATAAATCACATGTACCTCAGCCTCCTATGTGTCCTTACATTCACCGTGGAATTGAAGATTATACTGGTCAGCAGCAACTCATATGACTATATATATATATATATATATATATATATATATATATATATATATATATATATATATATATATATATATATATATATATATATATATATATATATATATATATTACCTTCCAGAATTCTTTTTGCAGAACTCTTAGGTGAAATAAGGTGACCAAGGTTTGTCTTGATCTCCGACTGACATGCGGAAATATGGCTTGTAGGCCTCACACATTTTAGCAGATATCTCTACAGGTACTTTTTCGATCTTGTCTTAATAAATTCGCTGCAGACAGTAAAATGCATCTGTCGGATTCTTACAACCTCTTGATGCCATGTGTGACGAATGCTTCTATCAATGACGAGTGACGATGTCTGCGCTGTGACGGCTAGAGTTAAGCTGATCTGTTGGGTAGACATTCTTTGCATTTATACAGTCATCTACGTTGTCAGAATGTTCTAGAAATTCTTCAAACATATAAAAAATTCTCGAAAGTTCTAGAAAACTCTAGAGTTTATTTTTCACCAAATTAGGAATCTATGTGGAATGTTAGAGAACTGCCATTGCTGTCCAGTTCGCAAAAAAATATATATATAAGGGAAATAATAGCTATTTTCTACTGCATTATTGTTTCTATAACTTTTTAAATACAGTATATTATGTTTAGACCATAGCTGACAAAAAACATAACCCTTCAAACTTTTTATATATTTTTACTATTTGCCTCAACATAATGTTATTTACCATAAATGGGCTAATTTAAAAATTCAATGTCCTAACCACAAAAGCAAAGTTTGGGGATTCAAATTGACTTTTATTATCTAATAGAGCCACAAACAGTGGGAAAATAACACTTTTAACCCAAGGAGAAAACAAAAGTGGAATTTTGTTACACAGTAAAATCAAAATGAATTATATGAAAATAGGAGGAACTCCTCCTCAAAAGAACAAAAGAAGCGCTGATGCTTAAAAGAGGGGACACTGCTACTCAAGAAGAAGAGCCGCTGATTCTCAAAAGAAAATAATAGGCATTGATGCTAAAAAAAAATCATGCACTCCTGCTGCTAGAAAAGAGGCAATGCTTAAAATAAATAACAAAACACCGCTATTAAAAAAAAAGAAGACTCATTGCTGCTCAAAATAAAAAGGGAGCCATGTTGCTCAAAATAATAAGGAATAATAGCTGCTCACAAGAAGAAAGGAAGCAGCGATGCCCGAAATAAAAAAAAAAGCCATTGGTGCCCAAAGAAAAAAGGAGTCACTGCTGCTCGAAAATACATTTTAAGCGATCATTGAATTACTTATTTAAAATGTGGCAGAAGGGCGTTGCTAGGGGGATGGATGGGTATGAAACGCCTGCTCTTACTGACAAAGAGGTAAAATTCGTGGTCTCTGATCGGCGTGGCAACGAGGAAGGACCCGTCCGACCGTGATCATAGGGGGAAGCGCGTGAGCGGTGAAGAAACGTCTGGTAAGCACGATCATACCCCCCATAGAAGGGCGAATCAGATTGGCTAATCACGGTTCTGAAGCGCTCGAGTAAAAGGATCGTTCATGCTCAAGTTTACACTTATTTTAACCTTCATCTTTTTATACTACCACTTGTGTAATTTTGCTTGAGTACTTGTGTATATTCCCTCCTTTGCCTACTACACACCGTGTTTCTCATGTCTGTTTGTATGAGGTCCTATAATCGGACTATAGATTTCCAGCGCGGTGAGAGTAGAGGTTTGTGTCTCTTCTCTTAGCGATAACAAACGAGGGCACATACCCTTGAAAGGTCGTAACGAAAGTGGTGAAGATAGGGAAAGGGGGAGTGTGCGGGAGGTGCCAAACCCGAAGAAAAAAAAAAAGGCTACGATGGGAGTTGAGGGCAGTGGGGGCGCGTAACAATCCATAGCCCACCCAACCCCATAAATGAGGCAGCTTCTCAGACTGGTGTTGGGGCGGGGATGACACGAAGTCTTGGGGATGTCAGCAGGAGTGCCCCCCCATTGAGTGAGCCACTCCTGCGTACCACTGAGGGTCCCTTCTGCATCCCTCTCTCTTGGCTCCAAGACAGGTAGATAGAGAGACAGACATGTAGGCGGACATACATGTAGGCGGACAGACAGGTAGATAGACAGACATGCAGACATATAAGCAGGCAGACAGATGAAAAGGTAGATAAAATTTGTACATTTCCCAACCGACGGTAAATTAGTCAATTGGCAAAGATCTTTATATCATTTTCACACTTACATACAGACACACACACACGTCCATACGCCATCTTGCCTCTATTCCGGCTGCAAATGTTTTGGCGGAAGATGGAAGATGGCACAAAAAAGGGTATTTTCAAAATTTAATTTAATCGATAGCTTCGTTTCTTTTTAATTCTACCGCGGGGCGTTATTAAGGACTTCCTTCCGCTGATTGGATACCCTGGAGGGAGATTTAGAGGCATTCACATCACCTGTAATTGCAAGTTCAGAATTTTCCTCCCTCAGTGAGGAAAGAGAGAGGGGGTGTGGGGGAGACTAACGCACAGAGCGTCCCAGTGTTGAACCCTGAGAGTTAGGTCCAGGGGGGACTCCGAGTACCCAGACAGGAGGGGGGCGCCTGAAAACTATAAAGATTATGTAATAAATACAAGAGAAACAATTTCGATTAAATTTTAGGGATGTCAGATATTTGTAATAAACGTATTTACTTATGCGACCAAAGCTGGATAAAGTGAGCTGATTGAGAAAAAATGATTGCAGATACAAAATCAGCAAGAGAAACTCTACATATGAATCACTTACAAAATCCTTGACAGAAAGAAATCACGCAAAAAGGAGTAATAATGGCCTCTATGGAGAAAATATTAGGATTTCTTTTTAATAATATCTAAAGGATGGATTCCCACTCTTCTCAAGAACATTCAATACTTAATGCAAGGTTACGCCAGTTTATGGCTGGTAACGTCGTCTGATACGAGTGGTGAGGAAGGTTACGCCAGTTTATGGCTGGTAATGTTGTCTGACACGACTGGTGAGGAAAGTTACGCCAGTTTATGGCTGGTAATGTTGTCTGACACGACTGGTGAGGAAAGTTACGCCAGTTTATGGCTGGTAACGTCATCTGTTACGACTAGAGAAGGCACGATGCTCGATGGAGGAAGAGAAGACCAATCGTTTGTAGGTGTGAATCGGTTATGTCGAGGTACACAGGGCAGAAGGACGTAATGAGACAACTTCAAGGCGGTGGATTTAGGTATAAGACACTCTTTTTTGAACATTGGACATAAAAAGTGAGGAATATAGTAGAAGAGGGTTTCAGTAGGAGATATAGTGGGGAAAATGATAGGAAAGTGAAAATGAAAAGTAGTATGAAAGACAGATCCCTGGTGAAAGGGTATCACTGGCTTTCTTTGCGTTTTGGTTGTTTTTTTTATAGTATATAAATATACCATCTGGTAAATGCACTGGGCATTCAAGCCTTTGTAGTAGTAGATGATATCTCTACGTGGCTTTGTAGAAGATTTTTATCTTCATTTCTGGGTATTTCACACCCAGATTTGATGTTTTGTTATGTTATGTTTGTTTTTTTGGTTGTTTTTCGGCGATATTTCGCACAAAAATTTGGGGAAGTGTTTTAAGAACTAAATTTAGCAAATGCTAATTCAGTGGCTTAATTCGTTTGGCTTTGTTCATGATTTGTTGTGTTATGAATGGGGGTTATCTAGCTTTATGTGAACTTTGGATCGCCGTTAATGTCATTCGGTAGTCTACTGCTTTTGAAACTAATTGGTCGTCTTAAGTTACGTAAATTGTCAAAGTCAATGTGCTCGAGTAAAAACTCGGGAGGGAGGTGCCGGTGCACCTTGTCCAAGATTTTGGTTGCTCTGAGGTGAAGCTCCACGTTTATGGGGGTCATCCCCAGTTCACCAGGGAGTTCACTCTGCCTTCTCCCTTCTCTCCTTCGGGTTCCCGTAATGATGTATACTGCCCTATTCTGGACCCTTTGCAGTTAAAGGACTTGGGTCTTGGAAACTACGTTTATAGGACCTGGGGGATGCAGGAGTTTTGAGCGAATGCACGCATTGTAGATCTTAAGTTTGTTGGAGGTGCTCAGGTTTACGAATTTGAAAAATTCACCCAAGTCCCTCCGTGCATTCTGTGTAGTTTTCGCTACATGGCTCCTATACCCACTAGTCGTAATTTGTAGTCCCAGAACCGTGCCCTCCGTGCGGTATGGGATGAGTGCACCCCCCACACGGATGTCTGCCAGTGTCCTTCGGAATAATGGAATTACACGGAACTTTTGGGCATTGGTGGATATCTTCCATCTTCTCTCGAAAGAGTTGATGTTTTCGATTTCCACTGCCGTACTTCGTGCCATGAAATTCGCATTCCGATAAGGCCCCGTACATATCATTGTTATATCGTCCGCAAATTGGACGTATAAGGAACCCTCAGTCAAGGGTTGAGGAAGGTCTATGGTGTAAATGTTATAGAGCAGGGGAGAGATGCACCCACCTTGCGGCACCCCCGCCTCGAGTTCGAACTCAGGGCCACTATAATCTTTGATATTTAGAAACGCTCTCCTCTCAATCATGTAGTCACAAAGAATCCTCTCAAGTATGGGATTGAGGCCTAGTTGTAAGATCTTATATTGTAGGCCTCTCCTCCATACTTTGTCAAAGGCCTTTGACACTTTTTTCTATACTCACAAGAAGTTTTTATACTTATTTCAAGTGCGTGTGGTTACATAAAATATTAAACATAGTGGGAGGGGCTTTATAATAATGGTCCGGTTATATTTAACCTAGTTATTAAGCTTTTAGATTTTTAAAATTTAGTCAATGATTATATAGAGCATTGAACACAGTCAGATGGTTTTTACAATAACTATCCAGTTATGTTTATCCATTTTGAAAATAGAGGATACTCCTACCTTAGTATTAACCAATATTATATAATTCAGGGTGATGGAGGGTGGAGGCAGACAGGGTTTACCTAACAATCTGTCTTTTGCAAAGAAACAGTGAAACCACAGGAAATTAGTTAGCAATATTAAAGAACTTTGCTACTTCAGTAAGAATTCTTTTTGTTGATGCTATAAGGGGTAGCTGAAGCAGGGAGGCTGGGTCAGCAAGAAGGGGGTTGGGAAAATGGAATGCCTGCGTCACATACTGAGGTTTTAGCTTCGGAAGGTAATGTACATTTGTGCGAATTTCTGAGCTCTTATTTCATGCCTATCTGATAATCCTTTAAATATCATTATCATTTACATTATGGTTATTCTTATCATTATTTTATTTTACAGTTGGAGTTTGATTATCGGTAAGGATGTAATCCTAACATAAGATTTTTAAATCAAAAGTTTAAGAAAAGTCTTCAAAAAGTTTTACTTTCATGCTGGTTTAAAAATAATTTTTATTAATAGAAACATTTTAGGTAATATTTAAATTGTAAGAACGGGATCCCTCCTATAGTGAGATGTTCGGTACTTTATGAATTAATTGCCCTGAATGCAATTTTGGGAAGTACGTTGAGAGCGCGGCTTAGCTCGCCGAGGACCGGATTCTGTTCACAGATGGACTTAACTCATGAACGGGAAAGGTTCTTTCGAAGAACCCTTGCATCTCCCGCCAATAAAATTCAAAACATATGTTTCCAATAATAATTTTAAATCCTTAAAACCGCATTTATGAGTCAATGTTTATCAAAAGGCTTTATCCCTTTCTCAACTCTGACTTCTTCCTCTATTCATTACTTTTTTTTCTTCCAACCGTCTCTCATTGTGTCTAGTCATACATTCCGTCCATGTTTTTCTCCAAAGTGGGACATCCGTTGCTGTGGTTATGTGGTAATTTCATTTATCTTTTCCTCGTTTTCTTCAATTTTAACCTTTTATCGATTTTTAATGTTTACTATTTTTAGCACTTCTTCCATTCTCAACAAACTTTCAACAAGTATTTGCTACAAGGCATAGCGCTGCATTTTAATACGTATCTTTAATTTACTCTTACAAAATGGCTTTTCTCTGGTTTGTCTACTGTCCGTTTTAAGAATTTTTACTCAAGCTTTCATTTCTATTATACCTGTGCTATTTTTAAAACCTTTAAATATATATATATATATATATATATATATATATATATATATATATATATATATATATATATTGTTGAAGGCCATGGTGTATTTCGCCTTAATTAATTTCCTTTGGCAACTTTCTCTTCTTCTAACTATCTTTTTTATTCCATCTTGTAGATGGTGGAATGGTGGATCACTTGTCCTGTATTCATCTCTTTTAAATGAATGTGTTTGGTAAAAACCAAACTAAATTGCTAAGCTTTCGATCATCTTCGGAGCGTTTTGATATGTTTTTACTTCCTTTACCGATGTAATGAGTGGAGTGAGGATCTGAAAGAATGAAAGCGTGTTAAGTTGTCTTCCGACTCTGTTTGTATTTCTGTACCTAGAAGCCCCGCAATGGGCGTTTAAATCGTCCATCAAAAGGACCGGTATCCTATAGTTGAAGAGTTTAGTAAAGTTTTGTACCGGTAATTGGGGGCGCCTGGGTGGCTGATATCCAGTTGCGACAATGATGTTGCTTAACTCCATTTTAATTTCTATAGCTAAATACGCATCCTCCAATCTTTGTATTGTTTGACTGCGTAGAATTCTTGGTTTATCCACTCCGACAACTACCTCAAAATAGGCGAAGGAGGGAAAGTTAAGGTAATTTCCCCAAAACGCCTCCGAAATCACGAAAGAGATATACTCATTTTTACCATAACCATTAATTTCATCTTTCTGTTTAGCGGCCCCACTTAAGCAGATGACTCTTAAGCTCCCGGCCCCGCCCCCCTGCGTGAATTGCCGTCGGATATGAGAGGGGATTGCCATTCATGTTTCGTCCAAACTATGCCGGGCAATAGCACGGCCATAATTGGGAGTATTGGAGAAAAACTGGTTTGAGGAGTAGCCCACAGTCGATAACAATGTCAGAAACAATTCCGGATAAGGGACGGATCATAGAGGGACATACAACCGTATCCATGGTATGTTGAGATGCGATCGCGATTAAAACACCCTGAGGGGGGCGGCTTTGTCAATAAGTCTGCCATACAATCACACCCTCGAGAGGATCCCACCCGGATTCATATCATCCATTATCATCATTCACCCTAAGGCAAAGTCCCTTTTCATCCAGGCGGCGGTTTATCGAGAGGAGGCCCTCTTCTCCCAAAAATCAACTCAACAAATAATTTCTAAAATAAATAACAGAAACTCATACACACTAGTGAGTCCCTAAAAGAGCAGATAAAGGCCAAAAACAGGAAAGAGTGCCCTCTCCTCCTCAAGGGGTGTTCACCACCATAATGGCGGCCCAAAATGCCGCCAAAATGCCGCCAGGAAAGACGGGACAAGGTCAAAGCGTACGAAACCCTATTCGGGAAGCTAAGCTTTGCAGTCCTAAGGCTAATTGATATGCCGGCAGGATACGTCGCAATATGCGAAAGTGAAAAAGACGTGGAAACACTAACGAAGGAGGAAGGGATAAAAATCCTTAAGAATATAAACCTTCGCCCAACCACGCCTCCTCATATCCAAGCACACAGGAGTGTGGTGTGCAGGAGGCTGAACCCCTGGATAGACCAGCACAATAAAGAAGAGATTAAGGAGGAGATTGAGAAGAACAGCAATGGGCGAGCGTGGCTGAGATTATTAAGTTTAGAAATAAGCGAGATAACACAGAGTACCACCATGCGTTCAAAATTATATTCACGGGGCTACTTCTCTTCAACACTAAAATAAGTGGTGAGTAGATCGAGCGGGAGGAATTCACCCCGGTACAGATTTGCTTCAGATGCTACAGACTGGAGCATCACACCACGAAGGACTGCAAGGAGCAGGAGTCGATCTATTCCAGATGTAGCCAAAAAGGCCACGGCTGGTGTGAATGCCCAGCTAAAGAAGATAAGTGCCCAAACTGCGAACAAAGACATGGGGCAATGGCGATGTCCTGCCCCAGGAAAAAGGAGATCCTGAAAAGAAAGGCGGGAGAGAAAAAGGTAGAAGGAATTAGGAGGGCGAACACCTCCTACGCCCAAGCGACAAAAGCCGCCCACTCAAGAAATGTGGAGAACATCACCGCGCAGAGAACATACTTGAAGATAGGCAAAGAGGATAAAAACTCGACACAAATCCTCACTTGCATACTATATGCCCAGGTCCGGAATCTGACGAACCCGGGCTGCTTCGCTAAAGAGCTAAACATCAGGCTTAAGAACAATGGCTTAGCAGAGATGTGTTTCCCGGAGAACCCACTATCAGGGGAAGTCTTCGAGATGCAATACAGGCCAGAAGAAGAGGCACCTGCGACCGCTTTCCCAAGAAACAAAGAAGAAAGAGAAGAAAAGAACATGATACCGGAATCAACCCCAACTCCTCATAGGTCCCCAAACAGGGACCCCAGAATCGAGGCCAAGAAGAAAAGGGAAGCGAGTGAAAAAAGATCAGTCAGAAGAATCAAGCAGGCTGAGGGCAACATCTTAAGCTCTGCTTCTTCCTCTGAGGATGAACAAGAGTTCTTCCAGCCTCCTAAGATCCATGGGAGAGCAAAAAGTATGATGGTGATGACATCAAAATTAAGTTTTACAGAAAAGCTGAAACCTCCTTCCCAGAGGACCCCAAGATAGGGGAAATCATCGAAGGAGTCAAAACTAGCATGCTGAAATGGACTTATGATTCGCCAGACCAGGAAACGCTAATTGACGTAGCGCTCGTGAAACCCGAAATAAAACTCTATAGGGCCTCCTGCCTCGCCGTATGTGAAGTAGTTTTTTTCAAAATTAGGATCGGAAAAAGGACACATAACAAAAAGCACTAGAAGAAGACACACAAACACACAAGCACCAGACAACACATTAAGAATATTCACAGTTAACCTCAATGGATGGGAAGGGAAACACATTCCGTAAAGTGGATACCGTCCTAATCCTCATCACTGAACACGGCGTTAACACAAACGCAAACAGAATAAAGATACCAAACTACACAGTTGTGAACAAAAACCACGCACAGGAACATTTCGACGGCGCAGCCATCGCAATCCGAACATACAGAACATTCCCAAACCTAGATGAGTCATTTGTGGCAGTTGAAATACCGACCCTGGTTGGAAACCTGACTGTGGCGGCTGCCTATCAACCTCCACGACGTAAATACCTGCCAATCCCTAACTTTAACAACCTCTTCGGGCGCGGGAAACTAACATTGTTTGGCGGTGATCTAAATGCCAGATGCAGTGCATCAGGCTACGGAAGCACCGACTAAAGGGGAAAGAAACCTGAAGCTGCTACTCGAAAGAGACTCCAGAGGGTCAGGCTAGATTTTCCAACCTTTTTAACACAACGTTCAGCAACTAAACCGGACATGGTGTGTTAACGAGGAAAAACTTCCCCTTCAACATCGTCAATGAGCCCGGACCAGTGGTACGGAGCGACCATATCCCGATTCTTACCACGGTCTCGCTTGCTCCACTACTCAAGCCCGTTTCACTTACGAAAGGTTACGCTAAAGCTAACTGGGAGCTATATAGAGATATTCAGTTCATACTATCCATCTGACCTGGGAGACGCTAATCTCGAAGAGATTGATGAGGAGATAAACAAGATCACCAATCTCCTCATACAAGCCGACGAGAGATGCGTACCCAGAATCTCCTATAAATTGCTCCCACAACCTAGGTGGACGAACGAGATGAGAGAAATCGCCTGGGAACATAAAGAAATCTATGAAGACATCGGCAAGACAGACAGGAACCAATCGGGAAAGGACAGCCAGAATGAGACAACTAGGAAAGGAACTAAAAAATACAATAATTGAAAAACAAAAAACAATCTGGAATGACATCATTGGGAGGCTGGGCAGGAAAAACAATCCTGTAAGGTTTTGGAACAACATCCGAAGAATTAGGGGATTGCCTCCCAGACCCAGAACCCAAATCAAAGATGGCGACGACATCATTGAGGATCCAGAGTCTCCCGAGGAAATTTAGAACTCACTGGCAAGAGATTTTCGCGATATCCCCTGAGGAGAACGACGACTTTGACCAGGACTTCGAAGACCAATTGCTCGATGACCTAGGCACAGTGATACATAGAACCCACCCACACCCGCAAGTATCTCAGGAAAGTGATGGTTGACCACGGATGCCCAATAACTATCGAAGAGACCTTGAACACCATAAGGTCCTTCAAGCAGAGGGCACCAGGCTGGTCTGGAATACGAAGAACCTCGTAAATGCCCCCAAGATAGATTATTCAGGGTTTGGTGAACACAATGAACGCTGCTCTGAATACAGGCTACTTCCATGACAGGTACAAGATGGCAAAAATTATCTCTATTCCGAAGGGAAACAGCCCCCAGACCAGGTGGCTAACTATCGCCCGATCTCTCTTCTTGAGATACAGGGAAAAATCTTCGAGAAGATTATAGCAGATAGGCTACAAGCTCAACTGAGCGAGTTAGGAGCGCATATCCCCAACAACATGGGTTCCGCAGAAAAAGGGGCACATATACCGCCCTGACGCTTCCAACAGAGAAAGTAGCATATTCCCAAGTGAACAGGTTCTATGTAGACATTGTGTTGAGGGAGGTGCAAAAGGCCTTCGATAAAGTCTGGCTGGATGACTTCAATACAAAATCCTGAACCTCCAGCTAGACCCAATCCTGGAAAGGATCCTTTGTCTCTTCGTCATGGACAGAAGGGCCTGTCTCATGATTGAGGGCTACAGAGGTCCTGAATTCGAACTTAAAGCGGGCGTTCCTCAGGGAAGCTGCCTGAGTCCTTTGCTTTACCTGGTCTTCACATCGACCTCCCTACTCCAATACACAGGGACACGATGTATCTGCAGTACGCAGATGACGTCACGCAGATCGTTCTCAGTAGGGTTAGGAAAGCAAGGGATCAGGCGATCAACACTATTGCAGAGATCTCGAACATCAATCAATATGAAAGAAGATCCGGACAAACAGGAAGAAATTTAAGATCCCCCGGCTGTGCCGCAAGTTGACGTGGCCCATTGTAATAGATGGGAGGAGATATGGCTACTCCGCCGAAGGCACCATTTTGGGCCTAAAAATCTCAGACCACGGATACTCGAGTCACTACAAGGAGAGGCAGAATATGGCGAAAAGAGAAATCTCTAAGCTATATAGGTTCAGAAATCTTATCTCGGCGAATATCAGGAAAATATGCCTGATGTTTATCCGGGCTAAGCTCATCTACCCTGCAGTAGTGACTCAAGCGGGCAGCAAGACCACTATAAGGAGGCTCCAGCGACTGCAGAACTCTGCAACCCTCTGCATAAATAAAACCAGACGAAGAGAGGATCTTCGACAGAAGGACCTGCACCGCAGACAGCGTCTGGAGCCCATTAATGTTGCAACTCAGAAACTGGCCAAAAAGGTCTGGTCTACAATCGCCAAAGATATCACCCCAGAAATAAAAGGAACTGGTGGCAGAATAAACATCCCTGCCAGATTGCGCGGGAAGGTCGCTCGAAACCGGCGTCTCCCAACGACTAGACTCTGTTTCGAGGAAAACACCATAACCAATCTATACATAGACATAAACAACACAGAGTACGACACAAAAAACTACGAGACAGAAATTAAACTCACAATTAATGACGAACAAGCAAATACATCAGATCAAAACACGAGGTAATACACTAAATTTGATCACAAATAAAGGCTCGAAAGTTCAACATTGCTCGAAACGAGGAGACATACACAGAAGAACACAAAGTAGAACGCACACAGAGACAAATACAAGTCAACATTAATATAACAAAAAGGAAAAATAAGTATCAGAACATAAAAATGCCTGCGATGCCCTTCAAACAAAGGCAACTCTACCTCTCTTTCACCATCTATCTTCTACCACTATCTAAGTCTTCCACTATTGAGTGCACCAAAAATTATTTCTTTCATTCTGTCAGATCCTCACTCCACTCATTACATCGGTAAAGGGGGCAAGAACATATCAAAAATCAAAACGCTCCGAAAATACTCGAATAAGATCGAAAGCTTAGCAATTTAGTTTGTTTTTTACCAAACACATTCATTTAAAAGAGAGATGAATACTGGAAAAGTGATCCACCATCTACAAGATTAAATAAAACAGATAGTTAGAAGAAGAGAAAGTTGACAAAGGAAATTAATTAAGGCGAAATACACCATGGTCTTCAACAAAATTTGCATTCAAGAAAGACTGCTACCCAACTACACTAATATATATATATATATATATATATATATATATATATATATATATATATATATATATATATATATGTGTGTGTGTGTGTAAAGTTGGGCAAAATATTTTCATCGTAACAAGTTTTGTTAAAAGCGACGGCTAATTTCGCATTCGTGATTTTCTTTTCACATCTTTCGTTTGTACATTTGTTATAATGCATTGATATATAAATCCTTGTTTTCTCTTTTTACTTGTATTATTATTTTAATCTCTGAAAATGATACAAGTGTATCGAAACGCGTAAGATAAATAGTTTTTTACTAAAGGAACCTTTTCTTATTCCCTCTTTTAAGTTTAATAATTGACTTTTTATCAATTTCGGTGAACTTATCCACGAGTTCAACCCAGACATAAAAGCAAATAAATGGCAAATCGAAAGATGTGGAAAGAAAATGACGAATGCCAAATTAGACGTCGCTTTTAACAAAACTTGTTACGATATATATATATATATATATATATATATATATATATATATATATATATATATATATATATATATATATATATATATATATATATATATATGCATAAATTGATAAGTGAACAATAATATCCATGTATTTGAGGTTAGGTAAAGGCAATAGTAAGGATTCCTTAATCCGCTAGAAAAGTCCAGAATAAGAATAAAAGAATTAAAAGATAAAATTACCAATTTGAAACCCATGTCATTAAAACTGTTTAAATAAGCGAAGCTGAAAAAAAGAGAAATAAAATACCTATCATAATACAATATAATGCCACCTACCAGTAGAGTTGGTTGAAGTGAGGAAGTGAAATTTTTAGGAAGACTAAGGCGCCTTGGTGAAGGAGGAAAATTCTTCTAATGAGCCAACCCTCCTTCCAAAGTAGCTTCCCCGCAGACAACAGGGGCAAGTTAAAATTTAAACAAGTAATTGATTTCTAAATTCTTGTCGAATATTTATTTTAAGTGGTAGAATATTTAAGGCGACGTTCTCAGCATTTGCTCCACGAATATCTAATTTTACCCTTTTTGCGGAGAATTACTTTAGGTCGCTTCTTCCCTGGTTTAATGGCGACTTGTTGAGCTCGCAAGACGAGTGGCCCCACACGGAGACCTCCCTTGTCTTGTGGAGCAGAGGCATGTTTTGAAGAATTGCGTAACCTATTTGTATACGTAATTTGCTAGAATGCCCTCGATTGTGTTTGTTTTATGAATTATAGAAAAATATCTATATCTTCCAATTCATGCACGGATAGCTTATATGTCTCAAAATGGGTGTGTATGTTTGCGTTCCTATGTTCATATGACTGTATTATTTGTGTTTCCATCTGCGCATCTGTCGTCAGCCTACTTCGGGTGACAGACACGCGCCAAAAATTCGTGTCCCTAATTCCCTATTCTTCCTTGTTGCTGCAAACCACATTTGCATAAATAGGTTAGGATTAAAATCTGGAAAAGAACTTCAAGTCCTTTTTCAGGCAAAAGTTACCTCGTTTTAATTCCCATATTACAAAGGAACAAAAAAAATTACCATTACGGATTAGAAGCTTTAGTTGTATGCAAGGTTTGCATGTCACTGGGCTTTGCCAAAGTTTCCCAGAAAGGGCCGTGTTTATTCCTCTTCTGTTCATTATAAAAATGAGACAGTTTAACTAAAAAACTATCAAGTTTGTGTTTGAAATCGGAGTAGACACTCATTTTGAGGAGTGAAAAGGAAATAAAACAACTGAAAAGTGGTTACTTTTCTCCATTAATGGCAGTTTGGAATAAGTCATCTGCCTCTCTGCAATATTATGAAAATTCATGAGCCTCTCCCGGAATTGAAACCATCAACCTCTAGCAAATTAGTTCATAAGCCTATTATTATTATTCTTGAATTAAAGGAAACACTTTGAAAATCAGTGTTCTTCCCTCACTTGTCCAAGCTTATGATATTTGATCATGCTTGTTCCAGATGCCCAATGCAATCATTTTCTTTGCTGTGCCACACCATTTTTATGAATGAGTAGTCTGTGCACATACGCTATTTTTTCCCCATTGGTGCCTTCCAGCAAGCTACTAAAGATAGCTACTTTAAATATAGTCTCGAAAGTTCAGATTACTTAACAAGTGGATATTTTATCTGTCCCTAACCTTGCCCTTATTAAATCCACCACTAACACTTAAGGAAAGTCAAGCACGAGAAAAAGAAACGAAACATCATTGAGTGCGTCCAAATTAAAGGTAGTCTTACCTGGGAGTCCATTCAGATTAAATTTATATCATTAATGATATGACTCATAATGAAAGACCAACCTATTAGCAGCCTGTTACCTGGTAGTGGTATTTGATTGTTAAAGTGTGCGTAAAAGGGCCGTGTTGAGACCTTTCCTGTTTCCTAAAGAATAAAAGCAAATAAATATTATAAACTTACTGTCCGATGGAAATTCCCCAAGTTAGAAATTACAAAACAACACAATTCCTAATTTTTAGAGAAAAAGAAACCAATTGATTATTCTAGGAATTAGCGAGTGATATTTAGTTTTAAAGCGGATTTTACTTCATCACATAAGGGAAATTATACTACCTAGAACATCTTTGACGCACAGACCACCATAGTTTTTGCACTTTTCCTTGAAAAAGTGGCTCAAACCTTTACTTCTTGCCGAATCACAACTCAACAAACTAGTCCGAACACTGACCATTCTCACAAGGTGAAGCTTAAACAGTTGACCCAATATCCGATTGGAACCTGGATCATTTTCATCCTGCGTCAGGACTCGGGTGGGTAATTTGGGTAATTAATTTTCTAACATCTCATTTCATTTTTCTGAGTGGAATATTTGGAGAGCAGAGGAGCCAATGAGTTCTTACATAAATTGAGAGCCTAAAAACAAGTAGAAAAACGGTGGGTTGTGCGGATTTGCTCCTTGCGGCACTAAGACAGGAAAAAAGCGATTTCACCGGGGAGAATCGGGCGTGGCGTTTACCCCCCCCCCCCCTGCGTGTCTACCAAGATGCAAACCTTGTTCATCCATCTTTGGGGACGTTTCCCTGGGTGATGGAAATTGTTTTAATTCGACCCCGCATTGTAATTCACTAGGTCATTGCCCCATCCCTGGTTCCTGCCTCCAATCAAATGAAAGAAAAAATAATGTTTTGAATTAGAAAGTATTATCATACTGACTGCGATCAATCATGCGGTTTGAGGAACCACGCACACGTACACACGCTCATTCATGAGTCCTGTTTGCTCTGTCACCGGGTTTGGGAGACACACATATACACACGCACACATGAGTGGTGTTCTGATCATGTAAATCTTGTTCTGTCATCCGGTTTGGGGCATTTATAGTAAACAAAAACCAACGAAGGCATCTCAATCAAATTGTGAGAAAAGATTCGTAAGGAAAGTGGAGAAGTTAGGGTAAGTTGGTAACTCGATTACCCCCTGATGGTGGTACCTAGAGTCAGGAACGTGAGTTTGCCGTTTCAGCGGCAACCGCCTAGCCACAACAAGGGCTCGAGTACCACTTACCGTCGGTCGGTGGGTATGCAAGTGACTAAACGACATGCAGGTCCCGATGACCCTGCTGGTGTTAACCACGGGCCTCCTTTCATCCTTGGGTGATGGGGATTGGGGAGGAGAACCCAAGCCCCGGGGGAGGGCAACGCTGTACCAGGGTGCTCTCTCGGGGGCTGTGACTAAGGATAGCGCTACGGGGCATTTCATATAATCATCAAGCATAGATTAAGAAAGAAGGAAAATAAAGATATCAAATAATAAAAACTATTTTATCTGTTAAAGAAAATGAAAAAAGTAGGGTTCGAACCTATGACATAAAAGCGCTCGTCGCTTTTTAGACCACCTTGCAATGGCCTACAGAGTAAGAGCGCTCGATGGCAAAGGTTCGACCCCCACCCGACAAGCTCATATATAAATGTTTCTGACCGCTACAACATTTTTAGTCGCGTGCGAGTCAGGTCGCGAGCGACTCTACATCTCACATGTCGGTCGTCGGTCGGTCGGTCCCCGTTTTGCTTTTGTTTTTGGTAATAACATCACAACTATTCGGCCGATTTAACGGAATTTGAAACCCTTTATGTTGTTTTACATTCTCTTTTGAATGATATAATTGCCAAAGTCCTCCCAAGGTTAGTCTGGGAATTATTTTGTTTTAGCAATAACATCATAACTATTCGGCTGATACTCTGCTAGACTAGACTTGGCTATATATAATATGTTTTAATCTGCTACGCAAGCCTAGAATAGGTTATGCTAGGCTATTATAGGCTAGGCTATACTATGCTAAGCTATGCTAAGATATAATGTACTATGCTAATTTAGGCTATAAAATGCTATGCTAGGATAGCATATAGTATGTTAGGCTAGAAAATACTAAGCTATGCTTGACTAGGATATAATAGGATAGTATAAGCTATACTTGTCTAGGATAGTTAATGTTAGGCTAGGTTATACTATGCTAAGCTATTCTAAGCTATATTAGGCTAGATAGGGCTATACTATGCTATGCTAGGGTAGGTTAAATTATAATAGGCTAGGGAGGGCTATGCTCTGCTATGCTCAGCTATGCTAGGTAACACTATGTTAGGAAATAATAGGCTAGGCTATAATATGATATGCTTGGCTATATTATGTTAGGTGTGGTCATAAATCAGAATAAGTGAGGGCACGCGACCTTTTGGTCAGTAGACCTTGTTAAGTAACACGCTTACTTCATTTTATTAACATTTTGAATTACTCCATTTGTTTGTTTTTTGTCTATTTGGCTCCTTAAAACATTAAATTTTGGTGTAGCATACCTGACCCTTGCCTCATTTACCTACCTTTGTTTTGGAGAGGTGTCTGAACTAAGAGGCTCCATTTCCACCCGCATCCTGACTATAAAATAAGCGCCATTCGCTGGATACACACTGACCCATTTGAGCTCTCTACATAAGATTTTTACTAGTTTACAAGCACTCTTCAACCTCAGAATTGTCATCTTTTGATGTCTTGGGCACAGCAGCATAAACAATATCTCTACCTCACCACCACTTACTATCTCTCCTTCTTCATAACACCACCCCACTAATCTAAGAGGCCCTTTCAAAAAGAGATTATCTTTATCAGCCGGTCATAATTTAAAACTATGTCTGGCTAATTTTACCACACCCCTGAATCAGTCGCCTGATTCTGGTTGGAGAAGTTGCCATTCAGAATTTGAGGCGCCGATGAAAGCAGGTTTGAGGATTAGCACAATGTAGAACTAAGCACAAAAAGTCCTCCCGGGAAATGAGACCAAACTGCTATCCATAGGGCAGTGGTCGGGGAACAGGGGTAAATTACCCCAAATGGGGTAATTTAGAAAAATTGGGGGGTAATGGATGTGCTATGGATGTGGATGTGCTAGGTGAGGGAAACGAATATAAGGTTGGAGAAAAAGAATGCATCGAGGAGCATTTCTTCTATTTTTCGGTAAAATCTGGCAACATTTCTCCTAATTAAGTGGCATTTTGCCATGTTTTGGACATGCCTCTTTCAGAGTAGTTGATGAATGAGTAGAGCTGATCAAGTGATATAATAATTATTTACATAAGGTGAGTTATGATATAATCTATAATATTTACGTTTCTGTATAGACTTTTGTGATTAAAATTTAACAAAAGTTAAATATACAAATATAAGATTAGTTTAAACTTTAGGATATTTTAGTTTATTTAGGAGCGGTTTAGTTGCCATTTTCTCACTTTTTAGGGGTAACTATTATATCTTTCATTTATTTATTTATTTTTATTTTAATGAATTATTTTATATTAAAAGTAAGTTTTTTAACGAGTTTAACTCTATTTAAGAAGATTTCATGCAGCCCCTACAGATGTAATGGTAACTCTTTTTAAGTCTTATTGTTTGAATTTTTATGGTTGAGTTGTGGTTTGATTTTATGTTATGTTATTTTAAAGTTTTAATTTAAATTCTTAAATTAGTCACTAAATATTTTTTTATTTTCAAAAATAGAAGTCAAAAGACCTTAAAAATGTGATAGATTTGTCTTTCATTTTCAGATGGCATCAGCAAGGAAAAAGACATATCAGGCAGAGTTCCTTAATTATGGTTTCACAGAAATAGAGGACAAATGAAACCTCAATGTGTCGTCTGTATGAAAGTACTGACTGCCGAGTCTTTCAAAAAGAATCAACTGAAGAAACACTTGGACAAGGTTCATTCACATCTGTCTTGCAACCTACGGGAATACTTTGAGAATCTGGAAAAAAAAACAGCCAAAGGACAGAGATTGGAAAATAACAAGAGGGCAACGTTTGACCAACGTTCAGCAGCAATAGCTAGTTTTGAAGTGGCATGGTTGGTTGCTCGAAACAACAAACCACATACTATTGGTGAAGACTTAATCAAACCGGCGGCTGTGAAAATGGCAGAAATTATGTAGGGGCAGAAAGTAGCTAAACAACTGAATACAGTGCCTTTGTCTGCAAGAGTTATTAAAGAAAGGATTTCCATCTTTGCAGAAAATGTGAGAGAACAAGTAATTTCTCAGTAAAAAAGAGTAAATAGTTTGCCATTCAACTTGATGAGACTACAGATGTCAGTAGCAATTCGCAGCTGATGGTATACGTTCGATACAGGGGTTCTGGTGAAATTGAAGAAGAAATTTTGCTATGTTCTCCTCTTGAGTTGAGAACTCGTGGTATTGATGTGTTCAATAAGGTTGATACATACTTCAAAAAACAAAGTGTTGATTTAAAGTGGGAAGGTTGTATTGCAGTATCAGTTGATGGAGCTCCTGCCATGTTTGCTCACGTCACTGGTTTTGTGGCTTTAGCCAAACAACAGAATCCAAATATTCAGGTCATCCATTGTATGATACATCGCCAGGCATTAGTTGTGAAGGATTTGGAACCAGAGGTAGAAGCTGTGTTGAATAATGCAATTAAGATTGTCAATGTTGTAAAAGGGCATGCACTAAACACGAGGATGTTTCGTGATTTATGTGAGGATGGAGAGGCTGAATATTCAACCCTTCTTTTTTATACGGAAGTGAGGTGGCTTTAACGTGGAAATGTCCTGAATAGAGTTTGGGCTCTTAAAACCGAACTTGAAATATTTCTGACTGATCCAAAACACTCACTTGCAGAGAAGTTCAGAAAATCAACCCTGGCTTGTTCTTCTTGCATACTTAGTTGACATTTTTGGGCATGTAAATGCGCTGAACAAGGAATGGCAAGGAAAGAAAATCAATCTCATCTTAGCAAGGGAAAAAGATTCAGCATTTGTATCAAAGCTTCAGTATTGGAACCAAAAAGTAAATGCCAAACCTGGCAGAGTTTTTGGAATAATGTGAAGACTGCAGTCTTAGTGACATGAAGGAATCAGTCACGGGCACCTGACCAAACTTAGGAATAGGCTCTGCGACTACTTACAAGATCTTGATTCACATACTGCCAGCCGGGTTGTAAATCCCTTCAAATGTGAACTGGCTGATGAACCTGAAGGATTGGCAGAAGAGCTTATTGAACTGCGTTCCAACAGTGAAACAAGCATGGAATTTGAGACCAAGGATGACCTCTCGAGTTTTTGGATGTCAAAAGCTGCAAAGGCTTATAAAACCACATTTGGAAGCAACTAAAATGCTGCTACCTTTTGCAACAACCTACCTTTGCGAACAAGGTTTTTCTACCCTTGTAAATCTAAAAACAAAATACAAAAACCTGTGTGCCATGTAATGCTAAAAATTTACTGTATTATTTCTGTTTAGAAATATATAATTTCCTACAATTTTTTCTTGTGTGCTATTTTCATGCCAAAAAGAGGGACTTTTATTTCCTAATGATAGATGAAATAAAAAAGTAAACATTATCGCAATATAAATTTTTTTGTCTTTATTATCCATGATTTTCATAAGTAAATTAGTTTGATCCCCAGAGTACTTCAAAGTCAGGGGTAAATTCATTTTACTGCAAATTCTTTTGGGGTAACACCCTAAAAAGTTACCAAACCCCTGCCATAGG
Source organism: Ceratothoa steindachneri (assembly GCA_963969495.1). Taxonomy (NCBI): domain Eukaryota; kingdom Metazoa; phylum Arthropoda; class Malacostraca; order Isopoda; family Cymothoidae; genus Ceratothoa; species Ceratothoa steindachneri. Next base: position 84,088,867 of record OZ018324.1, read on the forward strand.
GGGTCTCAAGCTCCGTACCCCATGGGTCCGGCAAAGATCACAAGCACAAACAACCATCTCTCTGTATGCTGGCAGCAGTATCGATAACCAAACTCCTGAAGAGGTGGCATCTTTAATAAGTCCGTCATTATTCACCCCTCAAAAGGGTCCTGTCAGAGCTCATTCATCCATCTGCCTATCAGTTCATCCATGGCAATAACCCCACAGCGGACTTAAATGCATAAAAGGGAGGGGAATGTTCACCATATTTATAAACATAACAATTAATTTACCCAGTAAGCAAGAAACACATCTCCAGGTAACTTCAATCAGCATAACAAAGGAGAGAAGCAGCAGAAAAAAGAAAGGGGGCGGGGTCAGTTCAACCCAAGACCTATCAAAATGAATGACATGGAGGTAGTAAAAAGGTCGCGCTGAAGGTCCCCAAAAGTCGTGAAATTGGTGTCGTACACGAGTGAAAGAGCAATGCAACAATTATACGGTAAAAGATCTGGATAACCTTCTCAACGAGAACGCCTCCAAAAAGCTCAAGAACATAGGAATTTACCAAGAACATCTCTATCCAGCTCTACTAAATGGTCTATCACCTATAGACTCATCGACCCGTGTTTAGGAGAGCACGCAGCGGATGAGATAAAGAAGGAAATCGAATCAAATCAAGCATGACCAAGAATCGAAGAGATAATAAAATTCAAGAAACAGATGGAGAAGATTACATGCATGTATTTAAAGTCATGTTTAACTAAATGGAAGCGGCCACGATAACATCCGAACTTGGACCATACTCGCCTTCTACAGTGCGTTTCAGGTAAATGGATAGAAAGTTGATTGTGCCTAAGGGCTAATGACTGGACCAAGGTAAGTTATTTGACCTTGAACACGTTCATTAAGAGTTTAGCTTTCATGCTGGTAACAACTACACGGTTTCTTCTGAGAATGTCAGCTGAAGTCGAAAAACGGTACGCCATAACGAACTTAATATGGAACAACCTAATCGCCAAAATGAATAAAGGAAAAGAACTGTCAAAATTCTGAAATCAGTATAACCGACTGATGTTCCAAACCCAGAAAAAGAACAACTTTAAAAGGAGAGGAGGTGATATCCAACAACAGAGAGATTAAATAACGATTCGGGAGACACTGGACAATATTTGTCCCCCACGAAGAAAACCAACACTTTGAGGGGCATGCGAACAATACACATCTCAACTCATAGAAGAGAAAGAGCTCGAGCTCATACCTCACTCGCGGGTAGATAAAGAAGGCCACGAGCAAAGGCGTGAAAGAAAGCCCTCTAAACTTCAAAATTACCCCACAGCTCTAAAAAACATTTAACAGAAGACTCATGAGATAAGAGGGCTCACTGAACTCCACCTACATAAGGCACTCGAAAAAATTCACGGAGCCATTCTGAAAATCTTCAACGCGTGTCTAAGACGGCAAGGATAATTTTTCTACCCAAACCCGGCAAACCCAAACATACTCAGAAAGCTTCTGTCCGATCTCGCGGTTGGGGTGTATCGGAAAACTCTTCGAGAAATTCTTAAACACACAACAACGAGGAACAGAAAGCTCTAATACTTATCAAAGGAAATATCGCAATCGAGAAGTCAAGCATCGACAGAGTGGAGTTGACACTCCGTGATGTTGCCAAAGCCGTCAATAAGGTATGGGAGCCAAGAATAAAAATAAAATTACACTAACTCCAAATGGAGAACTTTCTAACAAGGATCATCCGTAATTACCTGGATAATCGAAAAACCAGGATAACCACCAATAAGCACACCAGTCAGCCATTCACACTAAAGGCCAGAGTTTCTCAAGGTTGGTGCCTCAGCTCGACCCTCTTTACAATTTAACTCGAGATCTCTCATAACCGACAGAAGATTAAGCTATGTACGTCCAACTTGCAGACATCTCAGGTTGTCTTAAACAACTACAAAACCCCGAGAGATAGCAAAACGAATAACGCGAGAAATAAAGAACATTAACGAGAGTAAAAAAATCAAGATAAATTAGAACAAATTCAAGGTCATCCTAATTTACAGGAAAAAAACACCCCCCGAATATAACTAACAACGGTGTAGAATATATGAACGGTAGACACACTACCACAAAAATATGCTCTATACCAGTAGGTTTCAACTTTTTTACTACCATGCGCCCTCTAGGATTTGGTACTTTCCTCCACTCCCCTCTTGCATCAAATATAATTCTCTCCTAGATTAAAAAAAAAATAAAAGAGCGTTTTTAATATCTTTATAAAGTATGAATTATGGATTTACTTGACACTATTTGTTTGCGACTAGATTTTGTATGCGTGGGTAAATGACAGAGAGTGCAAAGCGTAAGTCCCCTTCAACATTCAGACTGTTTCTGTACTTGATCTTGGCAGCATGATCGTGGAAAATGCATCTCCACAAAGATACGTGAATCAGAACAGAGTCAGAATCCAAAGAGCCTGGAGTGAGATCAGAGGTAAACAAGAAGGTACTTGAACCAGAGCGTCTCAAGATCTAGTTCTTTGGAAGCTTCCTTAGGTATGAAGTTGAACTTCAACTCAAGAAACTCGTCTTGTACTTTATCCGAAACATCAGCTTCTTCACATTGAAATGGGTTCCTGATGAATTTCCAGGCTTCACGTTTCATATATATATATATATATATATATATATATATATATATATATATATATATATATATATATATATATATATATATATATATATATATATATATATTTGATAAGTATTGATAACTTGTATTTCTAAGTCAGTTAGATTACTATTATTATTATTTGTTTTTTAACCTCAGAACTAAGGTTACACTGAATGAGAGCAGAATCAAAGTTTCCTAAACTGGCTATATTTCCATGCTAAATTCAATATTTCCAGAGGTTAAGTTTAGCCATGAAGGTTCGAATATTTCCGTAGTGCGTGATGATGTTTATTTTTTTTCATTTGTAGTTTAAGGTTGAGAGCATTCAACGGTTCGAAGATGTCCACCAAGTAAACTAGAAATAGCTGAAAACCTTTAGAGTGGAATGTGTCTTGGAGATCTACTTTCTGCTGCGAATTTAGAAATAACGCTAGATCTTCTCGTAGTTCATAAAGCAGTCCTAGCATGTTACCCTTTGATAGCTATCGTAGGTTCTTGTGAAAAAGCAAAGTTTCATGTTCAGATACACTATCCTTACATAGCAGTTTGAAGAGACGACTGTTTAAGACCAGCTTTGATAAAGATGACTGTCTTGATAGCCACGTTCAGGACAGCCATCATTTCAGTTCAGGTAAAGTTTTTGGATGCTAAGGCTTTACATAAAGTATGCAGTGCGTACCTAAAACAGAGTGGGTTTTTTTTTCACTCTTGTAATTAATCAAAACTGCAGACCAAGCAGGACTGGAGCTCTATCAATACAAACTCTTATCAGCGAGTCACACGAAGGTTGGTTTTCCTGAGTGAAGTTTGATATATCATAAAAAATGGCACCTCTACTAATGTACAACTTTCCATTGATTAACAGAACAACATTTCCTCTTACACACTGTTGCCTGAGAAGAAACGACCATACATTAAAAGCTGAAAACATTGAGCCATGTCAGTCGTTTCGTCACACGGGATGCCAAAACCAGAAGAATCTCGTACTTTTTCGAGAATATGATCTTTGATGTCTTGACTCAATTCATCGATCCTTCCTTTGGCTGTATTGTTTGAGAGTGAAATTTGGGAACGTTTGTTTGCACTAACTTTCCCCCAAAAGTTATTTACCGGAATGCCATACTACCGTCTAACTTACCTTGGTTCAGTGAGTGTATTTTCATTTCAAAAAATGTTTTTGGTTTGTCTACAAGAATATGATGTGTTGTCCTCAAGTCGCGTACCAAACGTGAGGGCCGGATTTCATTATTGCTGTCTTGTAACATATCACACACTGAGAGATCTCTGCGTACCCTTTTGGAGCGACACAAATCCAAACTAATATATTCGTCAAGATATTTCCGCTTCTTTCCACTAATTGCGAATTATTTCATGTGCAGTAAACAACATAATTCTGTGAACAAAACATAGCGCACGTCTAGGTTAAGCTAAACATCACAACGTGCTCATAACCACTACAACATGATCATTAACAAACACATGATCGTAAAGTTCGTAAATAATTCAAGTGACTACAATCATACATGATCATAAAAACCACAATACCATTAACAAACGGACACATGATTTAAAGCACTACCAACTTCTCATAAAATACGAACGGAAATCAAAACTCACAAAAGACTAACAGAACAAGTCGACATGCGTGTTCTTAATTTACCAACAAATTTATGGCTGCTTATTGTTTTAGGTAAATATAACAAATTATATAAAACATCCTGTAGTTAACCAAATAGATATTTGAATTTCACAATATATTTGCAAACTTGTGTATAAGAGTGAGTGAGCAAGTCTGTGAATGAGCAAGTGTGTGTAACCTGATTTTTATGTTTTGCAGCGAAAATGAATACAATTCCAGACTATTCTAGAAAACGAAAAGAACACGTGCAATAGTGAGGTTAATGTACTGTTAAAGCAAGCTAATATTTATAAAGAAACTTAATCATTGGTTTGTTAGTAATTTATGGTTACTAAACATGAAACATCAATGATGAATTAAAGTATTAAGTAGAGTAAGTAGACTCTACTTAATCTACAACTCTACTCATGACCTACTTAGTATTGCCTTATACTTATAGCTTTAGTTTTCTAGTCTACCTAAGTAGGCTATAGAAAGCTAAAGCTATGTGGCATTCTTTTGCATTTTTCAAAAACTTCTCAATATTAGCCCATTTGTTATTCTCGTTAAGAGAATAATAACAAATATAATTAAAGAAATTCCTGTTTTCCCCAAAAGATCACGCTACCCCTGGAAATTAAGGACAACCCCTAGGTTAAGAACCACGACCTTATAATCTTAAAAAGTTTACAGGCCTCTCTGAGAAAGACAAACTGAAACTACACCTCGCTCTCATTCGACCCATATTATGTAAATTACCCAATAATACCGAACCAGCTTTTGAGAAAAACCCAAACAATCTAAATCCAAAGGCTTCAAACCCAAGCGACCCGATTCATAACAAACATATCAAGAGCCGAAATAATATCACTCCTATAAATTCACAAAAGGAACTAAACAAAAATCGATCAACCAAGTACTCACAAACGTGCCACAAAAATCTGAAGGAAACTAGAAGTAAAGCTCCCAGAAAAAATCCTAAGCGACAACATAGCAACCGAAGATGTAAACAGAGAAATAAGATATAAATAACGATTCAAAAGTAGTAGAGGAAAAAATCGAGAAAACACAACCAATTTATAGCTAAATACATTAATGTAAAAATATGTGAAGCAAATTTAGGCAACAAATATATTCTGTTGCAAAAGTAGTAAAGGAATATAAAACAAAAAAACAGGAGTATTTATGTATTAGAAAAAGGCTCAAATAAATATACAATTATAAAAAAAGGCTCGAATGCGAAAAAAACAAAATAAAATTATATTAACATATAGCAAATTATAACAACAAAAATTAGGGCAAATGATCGAATTTAAAAGGCAACCTGGCACAACATAATTTATCATCCTCTTCTTTCTATTATATCTTAATCTATCTCTTTATACAATATTTAACTATGGAACTTCTACTTCGTCCATCGTTACCGTTTATATCATTCCAATCCCAGATACCAGTTTCAGTTAGGTCCGAAAGCATAGAAATAAAGTCTGATTGGCTGTTCATGAAGAAGATTTTCTGCGCATGAATAGCGTAACATTTGTATAGCTGTATGCACATTTGTACTTATAAATGTACATTGAATAAGGCACGCTAATGTAGATGTACAATGTGATCATTTTTCATTAATATTTCATACTCACTCAAATAAAAGTTGAAGCTATGGCAATAAGCAAATCCATCGTACGCTTGTAGAAATGTCAGTTGGCCAAATTTGAACATGATTCTCCCAGCGTTTGCTTAACTCATATCACCCGACACTGTTTAACCTTTCATACAGAACTCAACCTTGAGAGCCCCTATCATTTCCGTTTACACTTAAGCTTCCTGCGTCCTCGCCATTGGCTATATATAGCCCGTTGTATTATTATAGGTATAATATTTTTTTTAAGGATGAACCCATCCAATTTCTTACTCAGTCAAAATTCAGTTAAAAGATAATTGCCGGGTGGTATAAATCCCTAGGTATAAAGTTAAGACTACCATGTGAGAATTTATATAAAATGATGTAAATTCCTTCAAATCACGTCCATCGAAGAGTTTGAACTACACTCCGTAGCCAAGAAGCTATTTGAGAAAGTCTATCTCTCCGTTAGCGAGAAGTCGGTCTATTCAGTTAACGAACGCATCTATCAAAGAGACTATCTCCGAGTCCTAAACGAGGATTGAAACTGGGAAAAATAAAGTCCAACCAACTCTTCAGATCGCTCCTCCCTTAAGCTATCAATACAAGGATGCAAACATAAGTTGTTGAGATTTGTTAGTCGATAGAACCGCGGAAATAGTGAAGGGTTCTTAAGCTCCCCTCTTTTATTATCTCACTCTTTACACACACACTAACACACATTCTCGAATACACTCGTACATCTCATACAACATCCACCTCCGTTGTTTGCTGAACGAGTCCCGCTTCCTACTTTAGGAAACCGATGGTTGTTGGCAGAAAACTTCGCCAATCTCAACAATCACTGAGATTTACTTCCACTTAGACGCGATTAGGAGAATTACCTTCAAATTTATCTTCGATGTAGCAAAAAAGGGTTGCTGGTGGACTCTAATGAATCAAAATGATTTCCGGTTCAGAATGCCTACATGTTTAGTGGCACTGTCAGTCTGTCGAGAATGAGCAGCATTTATCCCTATATTTCCACCATAACACTTGGTGTGCATTAGGTTTGTTCTTTCAGTTTTTCCTCCTCTCTGCACTCTGCTTTACTATCTTCCTTAGTGAATATACTATTTTTGTTCTACTAGTTTTTTTTTACTTCTCCCAAAGTAGTATGCAATAGCATTTGTAAACGGAAGTGGGAGAAATTTAGGAGAGTTGAGCGCCCTACTACCACCAGCATCATAAGTAAATCCTCTTTGGTTAATATCTTCCACTTCCCTCATACTTACAACTTTCGCTATTAACCTACAGATGCATAAATAAGTATAGGCATTTATTAAAAGAATGTACAAGATTCGTGCACATTTGTGGATGGACTTTATTCTATTATTCTTCAGCAAATATTTCCAATTCTCAATGTTTCAAGGGCCTCTCTTGTTCACACGCTTCTTCAGCACCGTCCACAGATATTCGATGAAGTTCAAATCTGGGCTTTGAGAAGGCCACTTGGGTACAGTAATATGGTGTTGTCCTAGGCTTTTTAGTAAATTTGTTGGTATATTTGAAATTGTTGTCTTGTTGAAAGGTGAAATGCCTCCCAAAATACAGTTTTCTTGCCAATTGCTTCGTGTTTTCAGAGTTCATAATCCCATCTATCACGTTTAATGCGCCAGTGCCATCAACAGCAAAACATCTTCAAAACTGTAAGGACGGTGTTCTTTTCTATTAGGATTTCACCAGATCACTGCTAAACGTACCGTTCTTCATTTCTAGCTAAGAGTTCGATTTTTTATCATCTGAGTATAGAATTTTATCTAATTTAGCTTAGCTATCTTTCAGATATTCTTTAGCAAATACCAAACGGGCATCTTTATAAGCTCTCTTCAACAGAGGCTTCTTTCTATTGAAATTTCTTTTAAGAGCCAATCTGGCGATTGCCTTTTGGGCATAAGTCCTTCTATGGCCACGTCCAAAAAGTCCTTCCTAGGGTAAATAACATTAAAGGTAATGTTGAACCGTGTTAATCTAAGTAGCGTGCTGTAAGATTGTCTTCTAATTCATTACATGAAGTCTAAGGATTGTTCTTGTTTTCATCATAGGCCTAACATCTCTAGACTTCAGTTTCCTTGGTCCACTTTCACGCGGATGATTTACTGTGATGTCTTAAATTTTTATTTCACAATAATGTTTCTTACATAAGAAATTGTAATGTTTACAATAGAGGAAGTTTTTATTTATCCATCAACGGCCTTGTGAAGTTTAACACAATGGTTTCTTGCGGATTCTAAATGATCAGCTGTCTTCAGCATTGCGTTCTTGGAAATGTTTCTTAGGCGAAGTTGTGAAAACGAATGACAAATCTTGCATATAAATTATATTATCAGCTAGGATACTTATCTTTCTCGAACGTATTAGTTTACACTAGAATCGTTTCGAAAACGTTTTAAAAACTTCAAGAGTGTCGGTTTATTTGAAAAAATGCCTATGTAGTCATTAAAACGCAAAAACTATCCAAATTGCCTATATTTTTTGCATTCGTATTGAGGGGTGTCTTTGACAACGACTAGAGAGGGAGAATAAGGGAAACGACAAGGGGTACCAAGTTCTTTATTAATGACGTTTTACTTCTCTGGAGTTTCCTCGAGTAACAAGAAACTAAGACCTGCGGAAACTCCAGAGGAGCGAAACATCAGTAATAAAGAACTTTCTACTACTTGTCTTTTCTCATATTTTCCCTTTCCACTTTTGCGCTCGCAAAATATTGACTCTTCTTCGAAACCAGCATTGCTATAATTTCCTGTCCTAAATAATATAAATATACCATGCAAGGAACAGAATGTTCCTGCTACAATATAACCTCGAACAACGGATTTAAACGTAAAGAACAACCAAGGCCTCATATTATTTCACTGTCTGACGTTGTCTATACTTATACACGCACCTATATTAAAAAAAAGACGGATATTTCCCGTTGCTTTTCGCCTTTTCGATGTTTCTTTTTTTAATCTAAAAAAAATAACCACGAAATTTTCAGGAAATCATTTTTCAGAAAGTGCCTTCTCACTTCATAAATACGGGGTGGAGAGAAGAACGACAGTTTGCTACAACCCTTTGACAATTAGATTTTGATTCGACCTCGTTCTAAAAACTGTTTTGATGGGGTCTTATTTGCTACAAAGATTAATTTGGCGTTTCTTCACAGCTATGGACATCGCCAAAGGGGTTATTTAACCTCGATAAAAGTGAGATTTATTTATTTTAAAAAAAGCCTAGAAACAAATTGATTTTCTCCGCCAAAACATTTTTAAAAAGATGTTGTTTGAGGAAGGGTAAATTCCTGTCCCAAACCTGTCCTTGTACAGGAATGAATGGAGGTCCTTCGGGAGGGATGCTGGGGTTCGAGTGATTGGGAGGGGAATTTCAGATTCGCGTCTTTTGTGAAACGAAAAATATGGGAAAATTATTATAATTAACGGGATTCTATGTGACCATCTTTTATTGTGTGTGAACCCCAACCCCGGGATCTAAATCCCGGTGACAAAGGGCCATGTCATTTTTGACGGCCAGATGGAAAACTACAATTACCACTACTTATATCTCACGCGTCTCGTTTGTTGTAGCTGCGCCATTTCAAGTGTCACGCGGCAGTTTAGCTCATCAATTACCACAAAGACGGACGCTACTGCAATATTCAAGAACCACTAAGAGGAACTATATGTGTGTATGTGAACGTATGTCAGTATAGAAATGCGAGTATGTTTGGGTGCAAGAGACACAAAAACGTGTCATTTCGTGGGCATTGAATGTGTTTGGCACTGTGGTCAAGCGGCATCAATGGCGCTACCCGTCGAGGTCAAAGTAACCACAGGCACATCCTCTCCGTGCTCGGCGGATGTGTGAGTAGCCAAGAGCACAGAGCTCTACACACCCGATCCCCCATACCACCGCGCGCATTAAGGTGTGTTTTTCGAATGACCTCATTATTAATTTTTTCCTCACCACCAACAAGCACAAAACGAAGTCTCCCCCAAACTCATTACCCTCATCTACTCCCCCGCAGCCCATTAAGGCGTGTCATATGACCCTGGAATCCTATTATTGGAGCCCCATAACTCACGCGCTAGCCCCGTCAGCATTTAGGGCTGTAGTGCCCCCATAGGCAACCCGCGGCCTCCAACACTACCACTTTGGTAAGGAGCCCCTCCCCCCCCCTTGATGACTTTGCTCCCTTGTCCACTTTCAGGTCAGAGGGTAAAGGAGGGCAGGCAACACGAACATACAGATAGTCCAAATGGGCATCCATCTTTTGCAATGTCCGAGTGCCCTCTTCCTGGTGGGTATAAGGGCGTGCAAGCGTGCGCCTCAACCCACCCTTCCGGGCAAATAGGAACGCGCAGCTGACCTTTGCATTCCCGGGTATCGAAAACCCACTCGACATTTCGTTAATGCCACGCTTTTTCATCCCCCCCTCCCCATCTCCATAAACGGGAGGCTCCCCACGCACACCGTAACCTGCTCCCTACACGGTCCCCGTCAGGGAGTCCAATGGACCTCGCCCCCCCACCTTACATGAGCCAGAGTTCAGCGCCATAGATATGAAGGGTGCCGGGTGAAGGTCATTTAGCAATGGCAAGAAGTGCCAACAATAGAACCTGCGTTGCCTCTCACTCTACTTCAAGGAGAAGTAAGGAATACTGGGTTGGGTTAGGAGCTAAGTCTGGGCGCCGCCTTACCTTGACATGTCCCTCGCTTGACCACTACAAGGAACAAATCGACAACTCATTTAAATACATGAGGTTAAATTGGACATCCTATTCCCATACCTTGTGGGCTCGCACTATTTAATCACGGTCTTCTTTTGACCATCTTTAGTCCAGTGGGTTTGGTATTGCGTAATCCCACGCACATTTTCAACGTTTACACCCCACGAAGTTTCGGTTCGGGCGGATTTTTGTAGCATCCATTGTGACCCAAACTATGTGCAGATAAACTATGCATTATTTCTTGGTTTAACTCCTCCTCATCACTCACCCATGCTATTCATGAGATTCTATACGGGTATGTTGTGTTTAATATTTACAAAGATGGCAAAAGCTTGAATGATTTCATAGAGAAACGAGGATTCATGGGCAAAGCTAATGTTTACCTTTTCGTTCCTTCTGTCCTTCAATTTGCCACGCTGGAACTCAATTTCACAAGACATATTTTGAGCAATGGCGTTCCAGGTTTTTCCTATACCGTTTATGGTGACGTGTGTGATACAATAGATTAATATATTTATGTATACGGAAAACATTGCATTTAACTTTGTATGACTTAAGAATCCAGTAATTGTTCACTACACCATAAAACAACTTACATGTTTAACATTCTCAAAAGTCGTCCTAATTCGCCAGCTTCCGCTTTTCCGCCTGTTCTTTGGAGTTGGGAGGGTCTCTTTAACGGGGTTATCTGATTAGAAGCTAGTTTCAAGGCCATAGACTCAATGATTCAATTCCTTGTTGTTGCAGCCATAATGTTACCACTTGTGTCAATTTCTTTTTGAGAGAGCCAATCTGACGACTGCTTACTAGGGAAAAGGTTGCAGTACTCACGCTAAAGTCTACTAAAATAAAGAGAGAAAACACAGACTAATAAAACAAAAAACAACACCAACAATGAAAAAACAGAAAGGCAACAAGAAGGATGCGTGCTCCGACGTTGGGGTAAGACCAGCCTTCCCCTGGCGCCGGAACAAGCGACCTACCAAAAAAAAACCCCCAAAAAAACAGTCAAATAAAGAAGAGGAGGCCAGCCTACTAAAAAAGTCGTAGAGTCCACAGGTCTGTGTGCACGAACCCGTCTCGAGCAGTAGGGAAAAGCAGTAGCGACCTCGCTCGTCCCTGTGATGGGACAAGTAACGTCGGCGAAGATCACCGAGACTGGGACATTCAACAAGAATGTGCCAAACAGCCTGGGGGACAACGCAGTCGTCGCAATAAGGTGCAGGCGAGCGCTCCGTCAAATGGCGGTGCGTCCCGCTAGTGTATCCAATTCGGAGACGACAGAAAGTAGCCTGAAGACGTCTCGGCACTAGGGGGTAGGTCTATTGGAACATTTGCGGGACGATGACACCTAACTTTAAGTTCCCCTCAACCGTCTCACATCTTTTTCTGCCAAGCCACACGGAGGGCAGCCCTTATTCCTGCCATTAACCGGTGTGAAGAAGAGCGAAACGCTGGTCTGGTCACCTAGTCCTCGAGGACTCTTTGGTTCCCTCATCGGCGCGCTCATTTCCCGCAATGCCTGCAGTTCCAGGAACCCAGAACAAGATAATCTCGAATTCCGCCAGGATTGCCAAAAACGTGGCGTCACAGATATCGCGAACCAGGGGATGCGGAGATTCCAATGACCCGAGAGCACTCAGGGTGCGTTGTGAGTCGCTATAGATTACAATCCGGTCTCCGAACCGGACACCTCGCGTTATCTCCCGTACCGAGCGGTGTATTGCAACTAGCTCGGCCATGAAGACAGAAGCAGCGACTGGCAGAGCCCCACCGACTTCAAACAGAGGGGTTAAGACGTGGAAACCGGTCCCCTCTTGGGTGTTAAGGCCATCCGTATGCACTAGTACGGTTTCAGCGTGACAGGAAGTATGCTCCCAAAAGGCTGAATGCAATATTCCCGGCGCTGTAGAAGCTTTGAGAGCAAAGGCGTGGTGACAAATAGTCAAAGGTGGTACCCTCCAAGGTGGCGTCCTGGGCAGAACCAAGGTGACCACCGGCCAGAGAGATATCTCGAGCTCTCGAAAGAGTTTCCTTTGAGAGGACTTAGGGTATAACTGGCGTCTCTAGGGGGAATAGGCACAGGCAAGATCAGCTTCGGATGCAGTGAGAGCTGTTGGCGACTGAGATAGGTGCCTAGCTCGCGCGTACAAAATAATAATGCACTGTGCAGGGCGCAGAGCGAGTGGCATCTCCCCAGAATTAACAAGTAGACACTCAATGGGTGAGGTGTGGAAGGTACCGGTCGCCAGGCGAAGGCCGGTCTGGTGGATCGAATCCACCGTATATACTGGCACGGTTCCAGCGTGACACAAAGTGTGCTTTAAAAAGGCCGAACGCAATACTCCTGGCACTGTAAAAAGCTTTGGGAGAAGAGATATGGCGACAAATAGTGAAAGGTAGTACCCACTAAGGTGGCGTGATGGACAAAACCAGGGACACCAGCGGCCCGAGAGCTATACTTAACTCTCGAAGTAGTTTCCTAGCCCTAAACCCAAAGGGCTTAGGGTATGCTGGCGTCTCTCGGCGGCCTAGGCACTGTTCAGAGCAGCTGTGGGTGCAGTGAACGCTTTTGGCAACTTAGGGAAGTGCGGAGTTCCACGTAGAGGGAAATTGGCAACTAAGGGAAGTGCGGAGTTCCACGTAGAGGGAAATAATGCACTGTGCACGGCGCAGAGCAAGTGTCATCTCCCCAACAAGTAGGCTCTCAATGGGGGACGTTTGGAAGGCACCGGTCGCCAGGCAAAGGCCGGTGTAGTGGATCAAGTCTACCTTCCGCAATACACGCTAGGCTTCGGATGCATAAAAGTCGCATCCGTAGTCGAGCTTCGAACGAACAAAGGATCGATAAAAAGTAAGGTAGTAGCGCTATTAGCGCCCCAGGCGCTGAACGTCATGGAACTAAGAATATTCATGGCGCGAGTACAAGAGACTCTAAGGCTGCAAATATTTGCCTCCCAGATGAGGCGTCGGTCAAATGCAAGACCAAGAAAACAGTGCGAGTCAATACTTCCAGGTGAACTCAATTTAGAAATAAATCTGGGCCAGAATGGAGCCGTGGATGGCGAGTAAGTGAACTACCTTAGTCTTGGCCAAGGAAAACCGACGTCTGTGCGCTTTGGCATAGCAAGAGACACGGTTCAATGCCTGTTGGAGTCGACGCTCCAGAGTTGGCATCTGGGCCGCGCCAAAAGAGATCTAAAGGTCGTCCGCGTAGAGCGTAGCAAGAACATCTTCAGGCAGCACCGAGGTTATGTCATTGATGCTCAGGGCAAAGTGTGGGATCTGAGAACACTTTCCAGTGGTACAACCTCTTCCTGCTCTATTGGGCTGGAGAGGGCTCCCTCCACCCGTACGCAGAATCGACGATCTCGCAGAAATTCAGATATAAGGATAGGGAGGCTTCCCCTCACCCCCATAGTATGGAGAGTCTCCATGATACCGTATCGCCATGAGGTACCATAGGCCTTCTCCAAATCGAAGAACACCGGGTTTAGTGCTGTCTACGAAGGAAGGTTTCGCAGATGGCATTTTACAGTCGGAGCAGAGCATAATATGTAGAGTGAAACTTGCGGAAGCCGGACTGTGCAGAAGACAGATGGCCTTCGCTGCCCAGAAAAAAGGCTTATCTAACATTTACCAATTTCTCCATCAACTTTCACACACATGGGTTAGAGAGATTGTGCAGAAACTGGCCGGGGTAGAATGATCTTTCCCCGTTTTGCGAAAAGTGAGCACAGAAGAGATTTGCCATTAATTTGGGAGGATATCATCTACCCAGATTCTGATGAAAAAATCTAATAAAAAGGCCATGCCTCGCTCACCCAGGTGTCAAAGCATGGCGAACGAGACATCCTCTGGACCAGGAGAAATGTTCCCAAAGCGGGTGTCCATCGTTCAGATCCCCGAGCAATAGAAAGGGCCTCAGCAACCGTGCCACGAAGCGGTGGAGGTTGCCCGCGTCGAAGTCGGCTGACGGTAGAATGTACGCAGAAATAACCGTATACCTCCTATCCAGGTGCAGCTGCACAGCATCTGCCTGAAAGCAAGTGTCTAAAGCGAAGAGAAAAACCGAGATACCATGCCGGGTGTAAACCGCGCATCCTCCTGCCCGGCCCCCATCGCGTGGTGTTGGGGTCGCAAATCCCTTATACCCCGGGAGGGTGGGCAGGGGCATACACCCAGCATGGTCTCCTGCAAAAAAATAGCTAATCGAAAACAGAACGAGACGAACCTCCGAAACTCCTCCCAGTTGGCCCGGAGTCCAACTCAATTCCATTGAAAGAAAATTCCGTCTAGGCCGAGCTAGGAGAAGATGCGGGGGCTCTATTCGAAGAGAAGACCCTCACGGGAATGGCCGTACACTTTTACCGGATGCAGAACTCCGGGCGTTGTTGGCCGGACAATGCGCTGAAGGCACTGTCGACCTTAGACAACTTATCAGGGAAAGCTGGGCTCGTCATGCGAGTCTTTTCCTCCCTCTCCTTAGAAACTTTGAGTAGGTGGGTGCCCCTACTTTAAAGGATCAACCGCATTTGAGTCACTTAGCCTAGCACTAGGTGTGGGCATAGGAGCCGTAGCTTCCTTAGGGAGGCAGCTTTAGAAACCCCCCTAAATTGCCTTAAGGCCAACTTCAGGGATGCTGGCTCTTGTGAGTCTAACGACTCGGTGGAGGCGCCAGGCCGTTTCTCTTTAGGGGAAACGGTCACGCAGGGGGAATGAGGGGAAGTCTTGGATTTAGCCGGGGCTGGGTGTGAATCCTTTATGCCTACAGCTCTACCCAAGGAGCGCCCATGGTGTAGAGACGCCGCAGAAAGGTTCCGAATGGGCGCGGGAACGGCCGTGCTTGTATGCCTGGAGTGGCCTAGAATTGCCAGGAGTGGCCAGGAGCAGAGGGTGTCTTTCTTATCATGAGGCATAAGACGCCCCAGGCAGCATCAGGCGCACAAGAACCGAGTCCTTAGCCTCGCGAAATGAGAGACGGTCCTGGGCAGATCAGCCAGGATTTCCTTCTCAAGGGGATGCGTACCACATTGCTTCGAACAAGCGGGGTGCCGCTCTCCGGAATTGAGCCGCGAATAACAAGGAACCGTTTGAAGCCAGCGGCCTCAAAAACGACAGGTAATCTCTGAATGAGGGGCTCTGACGTAATCGAGGCTCCACTCTGCACACTTTTGATCTTCGTCAGGAACTCCCCACTCGGGGAATACCGGGGCTTGAAGTGCCGTCCTTAGCTTGATCACACATTGAAAGAGCAGCAGCTCCATCCGTCCCCACGGCTCCGGCAGAGGGAGAGGAGCAACGAGTCTTTTTTTATTATTTTTTTTGTTTCTTTTCTTTTTAGGAGAGAAGGTCGGACAATGACCCGCTTCTCCCATCCGCCGACAGGAGCCCCTAGGCCAGATGGGCCAACCTTAGCGAGATCCTTCTCTGAAATGGGGAAGGTCTTGACTGTCACAGGAGCACCAGCCGGGGAAGGAGATCCCTCCTCTCCTTTAAGGCCCTGAGCGCCCGCGACATCAGAGGCACCGAGCCCATGTTCGATCCAATGAAAGATTCTACCGCCTGTGGCTGGGTCACCTCAGGGAGTGGAAGAGGGGCTCCATGTGGACATCCACGCCAAGACATCACGGGTCCCCTTCGAGATACTGTTCGTCCTATCCTGGGCCGACGAACCGACATATGTCGGGGAAGAGAGGGAGGACCCTTACAGTGACCCCCTGTAAACTTGTTCTGGGCGCCAGCAGGACTTTATAGGGCACGGGCCGACGGGCCCTGTCATCCCTTGCACCCCTTAAGGGGATTGGCCTCATCGACCCACTCCCACCTAGGAGCGGTCAGTTATGGGCCGCTGGCGTGCTTTCTTGGTAGTACCCTGGGAAAGTAAAGTGGCGAATGCCGCTAGTAAGAGGGAGTTGCCCAAGGGCGACTCCAAAGAAGGGATTAAGGGGAGTCTTCTGCACTCGTAAGCCTAGAACAGAAGTAAACCTCCGCTCCGGTCAAAGAGGTTTGGAAGGTCCCCTGCGAAAACACCTGAGAATCGGCGTAAAATCGATATACTGTGGAAAGCAGAGAGAAAAGGTATGTGAGGAATGTGAGGGTCGGGGTGAAGTAGGTTGTTAAAAACTCACCTCCCAAAACTGGAGCTCAGGGGTAAAGCGATATTGTCCCCTCCCCCCCTCAGCCCTGATCCTGGATAGTTAGCTGAAAGGAAGCTGGTCGGTGTCTACCCTGGGAAATTAGAGGCCGACCAGAGAAAGTTGTGGGAGAGGTTGCAGGGAAAGTGAGATAGTAGGGTAAGAATTCGGTGTTAGAAAGAAGGAGAAGAAGCTAAAATTGGGCGGAATGGGGCGCTGAGTCCTGTCAGCACGGCGGCCAGGAAAGCAAATCACCGTGCCCCTTACGGGGTCTTGTGTCATTTGATACGAGTTGCTTCTATAGATATTTTGATACCGTGCTTTATTCCTATTGGTTTTCAGAGTAAGAAACCAGACAGTGCCAACTCTTTCGCGGTCTACGACTTTACCAAGTGTCAACACCACTTTTCCTTCTATGAGCAAAGCTATCACATTGGCTCTGGTGCGAGCCGTTGTTCAGATCCTTTATTAAAGTTCTTCGCGGAGGTAGGAATCGCCGGTAAACCCTACAGAAACAACAACCAACTCCCTAAGATCAGAATCAGTCCTATATATGGATAGCCTCAGGATACCCTGGTGTTGGCACGCCACAAGACTGATGGTAGCTTTCCGCCTTTCTCCTGACAGTAACCCTCCCAGAAGTCGCAAACACTCAGAAAAATATTTTATCAGGGGGCATAGGTTTGTACCATTTTTCCACCATCCACTCCTAGTATTTCCCGTTGAACAGTAGTGTTTTTACATCCTTTTTGTACCACGAGGCGCTCAATTGTACTCACCCGCCCCCCTGGTACCTACTATGAGGAAGGCTTACACTATAGTAACCACAAGACGCTGAAGCTGATTTCCTAGGATTCGTTCCTAGTGCTTGGTGGCTACCTTCTAACATCATTAAGCTTTCTCTAGCGCTCCTGTCTCCCTGAATTTTCCAACACCCAGTAGACGGTTCTTTTAGTCAGTTTCTGCATAAGATAAAGGAGGTTTGGCGCAAAGTAAGCATGGAAGCAGAACGAGTCTTTTTAAGGTTGCCATTGTCATAAGAAGACAATGGCAGCAATATTTCACCTCCACTTACCCCATGATTTTCTGCGTGTACATCGCACTCACACATTTCATGTACTTGTGGGAAATTGTGGTAAAAGCTATGCCAGAGACAAACAACTCTTACTTTTTAGCAATATAGATTTTTTACAAAATATAAAGCGAAAACTAACGATGGCACCTCCTGTAGGTCGGTTGTAAGGAGAGATCTATAGAGAAAGTGGTGAAGTTGGAGTGAGTAAAAATATGCGGAATATATGCATGGTACCGCATATTCACCTGCAAGCATTGGAGACAGGATGGAACTCATCTTCGGGCGTTGGTGACCAGAGAAAATGCAATCACCGAGATGTAAGCTGCAGCCTGGTTTTCATGCTACATCTGACACCGTTTGAGAATAGCAATAGCAAATAAAGAGGGGCTAAGTAAAAGAGATAAGGATGGGAAGAAAAGAGGCACCATTAATACCCCCAAATCAGGCGTAATACCCCGTTTCAACCAAGAATGAGTGGATGGAGGCTGTTCGGTGACTAGCCTACAAAATAGGTAAGAAAAGGCAAGAAAAGAAAAGGGCGAAGAAAGGGCGAAATGAAGACGTTGAGAAGGAATAAAACACAGGCAGCTTCAATCTAGTTGCAGACAACAGTAGTAATTGGGACCAGGAGGGAGTACGGGTCCTCTATGTGCCAGGTCTCCTGGTCAAGAGGAGGCACCCCATTAGAGGGTGGCGCAAAAGGGCCCCCTCACCTCCACGCTGCGATTGCTCCTTTTACCGCTTTTTTCTCTCATTCCTTCCTTCCTTCCTTCTCTCATGCAACCTTTCCCCCTCTCATTCCTTCTTTCTTTTCCTTCTTCCTCGTCTCATTCCTTCCTCCCACCTGCCATTCCTTCTTTCCCTCTCTAATTCCTTCCTTCCTTCTCTCATTCCTTCCTTCTTTCATTTCTTCCTTCCATCTATCATTCTTTCTTCATCTCTCATTCCATCCTCTCTTCTCCTAGACTTTCCTTCCTTCTCTGACTCCTTCCTTTCTTCTCTCATTCTTCCCTTTTTACTTCTCTACTTTTCTTGTCTCATTTCTTCAATTTCTTCTTCCTCTTCTAATTCCTTCTTTCTTTCTCTCATTCCTTCCTCCCTTCTCAAAATTACTTGCTTATTTGTTTCGCTTCCTTCCTCTTTCCTTCCTCCTTCCTTCCTTCCTTCCTTCCTTCCTCCCTCACTTCCTTCCTTCCTTCCTTCCTTCCTTCCTTCCTTCCTTCCTTCCTTCCTTCCTTCCTTCCTTCCCCCTTTTAACTCCTAAAAACAAACAAAGTCAGACCTAGTTCAACTCTTCCCGCTTATTTGTAGACAAATATACCGAGAATAAAGTAAACACTGATTCTGGCTCGTTAAACCTCTTTATATTAATATAATTTTTCACTTATTTTATGTAATACTCGCAATTACCGAGGTTGCAAGAATTACAATCCTATTTTATTCATAATTACCATGCATATATATAGATTATTTAGAGAAAGAACAAAACTCACTGAAATACGTTCAACTTCTTAATTTCAATACTAAATAAGGTTTCATTGAAAGAAAAAATATAGCAAGAATGTTTTTGTATGTATTAGAAAAATAAGGACAAAATATAAAAAAAATAAGAAAATATTTGGCCAGAAAGTCTGTAAAAAAGTTTGTTATATAAAAGAGCTGAAGTTATGGAGAGTAAAAATGTAAAGTGTAGATAAATGTGGAAAATACATGAGTAGACAAGATCGGGGCGTTGGGTCTTAGTGAGCACACAATTCTCCCGAGCCTGCCATCATTGACGGGAAGGTTCTCGTATGCTTCGCTAGCTCTGTTATGGACATTTAAGGGCCCCCGGCATTTACCCATTGGTACATAAAAACTTATTTAAAGATAGAGAGATAACACACTCACTGAGAAAACAATACAAAAAATGTAGTTTTAGTAAAAACAAAACAAAACTAACGAAAATAGAATGAAAGTGAGCTTCAGAATTAAAGTCGTTATTGTGTCTTCAAAACCTACAACAACAACAACAACAGGTATGCGTGTGGCAGGTGACTATACTTTTTTGACCTATGAGACAGTACCAACGTTCCCTAGCGCCAAAAGGACATAACCTTCCCCAAATAAACTAAAATAAATGCACCGAAAAGCAACTCAGCAGCATCTACTGTTTCAACAACTTATCGATAGTAAAGACAATTTGGTTGATAACTTCAAAATCTTGTCTTTTCGTTTATCCCTTCCTGAAATAACCCCCCTCCCCCCTCCTGATTCTTTGGTGAGATGTCGTAAAAAAGGAGAAATCACCCCCGATTCCTACCATCCCCGCCATTCATACAAGTGCGCGAGACAGTGTTCACACGCTATTGTGGGTTACGCCTTTCAATCCCGGAAACTTTGCAATTTGGACTTTGTTTATTTTGAATTTCATCGTCAGGAAAATCGCCTGTTCGCACCCACTTCAAGGTCAACCTCACGAATAACTTGGACAAACAAAGAGAAGTTAAAACAATGCGTTTGGTTCGAGTCTCGTGTTGCAGTGATCGATTCCAATCTTTCTCACAAGCTCAAATTATGTCCTGTTTTCCTAAGTTTTTCTCATGTAAGTTTGTGTATGTGCGTTATGATACGTGTATATCAATTTAGGGTATATCGTAAATTATCCATGTATGTAGGAAACCCGCTGTGGAAGGAACATACAAGTACATATACAGGGTGCGTAAGGTATTTGAGGACAGATTTATACTTACACAAAAAATGACTCTTAGAAACAGATAATAATGTCTCTTTGCTGAAAACGTTGTGAGGAAAAGAATAAACATCTTGTTTTGTAATTTTATTCAATAAAGTCTCCTTCAGCTTTGATAACGACTTCTATGCGATGTGTGAATCGCCTACATGCTAGAATCAAATGGTTTTGTTCATATTGGACATTACTCTGACTATGGAGGCTTTTAGGGATTCTTTAGTGTTATGAGAGGGCTCATTAACCTCTTTCTCAACTACGCTACATACATAGTTGTCCAATAGATTGAGATTTGGAGCTAGGAGGAGCTAGCTAGGGGTTATGTCATCATGAAAATTTCCCGCCATCCATTCCTGCGTTGCTTGAGCCTTGTATGATGGTGCCGAGTCTTGTTGAAACACATAAGGTCTTACTTTGCTTACATTATCGATCCACGGTTTAACCATTTTTAGCCTCTAACTTTAATGCAAACTTTGTAGACGAAGGATATAGCTACTTTTAAAAATCGGGCTATTTCTAAATTGCTATGAACGGGCTTTATAGCCACGATAACTGCGTGCCTCTTCATTTCTTGTGTAAGCCTAGGGTCTGCCATTGATAATTCTGAAATATAGAAAATATAAAGTTAAATAATATGCTGCTATAGTAAAAATAACATATGTCCTCAAATATCTTACGCACCCTGTACAAACGCTGAATATACCAAGCCTGAGGTGGTTATTTGTTAAAATAGGCCACATCGTCGTGTTTACAGACGCTAATAAAGATAATTCGTTTTTTATACAGTTGCTTGATACGTTCATAATTAATAAAATTATTTTAATTTATTTTTATTCTCGTTCTTTCATTGCATCCGAACACTCCTCCTCACCACACAATGGTAATTATATATTCTACAACAGAATTTTGTAGCCCTTTTCTGACGCCGTTTTCCCATGGTGTTCTAGACTAAGCGTGTGAACATCCTTAGCCTTACTACCAAGGAAGTGAAGATGTCTATGCCACGGAATAAGTGCGCGCGTGTGTGTGTGTGCATGTATGTGTGCGTTCAAGAGAGTTGCGTACCATCCCGATCAGTCGCGTCGGAAGTTTTTCAGGCAGGTGCTGCTTGATTTATGATTTTCCTCATCCATCTTGTGGCGTTTATTTTGGCAATGGTGTCTTTTCACTTTCCCTTCACAATTTTTTTTAGCTGTTATACACTATCATTCACCCGTGTTTGTGTGTTTATCCAAGTATTTAGTTTATGATTCATGCGAGTTACTCCTAATCTGTATCATCCTTTTCTTTAAGAGGTCCTCAGTTTTTTGTTGTAGCAATCTAAAGGGTCTTTCAACAAGGACGCTCGAGCTTTGTTAGACGATAGTTGCCATGTTGTTAAAGCGACATCTGGCAGTTTCACTGTGAACTGTTCAGTAGTACTTGGCAAGTCACGATGGAAGGTTATAGCGTTGAACAGCGTGTTCAAATTATCAAATGTTATTATCAAAATCAGTGCTCCGTTCGACAAACGTTCTGCACATTACGTGATTTCTATCCTCGCCACAATCGTCCTGCCGAGTCCACTGTTCGAAGCTTGGTGTCCAAATTCGAGGCAAAAGGGTCGATCGTCAATCAGCCAACACCCGTACGTCGCCGAAATGCAAGGTCTGCTGAAAACATCGCTGCCGTAAATGAGAGTGTACGGAAAAATCCGAGGCAGTCAATTTCTCGTCGTTCACAAGAACTTGGCTTTCTGCGACTTCAGTTTGGCGAATTATGCATAGGGACTTGGGTCTGCACTCGTACAAAATCCAACTTACCCAGGAACTTAAGGTAAACTACCATAGACAACGCCATGTCTTCGCTGATTGGGATCTAGAGCAGTTGGAAGTTGCCCCAAATTTCTCCCCAAAAATCATCTTCAGCGACGAGGCCCATTTTCGGATGAATGGATTTGTGAACAAGCAAAATTGTCTGATTTTGGACGAAAACAATCCACATGAGATACACCAGCACCAATTGAATCCCAACAAAGTCACTGTTTGGTGCGGATTTTCGTCTATCGGAATCATCGGTCCGTATTTTTTTGAGAACGAAGATGGGATTGCCATAACCGTCAACGGCGAGACCTACAGATCGATGATAAGCAACTTCTTGTGGCCTCAACTCGATTATATGCCTGATATGGATACTGACGACATGTGGTTCCAACAGGGCGGCTCTACGTGCCACACTGCGCACGCCACGATAGACATTTTGTACCAGCGATTTCAGGGCAGGGTCATCTCGCGCGGCGGCGACGTCAACTGGCCACCAAGATCATGCGATTTAACGCCATTAGACTACTTTCTTTGGGACTACCTTAAATCGCAGGTCTATGCGAATAATCCGCAAACAGTTGATGTCCTCAAAGTAAACATAACGAATACCATCCAGCAAATTCAGCCAGATTTATACGACAAAGTCATCGATAATTGGGCCTCGCGAATACGTTCCACCAAGCGAAGCCGCGGCGGACATTTGAACGACGTCATATTCCACACTTAATGTCATAAAATGTACTTTCATATTTGATATAAATTGAGTGCATATATCACACACAACTTGTTTTATTTACATTTAAAAATCGAGCGACCTTATTGAAAGACCCTTTACAAATCCTCACGATTTTCATTTCCTCTAACTCTGACAATTTCACCGCGAATTTCTTTAAAACAATGTGTGGCATAGGTGTTCTGGTTGGCTTTCACTTTATATATTTAAATAAATAAATGGGCTTACCGACCAATACAATTTTCAAAATTCTCTCGCATCAGCGTGAGGCCTCATGGATCAGATGATACCAAGGTCATGATTCTAATGACAACTAATTATGAAATAACTTTGAGATAATCTCTGCTTTATTATACGCTATTCCAAATGGACCGGAATAAAATTGTTCTAGCTCTATATTGCCCCTAAATTCTATTCAAACGAATTTGTTTTCTAACAACACAGTAATAATAATGAATCTGCAAATTATTGAAAGATATATCACAGACTAGTACCTCAAAATAAATGCCTATTTTGTCAATAACAAATGTGTCAGAGATAAAAAAAATGTGATAAATGACCCTCATTTGAAACACAAAAAAAGTGAGTTAGTAAAGACAGGGCAGTGGTTAGAGCTCAGATGCAAACAAATGAAGGGGAAAAAAATGTGTTTATAAGTACATATGTCCAGTATGTACAAATTGGCAGAGGCCAGATATTTCCTTTTGATTTATTGGAATGAGATGACTTTCTGTTTTCTTTTTGCCCATTACTTGGTTTGGTCGATCTGATCATTGGTATTTGAAAGAAATCTTTATAGTTTTTTTTATGGTTATATATGTTCAGGGAAGTTTTGCTATAATTAAAAATTATATTTTATATGTAAATTTTCATATCGGGTAACAAAGTTTCGAGAAATATCTTTTGATAAATTGCTGGAGTTTACACACGTTCATGTTTGTTTATGAGTAAGGGAGTGTGTGTGAATTGCGTTGTTTTTATTGCGAATAGATGATGAGATAGGGCAGTGTAGAAAATGACGAGAGATAACTAAGCTTCAATTCTTACTGCCTTTGTGATCCCCAGAAGACTATATACTTTTATTGTGTGATATATTTAATATTTTGGGGAAGAAACAAGAATAGTATATTGCGACACCTTTTGTCAATAAGAGGTAAATTAATATTCTAAATTATCAAAATGTTGTATGTAGCGAGTTGTTTCTATATAAATTTTAATTAACAACATCAAATGTTTTCCCTTAACACGAAAACACCTTTGAGCCAGTATACTAAGCCTGAACTTGTTTCATTAAATGTTTTTAAAAGCTTAAAGGCTATGGAAGACGGGGAAATCATTTAGAATCCTCCATTTGTAACCAATCGATCGTTGTTTGTGAGTGATTAAAATGATACATTTTATAGCAACACTTAAGGAAAAGAGTAAAAAAAAAAAAAATCGCTACATCCACATTACTCTAGGTTTGTGGATGAGTTATTCGAAGAATTCAAAGCACTGATTCCAGTGCAGAACATTTTGAGCATTTGACACAAGTAATCAAAATTTCTATCGAAACAACTCTGCATATTTTGAACCCTTCGATTATTAATTTACTTTTTTTAGTGGCAATTACTGTATCATTATATTGTTTAGATGTTTCCCAAAACATTAAATAAAAAGTATAAAGATTTTTTGTAGGTCAATTTGTGGGTGGTGGCCATATTTCTCTATTGTTACCCTTTGTGGTATAAATATTGCGGAGACTCTAGAAATATTTCCGCGGCAATTGACCTCATCCGAACACTTGAATTGCGTAGCGTCGATGGAAAGTCAAGGAGGAAAAGGTGAGGGTAATTTCTGATGAATTAATGGGTGAAAGCGAGAAGGGGCCTGCGGAGGGAGGAGTATTGAGTGGGTCTGCTCAAGGTGAGCCGAGCTACAAGAGGAGACGAAATGTCGACCGTTTATTTACAAGCGACGCCCCCCAAAAGGTGGACACATCACTATCCGAAACTAGATAAGAGAATGAGCTTTAAGGGTAGTGAAAAAACACACACGTGTGCGCAAGCTACCTCTGTGTGTCTGACTGTAACTCCCTCTCTCTCTTCTCTCTCTCTCCGATATCCCTCTCCTCTTCTTCTCCCTTTCCTTACTCTCAATCCCTCTCTTCTTCCCCCCTCACCTCTCTCTCTCTCTCTCTCTCTCTCTCTCTCTCTCTCTCTCTCTCTCTCTATCCTCTCCTATCCTTCCCTCTCTCCCCCCCTCCCAATCTCCCTCTCATCCCACTCCCTTTTTGGGCCTTTCTTGTCCTATCGGTTGATTTACCAGCCTTACATAAACTTGCCTTGTCATAGATTGACAGAATACTTTGGGATACACTTTGGGAGCGTTTGACAGTCTCTACAATGACTCCAATTGAAAGAAACTGTTGGCGGTGCAGCATTACGATCAGCTCGTGGACAAAGAGAGACGTGACAATTTTATTATGCATTTTCCCTGGACCACAGCTAGCAAGGGAATTGTTTGTTTTTTTGTTTAATGTGCGTGAACCCATAGTGTCATAGGCACATCAAAACAAGATAATGACCTAACGTACACGTGGTTGAATTGAAATTAGTTGCAATGTAAACAATGTCGGTTGTATTTACAAGAAACCTAAGCGTTCAGATTATTTCGAACACTTCCATTTTCTTCTAAATTGCTTATATGCTGATAATTTTCCTTTTATTCAGCCAAATTTTCTTAGCTTTAGTCATATTTAGTTATACCTGTAGGCTACCTTTCACCAATTTTGGACACCTTGGATTTTCTCTTGCAAATGTTATAGGAAATTGTGATAGAAATATAAACATCTGATCTTTTTGGTCAGTACTATATGTCCACCCTCAGTAATCCTATTCAACGAACGAAATATTTTACCGAGGTATCTAATATAACGCGTGCAGTCCACATTCATGAAGGAAGTTCGAACCCTACAACGAGGAGTTTACCAGAAAAGACCTTGACACATCCTGTGGCCATGCTATGGCATCCGGGGCATAGCATGCGGTATGGGCCTCGTCAATGAAAGGGTGATTCCGAATGGGTTATGTTTAAAATAGGTAGATTCCAATTGTGATACCTCAAAGATAGGAGACTCCGAGTAGGCTATTTCAGTGATAGTGTAATTCCGAATGGGCTACATCGATGACAGAGTGATTCCGATTGGGTTACGTCCATGATATGCGGATTAAGATTGGGCTCCGTCGATGAGATGTGGAATCTGATTTGGCTACGTCGATGATAGAGTGATTCCGATTGGTCTACGTTTTCATCGTCGATTTAAGCTTACTTTTGAGTCCTATCTTCTTGGGGACCGACTGTTTATAGTAGGAGCACGGGTCGCTTTAGCATATAAGAGTCGCATGCCATGCTTATGACAACCTAAGGATAAAATAATCCTTCGAACAAATACAATAATCTTCTTTTTTTTTTAACTCATATCACAAAATAATGGGGGTTTTTTAATCCTCAAAGGCTTGGATTTCAAAACTCTAATACTATCTTTGCTGCCTCTTATTACACACAATTATTGACTCCAGATGTTAATTTGTTCATATTCTGCTCTACCTTCTCTCCATCAACTGCGGATGTTGCATTGCTCATGCTCAACTCTCTCTTCTCTCAATCAACTCTGTAAATTTGTGTGATTGTGCAGTTTTAATAGTATAATAAAAGGAAAACTAGGTACTTTTCATCATTATATAATTTTTATCTAATCTACAATAATTTTCTATCCTTCAAAGAATTTTTAATAGTATCAAAGTGAAAGGAAACTAGTTTTAATGCAAAAAAACGAAAAAAAAACGTTGAATGGAGCGCTTTTCACTCTCTCTTCATTCAAATGTTTTGTCTGCTAAAACGCCTTTGACGGCTCTGCGTAAAGGATGATAATCGCTTACAGGAAGTCTAGAAAAAGAGACGAAATCTCCCAACCTATGAATTTTCTAGAATATAACCTTTCTCTATGAAAACGAAAGTGCTATTTTACTATTGTTCGGCTTTTTGATTAATTTTACTGCCAGGTGAGGTCATTGGAGATCTACGTTTGCCATTTGATTAGGCTCCAGCCGTTTAAAAGGAGTAAGATCCAACAGCGAATCCCGCCCTGGTTTTTCTTCTTTTTCCTTTTCATTTGGGCATTATACGCTAAGGTTTGCCTTCTTCCTCTTAATTAAGACAATATGTAATATCGCCTGTCACTAACCCACTAAGAAACGGCTCACGTTGGCACCAGATGAGCCGTTTATGCCAATCTGCTGCATGTGATGTCGATTAGCCTTCCATGCCTGGATACATTGATTATTTCATGCATATGTCGACACATCTTAACCTTAGATGAATTGAGCCTTCAGGTCCACAGACTTCTGCCACACATGGATCAGTGGTTGGCCGGATCTTCATCTCGTAGTTGCGTTGTTCACCCAAAGTAATGGTTACCGTTACCTTTAACTACAACCATTTCATTCTCATCTTGTTAATACTTTTGGTTTTGCCACCTTATCCTCTTTAGCCATCTTGCCACTTCTAACCACCTCACCATTTCGCCACCTTTATTACCCTCTCATCTAGCCACATTTTCCCTCGGATCTTTCCTAGATCAAACCCCCAAAGTTTACATTCCTAGATCACGACCTCCTTAAAAACATCTCTCCTACCCTTCCCTCCCCAATATCTTTCATAGATCACGAACCCTGGAAATATCTATTCTAGATCTCAGCACTATCATCCACTCTATTCCAAGATTACAAAAAAGAAAAAGGAACAATTAAAAAAAAAATATATATAAATATTTAATAAAAGAATGAGGTTCAATTTATTTATAGTAAACAAAAAAAAGGTATAAACACGAAACTTTACTACTACTAATGTAGTCGAAAGGATATAAAAGGAAAATATGGCTGCATAAAAGATCAAACCCGTTTAAACCGAATTGATCGTGCCACATAAATTGATATAAGTAGGCCTCTTAACATGTCACGTCTCCATTCCCGCATGCCTTTTAAATAGGCTTTGTGTTGATTCCAGTAAGATTTGACTGTTTGCGGATACGCCATAGTTTCGCGATCAGCAAATTTCATTGAATGATCGACAGTTTAAGAGTAAATTCATCGAGTCTTAAAATAGTTAAAATTTATGCTGCCCTGAATAAAATTTTCAAGTTATCTTACTTCAGTTAACAAATTTTTATGAACAAATAAAAACTTTAATTTTGTATACTTCAGTTAACAAATTTTATGCTGTAAAAATTAAATAATAATAATAATAAGTAATCGCATAATTCTAGATCACGAAGCCCAAGAAATTTCTTTCCTAGATCACGACACCCAACACTACTTAGGGGTCATGATCTATGAAAGATCCTTTACCTCTTTACCCACTTTTTGTCCCCCCCCCCACCCACTTTACCAGAAATTCAATGATTATTATTAAATTATTATTTATTGATATAAAGCGAGGAAAATGGAACGACCAACGAGAGGGGGGAAGGGTGACTGAATGCAGCTGTAAATTGTGGAAAAGATTAACATCTCACACAGATGCAATTGTAAATCCGGCCAACGCTAATCACTGGGGCCGTAATACAAACCTCAGGAAACAATTTCCTCTAAATAAATGCAACCAACGAGGGCAGTGGAAAAGTAAGAGGAGATTCGTTTAAAGGAAGATGAAAGATAAAAATCTAAAGTTAGAGGATGGTAAAGATGCTAATTAAGGAGCGTCCTGGGGCTGATGGGGTAAATTATAAATCTCGAGGATCAAGTTCGTACAAAGATCACAGGGAATCTTGTAAGGAGACGTTCGTAAATGAATTGGTGAAGTTAGGCGAGATAATACTTGGAGAGGGAGGGCGTGCAAGTCTGAAGATCTCGCTATCGGATTCCTGTGCACAGGAATTTCCTCAAAGGCAAATTTGTCGACCGTTCCGCATAAATTCATATAAGTATATAATTTGATGTAAGTCAATCAATTCCTGTAGAAAATAATTTCTTGTACAAAATGAATCTCTGTCAATAAATCACTTTTTGTAAGAAAATAAATTCCTTCCCCAGATTATTTTTTTTAAGTAAATCAATTCTTGTAAAAAAATAAATTCCTCTAAGCAAATAAATTAATAAAAAAATGAATTTCTGTAAGCAAATCAATTCCTGATCCTCTTAGCACCTTAATTCTTTCCTCTTACCGTAGATTACAAAGCTCCGGAATAAGTTATGTGGACCGAAGTTCAGCGCATTTCAATATATCCACATACATATTTACACCATGAAGGAAAAGAAGAAGCATCGTATGGCCGGAGACGGCAGAGTAATTTAGACACCCTCTCCTTTCCTCGGATTATCTCAGTTATTAAATGAATCCCATGTTCTCAAGAACGCTTGAAATTAGGTGTCTAGTCCCTAAATGTAAGGGAAGTCAATCTATAGTAATCATAGAATTGATGTTAGATTACGTTTACGGAACAAATCTCCTAAGAAAATCTCCGGATGACCGTTTGGAAACGGGGGGCGTAGGAAACGAATCATACGGGAATTAGACGTATTATTTCGTCATTCAAAAGTAATATCGAAACAGCCTGAAGTTTCTTATTTTAAAAAATGCCCCCCAAAATGACGGGCTTACAAAATTATAATTTCGCGTCCTTGTTCATCAGCGGCAATTTCCTTCGACAAATTCGGCCCCTTTTGGGGTCTCTGATTCTATTCAGATGAGAAACAATTTTAATTTTCTCATTAAGATTCTTCGGACTGGTTATAACTCCCGCCCCCTTAAGAAAAAGGAGATATGGGGAAGATATTTCGTTGTGCCTCCCACTGTGAAGCACATTCACTTACACATAACATGACTACACGCACCCATACACGATTTAGTAGACATGGAAACGAGAATGATTTGTACACATGAAAAGATTTGAGGTTTTCTTTTAACCTTTCAGAGGAGTGGAATTGGCTTACGAATTGACGGCACGGGGGGTTGACATGGGGGGGTTTCTCGAAGGGGTTTATTGTCTTCTTTAATGTCCTTTACCCCTTTTTAATGCCCTTACCCACCTGAGACTTCTTCCGTCCTCCAATAACGCAGATGAGAACGTAGAAGTGCCTCCCACATGAACCCTTGAAAGTGGCACTTCTAATCTCATTTTGGCACTACTCTATCTCGCTTTCAAATTCGGGCATTTTGAATGCCAGTGCCAGAATATGAGGTTGATACGGTTTGATATATCAATCAGTTTCATCTCTTTTACTACTTTCTCCGTTTATTCTCTTATATTTGTTTGTTCTCGCTTCTTTCGCACGCACGGCTAGACTGGACGCCAGGTTAAAGATGGCGTTAAACCCCTCCATAAAAAAGTGCTACATTGTCTCTAACTTGTTTACTTTTCCAAGTGTTTTTGATCTTTGTTGACCTCTCCGTTTGCACATGGTTCTTCTCAATCTTTTAATGCATTATTCTTGACACCTTGGATTTTTTTAGCAATAGAAAGTCTCCTTCTTTGCATAATAAAAATAAGTTTCGGAGAGCTGCGCACTCAGCCACTCTCTAACGTTCCAAGTAGTCTCATTTCGTGTCTCGTTGGTCTTCCACACACTTCCTCCTACCCTAATTTCACCTTCCGCTTGTACCATCTTTGTAAAAATACTTTCCCACAAAGATGATCCCATTGGTTTTCACCTTTTATAAGGAAGGGTTAAGGAAGTAGATCATTAATTCCCAAATGGTAGAGAAAAGTGGTTAAAATAAAGAGGTGGAAAAGAATTATACCCGTCTTTCTCTACTTCTGCCGTGGATGTAGTTTCTCCTGCATCCTTTAGTGTGTGCCTAAGTGCAAAGCTCACGCCTTGTTATGATATTCTGAAAGAAATGGAGAACCGCCGTCACAGATACGTCACGCCATTGTCGAGAGTGAAGGTTCTCCTTGGAGAAATAGGTGCGAGAGAGTGACGTGTTCATTTAGTCGGCACAACCTGCGGGTAAAAAAATCAATCTACGACAGATTCCTGTCCACGGTAATTTGAAGAATGATGCAAGACAAGGTCAGATAGGGAAGGAGGTTGAGAGACAAAGACTCGTGGCTCAACTAAAGCTTTATCTGAGAAAGGGGGGAGAAGAGAGGGAACGGTGGTCGATACTAAAAACATCCTTACTCTGAGGTCGAGTGTGAGGCTTGTAGAACAGTGACCGACCACGTTACATTCTTACCTCAGACGACTATCACTGCGAAAATCTGACGAAGTACGAGTAGAATTGGGTGTCTACATATTTACGTGTATGGTTAGCTACCCCCCTTCAAAAGGAGGGAAGGAGTACATTGCTGCGCTTTACTGGTAAATCCATGGAACAAGAGGAATGTGAATACTAACGCTCCATTTGATAGAATCATAAAAAAACATGATAATATGTAACTATTTAAATAATACAAAGTACCCTTTAAGCATGGAAATAATAGAATCACATGTTATCGTTGATTATAGATTTAACAAAGGGATTCGAACCCAGCTAAGAATTCCTCACTCCAACGATCTAACTACCAAATAAGACTCAGACAGACTGATTCCCTCTTTTTAAATCAATTTTTAATCCATTTTCCCAATATAAACAAAGTTTCTGATACGTATACATACATTAGCTTCTCCTGAAGATCGATGAGCCGAGTTGAATAAACTTATTTTACATTCGTGACTTGAAATTCCTTCATTTTACATTCGTGACTTGAAATTCCTTCATTTTACATTCGTGACTTGAAATTCCTTCATTTTACATTCGTGACTTGAAATTCCTTCATTTTACATTCGTGACTTGAAATTCCTTCATTTTACATTCGTGACTTGAAATTCCTTCATTTTACATTCGTGACCTGTATAAATGTCATCCTTTGTCATTCAAGCACACATACAGAGACATGCAAGAAATAAATAGACACCTAGTTTTATCATTAAATATTTTCTTCCCATTATTGCTCATTTTTATGACTAGTATTTTTTCCATCTTTTAAGGGTTTAATATTGCAATTTATTAAACAAGCCTACAAAGCAAAATTGCAAGGAAAGTTAAGATTTTAAAAGGGGGCAGATTGTTAGTCAAGTTGAAGATAGACTATACCAAAGGTCAATTGCTAGGAATTTTTGAATACCCCTTCTCCCCTTTTTTAAATAAAAGGGTAAAATACCAAGATTTCCTATCTGGTTTGTCTACCTGGGTCTTGTGAAAGATGTATCCGTGTTGTTCGAAGACCCAGTGAGAAACCTCTCGATTTAAAGTTTCTGAAGTGGTAGAAAGATTCCAAATCAGCCCAGGGACTCAGTAAATTACCCGTACTTTCTTGCACATTATGAACTTATTTCCAGGAGGAAGCCTCTTTTAACTATGACTTATATTAAGAAGAGGCATGAGTGGCTGGAAGAATGGTCAGACAAGCCTTTATAATTTGGGGCACAACAATTTTGGGAGAGAATCAAGGTTTGCTACATTTTTAGACAGTCTATGGGTATGGTCTTAGAGATTAATTACCCCATCAGAGGTTCGACATATACAAGTTATAATCAACAAGGAAACGTGGTTGATTTTTTGTTGCGGTGTGGGGTGCAATTTGGAATGATGGAGTGTCAGAGTCGGTTGTATTGGCAATATCAACTCGAAACAATACATTTTCACTCTTAAAGATGAAATTCTACCAGTGTTTTATGCACCCAAAAGTACATGTGTAGGAATACTAGACAATAACTTAGGGAAAAGTTACCAAAACTAGGAATACGATCAGAATTGGTGAATGCCATACGCAAAACATGGTCGGAAATACAACAATCAGTAATCTCAGAACTTATTAAATCTAGGCGAGTTTCAGCTCTAAAAGTAGCTAAAGAGAAGTTCATGAAGTATTAATAATATATTTTCATTGTTTGAATTGTACTTCATAATTTAAAATTGAAAATAAAGTTATTTCAGTAATAAACAGCGTGTCTATTTTCTTCTTGCATGAGTCTCTAGATATCACACAAAGATTTTTTTAATATTTTTAGGACAGTTTTTTTTCCAGCATTTGAATTTGTTTTCTGGAGGCTTTCTCAATGCCGCTTTGGCTCTCCTAAATATTTGTCTTCCAATTTTCCTTTTCTCTTCCCTTTAAAAAAAATACTCTTGCTTCTAGTCTCATTGGTTCATTCACGCCAAACTCATCTTTACCTTGTTTTCTGCATCTTTCTTTCTGTCTTCAAAATGCGTTTGAAAGGCATAAGGCATACATTAAATATGACGAAAGCCCTGTGGTGGTTGTTACTACCTGCAGAACTTATATATATATATATATATATATATATATATATATATATATATATATATATATATATATATATATATATATATATATATATATATATATATATATATATATATATATATATATATAAAGAAGGAGCAAATGCAAGTTCTGCGGGTGATAACAACCACCACAGTGCTTTCGCCATATTTATTTTCTGCCTTTCTAAACAATTTTGAAGACAGAAATAAAGGTGCAGAAACCTTGCATTGCAGACTATATAACAATTCAGTACAATAAGAGAAATTGGACGCGAATGAGCAATGAGACAAGAAACAGGAGTTTTTTAGAGGCAAGAGAAAGGGACATTAGAAGAAGACTAGAATCAAAGAGAGCAGAGGGCGGTACAATGAAGGCAATCCTTTACTGAGAAGACAGAGATAACGCCAGGGAAAAAAAGTTTGAAATTCCTGGCTGGGACTCGAACCCGGGTCTGCTGATTGCCGGTCAGATGCTCTACCGCTAAGCTACCAGGCACAGTGACTTTACAGGAGTCAAAAGAAAAGAGAGAAGATATGAAAGACAATAGACATGAGACAAAAAGCAAGAGACAAAATACGAGAGACAAGATAAGAGTCAAGAGACAAGATACAAGGAAGAAGAGAAAAAGAACAGAGACAAGAGTCAAGAGATACGAGTCACGAGTCAAGAGATAGGATAAGTTAGACAAGAGACTAGAATCACGACTTAAGAGACAAAAGCAAGAAACCTGAGAGAAGAGGCAAGAAAAAAGAGTCAAAAGACATGAGTTAAGAGACAAGAGACAAAAGACAAGAGTCTAGAGTTAAGACACAAGAGACAACAGTCAAGAGAAAAGAGTAGACTCAAAAGACAACATACAAGAATTAAGAGACCAAATACAAGAGAGAAGAGACAAGAGTCCAGTGACAAGAGACAAGACTCAAGACACAAGAATCAAAAGCCTAGAGACAAGAGTCAAGAACACAACAGACAAGAGGGAAGAAAGAAAAAGAAAAAATTCTAGAGACAACAGAAGAGAAAAAGACAGAATATTCTAGATACAAGATATTAGAGAGTTGGGAGAAGAGACAAGAGACAAAAGAAAATGTCAAGAGACAAGAACAAGAGTCAAGAGTCGAGAGACAAGATACAGGAAACAAGAAACCAGAGACAAGAGGCAAGAAAGAAAAAGAAAAAATTCTAGAGACAACAGAAGAGAAAAAGACACAAGATTCTAGATACAAGATATTAGAGAGTTGGGAGAAGAGACAAGAGACAAAAGAAAATGTCAAGAGACAAGAACAAGAGTCAAGAGACACATAAACAAAGGACAAGAGTCAAGAGTCGAGAGACAAGATACAGGAAACAAGAAACCAGAGACAAGAGATAAGAAACAAGAGACCAAAGAGAAGAGAAAAGTTTCAAGAAAAAAGGCACAAGAGAAATGAAATATTTTAATCCTTTGAGGTCTGTATTTTTTTTTCATCATCTGTATTCCATAACCATCAAAATCAAAACCATAATACTTGAAATATTTCACTTTATGTGTAATGATTATAGAATATATGAAACTTTAATTTTTAACTTAAATTACTAGAATAAATTAACTTTTACATGGTATTCTATAGTTTCCTACTACATTTAAGTCTTTTCATTCGTTAATTGAGGTCAGCTCTTTAAAAGACCATTAAAGATACCCTGAATTACCATATAAATCCCTAGAATCACCCTAATCTATATAGATCAGTTTTGTATTTGGATGTACACACAAAAGACCCTGAAAAATCGACATCCCTGTAAAAACCTCAAGATGACAGCCCAATTAAAATCCTTGTAACGGACACCTTGAACGAAACGTGATGGTAGCACTTTCGGATTCCTGCCGGGGTATACGAGTGTATGAAAGCCATTTGGGTGCGTTTGTTTTACATTAGAACAGAAAACATTTGTAAACACATCAAAGTATTAGAGAAGAAGTAGGGATTAAGCACCGTGCTATCGAAGCTATTAAATGCAGTTTTACGGCTAATGGTTTTAATTGTTGTCGATATCTGAATGGTCGAGGATTGCAGAGACCTGGGTCTTTCGAGAGCGCGCGCTGAGGTCACAGGTGACTGGGGTGTGGTCGGGCGTGGGAACTTGACTTTTAGGTGACGTCATTTGTGGCTTTTGGGTGGGGATGGAGGCAATGATGGAAATTTGGGCTTCCATTAATCAAGACGGGGGTGCTTTAGCCCCCCCCCCATGAGAGAACAATTATGAAGGCGTCTATCAGGAGGAGATATAAAAAAGGGTTCTGATGAATTGAGGAGAGGGAAAAGGTGGCCGATAGAGACTAGAAGGGTGCGTAATTGTCCGCTCTCTTCAACCTGCAGGCTATACACGATAGAAGGATTAAAAGGTATAATCCTGGACTCAACATCGAACAGATAACAATCGAGAAACGAAGTGGAATTAGTGACTAACGAGGACATCCCCAATCACTGAACAACGAGTCATGAAGTTCGTACCTAGAGCCAAGCACGTCATAAGCACGAAATTGAGCTTTAAATGAAGCCGAGGGTGGCGCCCCGTGACCTAACCTTGCCACATTTTTCCTATGACCTTAGGTTACTGTATGATGTAGAGAGGCGATCAGACAATTGCCCAATGGAGACTCGAGGACAGAATGGTGCTCTTAAGCTGCCCCTCTCGCTGCCTCTCGCGATAACTAGGCTGCTCATTAACCACTTCCAAAGGCGGCGCCTCACCAGGGCTAAGGTTAAGGGGGGTATTTAAATTGCTAGCGGGAAGTGGTTCATGTGCGCCCTTGAGAGGCTTTTGCGGTTGCTTGATGTTACTAGAAAAACGCCAAAGTATTTAAGTGGATTTATATTAGTTTGTCAAGGAATTAGTGTCGTTTTTTTAAAAAGAAAAGTGAAATCATTTTGAAGATACAAAAAAAATACATTTATTCAGCCAAGTCATCGTTTAAATGGGTAGTGCTGAAATATTCTTTAGTGTTTTCACTGCTCATGTGTCACTATTCCCTTTCATGTATTCCTAAAGCAGAGTAATGTCTTTTTTCCCTTTGCTGCCATCACTAATAAACGGTTCTAACAAAATGGAGCTTAAAAAAAGCCGCGCCATTATTAGTCTAAAAAAGCTAATAACCTACAGTTTAATAACAGATTTAGATATTGCTACAGTTATCTTTAAATGACTTGAAAAATGCAAACAACAATAATTACTTGACGATCTAAGTAATTAATGTAATATATATATATATATATATATATATATATATATATATACCCTTGCCCAAAGTCTAAAGGGCCCTATAGAATCATTCATATAATGTATAGACATTTGCGGTAAATGAATTCAGTCTATATATATATTGGTCATTTTCAGGCTGTCAACTGAAATGAATATCGATTCGAGTTTCGATTTGAGTTTGGCATTTTTAAAAATATCCATTCGGATTTCGATTTGAGTTCTCTATATTTTCTTTTCGATTCAAATTTTTCGGCTTTTCGATTTTTTAATATGGATTTGGATTCTAATTCGATTCGAATTCGATTCGAGTTCGAGTTCAGCCTGCATTTCAAATGCTTAAATCTATTATTTCAGAGTTTTATATGCTTTTTTTCTCGTAAAATATAATTTATAACAAAGTAACTTATAAAACTTTTTCCCCTCTTATTACAAATTTTCCTTGGGTTAAGGTAAATTCGTTATTTTCTGCGTTATTTCTTGTTTACTATAGCTATCCATATGTACCAGATGCTCAAATTGACTGTGTACTTTTTTATTGAAATTAATGGATAAAATATTCGCAAAGTCCCAATTCACGGGAACCGTATGTAAGGATGACACAAATGCAGTCAAATGAAAGTTTTTAATGGGATACTACATTTTTTTCTCTATTGAACTACGAGTATTATGCAATAAAAATACAGAACCCACCAAACATTTTTAAACATTGTACATTACAATACGAGGGGCGGTCAATAAGTTTTGCAATTCGTATATAAGGAAACGAGATAGGAGGAAAAGTGTTTATTATTTTTCAATATAACTACCCTCGACTTCAATGCACTTGCGCCACTTGTCCCTGAGACTTCGAATTCCTGACAACCAGAAATCTCCCGACTGCTCTTCGATCCACTCCTGGACGGCAAGCTGGACATCTTTAGCGTCCCCAAACCGGCGTCCACGCAGTGCAGCCTTGAGCTGGCGGAATAAAAAGTAGTCGCTAGGGGCCAGATCTGGAGTGTAAAGGGGATGGTTGCGCTCCTCTAATCCGCACTCGCGCAGGGCAGCTTGTGCAACTCTGGCCTTGTGGACAGGGGCATTGTCGTGGAGGAGCAGGACACCGCGTGTCAACTTGCCGCACCGCTTCTGATGGATGCACTTCCACCCAGCCCGTTCCTCGTGTAATATTGGCCTGTGATGGTCCTTTCACGAGGCGCATAGTCCATCATCAACACTCCCTCAGAATCCCAGAACATGGTGGCCATGATCTTCCCGGCTGAGGGTTGGGTCCAGAACTTGATGGGGTCGGAGAGCCCCTGTGCTTCCAAGCCATGCTTTTGAGCTTGGTCTCGGGATCCCAGTGATGGACCCACGTTTCATCATCTGTCACTATGCGTGACTCGAATCCATCCGGGTCTTGGTTGTACAGGAGCAGTAGCTCCTCCGAACTTTGACGACGTTGAAGTCGATCTTGGGGCGTGAGGTTTCTAGGGACCCAACGGGTAGAGACCTTGGTCATGGCAAAATTGTCGTGGATGATGTTGATAACACTTCCATGTGATATTCCAAGTCCTCGTTCGATTTCTTCGACCTTCACTCGTCGATTTCCGAGGATCATCCTCTCCACATGGGCCACATTGTCTTCGTTGGTCACGTCTGACGGGCGTCCTAGACGGGGGTCATCTTCAAGGGACTCACGACCATGGCGGCACTCCCTATTCCAGCGAGCAATGGTTGCATAGGAAGGGGCGGTGTTGGTGTACACTGCAACCATGCGTTCATGGATCTCTTTTGCATTCTTGCCTTCCTTGGTCAAAAGTTTGATCACTGCGCGGTGCTCAACCTTCTCCATTGTGGAAAAAATTGTGAGTAACGATCTTCGATCATCTACTGCTTCTTAAATAGATGAGGCAGGAAGGTGCGGCTGTAGGTCCTGACTTATCATAACTTTTCCTAACACCCCCACAAACATCCATTTCCCTTCCTCTGTTTTGCCCTACTGATTCGCAAAATTTGTTGACCGCCCCTCGTAATTGTGCAAAAAAACTGGTAAAGCATATATTACAAATTTTCATTATTATATTGGAATATTATGCAATGAACATACAGAATACAAATAATATCTTATAAGAACAATTTAAGCTCTTTTAAAAACAAACTTAACAGCCATGTGGTGAATATATTTGACATGAATTTAAATTCAAAATCTCTTGGGGATTTAAAGACTCAAAACAGAAGAAAGGTTTAGCTTTGGGTCATTCTGTGATTAGCAAAACAAGATTAGGACTAGGATTAGGACCAAAGATTAAAATATTAATTTACCTACTATTCACAAGTTAAACCCCTGTTATTTCTTGGAATTCCTAAATTAGTTTATTAATGATTGTCGTAGAATAGGCTCTCGACGATATACCATATATAACTATTCGTTGAGGAAATTACTCTAATATTTCGAGTGCGTGGTAATTTGATTGACCGAGGTTAGTCCAAAAGGGATGGGGGGGGCCTGTAGAGGCTCATTTATCTTCAATATGCTTAAGAAGTGGAAAGGAGCACAAGGATAATAATATGGCCATCATTAATAAAATAGAGTTTTATTAATTAAACTATCAACAACACACACAAAAAATGTTTACATAAACGGAGAATGGAAAGAGTCATGGGAATATTTGACTAATCCGAGGATTAAGATTTGAGGAGATTTAAAAAGGTTAACAAATAAAAATTAAAGGGGGGGAATGGTTCGCTAAACCATTTAAAGCACAGGGTAGCGTTGAAAAAGGGTTAGATGATTAAATGTAGTGCTTAGCTTACGTAATTACAAAGTTGTTGTGCAGAGGAAGACGATGCGAAGGAATCTTCGGTCCACTGTCGATTTCCAGCACAAGGGTTCTTCGGGGGTTGTCCTTAGCGAAGGGGAAGGACTGTATTCAAAGAGTGAGAGCGAAGTGGGGCTCGGAAGTACGAGCGATCTTTGTGACTGCAAATCGGGGATGTTCTAGATGAACAATGGAGGTTATTGTTGAAACCAAGCGTTTTCTTGAAGAACGTTAAAAAGGGAGGAATTAAATTATCCTGACGTGATGTCTTGGGAACGAGAACCGTTTCTTGACGAACGGGCTTGAGGAACAATGGCTGTTCTAACGTTGTTCTCTTTCTGAACAACAGGGAAGGGGGGCGAGGGTGAGAACCGTTTCTTGTCAACGGGCTCAAAGAACAATGACTGTTCTAACGTTGTTCTCTTTCTGAACAACAGGGAGCGCCTTGTTGACTTGGCGTCTCGAAGGCACGAAAATTGGCACTCAAGGGATATTTTCCTCTTCTGGACAATAAGGTGGTTCTCGAGGTAGAGAGTTCCTAGGTGCACAAGGGAGACCGGATCGGCGGGATGTCTCGCGAAGATAATCGGGATCTGATCTTATTGGGGAATGCTATTGTGTAAGTACCCGGAGCCGTCTCCATGGCGTAGGGGATAATTGAGTGGGGAACTTCGGGGAAATGCCCCGGTCGCGCCTGGAAAAATACCTTATCTGCCCATAAGCCTAACTCAATCTGGCGAGATCGACGTATGGAGGCGAAACGGGGGAATGAACCTACTTGATTAAATATTGGCTAAGGTGGGCGATAACGCGCTCTTCTTTCTCTCGCAGATGCACGTGGGTAACATGTATTTCTAAACATGTGATAGCGGCTGAATTTAAGCGGCCTCAGACCGTTCTATCACAATGATACTCGACGTTTTCTCTTCAAACGTATATTTATAATCGATTCAAGTTCGAAATCGTGTTTTTTAATTTTTTTCGGTTCGAGTATAAATTTCGATTCGAGTTTTCAAACATTTTTCGTTCGAATTTTTTTTTTCGATTCGCGTTTGAAAATATATAGATTTTAAAGGTTTATCGATTCGAATTCGATCGATCTCCCAGCACTGGTTATTTTTAATTATTTTAGTACATAGATGTTCCTCCGTTTGGTTTAATTATAGTCATAATTCTTCGTGGCACGGATTTCATCAAGTTTTCACAAATTTCTGACGATATCTTTCCCCACTCATCTCGTAATTTTTCATACAGTTCTGTTTAACTTGCGGTAGTTCTTATTGCTTTTCCAAGCACTTCTGTAGCAAATTCTTGGTTTGGTTGGAAGTATGGCATTGGGCAATGTCCTCCTAAAATATAACTCCATTTCTTGTTGTTGTGGGATGCAATTTCTGGAAAGATGTCTTTAAAACTTGTGGCAACATGATGGCATAACATCTTTCCTGGTCCTGATGAAGACACACAATTTAGTAAAATACCAAGTAATTTAAACATATTTACAAAATATTCAAACATATTAGCAAAATACATATTATCATACATATTTATGGATAATATGATAAATTCTAAAAAAATTTATATACTCGTAATATATAAATCTATGAGAGGTACTTTATACTTTTGGCCAGGGGTGTAAATTTAAATGGTTTCTTTATAGTGCTTATAAGAAGTTTTATTTAATGGTGTCTATTTAGGTAGTTTGTTTAAATGGTCATATTTAAAGGTTTCTATAACAAGGTTCATTTAGGGGATTTTATTTTTGTACTCTATTTAGATGTTATATTAGGTACATCATACTAAAGAGGTTTCCTAGAAAAGGATTTTTTAAGGTCTTTTATTTTAGTAGCTTTTTTAAATGCTTCTATTAAAGGAGATTTATAAAAAAATAAATATATATATAAATGGTTTTGTTTGAGTAATTTATAAAAAAGTGTTTTCTCAAAGGGGGTGATAGAAAAGTTGTATGGGGTTTTATTCAATTATTTTTTAAAAATATTTTTAAATGGTTATAATAGAGTACTTAAGATGATTTATTTAGGTAGTTTAATTAAATTGTTCAAATAAAGAGATTTAGAAAATGCAATATGAAGATTTTATTAATTTAAGTAGTTTAT
Source organism: Ceratothoa steindachneri (assembly GCA_963969495.1). NCBI lineage: Eukaryota > Metazoa > Arthropoda > Malacostraca > Isopoda > Cymothoidae > Ceratothoa > Ceratothoa steindachneri. The sequence continues at coordinate 84,130,448 of OZ018324.1, forward strand.
ATAAATTATTTTATTAATGGGGTTTTATTTAACTAATATACATGTATTTAAATTGTCCTATTATTGGGATTTATACGAAAGATTTTTTAACAGGTTTTATTTAGGTAGTTTATTTAAAAGAGTTATATTAAGATGGTTTATAAAAAGGGGATTTATTAAAGTAATTTATTGAAATAGTTTAACTTACTATATTTTATAAATAGGTTTATTTAAGGTATTTTATTTAGGTAGTATGCTTAAATTGTTCTATAAATGGAGTTTATAAAAATGGGGTTTGAAGGTGTTTTATTTAAGTAATTTATTTAAATATTCGATTTAATTAATTTTCTAAAAAATATTTAACGGTTGTTATTCAGAGATTTTATCTAAAAAGTTATATTATAGAGGTTTATATAAAAAAGCCATGAAAGGTTTTTAAATTAGTTTATTTAATTAATTCCTTTGTTGAAGGATTTTGGGGGCTAGTTTATACAAAGGGTTTTATCAAAGTGGTTTAGGATAAATGATTTTGAATAGATTTTAATTAATTAAATTATTTAAGTGGTTCAATTTAATTTATTTTGTACAAACGTTTATTTATGGTATTTTCTTTAGGCAGTGGAACGGTTGGGTAAGATGATTAACATTCCATATAAGGAGATTAGGACTAAAAATAATGACCCAAAATGGATGACAGATAAAATTAAGCATTATATTGGCATTAAAAAGGGCATTTATAGGAAAATAAAAAATGGAGAGGATCACTTAAGGCAGAGATATAATGAACTAGCAAGAGATGTTAAAAAGTTAATTAGAGTAGCAAGGAAAAATTATGAAATTAAAGTGGCAAATAGGGCAAAGGAAGATATTAAAAGTTTTTATCAATTATACAAAACTAAGGTTAGAGATAAAATAGGCCCACTTATAGATTCCAATGGAGAATTAGTGAGTGATAGGGACTCAATGGCTGGAATGCTAAATGACTTTTTTCTCTCAGTATTTACACAGGAGGATACTTTAAATATACCTGAGGTGTCAATGATCTTTCGGGGTAATGATGAAGAGAAATTAAAGGATATCTTGATCACAAAGGAGATAGTGACAAAGGAAATTGATAAAATCAAAAGTAGTAAAGCACCCGGTCCTGATGAGCTCTTTCCTAGAATTTTGAAAGAATGTAAGGATGTGTTAAGTGAGCCCCTAGCATGCATCTTTAGAAAATCATTGGAGAGTGGCATTGTGCCAGTGGCATGGAAGAAAGCCAATGTGATACCTATATTTAAGAAAGGGGATAAAACAAATATATCTAATTACAGACCAGTAAGTTTGACATCAGTGGTAGGGAAAATGATGGAATCTATTATAGCAAGGAATATTAGGGATCACTTGGATAAGCATAAGTTGATAAAAGAATCACAGCATGGCTTTAGTAAGGGTAAATCCTGTCTGATTAATTTGCTGTCTTTTATAGTAATGTGTATGAAGCAGCAGATAATGATGAAAACTATGTTATTTTATACTTGGACTTTAGTAAGGCTTTTGATCGAGTGTCACACTTACGGCTTCTGAGCAAAGTTAAAGCACACGGGATCGATGGCAGTATATATAGGTGGATTCAGTCATGGCTTGGTGATAGACAGCAAAGAGTTAGTATAGATAGAGTTAAGTATGAGTGGGGGTGTGTTAGCAGTGGAGTTCCGCAAGGATCTGTTTTGGGTCCCTTGCTATTCTTAATTTATATTAATGATCTTGACATAGGTATAAGTAGTGACCTGAGAAAATTTGCTGATGATACTAAGCTAGGTAGGGCCATTAGGGCTGATTCTGATGCTGTTGTAATGCAGGAGGAATTGACCATTCTGTCCAATTGGGCAGAGAAATGGCAAATGAAGTTTAACATAGACAAATGTAGTGTACTTAGTATAGGTAGAAATAATCCATTGAATAGTTATGAATTAAATGGGAGAATTTTAAGGAGGACCGATTATGAGAGGGACTTGGGTATTTTGGTAAGTTCAGACCTTCGTCCTAGAAAGCAATGCCTAAATGCTAAGTATAAAGTTAATATGATATTGGGATTCATTAGAAGGAGTGTAAGCAATAAGAGTGCTGAAGTCATTCTAAAACTGTATCTGGCGCTAATTAGGCCTCATCTAGACTATGCAGTACAATTTTGGGCACCATATTATAGGAAGGATATTGATTTGCTTGAGTCTGTGCAGAGAAGAATGACAAAGATGATTGGTGGGCTAAGGAACTTACCTTATGGTGAAAGGCTCAGAAAACTAAATCTACATACATTGGAAAGGAGAAGAGTCAGAGGGAAATTGATTGAAGTCTTCAAATGGGTAAAAGGATATAATAAAGGGGATCTGGGTAAGGTTCTTATACTTAGTGAACATAACAGGACACGTAGCAATGGGTTTAAGCTTCATAAGTATAGGTTTAGGAACGAGATTGGGAGGAATTGGTTTACAAATCGTGTGGTAGATGAATGGAATAGGCTCACTAGACATGTGATAGAAGGCTCCTCTCTGGGTAGTTTTTTCGAATAGATTAGATAAATATATGGATGAAGCTGCTAGATGGGACTGACTCTTTTTTATGTACATATGTATATATTTTTCTAAGGAGTGGGGAGATTATATTTTGCAGTTGCATGAATGGACATAATCCTCTGGAGGCATTTTATGTATATTGTAGATTAGATCTGACGAACTCCTGTAAAGGGTGACAATGTTGACGACTTTTCTCTGGTAAGAAATCTTTTGTGTGTTGACTGGAACAGGAGCTGCCAAGTGTAGGCCATGAATGGTCTTTTGCAGTCTCCTTCTTTTCTTATGTTCTTAACATTTGTCTATATTGACAAGGTCTGGTTGGAATTGTTCTTGCTTGCCTTGGCGTGGAGCGAGATATAGCAGCCGAGCGATAAATTTGGGACAATCACAATCGTGCATTTCGCGGGTGCGAGAATTAATAGGCCACTGATAGGATGAAGTTGCTAGATATCGCCATAATGGGATCGCCAGAGTACGAAGAACAATTTCTCAACTAAGGTGTTAATATCCAGCGCATCATACAATTATAAATGAATTAACCATGAATTCGTTCGCACTAATTCACATTTTGTGTGCATCAAAAGCAAACGCTAATTATATGTACATTTATTAATACGTATGGAGAAGACTTCCTCAAATAAGGTAACAGAAACACGGGTTTGTTTTAGGGGTGTATATGTTGTTTTTTTTTAGTTTTAAAGGGGAGATAAGATAGTGCGATAATATTCTACGTTAACCCCCTCGATGCAGCACGAAATTCCAACAAGGCTAGTAATTTTTGGTCTAACTAGAATTCCTGCATCATTCGAGCGTTTCTTCGATTAACAGTTGTTTATTTCTTTACATTGGTAATCAACTCTTTGTGCATTGTCTCTGTGTTTGTACAACGTCGTAGTAGTTAAAGAGAACTTTATCTAATTTATTCGTAAAAACATTCATAGAAATAGTCCCAACCACCATAGCAGGATGTGAATCCCATGTTGAAGTTATATAGTACATACAAAAATTGGCCGTAATTTCTGACTGAAATCAGAAGAGTAGTTCGCAATTGATATCATGAAACAGCCTGATTATCTCGGTCAGAGGGCCCCGCGGTAAGCGAATTTCCAAAGAAACAAATTTAGCCACTTTAGTCTTTCCTCATACCATAAAATACGATGTTCTGGAATAAACTTTGTAGCGCGCTCTTGCACGCTCTCTTTGCGAAATTAAGGTCACCTGAGTTGGCCCGCATAGTCGAGTTGTGGTCGAACGATCGACTTAAACGGTGAACGATTCTATCTCTACTCTTGCATGTAAGGTTCTTTACAATGAATCCAATGAATACCTATTTTCGAACTTGATCGCAATGCTTGGAAACATTTAAGTCGCTCGAAACAGGTACTCCAAAGTCGCGCTCTTTTGTGACGGAGTGTATTGCATGATCTAATATCGAACTGATTGTTTGTTCGAGCAAATGTGCACCACCTTACACTTGTCTTTTAATTCGTGTTGTATTTCTTCCCTGTCCACTCATGGTGCGCCTTATTTTTACTTGTTACAGTCGAGATCCTTTATGAAAATGAAGAAAAGTACCGGACCCAAAAACCGAACCATGTGGTTATAAAGGGGTTTTATTTAAATTTAATATATTTATAGAAATGTTTATTTATGGGATTTTATTTATGTAATGTATTTAAATGATCCAATTAAAGGTGATTAGAAAAAGGGGGTATAGAGGGTTTTTTAGTTTTTTAAATGACTCTATTTAATGGATTTTAGACAGGTTTATTTTAGGGGGGTTTTTACGGTAAGTTTAAATGATTTATTAAAGGGATTCAAAAGAAAGTTTTAAAATTGTTTTATTAAATTAGTTCTTTTAAATTGCTCGTATAAAATTTCTTTAAATGTCTATTTAAGGGGTTTTATTGAAGTAGTTATATTTTTATATTTTGTTAAGTGGTTTTATTTATGGGTTTTGCTTAAGTACTTTTATTTATATGGCTTTAGGGAGTGTTTTTAAGTATATTCATTTAAATATTTATATTTAAGCGTTTTTCAAGATGTTTTGTACAAGTAGCTTTATATAAATGGATTTAAGTGGGTTTTTTTTAGATAGTTCTAAGTATTTTATGTTTTTTATCTAAATAATTTTGTTTAAGAGGTTTTATTGAATTGTTTTTATTTCATTTAAGTGATTTTATTGTTTTTATTCAAGTAGTTTGATTTAAATGCAGTTAATCCTTTCAGTGTCTCTCCGCAGGGGTGGCACTCTGAGAGGGACAGATCCAGGGGAGTTCCGCCTTCTCTCGGTATTCTCCGCCCAATTAGTCTCCTCTTTAGACTACTCTGAATAGGTTCCTTTCATAGATTTGTCCTTCCCCTCACCTCAATACTTTTTAACGGACATCTCTCAAACGTTCTGGCAATGATGCCTACATTAGTTTTCGTTTTTAGTGTCAATAATACTAATAATGATAATTTAATCGAACTTAAAATGTGAGGAGTACAGCTGGAGTACTCCAAAGAGGAGACTACTTATGTGTGTATGGGGAGAGCTCACTACACGGAGGGGAATGGAGGTTGCTGGGTATAAAGTGAGTACTGAAGGGTGCTCAGGAGAGGGAAGGTAGAAAACTCTCCAACCTCCCGACCCCCTTCGTAGGGGGCGTAGTAAAGAGGAATGATTTCATAAGCGTGTTTTTCAGAGTAAAAGAAGCCCTTTTGATCCTCCTTAGCATGGTCACTAGCGTCTGTATTTCCCGCCTAGATTTATATACAGCATGAGTGCCCCTCACCCCTAACGCACAATTCATTATTCACTTTTCATTATTCATAAAAAATCTCTCCAACGTCATACTCGGGTCACCCTGGCGAGGCCTTGACGCGGCCAACACCCAAAATTAAACACTTGCAAATACCACATCGGCCTGACGAATATAAACACTAGCGCGTCTGCATACAGCAACCAGACGCGCTCCAAAACAGTCAGATGCATGGAATAGTGGATCTCTGGGAGAACATCGTCCCCTCGGTGGAGGGGTCGTCGAAGTTGCTACCTCAGGGGACAGACTTTATTTAGCCAAGGTCACCCTTAATTTAAGTGGTCATTGGCGCCTCCCATCCTTCACATTTGGGGAGAAGAATGTCCAATAATGACACCAACATGAAGATTAGTATGACAATCTCGAGCAAACTCGTGGGTACCAGCGGGAATGTGGATAGGAAATCACTTCGGCAGGTTCCGTATAGGATAGTGATGTCTTGTGTGTGCGAAAGAAGAAAGAGGGAGAGACAGCGGTGATACAGGGCGTTCAAAAATTCTCTCCGCAGCGAGTATTTTATATTTTTTATGAAATAAATCAAAATAACGTAAAAGAAAATGCAAAATAAAAACAGAATTCGAACCTTTGGATGAATAGCGTTCCTAGATGACCCTTTTTGACAACCATTGGACATTCGACATATATAAGTGAGGAATAGAGTAGTAGAGGTGGTTAGTAGGAGAAAATAGTGGGGAAAATTAGGGAAATAATAGGAAAGTGAAATGAAAGTAGAATGAAAGACAGATCCCTGCCTAAAGGGTAGCTCTGGCTTCTTTCTTTGCGTATTTTTGGCGGGTATTGAGTATATATAATATAGCTATATATATATATATATATATATATATATATATATATATATATATATATATATATATATATATATATATACGCATACGAAAGGCATCCGAGCCTTTGTAGCAGAGGAGTTTTTGGCCCCTACTGCTGGTGAAGTTTTTGTATCTGGGTTTTTAATTCCTGATTTTGCGTTTATTCGTGTTTTTGCTGTTTTTATTGTTTCTTTATTTGGGGGGAATTAGAGTTTTTTACTAATTCAATGGAAATATATATATAATAAAGATTGTTTTAACGTGATTAGCTTTGTTTGTGTTTGATTTGTGAACGGAATTTCACGCTAAGGTTGGGTTTATGTCGTTGTTGATGATCAGTCTGCTACTTGTAAATGTGCTCGAGCACAAACTCGGGAGGGTAGGTGCCGGTGTACGGCGTCCCAGATCTGAATTGCTCTATTGTGAAGCTCCACGTTTATGGGGATCAACCCCAGTTCGCGATGGAGCTTACTCTGCCTTCTCATCTCTCTCCTTCGGGTTTCCGTTATAAGTAAGACAGCCTTATTCTGAACCCTTTGCAGTTTAAGGATCTGGGTCTTGAGACTCGCGTTAATGGGGACCAGGGGGTGAAGGAGTTTGGATCGGATGCACGCTTTATAGATTTTGAATTTGTTGGAAGTTCTTAGGTTTCTGAATCGGAAAAATTCACCCAAGTCCCTCCGTGCATTTGCCAAGATCCTGTTCACCTGACTCCCATACCCACCAGTCGTAATCCGGAGTCCCAGAACCGTGCCCTCCGTGCGGTAAGGGATGCGTACACCCCTCCCCCCCCACGGATTTCTGCGAGTGTTCGTCCGAATAGTAGGATTATCTGTAACTTTTAGGCATTGGTAGATATCTTTCATCTCCTCTCGAAAGAGTTGAAGTTTTCAATTTCTACCGCCGTACTCTGTGCCATATAATTCACATTCCGATAAAGTGTCGTGCAGATCATCGTAATATCTTCCGAAAATTGGACGTATAACGAGCCTTCTGCCCGAGGTTGGAGAAGGTCATTTGTGTATATATTATAGAGCATAGGACTTATACACCCGCCTTGTGGCACCCTTCGCCTCTAGTTCGAACTCAGGGCCATTGAAGTCTTTTACGTGCACATACGCTCTCCTCTCCATCACGTAATCGCAGAGTATCCTTTGAAGTATGAGGTCGAGGCCCAGGTGTAAGATTATTGTATTACAGGCCTCTTCTCCATACTTTGCCAAAGACCTTTTTGACGTCTCGGAGCAGCAGATTTGAGTGGCGTTGTTCTTCTTTTATTTTTGCTAACTTCTCGGTGATCACGGCTAGCGCCGTGTGCGTTCCTCGCTTCCTCCGGAAGCCATGCTGTTTGTGGTTATGCAAATTGTTTTCTTCGAGTAACGCATTCACCCTGTTAGCTAATATCTTCTCGAAGACTTGCCCTGGAAATTCAAAGAGATATATAGGCCTGAAGTTAGCTGGACTGTCCGGGGGCTTACCGGGTCTGGGAATGAATATCATTTTTGCTACCTTTCAGTGGTCAGGGAAGTAACCCACGTTCAGGCACGCAATGATATCCATGAGCCCCAAAAGGATATTAGGCGGAGCTCGAATAAAATTCTCCCTTGTCAATCCTGTACGCCCTGGGGCCCGTTGACGAAAGGATTTTAAGGTTTCCGAAAGTTCCTCGGCAGTAATTTTACCGCCGTATCCCTCCATGTTCCTTTCTTGCATATCGATTTAAAAATTTACACGAATATTGTTTCGAAATTTCAGTATAAAAATAATCAAATAAATTTTCCTAATGCCGTTCACAATACATAAATTCCTGTAAATAGGAATGTAAAAATTCTCTTTTGCATCCATACATCTTTTTTATTCTAGTTTAGGTTTGCTCTAATAGAATTCTACATGTTGAGTGTGAACACCTGTTCTATTATTAACAAAATGTAACAAATAATTTACAGTTTTATGTAGGAATCTTATGTAACCGATTTTTTGGTAGGCATTCCTTCCTCTGAATCAAGCCTTGCTAAACTATCTTTTTTATTATTGGTAAAAGAGTACCAGCATCGTATTTTTGGACTATTTCCATGTAGTCTATGGCTGATCTCGTCGATGTATCTTCAATTCCAAAAACCCAAATTTGGGAATGGGGAGAGCTTCCTCTGTGATGTTTGGGTTAGTGTGAAAAGCAAGACTCGTCTACTTGTACCGTAATTCTAGGTCCACCTAGTTGAAGTGGGTTATTTTGAAGTTGAATAGTACATACCTCACGAAAGAAACTATATAAATCGACGATAGATTTTAGCGAGACATTTAATAACTTAGATGCACTTGTTTCATCAATTTCATCAAACCAATCGAAAATAGCTTCAGCCCATTTGTGAATGGTGATTTTAGTTAGCATTGAAAAGGAGTGAATTTTTCTAATTTTAAAACTGTACTTTTCACAGACCTTATTTTGATACTTCCTAATATGTTTATCCAAAATAGGAGCACATTTCGTTCAGTTCATCACAATATTACAGGCGTATTAAGTTCTGTATTTTTCATCCATGTAAACCCTGGAAGAATGACTTGGATTAGTAACGGCTTGATTTGACTTTCAATTATGCTTCGATCCATGCTTGCTTTAAGGGCTGCTCACTATTGAATAATTTATTAAAAAAAAACAGTCAAGTAAAAATAAACTATGCCAAAGTTTTTATTCTTTTTCGTAATGGAAATGCCCATGAATACAACAGTGGCTCTAACAGGAAAGTCTACCTTTCTAAGAGTGAAGCATCCTGGACATGATGTGAATCCAGTGGCAGGAGCAAACACTCAAGCTGTTGAACGATCATGGCCTTGGATGCCAAAACAACATCTTTATCACTTTGGATGGAAAGTACTCAGAAAAGATGCACCAGATTTGTTTGCGGCATTCCTAAATAATATACAAAGTGTGTATCTTTAATTAAAAGATTCAAGGAAAATTGTATGTATTAGTTATGTAGCACACCGAAGTGTAAAAAGGCCTGGTAAACCGCACGTTAAGGTGTAAATGACTTGGTAGACCCCATGCTAAAGTAGCACCCTATTAACTACCTTTATAATAATATGGGTCCCATTTTTATCTTTTGCGGTCCCTGACTCATGTGGGACCGCTATCCTTCAAAAGATCCAGAATTCTTTAGAAGACTTTCTAAAATATTTATGACTTTATGAAAACTTAATATGACTAAAAAACTTGGAGTTGTTGAAAGTTGCGTTCTTTATTTTCATTACATAACGTGACTCTTTTACGCGTATTTCGAAACACATCTTGAAGAATAATATTCGTCATGGACCTTTTGAAGGTTATGATTGCATCTTCCAATTCTTTAATTGTTTTAGGACGATTCTTGTCCACCGATCCTTTAGCTGCTCCCCAGAAAAAGAAATGTAGGGTGTCAAATCAAGTGATTTTGGTCGTCCAAGTTCCTTAGAAATAATTCGATCACCATAGAGCTTTTGGAGTAGCGCCATTGTGGCGGGGGAAGTATGCGTGTGTAGTTCTATCTTGTTGAATGCAGGTAGGTATTATAAATTTCACTTTTAGAAAGTTGGCTTAGGAATGGATAGAAAATATCTGAGCAATAGCTCTCAGAGTTGATGGTGTCTTTTAAAAAAATCGTTCTCACAATACGCTTTCTCGAAATTGCTATTTATACTCCAACTTTTTAGGATGCAAAGACTGCTCCTGTGTCGAGGTTGGATTCTCAGTGTTCCATAACTTTGTGTTTTGAGAATTTATGTGTCCTGACAGATGAAACCAAGTTTCATTGCTGTAAAAGCACTCATCCAGCACTTCTATTCCTTGTTTTGCAACTCAATTTTACAACTACTGACAATATTGAAGCCTTTTAGCGTGCTTGGTAGGCTTCAATTCTTGAATATCTTAGTATGGAAAGAAATTGAATTTATTTTTACCTGCCTGTGAGCACTTCCTAAACTTCGAGGACTGTCTGTTGTCCTGAGTAATGGGCGGAACTTGCAGTGTTCTCTCCCTCCTTTTGTACTAGTAATTTGGCCTTATATTTTCCGTTGGAGTCATGAATTCTACAGTAAACGGATAAATAAATAAATAAATGAACGAACGAACGAACAAATAAATAAATAAATGAACGAACGAACGAACAAATAAATAAATAAATAAATGAACGAACGAACGAACAAATAAATAAATAAATAAATGAACGAACGAACGAAATAATAAATAAAATAAATACATAAATAAATAAATGAATAAATAAATACACTGAGAAGAATAACCCTCAACCCTTGGGGAACTGTGTATTTTCTTCCCCATACTCAACAGTGAAAGGGTAAATTAAAATGAAAGGGAAAGCTCCAGGAGGGGGCGGGAAGGGGCCCATATTAGAATAATATTGCGTGATCATTAAATATCTAACCCGAAATCAAATGCAATAATTTGCAAAGATTTAATCGTATGGAGAAAAATTTCATTAGAAAGAATGAAATTTGGAATCTATTTATTTATGGTGTGACGCGAAGTCTCTGGAGATTAATTTCTGCCCACATTAAAAGATTGATCGGATGGCAACTCACTTCCTCTTTGTTACGACGCGAAGCTGACGAGAGAATCAAATGTAAAGGTGTGAAAGGACATTAAAGGAATGCAATTCGTATAAAGTATATCATATTAAATTTTCTTTCTTTCAAATGACGTATGTCTCCCCACCCCTCTCCGGATTCAATCATTATTGGATTTTGTGAATATTGAACAGAGCGGCAAATAACACAGCGTTATATTTGCCAGTATTAATTTGGAAACTTGTTTCGGCATTTAAGAGATTTCAGAAACTATTCTTCTAATAAATTTCTTCCTAGGTACATTCCAACTCTTGACAAATCTTCCGATTGCCACGTTGATCGAAGTTAAGCTACATAAGGTATACTTAGTTCCCATTTGGAGCAAGGTATGCATCAACTTTACGATTTAAATTGGTGGTCAAACTTCTGAGAACAACTTTTCACCTCACATTATAGGATATTCCACCCTTGCTGTACCCTGCAGATCTTTATAAACTTTATCCTTCCGAAAGAGAGAGATATTAACAGGGCAAGGAGAGTTGCGCTCCCTCCTGGTTCCTATTGTCTTAAGTAGTCTTCTCGAACTTTGCCTTCACCACACATTTCAAAACAATTCCACTTCACTTTTTGCCAAAACGTTTATAGGGCTACGAAGCGCCCCGTTGGTTCGGCAGAATTTTTTTAAGGAAACAAACAAAAAAACCGTCTATTTTTTATTAATTTGCCAATTTCGGTTTTAAATCTTGAAAGTATCTCGTGGGAAGCCAAATTTTGGTGCTCAATCACAAGAGGACAATGGGTCTTATGGGGAACCCCTTAAACTTGCGGGACCTCTCCCCCCATCTTTCTCGTCCAATTCCATTTAAAGAGCAATTTTAAATATTCATCATTCGTTTACTCATTTTACGAATTTTCCCATCAATTTACGCTCTTGAGCGTCCCAAATAGTCTCCTTTGACCGGCGTGCGTTCTTGTGATTGAGTGGCACTCTTTCTGTTATTTTTGTGGTATGGCACTTTGGCGATCAAATGGTCTAATTAATTGTGGCTCTCAGTTACGTGCCTCGATTTAGTGGGATCGTAATTTCCCGCGAAGTATAGTAACCAACCAGGCACTCCCGTCTGTTCTCTCCCGTCACTATTTTACTTTGTGGCACAGTGCCAAATTTTTCACCTTCAACTACTCTTCTATCCCAAAGAAAATTCTAAAAGATTTTTAATGAATTATTTCGAAAGTTTTATTTGAAATATTTTGGTACGAAATGTTGTTGTCCCTCGCTTGTTCCTGAAATTAATTTATGGATTTTCTTCTTGGCACACTTGGCACTCCTTTTGGCATTCTTGAAAGTCGTTTCACTAAATTTTGCCCTTTTTTCACAACACAAGTCAATGAGGCTAAGCAAAATCACTTATCGCCCCCTCCCTGTGCAGGAGTTTTGCTCTCTCTTACTCAAAAAATACTCCTAGTCTCTCACTCCCAAGGAGGACTCAAATCGCTCCTTTATAGGGTGATTCAAAATGGAAGGGAGCATTCTAAGGTTCCGTCAACGAGGGTCTCTAAGGTCACGCGTATGCTCCGTTTAATCCGAATCTGCGCGAGGGTTGCTCGCTTTGCTCTCCCACGAGAGCGGACCACCTGTCGCCTCCTGATTCTGGCCTTGTATTAACACCCCATGGTCGTTAGACCGGGAACCTTAGCTGTCCTCAGAAGCACTTGTGTCAACCACAAATTATCGCCCCCCCCCCCCCCCCACACACACACCGAGGCTCCATTTTCGAGTTCTTGGTTCAGATTTTGAGGTGCATTGAAGGACGCATTGCTCAGAAACCTCAGAATGGGGCGGGTTAGGTCAGAAGGGAGAGGGGGGTGATACCTCTAAACTCGCTTCTCTCCTCAGGCCATTATTAACTGGAACGAAAAGCAAGGTAATTATTTCCAAGATTTTGTTTTTGGGGGGAGGAGTTATAAAAAAAAGGTCGCTTCGTTTTATTTAAAATTAAAATATTCTCCACTTTAAAGTCTATTTCTTCATAACCGGTCGCCACACTCTCTTTCGATTGTTGCTTAAAGTTAAAATGAAGGTCTCGGAACCAGCGCGAGTCCTTAAGATCTCGTTCAAGGCCGGCTATTAACTCCCGGAACGTGACAAGCTCGATGTCATTTTTGTTTCAACGCCCCGCCAATCCGAACATTCGCTTCGGTCAAGTAGAGGTTTGTTTGAAGCGTGTGTGTGTGGTAGGGGATGGGGGGCGCTCGTTTGCGTGTATGAGAAATAGAGAGAGAGAGAGCAAAGTGGTGCTCGTGAGATTGGCCATTTGGGTACGCTAAGAATCTCCGATTACGATGCCCTCGCGGCGATATCGTTAGACTGACCTTGTGGCCTGTTAAATCCCTTTCTCAATGGGGGAAAACCGATGGGGACGTGCGCTACAGCCTGCCTTTAAAAGTGGGGACTACTTAAGGAGCAGTAGTAAATCTACCGAACATGTCTGCGTTCCATATATACTTTCTTTTATGCTAATTTTTGTTGTTTTAGCTAAGGTTGAGAAGAAGTGCGGGCGAACAGATGGGACAATATTTTCTGCCTCTCTGGACACGAATGCGCCCGCGTTCGCGTGCCTCTGCCACATATTTTTCCTCACGTTAATCTTCTTGATTTCTCCTCTGCCATGTGGGGGAAGGAGGGGTGGGGGTAGTTACCTCTACCTTATACGCAGTTCTGATATGGTTGGTGGCAGATCACTTCCTGGTGTTTTGAGGGAACCAGGCTGTTTTACAGTACCGAAAGCTCGCATTTATTCGCGATGTCCGGCACTTCGAAACAGAAGTCAATAAACACGGCATTGGAGTAGACGTCTAAATTATTGACTCGATTGATATGTAAATAATTTGGGCGAAATGAATGCTTCAATTTTATTCCAAGGGTAAGAAAAGATGCAAGCTAAACTTTCCTGGAGCCCGAATGAATCTATTTTTAACAACATTACGAAATTTAACACTAAACAAAAGTTTGCAAATACGTAGTGAAGTGCTATTAGTATTTTGTTGCGAGGCCTTTGTTAACAATTAGAGATGTACAACTTTTGTTTTAGTCTTAAGTTTACTTACTGTAGTTTCCACTTTGAAATTTTGCTCCATTCCTTCTTACAAACAATCCACACACGACAACACGTCCTTTATCTTTGAACCGAAATTTTTAATTCCATTCACATATTATCAATAAGGTTCCGGTCTGGACTTGATGGTGATCATTTCCAAGCATTAATTTGAACACTTCAAGCCACTCATTCGCTACAGAGGCCGTTTGTTTTAGATCGTTGTCCTTTTGAAAGTAAAACCGCCTCCCCAACTTCACTTTTCTTGCTGATGGTAGAAAGATTTCTTTCAAAATAATCTTCTTTCTTCACTGTTCCAATAATTTTAACATGCTTTCTTATATAATTAGCAGCAAAGCAACCTTACACTATTATGCTTCATCTATTGTGCTATATGGTTGGTGCGGTGTGTTGGGGACAAATCGCTTCACTCGCTTTCCTTCAACCATGTTTTCAGCGATTGCCAAATAGTTAGATTTTCGTTTAGTCGCTCATTAACACATTCATCCCCATTTTATAAATTACAGTAATCGAGTTTGGTTTGTTTGTCTGTTGCTAACGTGAACTTTGCGACAGGGGGATCTCTACGAAGTCTTTTTTCAAGCCCTGTAACCGTGAAGGAAATTTTGGTCTAGGAATCTCTTTACTGTCGTTTCTGAAACATTAACTCCAACTCAAGTCAAACGACATATATGTTTTCTAGTCGTGTATGGGCCAACTCTAATATTTCTCAGACGGCTATAATTGGGGTTTCTTTCCACTTCGTTGAAAGTTTTCACTGTTACAGTAGCCACGGAGTTGCATATGATTGTCTGAACTAACACTCGTGGAATGTTCCGTCATTTAGAAATGCAACATCAGCCTTTACCATGTTCTTGCTTTTACCCATTCGGAGATGAGGCAAAATTGTAGGCTATCAATCGCCTGAAGGGAGCAGACGTCCCCTTCACACCGAATTCTACTTCTTAGCTTGTTTTAGAAAGTTCTGGAGATTCAGATTTTTTTTTTCTCCAATTCAAAGCGAAATACTAACGAGGGCTGAAAGTTCGTAAGAAGATATCTGTAAAGGAAGTGGTGAAGCTAGAGAAAGTAAAATTTAGTGGGAGGCATCAGCAGATCCTCCTGTCATTGAAGCCAGTAGGGCAAACCACTAGCGTTGAGGCCAGTAAGGACGACAGCATTGTTGTCAATGATACAACTGATATTCCGTGGCGGGTGGAGAATCACAGAATCGGCTAAAATGCCCAGAACCGAATTATGGATGTGAAGTTTAATTTGCGGAAATTTTATATGTGTATGTAACCATCTGACCAAACTAATTACCATACATATACATATTTAATGGGGGAGTAAATAGATACAGGCACCGGGTGTGTCGCGTATTACGTGTAAACCATATTTAAAACAATTTTATAATTATTAGTAATGCCTACAAAAACTACTAAATTGGAGAATACTGCCAGGTAAACATAAACCTTTGATCTATATAATACACGGTTTGTTGATACGACCAGGCCAGTCCCGACAATACAGTAATATCCTAGATAGAGTTTTATGTAAAAATGAACTGCTGTCAAAGAACAGCGGACAATCTTGGGGTGGGGGGCACAATGGGGTTTCTAACTTGGCTTAACCCAACATGAGATTCCAAGGTGTCTTAACCTAACCTAACCCATATTACTTCCTAACCTAACCACACCTAAATTATCCATTGCTTTCACACAGGAATCACTATCATATATCCAAGGCAGCGAACCCCTTTCTAGGGTCGGACCATATAGGAGTGAGAAGTACCCCCAAACCCCGTCCCTCCACTCAGAACACTCCCGAGGAACTAACCAACTCCCCCCCCCCCACTTAAGGGACAAAGCCAATCGGGAACCATTTAAAGAACAAGGGGCAACTTCGGAACCCCCCACACAGCACCCCACGATAGCTCCCTCTACTCTCTATCCTTGATCTACCCCACATTTACACATGCCCTAATTTCAACATCTTTATCACATTTTCTAGCCTAATTTCAACATTTTTTTCACATTTTCTGGCCTATAAATCCCTCGTTGGTTTCACCATTTTAAAAATCAGTGTAACTGATGAGTCATGGAAGACAAAAAAAGGTGGTTGTAGTTCTTCTTCACATTATTTTTTTATTCTAATTTAAAACTAACAAACGAAACCGAACGAGAGCATCGCCGCCACAAAGTTTGTAGGGAAAGAGAATTGAAGAAAGTGGTGAAGTTGGAGGAAGTGAAAATATGAGCTGCATATTGTCCTACAGGACATTGAGGCCGGGAGAGCACGCATTATATAATGTGAGTCTGTACTCAAGTGTGCGTGACTGTATTAAGTGTGTTTATATATTTTAGTGTATCTACGTGTAGAGATGTGCGTGTGTGTGTGTGTGTTTTAGTGTGTAAAGGTGTTATGAATGTTCGTGCGCGTGTGTATGTTATTGTTGTATCAATGTTTGAACGTGATTGACTGTTTGTGTGTATCTTTGTGAGTTTGTGTGCCGGTCTACTTGTTTGAATATATATATATATATATATATATATATATATATATATATATATATATATATATATATATATATATATATATATATATATATATATATATATATATATATATATATATATATATATATATATATATATATATATATATATACACCCTCGTGCGAGCGTGTGCCCTCATGTGCTCAAGTGGGTGTGTCAGCAACTGTGATACATGGCATTGCCTAGACTTTCGCGTGGACACGGGCCCCCTCAAGAGCACCCGGCCCCTCCTCATGCCTTGCTATTCTCTGCCCCGGTGGCTCACTTTCTCTTTCGGGACCCGGCGCTTGGGGTTAATAATCCACGATCGTCTCTCCCGCACACTCCCGGTGACCCTTTATTGCGTCAGGGGCCTGATATTGGGCAGGTCTTGGTCTGATTGGGGGGGAGGGAGTCTCGGTTGATCTCGCCAGAAGCCTGCAGAAACTTCCCTGCAAGAAGTCTCTTCGATCCATAATGAGAGATTACTTTGCCCGATAGTGACTGCGAGGGCACGCAACTCTCCCGTCCCTCTTTTCCATTCCTTGAAAGTAGGTCCCCTCGAGGGTCTCCCCCCCCAATCCAAAATATTAGGGTAGTTTTGGGGTAGGTATGTCAGCCGCCTTCACCCTAAGTCAGCGTTTCCCAGCCTTGATATGAGATTTAAACGAGACAGGAGGCAAAAAAATGCGATTGGACAACACACAAATCAGTGCTAAGCGATTTATATATTTTACGTCGTCACGTTTAAAACTTGGGGTCAGAAGGGCATGTCTAGAAAACTACATTATCAAGTTGAGTAGTGAAGAAGTACGGGTCGGTTGGAGATGCTATCTTCCACGCCTCGTCATCTACCCCAATTAGGCTTGTCCCCCTCTCCTTCTAGTCATGAGCTTATGCCCCAGCTGAGTGGTGCCTAGTCATCAATGAGGAGAGTGAGGGCCCGGGAGAGTGAGAAGGCAGCCATGTTTTAAAATGGCGGCGCCTTTCTCTTCGGGCGCGCGAGCGGGCGTCAGGGCGCCCTTTCACTGATCGCCGCTGCCCAACTCCATCTTTTCCTTCTCGCGTGTCTGTATGCGGCGTTTGTGTGTACAAAGAGCCTGATCTGCCAAGGCCTCTCGCAACCTCTCTCGATCTTTATCAGGCTCTTTCCACTTGTGCGGTCCTGTTCTTTTTATGTCTGTCTCTTTCCGCTAAGGGGCACCCCGTTTCCTCTGTGTATTTACCGAATTTCCATTTTTCTCTCCTCTACCCAAATTTATATCTTTCTCCTTGTCTTCTAATTTCCATCCCCTTCTATGTCTGATATTTCTCTGCCACACACACACACACACACGCACACACACTATGTCTCTCACTATCTCAAAATATTTCTTTTTCTCTTTCTTGAGAGAGATAGACAGAAACAAGAGGGAGCGAGAGAAAAGATAATATATATAAGTAAAAGAACTCAATGGCGAGTTATGGTATATGATAGTGAAACCACTGTATAGGAGCCAAAAGTTTGATTTACGAGACTAGTTTCAGTATGTAGTTTATCATACCATCTTCAGTCGTATACTGAGAATGCGATTGTTACAAAAGTCTATAAATAGCGTACAGATCAGAAAAAAAACATAAAGAAAAAGCACAAAGAAACACAAAATGAGGGAAAAAGGTCATTAATCAAGGGGTACGAGTCTAAGATCGTTGACTAAGCTGTTTACGATGAGATTACGGGAATGGGGGCTGCATTTCAATTGCTCATCTGACAAATTAAAATTGGGAATTTCTCCTATTAATATAGATTCTACTATTTTTCTTTTACGGATATCTTTACAATTATATAAAGATATCTGAATTTAAAACATTATTTGAAAAGTTCCTAATGCAATATATAAAAATTAAACTTATAAATAATTATAATGTTCCCTGCAAAACATTATTCATTTCCCTTTCCTTTATGGGATACCAAACTGATACTTTTAGGAAGGAATTGTCGAATATTTTGAAAAAGTTTTATCCGCATTTTAATTTAATGCCAATTTTTGTAAACGCCTTAAAAATTAGTTCTTTGTTCACTGTAAAGGACCCCATTCCTGACATTTTGCGTTTCAGAATAGTATATAAATATACTTGTCCTAAATGTTCTTTGAGAACGTACATTGGATGTACGGAACGTCTTCTCAAGGTTCGCATTGATGCTCACCGTGGGGTCAGTTACAGAACAGGAATGGATCTCTCCGTAAAAGAAAACTCTGTTGTCCGATCTCATTCCTATTCATGTAAAATACCCATAGATTATAATCAATTTAAAATATTATCCGTATCAAAATCTAAATCTGACCTTCTCATAATTGAGTCCCTTTTAATTAAATACATTAGCCTCAGTTAAATAAGGACTCTACTTCCACACCGTTATATATATATATATATATATATATATATATATATATATATATATATATATATATATATATATATATATATATATATATATATATATATTGCCTGATTAATTTCGTTTGAATTTTTTTTAACTAGTTCCTATTAATTAATTACCACTTAAACACCCAACTAGGTAACTTTTTTTTTTTTTTTTTTTTTTTTTCGACAACCAACTACATAGATCAGAGAACCAACTAATATTAAATCACATCTTTCCTCGTAGTATAATTTTCAACTTTCTTTCATTCAGTTCACAACTTTCTCCGAATCAGGTAACACATTTTAGTGTATTTATTGAGGTTTTCCTTTTCTTCCAATTGTAACCTTATTAATTTCGTTTGAATTTATTTATTTTTTGACTTAACATACAGATTTCTGTCCTTTATATTGAATTTTGATATATTTTTTTTTAGATCCTAGTACATTTTTAGCCTAAAGACATTAATTATCATTGTTCTCATAATTGTTAAGCAATTGTTCTTATATAAATCTTTAATATTCTAACCTAGAAGATGGGTCCAGAGCCCGAAACGTTGGCAATATATGTTATATTCAGTACTTGCTCTCCTTTTCCTGCTGAAGATCCGGCTTGCTAGAAGCGGAAATATATATATATATATATATATATATATATATATATATATATATATATATATATATATATATATATATATATGTGTGTGTGTGTGTGTTGAGAGAGGGAATGTGAGACAGATAGAGAGATAATCTATGAAATAGAATGGCAGAATGCGAGGGGGGGGGAGAGAGAGAGAGAGAGAGAGAGTGGATAAGAGGAAGAATGTGAGAGAGAGAGAATGAGGGACGATGCGATGGAGATCATGACTGAAATTAACAAAGAGAGAATGAGAGAGTATGGTAGAGAGAACGAATCCCGCGTGAGATAGACTCATTAGTTTACTCCATTTTCATCCAGTACTGCATTTTTTTTGTTATTTTTAAATATAGAAAGAAGGTGTGTGTGTGTGTGTGTATATGTATGTGTGTGTGTGTGTGTGTGTGAGAGAGAGAGAGAGAGAGAGAAAGAGAGAGAACTACAGAACAAGAACAAGCAAATACCCTAGGATCCGCTCAAGGCCAGCCCGGTTACCGCAAAACGAGTTCAACTAATCTATCAGTTACAATCTCCAGAGAAAAATGACAACTTTTATGTTAGTAAAACGTGCATTTAAAAAAAATCCTTCTTTTCTGCTATTAATGTAATTACGATTTCACACTTATCTACATCGTGTGTACCTTGAGACATGCAGGTTCCATTTAACCTCAAGCATAGGAGAGAGGGAGATGGACAGCTCTCTTCTCTCATAAACTTCCCCTGCTAGCGACGAAATGAATATAATTATAGTAAAGATAGAAGAAAATAGAAAAGCTCATTCGTACAGATGCCAAACAAGGAAAAGTCGCTGCCATCTTCCTTACATACTTCTCGTTCCTCCCTCTATTCGTCAACTCTTTCTGATATAGGACATTTTCTGTGTTCCTACAACTATGGAAGTTTACTTTAGTAAAATACTCATAAAGTCGGGTTTTATACATATTAACTGACGTTCATTTTACTATGTGTTGAGGTAGACTATTCCTCCACGTTTGTAAGATTTTAAAACTTCAAGTAATTTTGGACTACAGTCGAGTTGAAGCGCTTATTTCTTAGCTTCATGTAATTTGCAAATTTTGAGATCATACTAATCAGTACATTATCTAGGTCGATACTGTAAGCAATGAATAAGAGTGAGCCCAGAACTGAGCCCTAAAGTACCCCGCTAGTGACTCGGGCCCACTCTGAATACGGCCTATTTACAACCCACTGTGATCGATTTGAGAGCCAGTTCTCTAAATATTCAAGTATTTTTCCTCTTACTCCATGGGTTCTAATTTTCATCAACAGCCTTTTGTGCGGAACGGTATCAAAGGCCATTTGAAAATCAAGATGAATTATATCTACCGCTTTAGTTTTGTTGTAGATGGAAATCATTCTATGAAAACAATCAACTAAATTGGTTAGACAGGAACGTCCAGGTCTTAATCCATACTGTGTCTATGATTAACTTATTTGTGTCCAGATAACCCACAAACCTATCTCTAATTATTGATTCTATGGGCTTCCTAATTAGTAAAATTAGGCTAATAGGACGGAAATTTGTTGGGGGAGATTTATCCCACACTTTTGAAGGATGGCGTAAAATTAACACGTTTAAACTCTATTAGCACTATTCGTTACTCGATCGACCGGTTAAAAATCCTGCAGGGCGGTCCTACTAATTATTTCTTTTAACTCTTCAAAGTGGGTTGGGTCCACCCCATCGGGCTCGGGTGCCTCGATTGTTTAATCTTGTTTATGTGTGTGATAAATTCTACTCTATTTAATCGAATGTCGGATATAACATAATTATTTCCAAAATTCATTTCACCGTCATGTGTTGATAATTGTGACAAATCCTTCACAGTAAAAACGTTTACGAAATGCTCATTTAATATCTGAAATTTTTTTCGGAGTTGTCGATCATAGGACTATTTATTTCTGATCGGCCCTACTGCCTTCTTATGGGTTTTCTACTGCTTACGTAACTATAATAGTAATGCTCTCGAAACTATAGAAGCGTTTCGGCTCGTGTTTTGAGATTTGTGCCAATATTTTTCGTAATTCTTCTTCGCTTCCCTAACGCTACGCTTTGCCAGGCTACCATAATATTAATATTTCTATGTATTTATTACCTTTAACTTTTTATAGCATCTGATAATCCATGAGTCTCTGAATATAGGTGAGTACAATTTGCTGTAGCTCCGAATATGTCTTGCAGGGTCCAATTATTAAAATAGTTTTCCCAATTTATCCCTATTAGAAGGCCACGAAAAGCATCGAAATTGCAAGTCCTAAAACGTGATATAAATTGTATGCTCTCATTTGCATTTACGCTTGAATTATTTCGAACCTAACTATATTATGGTCACTCGTCGCCAGTGGGTCACCCACACGAACGTTCCTTACCAAGGTCTCTTCCGTGGTGAGATTGAAATCTAGTGTTTTGTCCCCACGTGCGGGTTCTTCAACCTTTGGAAAAAAAAAATTCAGAATAAAATTAAACAATCTTTCCCCTTTTTTATCTGAAGTGCAGTGTCAGAGATCAGAGAGAGAGAGAGAGAGAGAGAGAGAGAGAGAGAGAGAGAGAGATGCGCGCTGTCGCGCCTTCAATGGAGAGAGAGAGACAACAGACATCCGGTCGACCCTTTTTGTCTGCGCTAATGGAAGTGAGAAATCATTTAACGCCATGGTGGGATGAAAGCCCGCCATCGCAGAAAGCCGCGACAAGTTTGAGGGCTCAAAAGGTCCTATCTGGAGTCGGGCAAAGTTTCGCCCCGCCGACTTTGAAACCTTATCGCAATCGTGCTAATAGGGCGAGACTACTCTCGCCTGCCGATGCGTCGGACCATGGAGCCCTCCTCTTCGGACGGAGGGGGAAAAACATTCATTGTACCCCATTATAAATCCTCCGGCGCCAGAGTTGGAAGGTAGTATCCGCCGCCTGCCCGCCCCGTCAGTATCCTCTGCCCGCCCCGCGTCAGTACCCTCTATTCGCGTCCCGTTGGACTCTGCACCATTCTCGCAGAACAAATCAAGCTCCGGGTATTCTCGACTAATTCGTGTGAGCCTACCCCATACCCGTTCTACCCGCTCCTAGAAAGCAACGCGCCCAGTATCGATTCGTGTCCTAACTCGAAAGTAAGATCTAAGTTCATCCCGTAATAGTCAGTGTCAAGAGACTATTATTTGAACTTTGCGCCAAGGCAAGGATTACTCCCTCGGACCAAATCTCCGAGGTAACAGCAACGCGCAACTCTCCTGTACAACTGCTCTCTCTACTGCCCTCCTCCACAAGCATAAAAAACATGGGTACTTTGTGTACCCACCTAGAAGTCCTAGGATGAGTCCAACAACTTTAAGATCTCTACAAATCAACCATTTATGTTCCTGGTAATTGAGAGCAAACATCAGACCTTCCATGCTGCTGTGGAATTATTTCATTTCAGCTGAGTGTCCAACAGGGATTGATGAAACCTTATTTCCGTTATTCAGAAGAACTGCCTTGAGACTTCTGTTAGACGAGTCAATAAAAAGTCTCCATTCCATGGCAACATACTTCATACCCATTAATTTCATCAGTTCAGCAATATTGTTACAGTAGATCAATGAAGACGCTTCATCGAACATAAAGAATTTTCTGAATTCGATCTCGCGTTCCCGATACCAATAGAACGTTGTTCCTGGGGCAAGTAGATGTTTCTCTCGAAGACGAGAGCCCAGCAGCTGGGCAGACTCCTTAGATAGTTTCAGGTCTCGTGTCAAGTCGTTGAGTTCGGCTTGGGTCAATGGCATCGATCGGTCGTCCTCTTCTGGCCCGTATGCACCACACTCACCTGTATCAGTCATGTCAATAGATTTGGAATCAGAACTAGATTCCATGATGATATCCAGCTCAGGAACAGGAACATCTGGTCCATGGGGGATTGGCTTTATGTCAGAAGGAACATCAGGGTATTGAACATGGTGCCTGTTCTTGCGATTGATGCTTTTTAAATTTGTCATGCAGAAGTAGCAGTCGGTAACGTGATCTTTCCCTTACATCCACACCATTGGGACACCAAATGGCATACTCTTTCTTTTCCTATTCCTCCAATCCAGTAAGTTCTCCACACATGTTTTAAAGCAGATATGAGGAGCAAATGCCTTATCCTGGTCCCCTAGTTTGACTTCAAAATAAGCGTAATAAGCCTTCTTCACAAAATCCGTGAGTTTCGCTTGACGGTCTGAAAGAATCACCTGTCCGCAGATGAAACAAAATTTGTTAGGATGGTTCTTACACTTCCGATTCATCGTACTACACAACTAGACCTGAAAAGAGAAAGAATAACTAGTTATTTAAGGTAACCCATGACCAGCTGTGGCAAAAACAAAGCCCATATACGCTTGGATGATAGCGCCATTTGGGAAAAATATGCTCTAATAAAAATCGAGTGTATCTTAGAAACCAGAGCTGACCAAAGAAAATGAATGATATTTTTGAACTCAACGCGCAAAAAAGAATCCTAAATCAGTTGGAAAACCCTTGACCTTTGAAAAAAAGTTTTGAAACGCAGGCCAGTGTTATCGGTAGTTCTTCTCTTAAGTAAACTACAATACCACCGCCCCTCCAAACTAAACGGTCTTTGTTATAAATTTTGAATCCCTCAATACTAAATTCCCCAATATTTTCCCGTTTAGCTGTTTCTAGCTAACATTCTGCCATTGCTATTATAACTTATTTATCTGTATGAAGTAAATCATTCAATTCAGGTAGCTTATTTTTTGAACTTCGAGCACTTGCGTAAATTCAATTTAATTTACCTTTTAAATATAGATCTCTTTTTTTCAAAAGCCATGGGCGTTTACCTGGCTACAAAACTAATTGCTTCTTTGCACGAAATCCGGTTTATTTCTTCAATAGCTAAGCCACCGGATTCGCCTTGGCTATGTATCAATCGAACGACCTTATCTATTAAACGGCCAAAACGAGGCTCCTCAAGTTGATTCAAGTGAATTCCGTCTTCTAGAAATAGACTGAGGTGGAAAATTGCTCACGAAATGAAGCAAATTTAACCCCCATTGCCTGACAAAGCTATTTAAGGCATCCTTTAGTATCGATCGTCTTAGATTACATTCTTAAACTAGCCTTCATTCAGGGGATATTACCAAGTAGGGCTATATTCTTAGTCTTAATTTTCGCTCTATATATTAGGTCTCTATGACAATATGTAATATATTCTGAGGTTGTGTGAAATCTATGACTATCGTTTCCGCCCACCATGGTTACTGACGCCGTCTGCACTCTCGGTACTAATGCTACCTATAGAATTAATTGCGTTTTCCATACAGCTGGCTTGGAAACATATTGAACGCCCTTTTCACAGATTTCGTGCAGTAAATGAAGGAACGTTATTCGCTGAGAGTACTTGACGTATATACGTAAAGTTCTTAAACCAAGTAATATTCTTATTTTTTTCTTTCTTACGTTCGAAGCAGGGATTGCTGAGCCCAGCCTATTTTGAAGCAGCCTTCATTCACGCTTGAGCTCCCTACATCCTTCCCCACCGGCGGGCATCGTGCATTCGTGGACCTGGACTGCATCATAACCCTCGTTCCAAATCTGTCAGTCGACTGTGACATGGCATAATTTGGGAAATGGACGGAAGCTGGTTTGAGGATTTGCCCACAGCAGAAATCAATTTCAGGGGCTTCCTGGGAAAAGGGACGGACTGCGAACACCGTTGAGGAAGCATATAGCTTTATCGATGGTGGTTACCGCCCAGGATCATAGAGGCACATACAACCGTCTCTCTGCTATGGAGGAAGCAGTTGCGAATTTAAAAATAAACAAAAACAAGGAGGCGACATCCCCGAGTGGAGACAGTCGATTCGGCTTTCATCCATCAAGTCCGCCATAAGTCATCCCTTGAGAGGATCCCTTCTTGGGTCCATCCTTTCATTACCATTCATCCATCCCATTATCTGCAGTTCTGGTTCACGGGGGCATGGGATCGTATTACGGCGAGGGACACCCCTTTCTGATTTTCAACCCATTAGCTTGCACATAACACATCACTCATCAAATATTTTTCACTCACATAACATAACATGCTAAAAGTTTGACTCAAGAAAGAAGACCGGGGCAAACGAAGTGGAACAGCAAGCATCAAGGACCTCGTCCTGTCTGGGGAGATGGATACGACCAAGAGAGCCCCCATTAGCGGTCTTCCCGGTCAAGTAGTTCCAGCCAAAAGGGAAATATGCCAGGTCCTCCTCTTCACCGAATTAAGGGTTGCTTTAATTAGACTAATAGAGGTGGGCAATGGCTATATTGCACTATGCGCAGAGTCAAAGGACGTGGAAGAGCTCCTATCATCGAAGAGAGCAATGGCACTAAAGAAATTAGAAAATAGGACTCTAAGCATGGAACGCCCCCTGCCCCCCTTCCACACACACACACACTAGCGGCGAATAGAAGCATTGTATGCAAAAGATCGAAAGCTGGATCTGGGAATGACCGACGGAAGAGATTAAGAACGAAATAGAAAGAAAGCACACATGGGTTAAAATAAAGAACTCCTAAAGTTTAATAACCACATTCATGTGTTTAAAATTCAATTCGAATCAAATGAAATGGCAACCAAGGCAAAAACCGAGGGATTACTCGCTTTCAACATGAAGAATCCCTCGGAAAACATCGAACAGGAGAAGTTTCACAATATCCAGATGTGATTCTCCTGCTACAAACTGAAAAACCACACTAGCTACAATTGCCCTAACAAAGTTAAAAAGGTTTGTTCAAAATGCGGTCAAAAAGGTCACCGCTTTAAAGAATGTGTCTCAGACGCGAAGAAATGTATCAATTGCGGCGCAGAACACCGGATGATGGCTATCAACTGTCCCAAAAGAAAAGATATAATCAAAAGAAAAGAAGAGGATGCAAGAACCAGTAGCAACCTGAGCTACGCGGATGCAGCTCCCAAACCTACACCTCATATGATGAAAACGACGGCAACCTTGAACAGCGACATGAGCGCCAAAATACTAACTTGTATCATTTACGCACACATTCTAAACATAGGGATTCCAGGCTACTACGAGAAGAAGCTGAACTCGATGTTCCAAGCCAATAATTTACCGACAGTTAAAGTGCCAAAAACCCCAGGCTCGACAAAATTTTTAAATATGGCACTCACCCAACCAAAATCTTCAACCGCTGTAAGTAAAGAGCAGCGGGTAACATCTGAAGAAAATACAGATGGGACAAAAGAGGAAGAGAGCAGTGAAAATGACTTGCTGTCTGAATCTGAAGAGAAAAGCTAGCTAATTCACAACACTAGATCGCAAAGGGCCTCAAGAATCAGGCCCAAGAGCCCCAACCCCATTAAGAAAAACAAAAATAATAAGAAAAATGCATGGAAACAATCAGGAAGGAAAAACCCAACCATACACCTCCGATGGCAGTCCCTAATAGTGATCCAAGACTCCAAAAGATATATATCAACATCTAACCATGCAAAGGGATAACCAAGAATCTTAAGTATTAACACCGATGGATGAATAACAAAGAGAATGCAGTACGGAAACATTTTTAGAAACATCGATGCCAATATAATCCTAATTTTAGAACACGGAGTCAACACTAATAGTGAAATTATCAAAACATGGAACTATGAAGTGTTGACAGTAAACGACTCGCAAGATCGATATGACAGAACAGCCATTGCGGTAAAAATGGAATTCAGTACGGGCAAATCAGAAACCTAGGTAGAAATGAGTCTAGGAAAATGGTCATCGCCATGGGATATATCAACCTCTGAGGCGAGACTATTTGCTGAACCAGACTCTCACGAGTATATTCGGGCGGAGGATCGATGTGCAGAGTCCGGGTATAATCAATAGAATGGAATAGGTAGATGCTTAAACACCCTCTTGGACAGGAACATCGGCCAGAGACTGGGCCCCGACTTTCCAACCTTTATGACGGCAAGATCAGCCACTAAGCCTGACATCTGCTTGGCCACAATTTCCTCCTCCTCTTCAATTATCTCATGACCCCGGAGGTTATTCCTTGTAGCGATCATATAGAGATTAGCCTACAAATCAACGTTGCCCCCATATTAATTTGAAGCCCGCACAAGGAAGGACTACAAAAGGGCAAATTGGGATAAATACTAGCGCTTGCTCAGTAACTATATTCCAGCAAATTTGGACGAAGCAACGCTTGAGGAAATTGATGAGGAAATCGAAAGGCTGGAGGACCAGTTGATAGAGGAGGACAGACAGTCCATTCCCAAAACCGCGTACCGAAAAATATCTGCGTACAAATGGACCGATCATATGAAAGGCTTACACCGTGAGCTGAAGGAGTTATATCAAATAAGCATCATTACGGGAACTTTGCGTGATATAATGTACCGTACAAGAGAAGTAGAAGAAGAACTAAAAATACTGATCTACTAACAGCAAGAACGAAGGTGGAACGAGGCTATCGAAGAAATGGATAGCGAAGCAACTTCAAAGGAATTCTGGGCAAAAATCAGAAGACTGAAAGGAATACATAAGAAAGGAAAAATGGAGTGAAAAGACCCCGACGGGGAACTAAAAACGGAGAAAAATGAATTAGAGATTCTCAGAGAACACTGAAAGGGATTTTATAAACCAGGGAAGATGAAAATGAAGACTTCGACGTTGATTTTGAGAATCAAATAATAGACGAGCTCAACGAGAACATAGATAAGACGCATCCGAACCGCCAAGTGATCAGGGGTGAGGACGAAGAAGGAGATAAATTGACGCTAAGAGGAACTAGAAAGCGCACTTTACTCCTTTAAGCAAAAAGCACCAGGTCGGTCGGGACTGACAAAGCTCAACTTCGTTAGAGCACCGAGATGCGCTCGGGAAGGTATGCTCAATATCTTCAACGCCTTCTTCAATGTATGCTACTTTCCCGACGCATATAAAACGGTAAAAATGATCTTTATTGCCAAGCCTGGAAAAAAAAACAACGAGAAAGGAGCGCTATCGCCCAATATCCCTTCTGGAAATTGGAGGAAAACTCTTAGAGAAGATACTGAACAGAAGACTGGTCGAGCACTTGGATGAAACCTCGCTTTGCAACGACCAGCAATACGGTTTCAGGAAGAAAAGAAGCACCGAGATGGCAATAAATGTCATCACGGAGAAAATTACACAATCGAAAAAGGAAGAGGAAACAGGAAGAAGAAACAAACAAGAAGAAGACAGTACGTAAGTATGAAAAACATAACAAACATACATCCAAAACGAAAACAAGAACAAATTACATCGACATAAAACAAAAACGATGGAAACAAATAACATAGAAATGTAAGAAATACACAACGTAGAAATGTAAGAAATACGCATTAGCAACAGAAAAAAAACAATTAACCAAGTATACGTCAAGGACATAAAAAAGAAAATGCAAATATACTGATTCAAAGGCTTGAATGCCAAAAATTCATTTATATATATGCATGTATATGTATACATGTAAATATATATACTCACACTAAAACAACAATTAAAACAACAAAGATACGAACACGACAGAGATTAGCTTGACCTCCAGGCACTCTAGCTCGGAATGGGGCATCCTTCATGGTCAAGCTCCGTTTATATCCGGTCTGAATTTCTCGTTATCCCTTGAAAATCACTCTAATATACAGTCCGCGAGCTTAGTTTTATAATCCTACTGAATTTTCATGTACTTCCGTGGAACCTTTTACCGTCTCGAGGTTTCAAATGAAGTCTCTTGCATAAATTATTTAGGGATCCGTCTAATTTCCACCCGAGCTCACTTATCTCGTGTTTGGATGCCACATAGTCCCTAAGTATACCTCTAAAGTTCCGCTCGCATTTTATTCATTGCATTTTGAATTTTAACATCATAACCCTGATTTAGCATTCAAAAACGACATCATTTATTTCCGTTGTCAGATGCTTGTATATAAATTTCCTTATTAAAGGACGCACCGAAGGTAGAACACTTGAATTTTACGATAAATATAGCTTGGGTAGGCAATTTGTTCAAAAAGGAGCCGCTATTTCGAGGATCCTCGGAAAGGTCGTGGAAAAATCTATCGTTAAGGCGAACGGTAAGTCATTCACCAAAACTGTTGTAGAGTAGGAACTATTATACGTCCCGTTTTTCTTCTTCTTTTGTAAAAAATAGATGGTTAATTATAATCGAGTTTAAGTCGGTAGTAATTTTCGAAATTTAAGCACAATATACAGAGTCACAACTTATTTCCGACCACAGTAATTTCACGTCTTATCAGGAGAGAGACGACACAAAATGAACGAAAAAATGAGAGAGAGAGAAAGAAAGAATGAGAGTGAGTGAGAGAATGAGAGCGGGAACAGAGAGAATGAGAAAGATAAAATTAGAGAGAGTGAGAATGAGAAAAAGAGAAAAGGAGATAGAGAGATATAATGAAAGATAGAGAATGAGAGAGATAATGAGAGAGAAATAATGAGGGAGAGAGAATATGAGAGAATGGGAAAGAGAGAGAGAAAAAAATATGGGAGCGATAATAATTTATAGAGTTAATGCACATGGAGCGTGCCTTCTGAAAGATCCGAAACCTCTCCGATCGATAGGCGGGAGCGACTCACGCTGGGAGAACTCACCAACCCCCCTTTTTTTATCATTGATTGGTCACGAGTTTTCAGAGAGAGAGAAAGCGCTCAAAATGACAGGCAAAAAAGGACCCGTTCGTCTCAAACACAACTGTGCAATATGCCAGTTAGAAAAGTGGTGCGTTGACTTTCCGGAGGGCTGCTACTCAAAATGCAGCCCTGAAAGTATCTGCACTACTTGCATATTGACGCGAGAGGTTAAAAAATTAAAAGACCTCTATAGAGCCTCAGAGGAGAGAGCTAAGGTCCTTGAGGGAAAGTTGGAGAAGCTCGAAACCCTTAACGTAGCTCAGGTTCGATGCCTAGAAGAGGCGCCGCCCACTGACGTGTCGGAATCCCCTGGTAATGAAGCGGACATTCCGGCATCATCTGAGGCTAAGCTAGCTGAGGCGAGAGAAAAGGAGAAAAAAAAGAAAGGAGAAACGAAGGAAAAAAAGAAAAAGAAGATAGTTGAAACAAAAGTAGAACCAAAAATAGAAGAAAAACAGATAAACAAGAAGAAAAAGAAAGATAAGAATGTGGAGAGTAAAGAGGGACAGGGGAGGCCTCTTCCACAAGGGAAGACCCCGTCTTCAGAGACCAAGTGTCCGAAGGTCACCCTAATTGGTGACTGACAAACACGGGATCTGCAGCCGCTGCTAGCCACCCGCCTTCGCACTAGCGTGAAGGTAAGCTGCCTGTCAGGACGGGGTAACCACAACATCAGAGTAGAGGCAGAGAAAGCTCAGATTTCTGAGAATTCAGTTGTTGCTCTGATGGTGAGCGGCAACGACCTTTACCTCAGAGGGGGTAAGGTTGGCCTCAGTGGTAAGACCATCCAAACAGTGATGGGAGCCGTGGATGACATAGGGCTTAAAACCCGCAAACGTGTGGTGGTTGGGATGCTTCCGAGAAGAGGTCCATCCCGAACCACTCACGAAAGAAACGTCGCAGTGAACAGAAGGTTGGCGGATCTCTTCCCGGCAGGCGGAGTCTTCTTCGTGGACCCCTATCGTACCTTTATCGGTAAAGACGACCTCTACCAAAGGGACGGGGTACATCTCTCCTTTAAAGGGAAGGCCTTTCTCGCCAACCAAATTCAAGATGTCGTGGAACGCACCCAAAGGAGCGTTCGAAACAGAGCGAAAGTGGACGTGCGCCAGCATGCCCGTGTCACTCCTGGAACGACCTTCTCGGAGGTCGTCAAAAAGGGTGTGACCACGAAAACAGAGAAGCCGGGAAACGGAAGAGCGTAGAGAGTCCTACACTAGGGGACTCCCTCAAAGTTCTTCTGTTCAATGCGAGGTCAATCAGGAATAAGTTTCTTGAGCTCCGTGGCCTCGTAGTAACAGAGGAACCTGCTATGGTAGCCATAACGGAGTCGTGGATAAAAACCTCAAGCCGAGATTTTGAAGGTGAATTCACGATTACCGGTTACCAGCTCTTCCTAAAAGATAGGCCAGACAGAGAGGGTGGCGGTGTGATGTTGTATGTCAAGGATACTCTCAACTCAACGGATTGCAACATCATATCCGACCATGAACTACTAGGTGTTGACCTAGAGATAGGTCCTGCCAAATACAGGACCCTGGTGCTTTATAGACCTCCTGCCCAACTCATTGAAAAGGACAGAGATCTGTACCAGCTACTAGGAGAACTTGTCGAAGACAGAGTGTGTATTGTCATGGGTGATTTCAACACACAAGTTGACTGGGAAACCAGAGAACCCTGTGGCGAGGACGCACTACTCCTGGAGTTCACGAACAACGAGTTCCTGACTCAATGGGTGAGAGAGCCAACGAGAGGAGACAATATCCTCGACTTGGTTTTCACCTCTGAGGATGACATCGTTGAGGACCTCTCTGTTGGCGAAGAGCTCGGTGGCAGTGACCACCGACTAATTAGATTTGTAGTCAAAGTCCCCAAGGCAGAGCCTGCAACTAGTAAATCAAGGAAACTGGATTTGAGAAGAGCAGACTTTGCAGGTCTACGCGCGGGACTGACTGACGCGAGGCTAGAAGAGTGCGATGCTGTTGAAGACTCTTGGAACAGTTTCAAAACCACATTCATGAGTCTTCAATCGCGTTTTATCCCTCTGAAATGCCTCCGTCGGTCCTCTGTTCAACCAAAGTGGTTTAATCGAGAAATCGGGCAACTGCTTAGGGAAAAGAGAAATGTGTACCGGCAATCGAAGATCTCGGGTGACTTTGACGAATACCTGAGGCTAGCCAGGAGAGTGAAGTCCAGCATAAGGGCGGCTAAGCGGTCTAAGGAACTCCGAGTGGCGAGACTCTGTAAAGAGAATCCCAAGGAGTTTTTTGGATATGTGAACAGCCGTAAACCAATCCGTCGAACGATTGGCACTTTGAGGAATGAGGAGGGGACATTAAAGCATTCGGATGCAGAAAATGCTAACCTCCTCAACGACTACTTCTCTT
The DNA here is from genome assembly GCA_963969495.1 of Ceratothoa steindachneri. Lineage (NCBI taxonomy): Eukaryota > Metazoa > Arthropoda > Malacostraca > Isopoda > Cymothoidae > Ceratothoa > Ceratothoa steindachneri. Next base: position 84,162,888 of record OZ018324.1, read on the forward strand.
CGGTGTTTACTGAAGAGTGTAGTCCCATTCCCCAGCCGACGGATTCCTACTCGGGGGAAAAGCTGGAGGCAATGGACTTCACCGAAGGAGAAATAAAGAAAAAGATCGCTGACCTAAAGACGAATAAGTCCCCTGGACCGGATAGGTTTCTACCTAAAGTGTTGAAGGAAGTGTGCGATGAAGTATCACGACATCTTTGCGCTATCTTTAACATGTCAATCCGGACCAAATGCGTTCCTAGAGACTGGCGTGAGGCGGAGGTGACTCCAATCTTCAAGAAAGGAGACCGTAACCAACCGTCGAACTACCGACCTATCAGTCTGACTTTGATAGTTGGTAAACTTATGGAAAGCATCATGGTGGACAAAGTGACGTCGTATTTAGAGTCAAACCTGCTACTGAGGAGTTCCCAGCACGGCTTCCGAAGGCAACGGTCATGCCTGACGAACCTTGTGGAATTCTTCCACTTCGTTTTCAGTGAGCACGATCGGGACAAGGCGGTGGATGTGGTCTACCTAGACTTTCAGAAAGCCTTTAATAAGGTACCACACCGCCGCCTTCTCCGGAAAGTGCGAGCGCTTGGCATAGACGGAAAGGTATCCGGCTGGATCGAGAACTGGCTAAGTGGCAGACGGCAACGGGTGGTGGTGAATGGACAGTCTTCTGAGTGGGTGCCCGTTACTAGCGGAGTGCCTCAAGGTTCTGTCCTGGGACCACTACTATTCATCATCTACGTCAACGACATGGACGGTGACATGGTTGCCAAGATTTCCAAATTTGCCGACGATACCAAGCTTGGTATGAACGTTGCAAAGGATGGAAATACTGCCCGCCTTCAAGAGGACCTTCAAAGGATTGGGGAGTGGTCGGACACGTGGAAAATGCCTTTTAACTTGGGGAAATGTAAAGTGATGCATATCGGCCACAGAAACCCCCAATCTCAGTATATCCTTAATGGCACTGCTATGGAATCCACCGACACTGAGAAGGACTTGGGTGTAACAATCACTAGTGACCTCAAGTTCTCGAAACAGTGCATTGAGGCGGAGAAAAAGCCCCAAGGGATGCTAGGCTATATTAAGCGCCAGTTTGGTTATCGGAACCAGGAGATTGTACTGTGCCTGTACAACTCACTCGTCCGACCGCACCTGGAGTATGCCGTACAATTTTAGAGTCCTTCATTGCGAAAGGACATCGCGAGATTGGAACGCGTACAAGCCAGGGCAACCAAGCTGATTCCCTCTATCCGACATAAAAGTTATGAGGATAGACTAAGGGAATTAGATCTGTTCTCGCTGGAAACCCGTAGACTGCGTGGTCAGCTCATCGAAGTCTTCAAAATACTTCGAGGGTTCGACAATGTTGACTACCGGGATATTTTCACACTGAGTGAGAACAGAACGCGCAATCACGGCTTCAAACTTGAACTGAAGCGTTACAATCGCAATCTGTGTGTAAATTTTTTCACTTACAGTATCTGCGGTAAGTGGAATGCACTTCCAGTGGAAGTTGTCAACAGTAAATCTGTTGACCAGTTCAAGTCAAGACTAGACAAAGTCTTGAAAAGTGGCCCTTTAGGGACGCAAAACAATTGAGCAGCCATGTGCCTGTTCGATTGCTAGTGTAAAGGTACCCTCTTTGAATGGACCGTAAGGTCTCCTAGGGTACTTACTTTCCTTGTTACTCCTTGTTACTCCTTGTTACTCCTTTTAAATAAGAAGAAAGATACAGAATGAGACAGATAATGCGTGAGATAGTATGATAAATTTAATGAGAAAGAAAGAAGGTAAGAAAGAGAGATTGAGAAACCGATAATGAGAGGGAGAGGATGAGAGAGAAAATGAGAACATGAGAATGGCAGAGACGGAATGAGAAAGACACAATGACAGAATGGCAGAGATAGAACGAGAATGAGAGAAAGATATATAATGAGGGAAATAGAATGTGGAGATAGAATGAGAATGAGATAGAAAGAGAATGAGAGAGAATCAGAAATAAGGCCAATCAGAAAGAAAGAGAATGAGAAAGATATAATGAGAAAGAGAGAATGAAGGAGAAAATGAGAGAGAGTAAGCAAGACAGAATTGAGTGAGAAAGGAAGAGATAGAGAGAGAGAGAGAGAGAGAGAGAGAGAGAGAGAGAGAGAGAGCAAGAGATTATGAGAGAGAGAATCAGAAATAGATAGAATGAGATAGAGAATATAAAAGAGATAATGGAAAAGAAAGAAAGAATGAGAACGAGAGATAAAGAGAGAGATAGAGAGAAAGAGAGAGAGAGAGAGAGAGAGCGACAGTGAGAGAGAGAATGATAGGGAATGAAAGTGAAAAGAATAAGAGATAAAATGAGAGAGTCAGATAATGAGAGAGATTAAGAATGATGGGGTGAATGAGCGAGATAATGAGACTGAGAATAAACGAGAGAGAAACAAAATGAGAGAGAGAATGTGAAAGGGAGTCTGAGAGAGAGAATGAGAATGAGAGAGAGAATGAAGAAATGATAGAAATAGCGGATGACAGTGAGAGTGAGAGAGAGAAAACCAGAGAGAGAAGATGACAAAGACAATGAGAAAGAATGTGAGATAGAGAATAAGAGTGCGCGAATGAGAGTGAGTATGCGTGTGAAAGAGAATGAGAAAGAACCATGAGAATTAATTAGAATAAGAGAGACAATGGTAGAGTGAGAATGAGAGAGAGAGAGAGACTGAGAAATAAAGCGAGAAATGGGAGACAAAAATGAGATAGAAAGAATGAGAGAGAATACGAGAGAAAGAGTACGAAATAGAGAAAATAAGAGAAAAAAGAGTGAGATACAGTGAAAGTGAGAATTAGAGAGAGTAGGAGAGGATGGAGGGGAGTGTGGAGAGAAGAGAGAGTGGGGAGAAGGAAGTGGGGAGAATTAAGAAAGGGTGGTAAGTGAATAGATGGAGTGGGAGAGAGTGTAATGAGAGCGAGAGAGAGAGGGAGAGGGGAGAGAGGGACTGGAGAGGATAGGATGAGAGGGAGGTGTGTGAGGGAAAGAAGAGTGGAATCAGCGAAAGCGGATTGCAGCTTCATAACTTCGAGTAGCCCAAAGAGGAGACTGCTTGGTGCGCTATAGACCGAGAGTGCCCGCAACCATCCACATCTTCGATCGTACGGACCATAAACTAGTCATGAGCAAAAGTTTTGAGCTACTTTATATTTTAATATAAGAAAATACCACGAATCAAACGCGGCAATTTGTTTTAGTATGTTTATATCATAATTTGAAGGTGAAATACGCAAAAATATAGAGCCCGAACACATTGTATTAATAATAACAGATCGAACCCATTTTATTAATAAGAACAGATCGAACCCATTTTATTAATAAATACAGTCAATTGATGCCCGCAGTCAAAATTTACCGATGTCCCTCGTTCTTCAGGACTGCTGCAATTAGTTTTGGTATGGTGGAGACCAAATTTTTGATGATATCTTGACCGATATTGTTTCATTTTTGTTCATTAAGCGACTCGCAACTGCTTACAATTGGATGGCATCTGTTTACCAAATACCAGCTTATTTATTGCTCACAAATTATATTAATTACACTGTCCAACAATGATTTTGTTACATAAATGAGAAAGTTGTCTTGTATTGTATTTTTTTGCGTATATTACGAAAATGACCTTTATTTTTCATCAAATGACTTCAGTTTTTTGTAATCTGTACATTTAATTTTTTAGTAATATTAGATTATTCAGTATATAGAGGTAGGAAATATTTGGTATTATTTTTACTTTATTCGAAAAAAAGTACAAAGATAAGTGGAAACAAAAAGCTTATTCTTCAAAAAAAATTAATAAGTCCTTTTAATACATTTCAGAGCGTGGTATTAGAAAAATATATTTAAACAAATAATGAAGATTTCAGATTTTTTAAAAATTGCTGAAATCTATACAATAGTCATATATTTTTAGAATATTTAGGGTTCTTTTTATGTACAACATCTTGTCTGTCTCTGTGAAGGGTCCACCAAAAGTCAGCAAGCATTGCAGGACTCCATTTTCCTTTATAACGATTTTCTATAGTAGCAACCTCGTGGTGGAATCTTTCACCATGCTCAGCGCTGACGTCTGCTGGATACCCTAGAAAGAAAGACAGATGGGAATGCAAATAATGCACCTTTAGTGACATACTACATCCCAACTCATTATAAGACCTAATCAAATTCTGAACAAGAATGTGGTAATGTTCTGATTTGTGCCTTCCAAGGAGACCATTACATACACCTTTGAAACTATGCCAGGCCTCAAATTCTGACTTGCTCAATTTTGCCTCAAACGCACTATCTACCATAAGTTGTCGAATCTGAGGCCTAACAAAGATTCCTTCTTTAATTTTAGCATCACTAATCTTAGTAAATTTTGTTTTTAAATATAAGAAGGATAATTGGTCATCCTTTAAGGCTTTCACAATGACTGGGTTCATAATGTATATCTAATTCTTCAAAGAGACGTGGAATATTATTACAGTAGCATAAATTGTTGTCAAATGAAAATTTGTCGTGTAAATTGTTTGATCGAATGCGAAACTTAGTAATTCGAACATCTTCTGTTACTAAATTTCTTTCTTTCAGTCCCGAGGCCAGTAATTCACTCTGTTGCTTTGTTAAGTTTAGATCATCTTGATCAAGTTGTGGGAAAGGTTTTGGAGTAGCATCAACAGTTTCAGGAACATAAATTTCAGTTTCTGGTTCACATGATTCCATATCTGATTCATCAGAGTTAGACAAAACAATTTCTGCAGGTGGTTCAGGTACTGGAATGTCTTTTGAGTAAGGTATAGGCCGAATAGCAGATCTAAGGTTGGAATATACCACAGCTGAAGCGCACTTCGTTGTTTTACCTAAAAGTTTGGAAATTATATGCATAAAATTGAAAGTTATGTACATATGTGTGATTATAATGAAGTGGTTCTAAACTTAATTCATTTTATATTAAAAAAAAATAATATTACAGTATACTACTTCAAAATATAAGTACAGTAGACAATAAACAATTACTTACTTTCTATATCTACCAAACCCAAACAGAAATAGCAGTCAGTGGCATGATCTTGGGGCTCTCGCCATACCATTGGAACACCAAATTGAAGGCTTTTTATTTTTCCTTTAGACCATTTTGATAAAGAATTAAAGCATGTCATGCAAAATATATGTGGTGCCCTTGGGTTATCTTGGCGCCAAATTTACATCCAAAATACAAATTATATAGTTTTTTCACTAGAGAAGAAATTTTTCTTTGCTTTTTTTTTAAATGTTACTGAACCACATACATATGTAGCAGAATTTCTCTGGGCTATTTTTACGCTGTCCTCTTGGCATTTAAATTAAAATTGTTGCTTTTATTTAAAATTTTATTTAGTTAAATAACCTGAAAATAAGAAATAAAAGAATGAAATTCGTTAAAATCTTCAAAATTTGACAAAAATAGTAATTGCCAACTTAGGAAAAACTGGAGTCATTTTGATAAAAATGACTTCCATTTTTTAAATCTATACATAAAACTACATTAAAAAAATGTTATTCTAATCTTTGTAGTCAACAAAAAGTTAAATTTTGTTAGACAGTATTATATAGTGGGTTCAGATATGGTGAATTCTGGGTCCCAGGTCTCAAAAGTTCAATGTTATTCTCAGCCAAGAATTTGGTATTGATTTTGTTTTGTGACAAGGTGCGCCATCACCCTGAAAATACAGATACCATGCCCAAATTGGCCCTGAACTGTTGAGAAAAGGTCCTGATGAAGAACGTTTTGGTTCCATTTTGAGTTAATGCCAGTGCTCTAGGGCAGATTTTTAGTGCTCCAGTTCCCTTGCATGAGAAGCAGCCTCAGCGATGGAGAGTGTCGGCATGCTTCAATGTAAGCACGATACAAGGCTCGTAAAAGCGCTCCCCTTTTGTCTTCCTAACGAAGGGTCTTCCAAGAGATCCGAACAATCTAAAGGATGCTTCATCAGAGAATATTACTTGGCTCCAGTCTTCAACAGTCAATTCCTTATATTTCCTACAAAAGTGGAGCCTATCTATTAGGTACTTCTTGGTGATATGTGACTTATTCGCAGTCATTCTCGACTTGAGACCTTTGTCGAAAGGTCTCCGCATCACTGTGTGTGATTAAGCGTTTACACCTGCTTCTTCCCAATCGTGAGTAAGCTTGGCACTAAAGACAACCCGATCCTTGAGCTGACCTTAACCAGAGGCGATCTTGGCGTTCATTTGAAGCTCTTGGAAATCTAGAATACTCCTTCACAGGAGTGTAACCAGCCTTTTTAAAGTTAATAATAATCCTAAAGATGGTGCTTCTTCATATAATACCCTTAGCAACTATCTCCTTGCATTTAAGGCTACTTTGATGCAGAGCGACATTAGTTGCACGCTTTTCTTTGTAAAGAACCATTCTTGGAATTGAAAGAGATACAAACATTTATTGTTAGAAAAAAAAAACGAAATAAATTATAATAGAGCTCCTAATAGCCGGGTGGATACTGCGTTGGTCTCCCCGGTACGTCGCGGTACCGGGTTTGGTCCCGAATCCCAGCATGAGCGGACGCAAACGTCAGCGCACGTAAAGATCTGGCTACCGATTGGTGGAAGCGCTGTGCTCACCACGTTTTCGGGTGGGTAGATCTTACACTTTTCATTACGCACATAGGCACTTACAACACTGATTTCTTTCCTCTCTCTTCTTCACAGCACAACACATTCTCTGTTTCAAGAAATCGTGCCGATAGGTATCTATATCCACATACCTCTGACGCGAAACCAGTCCCTCTGCCCCGGGGCGACAAAGGTTCCACCTAAATGCTGTTTGGTGTTAAAACATAATAATTCCCTGCACCTCTCTCCAAAAAGGACCGGCCCATGGTGCCCTTAGGCTCACCAGCGATTGTCATACTGACCTTTATGTAGATTTAATTATCCAGTCGGGAATCCTCCTGGATAAAAGAAGGTTGGCGAACCGAAACGAAACGAACGAACACACCATCATTCATTCAACCCATAGTTGTCATCATTTTACGCTTTTAGTCGAATAGAAAAGCCCCAGGGACTGAAACTCACCTCCTTACAGGAACAGGACCACAGCGCTATTTTGGATTCAGCGAAGGAATGCACTGGGGCTTCTTCTTCTTCTTTTTAAAATGCTGACGTTTTAATAAACCTGCGATAATTTAAATATTAGAATAGTCATTTTTATTACGTAAATAAACATATAAATTAGTCTCTAAACCTTTGGCAATGGCTATACCTATCAAAACAAGGGTACCCTACATTTATGCCTCTTGTCCCCTGTTTTCGTTTTATTTATTTATTTTTTGCGGTCCCAATTCTTTTTTAAGATCGCGGTTCATTTTCACCTCTTTTATTTGTCCTTTTGAATTGATGATCCACTCAAATATTCTCGTTTTCGTTCTCATAAATTATGAAAATAATCACTATGACATTTTCTTGTCCTATCCCCCCCCCCCCTCATTTCCTAGAGTCGTCATCGTCAAAGCAACATCAGCTTTTGGTTGCTAAATGCCACCTAATGTGGTCATAAAAAGAAGTAAAAGCATTTCCTAATTTTTTTTTTGCTTCCCGTTAGAATTTAATGACACAGCCAACGACTATATATGTAATTATATTGTCGTTTTATATTCATATATTTTGCTTCGTTATAATTATTTTTAATTGGGATTATCAATGCAGGCCGCATTAAAAGAAAAGACATCCGCACTCCAATCTCAGACAGGACGGGGACCCTGAATACGCAGACTTTTTTCTATAACGTTAAACTGATGCCCGGAAGCAACATATTTGATCTTATTTCGCTGTCCCTTGGCCCAAATTTTGTTAATGGGCTATAATTTTTAGTGAACGATCACAAATATACATTACATGAATGATTCAAGGGTTAATGACTGACAGCGAGGTCTCCGGTTCAATATTTAATGGTATTGACTTTGGCCTAATATGAACCAAATCAACAAAGCGAAATGGCGCTGTCTACCAAATTCATCTGTGATTATCGTATTGCTCGTCAGATCGTCCTTACCAATTTAGTATCACTTTCACCATTTACAAGTCAACGCAAACTACTAATGATAGTCTTCTTAGGGCTCGCTAGGTGAATTCGACGAACTGGTACATTAAACTTACGCTTTTACTATATTTGGTATTAATGTTTGTTTGTTTTTTAAAGGTTATAGCACTTTGTTTCGTTACTCGATGAGAAAGGTTGTTTGTATCATGAGGGTGTGAAATTGCACTCTTGTATACTCTGGGTAGGTACCTTTCATACGTTCCCCTCCCCCATCAGTACCTGAACGATCTCCCCTGTTTTCTTACGGAATTCCTCAGTTTTTACCACGTCGGGATAAAACGACCAAGGGGAGAAAAGGGAGCTAATCCCTTTTAATAAAGCTCTATCAACACTTATTTTCTTCACGCGCCATTCCGTGATATTTGACAACAATGAGCTTATTTATTATTCCCGTGTAGTAAATTTCGTGTTTATAGCTGTTGCTTGGAGACGTGACAGATTCATTTAGCAACGTGTTCTTCGTTACTTTGGGGGTTCAATTAATATTCATGTATTTCACTGGACTTTCTCTGTGTACCAGCCTTTCGTGGGAGTACAGTACTGTAGATGTCTTCGTTCAACGCCTTTTACTGTTGCTGTTTTATGTTTGTGCATTAACGGGATGTTAAACCTTACCGAATCTTTCATTTGAAACTATTATTCATCTACAGCTTTTTATGTTGATTGCTTTGGGCTATTTGTGGAAACTGCTTTCTCCCGTATCGCAGTTATGAGTGCTTGAATGTGACTTTTATTAATTTACCTTGGCTAAATCCTTTTACTTACGTAACTATAATTTTGCCTTTAAAAAAAAACAGCTCTCATTTGAAGTTCAAAGTTCTTCAAAACCCTCGAAAAACAGCTTTGTCTAAAAAAAAGGCAATGAAAACCTGAAATCAACACTTTTAAACACTATAATAGACAAAAATATTGAAATAACAGAAGCATTGCAATAACGGCTATCCGATATGAAAGCGAAATTTGGCGGTTGATTTTCTCATGAATAACGGACGCAAGAAAGGAAAGGGACTTCGAAAAGCATCGGCCGACAAGAAACGCTTTGAACGCGAATATTCGACTCCTTGCCATCGTTGTACCAACATTCAATTCCATTCGTTACTCACTCATCTGGGCGATCTTGGGTCGGTGCATAGACAAGTGCGAAGTGAACACTTAGTATCTGTGGTTCTAATTGATTCTTGGTTCTTTCTCGAAACCGACAAAAGTGTATGTTTTGAAGGAAATGAATCAAAAAGTTTGACAGGATTTTTAAAATGGTTGTAATCGTGAAAGGCAAATCAAGACGTTGGTTAAATATTTATGGGTTTTTGTACAAAGGACTATTTAAATATTCAACAATCACTATAATGGGGTGGCAAGAAGGAGAAAGAGATTAGATGCGATTTTGTTTCCATCAAATTGCGGATCAACAATTTCATTCCTTCTCAGTTTCTTCTCAACTGCTACACCCACTACTTGGAGGAACGGCATGCTCTACTAGCCTTAGTTTTCAAGGTAATCTCAAACTAGATTGAGGCTACCTGGGCTCTCTTATTTCTAGACTTTTTTTGACCTTTTTCGCCACTTTCTTTACGAGCTTATTTTAGACTATTTTTATTACCTGGGCTAATTTCGCAGGCTAATCGGTGATCAACTTTCGTCCATTCATTCCTGTTCCAGGCCTATTTTTCTTTTTATTATCATTCCCAGCAATGGAGTGGAAGGAGCAGCATGGAAACTACGTCGCACCTGACACATGCGTTCCTCCCGGCCCAAACGCCAACCACCAATCCCTTTAGTATGTGGATCTGTGGGTATAAATATATCTCCCATACATTTTCGCAATCTTTACCTTCACCCCTTTCTTTCTCTCTCTTTGTCAACACACACAAGCACATTTATAAATAACACAAACTGTGCAGTAGTGAATGAAAATAATGCAGAAACCAACGAGTTTTTCGCAAGAGGGAGGCTAATATTTATGTATGTTTAAAACTTAAAAAGGAGGCTAAAATGTAGAAAAGGAGCAACCACAACTTTACCATAACTACCTCCAACACGTGTTCATAGGTGGACATAATTCTATCTCCTCTTTTACTGTCTACTCTCCTTTCATTAACTTTTCTCTTATCTTTCACCCTTTTCCACCTCCATCAGCCACACCCGGAGGGGATCTCTGGTCGCGCCCTCTGTCTTTCACTCCGATTAACTTTAAGTGGCACTCGATCACTAAAGGTTGCCCTCGAGTCTGACGTGGTAGGAGAGGTTAGGGGCACTTTTCACCTAGGAAGGAGGGAGAGGGGGTGAAATCCCTTCTACATGAAGACAAGGCCCTGCTATTTTGATCAGTGACGGAAATCAACAAGGGCATCTCGTGAAAGTAAAAAAGAATATGTAATATACAAAGGATAGCTAAGAGACTATCAGGAACAGTCAGTAGTAACTGAGAGAGCGCTCAACTCTCCTAGTCATTCTCGTTAAGTACTTGTCAACCATGCATCTGAAGGACCCCTCTGGAGACGCGATGCGATCTCTGAATAGGGGTCCCCGTCATAGGAAACTAGTACTTCTGGGAGGGGGGAGGGGGCATGGCGATGGAGGACGTCAAGGGCGAGTTGTAGACCGGAATCCGCTGCGACGAGGGCCTCCTGATAGACGAATAGCCGATGACTGGTTCCTTGATATTCGGAGCTGGGAAGTAGTGGACGGTGAGTAGGGTTGTGGGAAGGTTAGGGTCCAAGAAGTCGAGTTCAACGCTTACACCTTCGCCATAGATAACCTGTACCGGAAAAGACGAGGAAGGGCCAGGATGGGAGAGATTGAATGAGCCTCACCGAGACTGGGAGGGGGCAAGGGGAGGGCTGGGGATTGAGTGAGAACAGAAGACCCCTCATTGCCCTTACCGCATCGGCCGCTCATTGCGGCGGTTCTTCCGTGAGGCCTGGTGGCGTGGGTGGCGTGGGCGGCGCTTCTGAGCGTGAAATTGACTGACCTAAGCCCTTTGCTGGTATTGGCCCTCAGTGGTACTGATGCGGTCGTTTATCCCAGCGTCGAGATCGATCCCCGCGTCCCTCGATGAATGGAAGCGGAGCCCTTCGAGGTCCACATGCCACTCGTGCTTCAGTTCGAAACCAAGCAGTACAGTCGCCGGCGGGTCCCCAACATATCCTTCGCGGGAGGCGTCAGCGTCCCACGAAACTTGTAAAGAATAAAGAATAACATGTAAATAATAAAAAAGAACCTGTAAATAATAAAGAAGAACCTGTAAATAATCTGGAAGAACTTGTAATTAATAAAGAAGAACCTGTAAATAATAAAGAAGAACCTGTAAATAATAAAGAACTTATAAAGAATACAGAATAACCTGTAAAGAATAAAGAAGTACTTGTAAATAATAAAGAACCTGTAAATAATGGGGAAGCAGCTGTAAAGAATAAAGAAGAACCTGTAAAGAATTTAGAAAACATGTAAAGAATAAAGATGAACCTGTAAAGAATTTAGAAAAAGATGTAAAGAATAAAGATGAACCTTTAAGTAATAAATAAGAACCTGTAAAGAATAAAGAAGTATCTTCTAACAATAAAGAAGAACCGGTAAATAATAAAGAATAACCTGTAAATAATAAAGAACCTTTAAGGTAATAAAGAAGAACCTGTAAATAAATAACATGTAAAGAATAAAGAAATGCTTGTAAATAATAAAGGAAAACCTGTAAATAATAAGGTATAACCTGAAAAATAAAGAAGAACCTGTAAAGAATAAAGAAGAAACTTTAAGTAATAAAGAAGTAACGATAACAATAAAGAATAACCTGTAAATAATAAATAAGAACATGTAAATAAGAACCTGTAAATAATAAATAGGAACCTGTAAATAATAAATAAGAACCTTTAAATAATAAAGAACCTGTAAATAATAAAGAAGAACTGTAAATAATAAAGAAGAACCTGTAAATAATGAAGAAGAACTGTAAATAATAAAGAAGAACTGTAAATAATAAAGAAGAACCTGTAAATAATGAAGAAGAACTGTAAATAATAAAGAAGAACCTGTAAAGAATAAAGAAGTATCTTCTAACAAGAAGAACCTGTAAAGAATAAAGAAGAAACTTTAAGTAATAAAGAAGTAACGATAACAATAAAGAATAACCTGTAAATAATAAATAAGAACCTGTAAATAATAAATAGGAACATGTAAATAATAAATAAGAACCTTTAAATAATAAAAACCTGTAAATAATAAAGAAGAACTGTAAATAATAAAGAAGAACCTGTAAATAATGAAGAAGAACTGTAAATAATAAAGAAGAACCTGTAAATAATAAAGAAGAACCGGTAAAGAATAAAGAAGAACCTGTAAATAATAAAGAAGAACCTGTAAATAATAAAGAAGAACTGGTAAAGAATAAAGAGGCGGTCCACCTCCTCGATGTATCTGCGATGGAAACTGGACGGGCGTCCAGGCAGTCCTGATGGACGGTCTTCTTTAGGCTGCTTATGACGCCCGAGTCTGGTTCCAGTCGATGGGCGGCAGTGGCCGCGTAGTAAGACACATCCCTAGGTGGTAAGATGACGAGTTCCACCCTGCCTTGAATTCCTGGAAGAAGCATCGATACCTCCTGCGGAAGGGGGGAGGGATTGGGGTTAACAGGACGTACCTCACTGACGCCTATACTAGCGACGGCCTGTCGTCGCAGTTCCGACTTCGCTTCTTCAGCCGAAGATTCTCCTTGAGGGGCAGAGCCTGGGTCTCGGGCCTGGGTCTAGGAAGGCAGAAAGGGAAAGAAAGGTAAGGCATGGGGCCCCCATCAGTGAGTCGAGTACCAGTACCCTCCCCCTCCACACTCCCACTCATGTTCAGGAGATTTTTGATCACCTCTCTTTTTTCATCCCAAATAGACTCGCCCCCATCCCTCCAGAACCTGTCAGTAGGGATTCTAACGAACAAAGGTCGAGGGAGGCTTTCCCCAAATCACCAAGGATACTCTTTTTTGAAGGGGCGGCCTCCAAGGTGGCCCGAGTCTGCGGTCCATGAGGTTTAGGGCGCGACTTTTGGACATTAGGTTTCTTACTCTCAGGGTGACCGTCAATGACAGGTTAACTAGAACAAATGGTACCATATCACGTCCCTTGTCTCCCCCTCTCCTTTCCCGTGGGCACTCCCTCTTGCAACCATATTTATCCCCTCCATCCCCCCCCGTAACCTCCAGCAAACTTCGAGTACTATTACAGCCATTTAGAAAGTTAAACAATCAATGATATTTGACATTTACCCGCTCCGGTTACTCAACACAATCACTCTCAATATATATATATATATATATATATATATATATATATATATATATATATATATATATATATATATATATATATATATATATATATATAATATATATGATAAATAACACCTACAAGGAAAATTGAAAAACGATTCCGAGCGCTTTCGTCTTTATTCTAAAAGACCTCTTCATGGAATAACGTAGGTCAGTACAAACAATGTCTTAAATAGTAAGGAGTGGGGGATTAAAACAGTTCCCTGCATCAAACCCCTAACTAGGGGGTAGAAATTATTTAAACATTTTAATTTGTGATTTAATATAATTAGATATGATAGGGTCTAGGCTAAACAATCCAGGGCTAATATTAAAATTGGGGAAAGTATTAATAGAGATACACTCCAAAATATTTCTTGAAATGTAGTTTGTACATTTAATAACAGGTTTAACACTATCCAATTAATCATATGATCCTGATTATAGATATGTAAAAATAATGCAGATTGTTGACAAAAAATACGAACATTAGTTTGGTGCAGTTTAACTCGAACATTCAATTCTTTACCTGTCTGTCCATAATAGCATTTTTCACAATTATTGCAACCAATAGAATATACAATGCCTGGCTTAGGGGAGGAATTTTTTACGAGAAGGCGAGGGATAGTGTTAACATATTTAAAAATAACATTTATGTTCAAAGGTTTTAGTAAACGAGGTAATTTAATGAAAATTTGGTTAAAAGGTAAAACTAATACATTTTTGGAATGAAATTTAGGGATGTTCCGATTTAGGTTAATAAAATGGACGCTTAGCAGAATTATAACAATTTTTGAAGTACGTAGAAAGGGTAACACAAATTTAAACCTATATTATACATATTCTCGTATCCTATCAACCTCTTTTTCCAAATATTCGGGTGAAACAATTCTCAGGGCACGGAGAAATATGGAAGAGAAAACACTTTTTTTGATACTCATATGGTGATCGGAATAGAAATGGATGTATGAGTTAATGGCTGTAGGTTTTCTATAAATTTCATATTTGAAACCTTGGTCTGTTCGGTGGATCAAAATACCTAAGAAGGGGATGGGGTTATCTTTTTCATGTTCTAAAGTAAATTTAATTGAGGGGACTAACGTGTTGATTTTTTCAAGAAAAGTATTGATATTAAGATCATTAGGCCACAAACAAAGAATGTCATCAACATAACGCATCCATAAAGTAAGGCTTATGTTCGTCTTGGAAATTGTTTTGGATTCAAAAAACTCCATATATAGATTGGCCGGGTATATGAATGAGAAATAGTGGGTGAAAAAAAAGAAGAAAAGATTTTAAAGGATTACACAGGGAAACAATTTTAATCACATTTTCTGGTGACTTACGAGGGGCGGTCAATAAGTTTTGCAATTCGGATATAAGAATCGAGATATGAAGAAAAGTGTTATAATATTTTGCAATATAACTACGCTCAACTTCAATGCACTTGCGCCACTTGTCCATGAGGCTTCAAATTCCCGACAACCAGAAATTCCCGACTGCTGTTCAATTCACTCCTGGACGGCGAGCTGGACATCTTCATCGTCCCCAAACCGGCGTCCACGCAGTGCAACCTTGAGCTGGCGGAAAAAAAGGTAGTCGCTATGGGCCAGATCTGGAATGTAGGGGGGATGGTTGAGCTCCTCGTATCCGCACTCACGCAGGGAAGCTTGTGCAACTCTGGCCTTGTGGACTTTGACGACGTTGAATTCGATCATGAGGCGTGAGGTTTCTAGGGACCCAACGGGCAGAGACCTTGGTCATGGCCAAATTGTCGTGGATGATGTTGATAACACTTCCATGTGATATTCCAAGTTCTCGCTCGATTTCTTCCACCTTTACCCATCAATTTTCAAGGATCATCCTCTCCACACGGGCTACATTGTCCTCGTTGGTCACGTCTGACGGGCGTCCTGAACGGGGGTCATCTTCAAGGGACTCACGGCCATGGCGGAACTCCCTATTCCAGCGAGCAGTGGTTGCATAGGAAGGGGCAGTGTCGGTGTACACTGCAACAATGCGTTCATGGATCTCTTTTGCATTCTTGCCTTCCTTGGTAAAAAATTTGATCACTGCGCGTTACTCAACCTTCTCCATTGTTTAAAAATTTGTGACTGACGATCTGCGATCAGCTACTGCTTCTTAAATAGACGAGGCAGGAGCGTGCGGCTGCAGGTCCTGACTTGTCATAACCTTTCCTAACCATCCCACAAACAGCCATCCCCCTTCCTCTGTTTTGCCCTACCGATTCGCAAACCTTATTGACCGCCCCTCGTATACATAAGCTAGTTATTAGCCTTTAGCAGACTCCTTTCTCCTTTTCTTATGTTCTTTTGTTCACCCACTCGAAAATGTAGATAAATCGAGGAAAAAGAAAGCTATTTAGGAGCTATTTAGAACTTTTAGGGAAGTATTTATAGGTATTTGGAAGCTATTTCTTCATCTTCCATATGAAACTAAATCAATTTAAGAAGATAATCCCTCAGGGGTAAATAAATATTAATATTCCATTATTAGATACTCGTAAATATAGTATGCTGTATGACACTAATTGGATTTAGAAAACCTTTATAAGTCTCTAACGGCCAGCAAAGATCGCGTGGACGACTCACGTCCAACCCTGTAAATTACGTAAAGTTACCAATTTCTCAGAAATATGATTGTAGAGGAATTGCAACATAAAGCCCCCTGGAGGGCCAGGCAGACATATACATTAAAGTACCCCCCCCATCCTTGTGGAGAAAACCGGAGAAGCGAGCCCCATGAGGAGACTTGTGGGAACGGTAGCCGGCGAATAACAGTAATTGCCTACCCTGTTTGATCTCTCCGCCGCATAGGTAGTTGGAGCAACCATCTGTGTTAAGGAAACCACCAAAGGCCCTTAAACGACGCTCAAAAGATCCAATTACCTACGAGATCCGTAGGCCCATGGTTATATCACCAAAAAGCAGTGCCAAGCAAAAGGCACGCCAAGGAGGGTGGCGGTTGGGGGGCTCTCTAATTAACAAGCCGACTTGGGCACCTCAGTGCCAACTTATTCACTCCTCGCTCACCCAGATGCGACCTCACCACTCGCGCTTCCCTCTGCGGCCTCGCCCCTTCTCCCTTAGATGGGGCGGTGGTCCGCCTATAAATAAGCCTCTGAAGGAAAGAGAAAATATCATTATTATTCGGTGAGAACAACATAGGATCGGTTCGTGAGGATCGACCCTTCAACCAGTCAAGATTATTCGGTGAGCACGATAAAGGATCAGTTCGTGAAGATCGATCCTTCAGCCAGTCAAAATTATTCGAGGAGAGACGATAAAGGATCAGATTGAGAAGATCGATCCTTCCTTCCCAGTGCCGAATTAACATAAATCGTCAAGTTTTGTATAAGACACAAAGAGGCTTCAAGATTATCCAGAAGAGGACTCTTTGAGCGAAGAGCACCGTAACTCTCTCCGTCTTCTTAACGTAACCGGAGGCAAAGTTGCCATAAGAAGTTGACATCGCCCACCCTCTCTTCCTCCATCCCATCTCGACGGAATTGTAACATCGGCCTCTCCAAATCTCCGAAGTGCGAAGAAAGCCCTGCAGCGACATCCGGCAACCCCTGATCCCTTCTGTCATGTAAGTTAGAAAGAACATTTATATTCATATTGCGATAGTATAAGTTTATTACGTTTCACGATTTAACGGAAGTAGAAACAATTGTACGTAAACCCCTGCCATATTGACTAGTAGAAGAGAGTAATTTAATTTAATATTTAACGCTAATCTAAAAGAGACGCGATAAAATAACTAATCGGCAATTGGTGTGTTTACGTGTAGCCTATTTATTTATTTTTGTCTTTGAGATATATTGGAATAGGCCCAGTTGCCAACCGGTTAGGCCTCGGTTAGCTTAGGAGGAGGATATAAATGTGTTTACTGTTTTTTTGTCATAGTTAATTGTAAAATTTAAAATATATGTTTATTTTGGGATAATTCCTGTGCATTTCTAAATATCCTTACGTGTTGAAGCGGCTCTTCCTTAAAAACAACAAAATTAGCACTCTTAGACCAAAGCATACTTCAAAAAAATGTATATCACGACAAAAGGTATCCTGCGACAATGATAATTATCTAAGAGATGTTAAACATTTTGGTAGTATTACTTCTCTAAACTATTTTCAAGCAAGCGATTAAAATTATTTATTAAATACGTGAAAAAATAAGCTGTTAGTTTACCCGAATCCTTACAGGGTATCTTGAATTTTCCCTCGAATTTAAAGCGAAATATCAACGAAGGTATTTCTCGCAGAATGATAGTAAGGAGAAATAGGTGAAGAAAGTGGAGATGATTAAGGAATTGAAAAGGTACGAGGATAGTAGTGGTAGGATCCACTCGTAGTCGATCATGTGTGACTACGCGCGCGTTTTTACATACATGACCCATTCGTGGCATACAGACAGCCTAGGTGTATTAAGCTTGGGACGCGAAATATTAGGCTTATCGCTAAATTTTTTATATGTTAAGCCAAATTATATGACCTTGCTTATTACCGTTGAACACGCACGTGTTGAAAAGATTAATTTGTTTAGCCCTATTTTTTTATTTGCTTAATCATTTAGTCTCCTTAAATTCTCTTTAATTATCGTTCATAAAAAAAATATATATATATATATATATATATATATATATATATATATATATATATATATATATATATATATATATATATATATATACACTTTCCCTCGCTTTTCATACAACCTCTCCCACAACTTCACAGGGTAGATGTTGACCTTCTTCTCAGCCAACGGACCCAGAGCGGGGCTGAGGGGGGAGGGGACAACATTCCCTAACCTCTGAAGTCCGGTTCGGGATGGTGTTTTTTAAACAACCTGCTTCATCCCCACCCATAACTTCCTCACATCCCTTTTCCTTTTCTCTTCACACACTATCAATTTTACGCCGTGCCCAAGGTGGAGCCGCCATGCTGAATGGCTGCCAGGTCACCAGGCGGGAGGGGTGGCCTTAAATGGCGGCACCTGGCTCTGCCAGGCCCGTACGCACCCCTTGCAGAGAGGGCTACAGCGAGGGGTGATGAGCTATTGCATCCCGTAAGAAGGGTCACCTCGTAGAGGGTCACCATGCCCAATGATGAGTCTAATAAAAAAAATCACCTTAATTTGCCTGCATTCACCGTCGGAGCCGCCCTCGGGCAGCTCCCCCCCCAAAAAAAATGGAGGTCCCGCCCTCTGTGATTGCGCAGGAAACCCTCCAAATTTCTCTAACGGGAAAAGAGGCTTACTCCTCTCCTTCGCCTACGGGTGTAGGGAACTCCCTCTCACTCCCTTCTCTGGCGGTACATTCGGGCACCTCCCTCTTTCCAGCCACAGTCCCTCCTTTTCTTTCCAAGGGGACTGCCAAGAAAGCCAGCGGGCAGCCTATAGCCGACCGATCCCATTAAAGCGGCTCGGTAGGGCAAACCCCCCTTCCTAGGAGGGAAGAGGAAAGCCAGATCACTTCGGTCGCTTCCCTTAGAAAACCTGCTGGCAAGAATATTGAACCTTGACGGGGTCAAGACCTGTGCATCCTCACACGTGACAACGCTGCCAACGGGACCTGCGATGTCCTGGAGGAGGGGGGAATTGGCCAACTGGAGGCCCGCCCTGAGAGAGTCAAGGTCCTTGAGGCAACCCAGCCTCAGAAGGTAGGGCCTTCCATGGGAGCGAATCCGGGCTCCGCGCCAAGCACCGAACCCGAATCCGCCCCAATGCAAGGTCCTCCTCAAACGGCCCGGGTTTCCAAGGCAGTACAAGGAAGGGAGGGATCTACTCTGACTGGTGCCCCTGCGACTGCCAGGGCCTTCCCCATCTCGGAGAAGGACCTGGCTGAGGCCGTCCATCTGGCCTGGGGGCTCCTGCCGGCAGAGGGGAGAAGTGAGTTCCCGTCCTTCTCTCCTAAGAGAAAAACAAAAAAAACTAAAAAGACTCGGGTCTCCTCTCCATCCCCGGGGCCTGCGGGGACGGATGCGTCTGCTGCTTCGGTAAGCGACCAAGCCAAGAACGGCACATCCGGCCCCTCTGCCTTCTCAGGTACGGAGGCCCTGACTAAGACCAAAAGGGCGCAGGGCGCAGCCTCGATGACCTCTGGGCCCCTCATTCAGAGGTTACCACGCGTTTTCAAGCCCGCTGGCTTTAAACGCTTCCTCGTTATCCGCTACACTGATGGCAGCATGTTGGCCGAAGGCAACATGATAAATCAGAGGAGAGCTTTAGCTAGTATAATTGGTAGAGAGCAGAAGGTGAATGCGGCGGGTCCATCCGAAGCGGCCAAGATAAGTGCTCTTCGGACACTTGATGGCACTCCGGTGAGTGTGATGCCGCAATCTACCATGAACTTTCTGAAAGGAGTAGTTTATGCGAGGGAACTCGTGAACTACTCCATAGAAGATATCCCTCTAGAGCAAACCGACCACGGGGTGGACAAGGTCGAGCGTGTGATGAGAAAATAGAGGGGCCATAAGACCCACCCGTACACTCTTCGTCACGTTTGACTGTGACAAGCTCGCTGAGTCGGTGAGTGCTGGTTGGTAACGCTACCGCATGAAGGCATTCGTGCCACTGCAGCGGCGGTTCTATTTCTGTCACTGCTTCGTCCATACGAATCTCTCATGTAGACGCTCAAAGTCTAGGTCACCCGAAGTATGTATAAATTGCTCTAAGGCCGCACACAATAAGTCCAAGTCGTGTGTGGCCAAGTGTGTCAATTGCGGAGAGCCGCACCCCACTTCTTCGAAGCAATGTGGTGCATACTTCCTTGAGAAAGAAATCCTGGCCGTTCAAGCCCAGGATAGACTATCATTCCGCAAGGCGAAGGACTTGGTCCTGGTGCGCCCGGCTCTGCTTGGGACGTCTTACGCTTCAGTGGTTTGAAAGACACTCTCTGCTCCTGGCCCATCTTGGCCAACGAGCACGGTTGTTTCCGCGCCCATTCGTAGCCCTTGTGCGGGTTGTACTCGACCCGGGCGCTCCCCTCGTAAAGCTGGCGGCATAAAGGGTTCACACCCAGCCTCGGCTAAAACCAGGGCTCCGCCCCTTCCCCAGTGTGACCGTTTCTCGTAAGGCGAAACGGCCACGCGCCTCCGCCGGGTCGTTAGACGCACAGGAGGCAACACCCCTGAAGTTGGTCGCCAGGCCAGCTTTCGGGGTTCCTAAAGCTATCCCCCGAAAGAAGGACAGCAAGAAAAGAGCTTCGGCTCCGTCACCCACGCCTAGTGGTAGGCTGAGTAAAGCGGAGACGGTGGATCCTCGAAAAAAGGGCCCCCCGCCTCCGAAGCCACAACGCCCGCCTAAGATTTCGAGGCGGAGGGAGGAAAAGACTTGCATGGCGACCCAAACATCCCCCAATGAGTCGTCGAAGGCAACAGCGCTTTCTGCGCATTGTCCGGCAAACAGGGCCTGGGGTTCTGCCTCCGGGAAGCGTACGGCCATTCCCGTGAGGGTCTTATCTTCGGAGAGGGCCTCCGCGTCTCCTCCGAGCTAGGCCTGGAGGGCATATTCATTCAATGGAATTGCCGTTGACTCCGGGCCAACTGAAGGAGCTGCGGAGCTCGCCTTGTCCCGTTCCCCTTTAGCTATATTTCTGCATGAGACCATGGCGTGCCCCCTGCCCGCCCTCCCAAGGTAAAAGGGTTTTGCGACCCCGTCACCAAGAGTGGGGGCCGGGCTGGGGGATGCATGGTTTACACCCGGCGTGATGTCTCCGTTCTTCCTTTCACTTTAAATACCTCCTTTCAGGCAGTGGCTGTGCAGCTTCACCTGGAAGGGAGGTATACTGTTATTTCTGCCTAAATTCAACCGTCAGCCGACTTCAACGCGGGGGACTTCCGCCGCATCGTGTCAAGGTTACCGAGGCCCTTTTTCATGCTTGGAGATCTGAACGGTAGAAATCCTCTCACGGAAGATTACTCAATAAATCCCAGGGGACAAGCCCTCGCCGATTTGATCGAAGAGCTTAGGATTGATGTCATAAATATGGATGAGTTTACGCATCACTGCCCGAGAACTGCTTCATTTTCTTGCCTTGATCTATCTTTGTGCTCTTCGGATGCACAGCCTGATTCTGATTAAGGGGTGGTCGATGACTTCCATGGTGGTGATCACTTTCCCAGTCAAATATCATTTTCAGGGCAACTGCCGCCTGAGAGACCACTTCGGTAGCCTACATTTCAGTAAATGCTTGAATTCTCTATCTCATTCGAGGAGTTTAGGTCGGTAGATGAGGCCGTTGAGTTCTTCTCCGGTAACCTCATCGCCGCGGGCCTGACTACTATTCCCAGAACGTCTGGCCATTTTGCACAGCGCATTCTTTAGCCAGGACGCTACTCTTCCAGCATTCAATGCTCGTCGTGATGTCGCGGAAGGCTGCCGACTGGACTTTACCTCCAGAGGCGGAGACCCCTTTAACAACAGGTTTACTGTGAGTGAGTAGCATTCCGCTCTTGCTTCGTGCTCGGACACCGCCCATGGCTCGGATGATGTCCCGTACGCCATGCTTCGACACCAGTGAGGGAGGGGCATGGCCTTTCTCTTAGATTTGTTCAACAGGATCAGGGTAGAGGGTAACCTCTCAGACTCCTGGCGAATCGCTACTGTGCTAGCTTTTCGCAAACCGGGGAGAGATCATTCTACCCCGATCGGTTTCCACCCAATTTCTCTAACCACCTGCGTGTGCAAGTTGATGGAGAAATTGGTAAATGTTAGATTAGCCTATTTTTCTGGACTGCGAAAGCGATTTGTGTTCTTCGCAGTGCGGCTTCCGCAAGTTCCATTCCAAGTCGGATGCTCTGCTTCGACTGGAAAATGCTGTCTGCGAGGCCTTCCTTCGTAGACAACACTTCGCCACGGTGTTTTTCGATCTGGAAAAGGCTTATGATACCGCATGGCGATACGGTATCATGGAGAACCTCCGCACGATGGGGGCGAGGGGACGCCTCCCGATCTTTATATATGAATTTTTGCGAGATCGCCGAATCCGCATACGGGTGGGGAGGGGGAAGCCCTCTCCGGCATAATGGAGCAGGAAGAGGGTGTCCCGAAGGAAAGTGTCCTTGAGCATCAACGGCATCACATCGCTGGTACCAGAAGATGTTCTTGCTACGCTATATGTGGACGACCTTTCGATCTCTTTTGGCACGGCTCAGATGCCAGCTCTGGAGCGTCAATTCGAACAAGCATTGAACCGCGTCTCTCGCTCTGCCGAAGCGCACAGGTGTCAGTTTTCTTTAACTGAGACCTAGGTGGTGTAATTCTGCTGCCATCCACTACTCCACTCCGACCCAGATTTGTTTCTTAATGCTGTGCGCCTGGAAGTGGTTGAATCACACCGTTTCCTTGGTCTTGTATTTGACCGACGCCTCACCTGGGAGGCTCATATTCGCAGCCTTAGGGTCTCAGGTACCCACGCCATGGATATTCTTTGTTTCGTGACGTTCAGCGCATGGGGCACTGATAGGGTTACTACCTTACTTTTTTATCGATCATTTGTCCGTTCGAAGCTAGAGTACGGATGTGAGTTTTATGCATCCGTAGCCGAGCATTTATTGCGGAAGATGGACTCGATCCACCACACCGGCCTTCTCTTAGCGACCGGTGCCTTCTGCACTTCCCCTATTGAGAGCCTGCTTGTCGATGCTGGAGAGATGCCATTATCTATGCGCTATGCACAGTGCAATACCTGCCTGTTCGTACGAGCGCATCGTCTCCCTTTGTCGGCAACGGATCTCAAAGCATCCGCAGCCGATCTCGACGGTGCCTCCGCCGCCGAGAGACGCCAGTCATACTCTAAGCACTTTGGGTTTAGGCCTAGAAAATCCCTTCGAGAGCCAAATATAGCTCTCAGGCCGGTAGCGCCCCTGGTTCGGCCCAAAACGCCACCCTGGAGGGTACCACCCTTGGCTATTTGTCGCAACACCTCTGCTCCCAAAGCATGTACAGCGTCGGGAGTATTGCGTTCGGCCTTTTTGGAGCACATCTCGTGTCACGCTAGAATCGTGCTAGTGTATACGGATGGCTCCAAGTCCCAAGAGGGGGTCGGTTTCAACGCCGTATCCCCTCTGTTTGAAGTCAACTGGGCTCTGCCAGGCGCATAGTCTGTTTTCACGGCTGAGTTAGTAGAAATACATCACTCGGTACGGGAGATTACGCGACGTGCCCGGTTCGGAGACCGGATCGTGATTTATAGCGATTCACAAAGCGCCCTGAGTGCACTCGTGGCATTGGAATCTCCGCACCCTCTGGTTCGCGATATCCGTGATGCCCGGGTTTTAGTGACCAAGGTGGATGTCGAGGTTATCTTCTGCTGGGTTTCTGGACATGTATGAATTACGGGGAATGAGCCCGCCGACTAGGGCACCAAAGAGTCCGTGAGGAACGGGCGACCGGTCCATCGTTTCGCACTTCCACACACAGACTACATGGCAGGAATATGGGCAGCTCTTCGGACTGCTTGGCAAAGAAGATGGGAGACGGTCCAGGGGAACTTAAAGTTGCGTGCTATTGCGCCGCGACTGTTCCCATGGACCTATTCCCCAATGCCGCGACGGCTTCAGGTTGCTTTCTTTCGTCCCCGAATTGGGCACACTCGTGTGATGCATCGCAATTTGATGGAGTGCTCGACTGCGCCCTATTGTGACGACGCAGTCGTCACAATAATTCGTTTTTTTTGTTGTTGTTTTTTTAGTAGGTCGCACGTTCCTTCACCGAGGGAAGGCGGACCTTCCCCCCGACGCCAGAGCTTGCTTCCTGCTCGTTTTCTTTTTCCTATTTTATTTTTAGTTTCGGGATTTTTTGCTTGTTTTTTAATCTTATTTTAAATTAGCCTAGTACTAGGTAGTTTTTAATACAGTGACCAATGCCCAAGTTGGCAGTCGCCAGATGAGCTCGTAAAATAAAAATAAAAATCACCGCATATGCGAAATTAGATGAGTGTCGGCCTAAAGCTAGAAGGTCCCCTTTAGGGCTAGCTGAAAGACGCTCTGAGAAAAACTGTTAGAAGAGGAGACTTAATGCCGCCGTTTGCATTCCCTTCCCTCCTCCCCTACCCCCCAGTGGGTGGCGAAGTATAAAAATAAAATAACTTTGGAAGAACGAGGTAGATTACGTTTGTCATCGAGACAACTAAGTCCGGCGAGAGGCCCAGCTACTAACAAAAGGTACTTAGAAGAAGCTCATCCGGAGCCACTTTCTGGTGGTCACATCGAATTTAGAAGCCTGTCAGAGGTAGATTGTGTTAGTTTCAAGACAACTAAGCCCGGCTAGAGGCCCTGCTACCAACGAAAGGGACTTAGAAGAAGCTCATCCTGAGCTAGTTCCTGGTGGTTACACCGAACCTTTAGTTAACTTGTATTGAGAAGCTAGTTCAACTAACTCTCGTCAGGGAAGCACAGCTATCCTGGTGTACCCCCAAACTCAGAGATAGTCCTCGCACTTGAGGAATACCCCAAAGTGAACTCCCTCCAGCTCACCCTTTCGTCAAAAGGGTAGATCGTGAGAGTCATCCAGACAACGAAGTCCGGCAAAGTGCCCGACAAGCCAACGAGAGGGACTTAGAAGAAGCTCACCATCTAGCCAGGTTCTGGTGGTCACACCGAACGTTAAGCTAAATTGATTTGAGCAACAAGTGTAAATATCTCTCTTCAGAGAAGCCCCCTATCCTGGTGTACCCCAAAACTCAAAGATAGGCCTCGCCCTTGAGGAATACCCCAAAGTGAACTCCCTAAAGCACTCCCATTATTCAAAGGATTCACGCTTTGGCTCATCGCTCGCTAGTGCGATTTATTTCCAGAGTAACCCGAAGATTAGAAGAAACGTACTTTAACTGTCCCGTGGTGAAATCATTTCATCAAAAATACGTGCTTAATTCCATCAGCCACGCGCTCCAAATTCTTCTGCGGCTTTAAAGCATTCCCCCTTCAAACCCCATCTGGACGGCCTGGCCACGCGCCGTTCCGGAAACAACATTGTTTAAGCGACATAATAATTGATGCTAAGGTCAGGCTCAAACTCAATTCTCGTAGTAATTTTGAAAGGTATTTAACCCCATTATCTGTTTCGTGAAGGTCAATTTGCATTCAATATTAAAGTGAGCTTTGGGTCAACCATTACTGTATATTCTACTGTGTAATTTAGTAAGCCTCACTTAAATTTCTTTAATTCATTACTGTGTAGTTTGTTAAATTTCAATTTTGGTTCATGTTTTTAATTAATGGTCTAGTTTTCTTAGAAACATTTTTTATTCAATCCTCGAAACGCTGAGCATGGCACGAGAGAGCCTCAAAGATAAAAAAATAACGTAATAATAATAATCATAATCATATATATATATATATATATATATATATATATATATATATATATATATATATATATATATATATATGCAGGTTCTATTGAAGTCCACAGCTTTGGCAGCGTTATTAACTTTAACTTACTTGTATTTTCTTAATATTTCTTACAAGTTTTTTAACGAGGTCTTCAAGGCGAGAAAAAACATCCGCGAATGAAATTCTTTATTCCTAGACGTCTTTCGACCATGTTAGGTCATATATATATATATATATATATATATATATATATATATATATATATATATATATTGTAGGGAAATCGATATAACACCCTCAAAACAGGCCTTTTTCGGTAACCACAACATCCTAACATTTTGGCGGCGTGACACTATTAAATAACTCCACCCCCTCGTTCCCCTCGCATCAAAGATTACTACCAGAAAACTCTCTCACAACCACATAATGCACGTATATTCAAGTTTCGGGTCCAGCGGGCCTAACATTGGTTAAACCGGCAATATTTCCCCTAAAAGAATGTATTTAATTTCACTTCATTGACGAAATAAGAGGAGAGTTGACGAAATGCCAGAAGGTGCCTTTAGGGCTAAGTGGAAGTCGTTCTGAGAAGAACCGTAGAGGAGGAGTATTAATGGATAAGACCTCATCCCCCCATCCCTCCTTTCCCTACCCTCAGTGGGGTGGTGAAGTATATATGTCGATAACTGCCGAAGAACATGGAGATTGTGTTAGTCATCGAGACAACGAAGTCCGCCTCAGTGCCCGGCAACCCTACGAAAGGAACACAGAAAAAGCAAAAAGCTCATGCTGAGCCAGTTCCTGGTGGTCACACTGAAATTTAAGTTAGCTTGTATTGATCAACAAGTTCAACTATCTCTCGTCAGAGAAACACACTATTCCGATTTACAACAAAACCCAGAGATAGTCCTCGCCATTGAGGAATACCCCAAAGTGAACTTCCTCGGACACTTCCTATTTATCAAAGGATTCAACTCGTTTGCTCATTGCTCGTCAGTGCGAATTATTCCAAGATTAACCAGAATATTGGAAGAAGCATACTTTCCCGGTCCCATTTGTGAAATCATCTTACCAAGACAACGTGCTTAATGCCATCCATCGCACGCACCGAATTCATTTATGGCTTTAAGACTATCCCCGCGCTAGACAAACATCAGGAGTGTCTGTGAATACGTCCACGCACCTGCCGAAAAAAAACATTCTTGCAGCTACATAAAAATTGAGGCCAAGGTCAGATTCCCTTGTGGTTATTTTTTTAAAGGTAAATAAATTCCATTATATTTTTTTAAGGTCAATTAGCGTTCAAGATTAAAGTGAGCTTTGGGTCAACCATTACTGTATATTCATTTGTGTAATTTAGTAAGCCTCACTTAAACTTGTGTAATTCATAACTGTGTAATTTGTTTTGTTAGATTTCATTTTTTGTTCATGTTGCAATTAAAGGTCTATTTTTCTTAGAAGTATTTAATTCAATCCTCGAAACGCTAAGCATGGCACTAGAAACCCTCAAAGATTAAAATAACGTAATAATAATAATAAAATATAGCACTCTTAGAGAAAACTTAATCAAGGAGTTTTTGAAGTACGTAACAAACCTATACGTACGTACACCACCACTTGGTCCTTGCAATACCACGATATATATATATATATATATATATATATATATATATATATATATATATATATATATATATATATATATATATATATATATATATATATATATATATATATATATATATATATATATATATATCCAAAGAAGTACAGTACTGTACATGTCAATGCAGGAGAGAAACCATAGTATTTTGGAACGATTTATTGCGAAACCAGGTTTCGACGGAGACTTTCGTCATCTTCAATCACTGGCAAATTAATGGATACAGAAAGATGCTTTTAACTTATGGATACACAAATTTACAAGTCAGAATTTAATTAGGGGGAGCGATATGGAACGGCCAGACAAGTTTTCAGCTTATCAAAAGGGATTGGTGTTGAATTGCCATCGGAAGTATTAAAGTTCGGAATTTCTTTTATGAGGGCTGATTCTATTATACGCCTATGTATATAGTTGTGGGAATTATAAACTACATTTGTTTTCGCCAATGTATATTTTATCGATAATTTTGCATGGGATATAATAAACGCCCTGCTCTTTATCGGTGGATCTAGTTTTGGACAAATATTTCGTATTGAAAGGCAACATTAATATTATTGGCCACTGCTAGCATTTTAAAATTAATTGGCGCGAATATGGAAACATTATACAATTATTATCACACGCTTTTTTTTGTAATAGATGGTGAATAAAAGTCGGTTCTGACTTTATAATGACATTTTCTAATAAACCATAGGGGATACTGCAGGTGAATGAATGTTTGGATGATTGTCTTAATTTCGCCCTGCTTGAAACAAGGATCACATATGCGATATGCTCTCAGGAAAAGAAAAGAAACTACGGACCTTTTAACAGATTCGTCGTGAGAAAAGAAATTGTGAATTCTGCCATTAGATTTGGTTGGTTTCCGGTAAACAGAACAATATGCTTTGTTGTTTATTTTAGATATTTTGAAATCAGAAGGGGCAATGAGTTGTTTTGTTTCCATTGTATTTTAAATGTAATGGTGGGATGAATGTTGTTTAATTGTTCAAATAAAGAATCAACTGATATTTTTTTGTTCTCCCGCTTTCTCCCTCATGGGGGTGAAGATATAACCAACACTCTAAATAGATAAATACTATGGAAAGGCCTGACACATCCCTTGACCGGAACATGTACCTTGCGCTTAGCTCTCCTAGACTGGGACGATCGAAAAGATGGTGGCAGACAGTCTAGGGGCAAAGCAGTCGTCCCAGTACAGTTTAGGGGAGCTCTCCATCGGATGGTGTTGCATCCCGCTAGTGTGTCCAAATCGGATTCGACAAAAAAAAAACAACCTGAAGTCGTCGAAACATTTGGTGGGAGCGGGGGGTCTATGGAAAAAGAGGCGGCTAAATTGCAGGCAGCTTCAAATTTCAGTCGGCTGCCTCTTATCCTACTTGCAATGCAGCCTGATGAGCTGTCCTGTTCCATAACACGTATTCAGAGTGTGGAAGAACAAAGCGCTGGTCTGGCATCCTCATAAGCGCATTCATTTCCTGCAATCCTTACATATTCAGGATCCGTGACAGTAACAACCGTGGCGTCACGGATACTGCGAACTATGGGGTGCGCAGACTCTACATAATGTCCCAAGTGCACCTACCACGTTTCGAGGAGCAATAAATCACAATTCATTCTCCAAACAGGCCATGGCGCGAAATATCCTGTACCGAGTGCTGTATTGCAACCAACTCGGCAGTGAAGACATGCAGCGCCCAGAAGAGTCATGCAGGCATCAAACACGAGGGATAAGGCAGGGACGCCGATACACTTTCGGATTCGGAGCCATCCTTTTACGTAGGAACGGCTCCATGTAACACTCAAGTACTAAAGGAGTCTCGGCTCACTCGGGAACCTATAAGAGAAGTGGGACCCCAGACCCCAAGGTCACCTCGCCCGCTAAAGGATTCGAAGCAGGCAGAGAAAATGACTCGTCAGTTGAATCTAAACTCCACCAATAAGTACTCAAAGGCACCATTGCCCTCGTTGCCTTGGTGTGCCAAAAACCCTTGGAAAAAGAAGGCCATCCCTACGAGATTCTTTTGATAGGAGAAGTCTCCCGCGGATCCTTCGAGTTAGACCCGGAGGGCATTTTCCGTCAACAAAATTGCCGTGGATTCCGAGCTAACTGGGAAGCGGTGAAGAGGGTTGTCTCTTCTCGTTCCTCATTAGCTATTTGTATTTAGGAAACCATGTTTGCCGAATGCACCCTGCCCATCATTCCGGGATATAAGGGTCTCGCAACTCCGCAACCATTGAATGGGAGTCGGGCAGGTGGATACGTGATTTATGCTCCCGAGATGATTTATTCTCCTCGCTTTAAGGACCTCCTTCCAGGTAGTAGCAGTGCAGTTACACTTGGTAAGACATATTATTTTATCTCCCCCCACATTTTACCGTCAGCCGTCTTTGATTCGGCGGCCTTCTGCCTCTTCGTGGCACGGTTGCCGAGGTCCTTTCTCTTCCTCGCAGATTTGAACGGTAGGCAGCTCCTATGGTGGGGGATGAATTCAGGATCAATTTTATGTGTCAGATCCTTGCTGACCTGATCGAACAGTTGGAAGTAGGTGACCTAAATGTGGATAAGTTTACGCATCATTGCCCGAGAACAATTTTATTTACATGTATCGATCTGTTCATGTGCTCCCGGACTCCCCGCCTGATATAGTGTGCGAGGTGGTAGATGAGTTCCATGGTAGTAGCCACCTTTATATACAAATATCATTTTTAGGGTAGCTGCCACCCGAGAACCACCTCAGGGGTGCTTGAAACGTGCACGGTGGCCCGATTTTCAGGAAATGATGAAGCCGTTAAGTTGTTCCCCAGCAACCTCTTCGTCGTGGGCCTGACTACTATTCCTATAAGGACTGGCCGATTTGGACGCCCAAACGATTTCACCGTAGGTGAAGTTCGTCGAACGAAAGCTAGGTTCCGGTATGTATAGAAGCACTTTCACCGCCGCTCTTCTTGACGGACTCTAGTGTCTTCGCTCGACGGGAAGAGTCCTCTTACAGCAATATAAAAGGTGCGGGCAAGTTCTCACAGGACTCCACTCTCGTTCTTTAGGAGAATGTGACCGCATTTTTTGACACCACGTCCGTGGGGAAGTTCTTTGCAACTGATTTCTCAGCATTCTCAACTAGGAATGCTGATCTTCCAACAGTTATTCAACGTCGTAGACTCTCTAAAAGTTGTATAGTGGACTTTATCTTCACAGGCCGAGAACCGCTCAACGAACTGTTTAAACGAAGCGAACTGCGTTACAATCTCACTTCATGCGCGGATACCACCCCTTGCCCTGACGATATCCCGTATGCTATGCTACAACATATGGATGAGCAAGGTATGGCCTTGCGTTAGATTTGTTTTAAAGGATTTGGACTTCGTGTATCGTCCCAGATTCCTGATGAATGGATCCCTGGCTTGGGAGAGATCTCTCTACCCTAGCCAATTTCCGCCCAATTTCTTTAACATCCTTCTTGTGGAAGTTAGTTGTAGGAGGATACCCCGTTTTTCCCCCTGATTCGCAACGCTTATCACGTTGCAGGAAGCCACGTGGGTAGAAAGACCCCACGTGTCCGAGAGTCACATGACGAAGCAAGCTCAGATATCCCCTCCCAATCGTACCATCCAAGCGAATGTGGAGAACATCCCCACGCGGTCGGAAATTCCAGCAGTTTCACCCGCGGAGATAGAGAGAGGGGTAAAAGAACTGTTTGTCGCAGACAGTTGGCGCTTTGAGCTGCCCCCTAGGAATTCCCCAAAGTGGGTGTTATTCCCTATCTCCCGCTTGAGGAGACTGCATATTTAAGCCTTTTTTCCGCCTGGGAAGAGCAGTAAAGACAAGGCTCGCTCGCAGAAGACATCACTTGTCCCAAGTCGGTGTGTATCCAGTCGAAGTCTTGACACTCTCTCCCTGTTATGCATCTACGGTCAAACGGAAGCCTCTGCCCTCGCCGTCTTCTGAAGCAGCTGCGCCTGATTAATCCTTCGAGTCTTCGAAGCACCCAGTCCCGTCGAAGTTACTATGAGGTAACCATACCTCTCCCGAGAATCACCAAGGATTCCAGCTCCCCCCTCGAGTACCAGCTAAGGTTATAACTTACGCTTTCACAGCCCCGGAAGTAAGGTGCTGACCATACCCTTCCTTCCCACTCTTCTCCTGACGAGGAATCCTCATTTGAAGACGCCGACATGATCGTGTCCCCAAGCCCCTACTTTTCCCTCAAGTATCCTATGAAGCCGCCGTTGCCCTCCGACCCGTAAGCCCCTTTTCCTTTTTTTAGAGCAGGTAGCTCTAAACTAATTAATTGAATTTAGATTTTCCAGCCGGTAACGCTAAATCATTAGCCAATCATTAATTTCCCTTTATATCATTTTGACTAATTTTAATTTGTAAATAAAATTTATATTTTCTATGTTTATCTTTAATTAACCTGAACGTTACTCTAGGTCTCGTTATTCAAATCTCGCCAACCTCGAACTCGACCCGATTAGTTAAGTGAATTGACCCCACGTCTCAACCTGACCTTTATAATCTGCGCATCAACGTAGCGTTCAGTCTTTGGATGGTTCGCTTTAATAGCCTGAGTTCTCCCCCCTTAAAAATAATAATAGATATTGTATTGGATAGTCAGCTATACCACGACATTGATAAAGAAATTGGTAAATAAAAGATTAGCTTATTTCTTGGACAGCGGAGTCCACCTGTCATATGCACAGTGAGGCTTTCGTAAGTTCCAGTACACGTCGGATACTCTGCTCTGGCTGAAAGGTGTTTTCTGTGAGGCCTTCCTTCGTAGACAGAACTTCGCCCGGTGGGTTTTCGAATTGAAAAAGGCCTATGATACCACATGGTGATACGGTGTGAATGAAACCATCCGCAATATAGAAGCGAGAGAGGTGTCCTCTCCGCTGAGGTGTCCTCATGGTCCCACTATTTACCTTTAGCATTAACGGCATCACATCGGTGCTGTTGGAAGATATTCTCATTACATTATACATGGACGACCTTTCGATCTCATTTGGTGTGGCCCAGATGCCAACTCTAGAGTGTCGAGTCCAACTGGCATTAAATCGGATCTTTCGCTACACTAAAGCGCAGGGGTTTAGGTTTTCATTGGCCTCTACTAATATGGTGCAATTTTGTTGCCATTTACGGCTCCATCATGCCTAGACTTGTGCCTTAATCTGTTTTGCAGGGAAGTAGTGAATTCTCACCGTTTCCTTGGTCTTGTTTTCAATCGAGGCTCACCTTAGAGACCTATATTCGAATCCTTATGGACTTTTGGACACGCCGCATGGACATTCTTCGTTCCGTGACGTTCAGCACCTGTGGTGCAGATAGGGCTATTGCTTACTCTTCTACCGTTCCTTTATTCGCTCAAAGCATAACTACGCACGTGATTTTTATGCGTCCACAGCTGAGTGCGATTTTCAAAAGGTAAGCGAGATCGACCGCACCGGTCGAGGACTTGTCACTTGCTCTGCACCGTACGAGCACTGAATTATGTGCATTTACGCGCGGGCCTAGAGTTTCCATAACGCACAAACAGCTCTTACTGCATCTGGGGCCGATCTCAAAGGTGTTTATGCTGCTGAGTGACGCTAATCATATACTAAATTTTGCGAGAGCTCGATATAGCTCTCGTTCTAGTGTCACTTGTGGTTCTTTCCCTGACGCCACCACCCTGGTGGATACCACGCCTGAACATTTGTCTCCACACCTTTGCTCCCAAAACTTCCACAACATCGGGATTATTGCGTACGGCCTTTTGGGAGCACACATCATGGCGCTCTAGAGCCGCGCCACTGTGTACGAATTGCCCGTATCCGAAGAGGGAGTCGGATTCCATGCCATTTCCCCTCGTTTGAAGTCAGCGGAACTCCATCGTGCGCTATGACT
Source organism: Ceratothoa steindachneri (assembly GCA_963969495.1). Taxonomy (NCBI): domain Eukaryota; kingdom Metazoa; phylum Arthropoda; class Malacostraca; order Isopoda; family Cymothoidae; genus Ceratothoa; species Ceratothoa steindachneri. Next base: position 84,196,194 of record OZ018324.1, read on the forward strand.
ATCTTCACGGCCGAACTGGTTGCAACACAACGCTGGTTACAGGAGATTGACACTGTTCAGAGCCGATACACTCATTTATAGAGATTCACTGAGAGCCACGAGTACTCCCGAGGCATTGGCATATCCGCAACCCCTGGTTGGCATCATCCTTGACCTCACGGCTGCGAAGAGCAGAAGGGATATTTGGATTGTATTCTGCTGGGTTCCTGGAAATTTAGGGAGCGCCTTGATGAGCACGCCAAAGAGTCCACGAGGACTAGGCAACCCAACCAGCGCTACCCTGCACCTTACTGTGATGACTTCATGGTCTCCCAGATTGTCCGGCACATTCTTGTTTACTATTTCCGTCTGGGGGATCTTATGTGCACGCTAAATGTCCCAGTACTTGGACGAGTGGGGTCGGTAACCCTTGTTCCTTGTACTTAGGATGGGTCCTTGTATTCCTGAGTGTGGCATACTAAAATTTTCAGAGGAGTCAGGCTTCCTCCACTGTATATATTTCTCAGATGTTGGTGGCATACTCTGGAGTCGGAGAGGGGCGGGCCTCCCTCCGACGCCGGAGAATTACTTTGTGGTTTGAGGTTGCTTTTGTTTTCTTTGTTGTTTTTTTGGCGGGGAGGATTTTGGTCTTTGGATGGTTTTTATTCGCTGTTGTTATTTTTATTAAAGTAGCCTAATATGATGAATTGTAATTACTGCGGGTATACACCTTGGGGCAGTCGCCAATTGGGTTTTTTAAAAAATATCGTGCCTCTGAGAGAGTTGGCTAGTGCCGGGTTTTTCAAGCTTTGGGTCCCAACACTTCAGTGGGTCACGAGATAAATAAAATGGGTCGTGACCAAAAAGAAGGAAAGAAAAATACACAGCACTCATCAATCATCGCTCGTTTTACCGATTTCTCCAATGACAAGGCAGGCTTTTGATTTTTTCAGAATTGTTATAAGAAAATACCCGGCCAATTTCTTTTGTACGAAAATTTTGGTTAATATAGTATAACAATTCTGGCAACGCTGCATGCATGCAACAAAGTAGGCCGCCCATTGGAAGTGTTGCGCATGTGCTGGAGTTACTTCGACAAACAAGTGATTTTTGTTGTATCCTAGAAGGGAATGAAAGCTAATGACATTCATTTCCGGGATTATTGATGATGGTTTTACCTTGTAGCATAAATATATAAGTAAATAAACATATTTTTATATAATAAAGCAATTCTACTTTTGGTCAAGATAACTTTGTTCTTTCTTGGGTGTTTGTTTAGTAGTAAATTTCACAGACGGTGAGAACTATACTTTACAGGAGATGTATTTGATCAGCAACTAGTAGGTTTCGATCAGCTGATCACCAAAATGTTTGTTGCTTCAAACTTTACCCTGGCATAAATCGAGAATAAAGTGAAAAGTCTCACTGCTTATTATATAATTAATAGAATATTTGTAGTTTATTGGTAAATACCATGTATATTTCATATTGTGACTGAAAAAATTGGCATTTGCACTTGTGGCTGCGCCACTCGTGAAAATACTGATTTTCTCAGCCACACTTTTTCATTACTTCGTCATATTTCGTAAGGTTTTGTACTTATCCATTTTATATTTCAAGAGATGACCTTGTCCTGAAATATTGGTTCTTAATAGGTGGTTACGATGTGTCACTACCTTTTGTTTTCTTATCTTTGCTATATATTATGTACATTTATATTTTTCAGAAACAACCCTAATGAAGGATCGTTATCTCATTCAGAAAAATGAGAACGATGAAGGAACAGGAGGACAATTAACATTAACAGATAGGCCTACATCTGGAAATGCATTTTCCACGAAAGTTGTTAAAGATAAGAATCTTAGCAAACAAACATTGACTTCTTTTGAGGCACCTAATAATGAGATGAAAGTAACAAGACTTTATAGTGAGGAATACTTGAAATATGGTTTTGTGAAATGAGTGGATTCTAATGGAAACGACTGGCCTCACTTTTTGATCTGTAATTATGTTCTTGCTAATGAGAGTTTGAAAACTTCGAAGCTAAAAAGACACCTGAAAAAACAGCACAACGAACGTTCAAATAAGCCTTTGGAATATTTTCAAAGAAAGAAAAAGATTTACAGCTATTAGTAAAAGTTTTGTCACTTTATAACTGTTAATGAGAAAGCCTTATTGTCATCATATCTAATTGCATATCGTATAGCAAATGAGAGACTGCCGCATATATTAGCTGAAAAGGTTATTCTTTCTTCATGTTTGGATGAAAAAGTTGCCTACAAATTAGCTGAAATACCTGTCAGTGACAATACAATATAACGGAGAATTTGTTCAATTGCGGAGACTTTAGAAGAAAGGCTTATGGCAAGACTGCAATCTGATATATATATATATATATATATATATATATATATATATATATATATATATATATTGTGTTACACTTTTAGTTTATGTCAGGTACGTGTGGCAAAATGATATGTTGGAGGACCTACGAGTAATATGCTGTCGAAATTTGACATCATATACAACTGGTGCAGACGTATTTGCTGCTTTAGGGATTACAAGTGATGGATCAGCAAATATGACCGGAAAAAATATCGGTGTTATTAAAAGATTTTCAGATGCAGCTGATAACATTGTAATTTGGAATCACTGCTTTATACACCGCCAAGCTCTGGTATCAAATGGACTTTCGGAGAATCTTAAGGAAGTATTGAAAAGTGTAGTTAAGATTGTAAATTTCACCAAAGAGAGCTCACTAAATAGTAAATATTTGGAATATTCGGTTCAGAGATCGGATCCAAACACACCCACCTACTGTATCACACAGAAGTTTGTTGGTTCTCGCGAAGCAAAGTACTTAGAAGGGAGTATGAACTTAGAACTGAGCTTCACATATTTTTAGGTAGAAAGAAATAATTCCTTGACACAACTTTTTGAAGATGATAATTGGGTTACCAAACTGGCTTATTTAACTGATATTTCTGGCATGCTTGACGATATAAACATAAAACTTCAAGGATCTAGTGGCAATATATTTCAATATATTGAATATATTGAAGGGTTTCAGAAAATGTTGAGGTTATGGCAAGAAAGACTTAGAAGTGATCATTCCACCTATTATATGTAGCCAACATTGTTACAACAAGCCGCTGAAAACATTGTCAACGATGACATATTAAACCAATTAAGGGAATTAAAGCTAGAAATTTTGTCACATCTCACTTCCCTATCTCAAAGCTTTGATAAGTATTTGCCCAAAGAGAAATTTGATCCAGCTAAGAAAAGCGTTTGGATAAAAATTGATTTGCTTTCCAAAGTCCTGAATCAATAATTGAGTTAAACTTGTTATCTGAAGAGGAAGCTAAATTGTTGCATCTTAGTTGTTCCTTCGCACTTAACAATGATTTTGAGCAATTAAATTTGTGCTCATTTTGGATTAAGAACCAAGGGGAATTTCCACTACCGAGTAAAAAGGCTATTCTATTATTATTGCCTTTTAAACAACTACTCACTTATGTGAATTGAGATTTTCAATATTAGCTTAGTTAAAGACAAAGGCAGGAAACATGCACAACACTGCACCTGATATGCGTGTAGCACTGTCTTCTTGTGCTCCCAATTGGAGTCAGCTGCTTTTGAACAAACCAGCACACCGAGCTCATTAAATGACATGTTAATTCTTTAAAATATTATTTATTTACTTTACATTTGTGTCAGAATTCCATTTTGCTTTAAGTTTAATTTTTCTTCAACTAATATTTTTACATTCATACAAATAGATACATACAATTCCAATATGTGCAGTTCATAAGAAATATACATTAAAATTGTCGATGTTAAATAAATGAACCTAGTGAACAGTTTGTCTTAGATTTATTACACGTGTGGGTCGCAGTAAAAAAAAGTTTGAAAAACGGGATTTCTCATTCAGCGGCTTTGCAAAGGCTGCTAAATCGGTGTTATCCTCAAATGGACGATAACACTTCAATTTTCCTAGTAAATTGCTTAATTGTGGATAACTTTCGTTTTATTAATCCATATTTGCATAACCTTTACATATAAGTGGTTTATACCTGTAGTTTACCGTACACTAATTTTGTAAACCTTGGATTTTCTCTGGCAAAAGTTATGTAAGTTGTATAGAAATACAGGAGTTATGATCTTTATGGACCTCTCTCTAATTCCCCACTTAAATAAGCACAAGACAGTGTAATTCGGTGGTAAAAAAACATCTCCCAAACCCCCCAAAAACAACCAATTCCTTCTCTCACTCTACTTTTAATCTGCTCTCAACATTCATTAACTCATCTCTGTATCTTCAACGCCATTTTACTTCTTTATTAGAAATCTATATTAAAAAACGTTATCGGAGAGATTCTCTTTTATTGGTTTATTTTTAATGAATAATAAAAATAAAAATAAATAGTGATTAGTTCTGATACCGTGTGTGTCCTTTACAGGGATCCATATGTGTTCAATTTGTTCGAAATTGTTCTCACGACTTTGGAATCGAAGCTGCGCCGCGTCGAGAACATGGACAAGGCGCTCCAACACTTGGCCCTGCGGCTCGACTTCATGGAAAACCAGCTCTCACTCACCATCAATACTACATCCAAGGTAAGCCTCGAACCCTCCTCTGCCCTGTTCTTGATCACCTTTAACACCACATGCAAGGTAAGCCTCGAACCCTACCCTGTTTGAGTCCTACTAAGACCCTATTTTAGTAGAGAAGTGTTAGGGTTGGTGAAAGTAAACCTATGACACTGTTGCTATCTATCCGAAGAGGCAAAAGCGGTTGGTTTCGAAAGACTTTTTATCGATTTATTAAAACTAAAATAAATACCAACGAAGGCATCGCTGGAACAAAATATGAAAAAAAGGCTTGTAATGAATATGATAATTTAGCGAACTGAGGGGATACGCAACTCTCCAACCCCTCATCCAGATCACAAACGAAAACAAGTTCCATCGTGGGGTCCTCGTGAGGAAATAACACTTTTGAGTCACTGGTTAAAAATAGAAAAATTACACCCCCTAACTGGAGTAGAGGCGGCCAGAGGGATAAGACATGGATGAATTAATGCCGAGAAAACTGCCGCTTATTCCTCGGTGAAAAAAAACTGCTGCTTAAAATTGGTAGCAAAAAGCAGCTGCTTAAGCTAGGTAGCGAAAAACTGCCTCTTAAGCTGTGTAGCAAAAAGCAGCTGCTTAAGCCTGATAGCTAACAAAAGCTGTTTAAGCCCGGTAGCGAGAAATGCTGTTTGAACCTGGTAGCGAAAAAACTGGTGCTTAAGCTTGGTAGCTAAAACAGCTGCTTATACCTGGTAGTGATAAAGTGATGCTTAGGCCTGGTAGAAAAACAGCTGCTCAAGCTTGGTAGCGGCAACTGGTGCTTAAGCCTAGTAGTCCTCCAAAAACTACTAAAGTCTCTAAGTGTCGAACTGCTGTTTTAACCTCATAGCGAAAGTATGGTGTTTATTCCTAGGAGCGAAAACTGGTCCTTAAGTATGGTAGCGAAAAACTGCTGCTTAAGCCTAGTAGCGAAAGACTGATGCCTAATCATGGTGGCAAAAAACTGGTGCTTAAGTATGTTAGCAAAAACTGTTGCCTAAGCCTGGTAGCCGAAAGCAGCTGCTTAAGCCTGGTACCAAAAAAGTGCTGGTTAATTCTGATACCAAAACCCGCTGGTTAAGTAAGCCTCGTAGCTAACAACTGTTTAATCCCGGTAGCGATAAGCTGCTGCTTATGAATGGTAGAAAAAGCAGCTGCTTAAGCCTGATAGCGAAAACTACTACTTAAGCCTGGTGCGAAAATTTAGTACTTAATAGTTCGAAGGCAGCATAATTTCACTTGAAAAGTCGACGCTGAGAAGATCTCATTTTTGGAAAAGGAGGAAAAGTCGGAGGCAAGGGAGGCTCAAAACGCCATTTTTTGGAGCCTCATCATCCTTACGGGGAGAATTCTTTTACGAATTTTATACCGGCACTAAGAAGATTTGATGTCGTGCTAACCCCCCCCCCCTCCCACTACGGAGTCGCGAAGCTGAAATGAACTGATCTGCCACTCATCTAGTCTCGCCACAACTATGTCGGTCCACTTTGATAGACATAATTGGGGACGTAAAGGAAAGCAGGTTTGAGGATTAGCTCACTGTGGAACTCTACGGAAGAGACCGCCCGGTTACGAGGCGATGCTGAAAGCTTTGGGGAATAGTTCGCTCTAATCTCTAAGGGTAACTTCCGGCCAAGACCACAGGGGGACATACAACCGTCCCTGTGTAAGTTGGAAACAGCATCGATATCCAAACCCCAGATGGGGCGGCACCCCCGGGGGGTGGTAGTTGATTCTATCACCACCCATCATCAAGTCCGCCACTCATCACCCATCTGAGGGGCCTCGCCCGGGTCCACCTTCCATCATTCACCCCCCCCATTTGGCAGTTCAGTTCACGTAAGCTTAGTGATGAAGTAGCGGGAGTCACCAACTACCCCAATTAACAATCCAAGAAGAGAAGGAGCACCAATCTCAAGAAACACCAATCACCCACATCGAGAGCAAACGAAGACAAGCTATTAACTGGACTGAAGGGCCACTCTTGTGAAGAGATGGCCCAGGACCACACGACCAGGATTCCTCTGCGGGTTGTCGACGGACAACCCAAACCCAGCAGAGAATCCACTTTTGAGGCCGTGTATGGAGCACTGGGCATAGCTATGGTTAGGCTGCTGGATATCCCCTCAGGTTATATCGCCATTTGCGAGAGGGAAAAAGATATCGAGGAGATAACCAAAGAAAAGGCAGTAGAAGCGCTGCGAGCCATTGGACTACAGCCAGCAGTACCCCCCCAGATTCTGGCCCATAGGAGCGTGGTGTGTCGTCGAATCGACCCATGGATTGGGCAGCACACCGCGGAGGAGATCCGAGAGGAGATTGAGCTTCGGCAAGCCTGGGCCAAGGTTGCCGAGGTTATTAAGTTTCTTAATAGAAGGGACGGCGGTGAATACACGCATGTGTTCAAGGTGGTCTTCACGGAGACTACCATGGCACATAAGGCAAAGGAACAGGGACTACTAATGTTCAATGCCAAGATCAGCGGAGAACAGGTGGAAAAGGGGGAATACACCCCAGTACAGTTCTGCTTCAAGTGCTTCCAGATGGAGTCTCACCCCACCAAAGACTGTAAGGAGCCCCAAGAATCCTGTTCCAAATGCAGTCAGAAGGGCCACAATTGGCGCAACTGTGACAGTAACACGGTGAAGTGTATAAGCTGTGGGCAAGGTCATAGGACTATGGCCATGTCATGCCCCGCCAAAAAAGAAATTATGAGAAGAAAGCAGGAAGCCAAGAAGAACGAGGAGACGCGTAGAGCGAACACGTCCTACGCCCAGGCGGCTAAGGCGGCCATCTCCGAGGTGGACGCCAAGAAGACGTATCTGAAAATAGAAAACGAGGGCTCCACCAAAATCATGACATGCATTCTCCATGCACACGTCATGAACTTGGCCCGCCCGGGTACATTTGCAACAGTCCTAAACCAAATGTTGGCAAAGAACGGTATGGAACAAATGTGGTTCCCGGACAACCCACCCTCGGGGGACGTGCTGCATCTGCAGATGGCCCCGAAGGAACAGAATACTGCAACCACGACTCTTACGGACACAACCAAGAAATCTAATAATAAAGCACGGAAAGTAGCAGTCGAGGCGACAACTCCTGCTCCCACCCATGGTAAACAAAAATCGGCAAAAAATATCAACTCAGACAATAGCAGTTCTTCGGAATCCTCAGATTCCTCAGACACTGATACACCCAAACCCCAGGATAAGAAAGAACAGAAGAAGAGAGTGAAGAAGATAAGGGCAAACTACATCAACCTTAGGATATACGCCTGTGAGCAATTCCCCTTCCCGGAGGAGATGGAAACCAGGAGCATATTCCAGGGCATAAGGTCTAAGATCTACAAATGGGAATATGACTCAGAAGTAGATCCCGAAACTGTGGAGGAGGCCCTGCTCGCGCAAAATGTGATTCTACATCACAGCACATGCGAGCAGATCTCAAACGCTGAGTTTAGGAAGAAGAGAAACGGGAGGAAAAAGAACATCACCCAGAAGCACTAAGTGACAAATAGATGGAGAGAGTAAGCAACAGAATGAGGATTCTGACACTCAACGTGAATGGATGGGAGGAGAAAGCCACGGCATATGGTAACATATTCCGTGTGCACGACCCTGACATCATTCTCATCACGGAGCACGGTATCGACACTACAGCTGGTCGCATTAAAATACCGGGCTACAGAGTGATCATGAAGAACCATTCCCAGGAAAGGTTTGATGGTGCTGCAATAGCTGTCAAGAGGAACATCTCCTTCAAACAACTGCCAGAACTCGATGAGTCCTTTGTGGCAATCGAGGTACACACCCTGGTCGGAGACCTCGTGATAGCTGCGGCATATCAACCCCCTCGACGAGCATATCTCCCGTTATGCAACTTCTACACACTGTTTGGGCACCGCAGAATGGCATTCTTAGGGGGAGACCTCAATGCCAGATGCCGTGCGGCAGGCTATGGTAACACCAACGATAGAGGCCGAAACTTGGAATTGATTATGGGAAGAAAGAACATTCAAAGGATAGGGCCGGATTTTCCGACCTATATCACTTCCCGGTCAGCAACTAAGCCTGACATAATCTTAACAAGTGAAGGCTTTCCTTTCAACTACCATAGTGAGCCAGGCCCGACAGTCCCTAGTGATCACATAGCGATTCTCACCACAATATCTCTCGCACCAATCCAGCTCCCAGCCCCTCTCCGGAAAAATTACGCCATGGCCAACTGGGATCGTTACAAGCAACGACTCAGTGACTATGCGCCAGCTGACCTCAGCACGGCGTCGTTAGAGGAGATCGACAGGGAGTTGGAGAGGATAACAACGTCCATACTAAACGCGGACCGCGAGAGCATACCCGTTACAGGGTATAAAACACCTCCTCAGCCCAGATGGACAGAGGAGATGAGAGATATCGCTCGCGTTCACAGGGAAGTGTTCGAAGAAGTACGACGGGAGGGTCCCAGCCGGGAAAGGAGCTTGCTGCTCCGACGCCTAAGCTCAGAGCTTAGAGAGGCTATCAACCTCCAACAGGGGGAAATATGGAACAACTTGATAGCCAAAGTCGACAGCGAACTTAGCCCGGCCAAGTTCTGGCGCCAAGTCAGGAACTTAAAGGGACTTACACCAAGACTCAAGACTCGGATAATGGAGAACGGAGACCACATTGAGAACCCGGTGGTTCTCGAGGATATGTTCAGGAACTTCTGGAAAAACGTTTTCAGGATTACACCCGAAGAAAACGTTGAGTTCGACCAGGAATTCGAAGGCCAACTGATTGAACAACTTAATCAGGAAACGCATCGCACACACCCACTACAGCAAGTCAACGAAGGCAGGGAGATGGCGGGTCACGGACGTCCCATAACATCAGAGGACGTCAAGGCCACTGTAAAAGCCTTTCGACAAAAGGCACCAGGCTGGACGGGTATTACCAGAAACAACTTGGTTAACGCCCCACAGCAGATCATTCAGGGAATCGTTAATATCTTCAACGCTTCCCTGAACACGGGCTACTTCCCGGAAGGTCTCAAGATTGCGAAGATGATCTTCATACCCAAGGGAGGTAAACCCCCTGATCAACTGGTAAACTACAGGCCAATCGCCCTGCTGGAGTTCATTGCAAAAGTCTACGAGAGACTCCTAGCTGACAGGCTTCAACAACAACTAGCCGAGCTGGGAGCCCACAACCCTCAGCAGCACGGGTTCCGCAAGGGACGAGGGACGGAAACAGCCCTCGCCCTTCTTGCGGAGAAACTCGCTTGCAGTAAAGCTGAGAGGCGGTACGTAGACGTGGTGCTGCGTGATGTTAAGAAGGCCTTCGATAAGGTTTGGCTGAGAGGATTACAATACAAGATCCTCAACCTCCAGCTTAACCCACTCCTGGAAAGGATCCTTTGTAATTACATCTCCGATAGGAGAGCCCAAATTTCAATCGAGGGCTGCAAAGGACCCGAATTCGAACTGGAAGCGGGAGTTCCACAAGGCAGCTGTCTCAGCCCTCTGCTGTACCTCGTGTACACAATAGACCTGCCTGCTCCAGTGAGGTACGATTCGATGTATCTGCAATACGCAGACGACATCACACAAATCGTCCTGAGTCCATTCAGGAACGCTGGAAGCCAGGCGAGGGCGACAGCTGTCGAAATAGAAAATATCAATAGATATGAAAGAAAGTGGAAAATAAAAACCAACCGCCAGAAGTTCACGATCGTTCCAATGAACCGCCGAAAAACTGATGACGTTGTCGTCAATAATGAACACTATCCGTACTCCAATGAGGGTAATGTCCTGGGCTTACGACTCTTTAAATCTGGATATAAGACCCACATAAATACCAGAGTCTCCCTAGCCAAACGAGAGCTGAAGAAACTTTACCGCTTCAGAGGCCTCAGCGTGCCTAACAGCAAGAAACTGTATATGGCACTGGTACGCCCAGTCCTGGTGTACCCGGCCGTGATCACGCAGATGGCAAGCTGTACCTCTCTCAGAATGATGCAGAGAGTGCAGAATAAAGCCACGCTGCTGATTACAGGCACGCGAAGGATCGACCGTATTCGGCAATCGACTCTTCACCAGAGAATCGGTCTAAAGCCGATCAATACGGAGATCCAAAGGCTAGGGAGAAAGACATGGGACAAGATAGATCTAACTATACTCCCGAATTTGAACCTAAACTTAACCATTCGTGCAAACCGGAGACGCGCTATAGGTAGAACTGCTTTGTTCCCAAGCAGTAGAACCTGCGCGAGAGAAGTGGTACTACCTATATTTACGTAGTACTAGTCCACTTCTCTTAAATTATGTGACCCTATGATACCAAGACTAAAAAGTTTGATGATTGGACAACCAAGTTGACAAATTTTAAGAAACATATTGAAAAAAGAGGCGTAGTGCCCACGTTAAAAGTCCCCCCCCCCCCAAATATAAATAATTATAGTAAAAAATTAATAAAATAAAACTAAATTTAAATATAAAAGAGGCGAAGTGCCCAAAACTAAAAACTAATAATAATCAAAAGTCAAGAATAAAAAGAGGCGAAGTGCCCAACTCCCAATACCCAACTGTTAATAAATTAACTAAAAGTCAACAAAATTCAAACTAAGAAAAGAGGCTAAATGCCCATATTAAGATACTACAAAGCAATCAACACTGAGAATCATTCAGCAAGAAAGTCAACCTTGAAAGGCTTGAATGCTTCGAAGGCGGAAATACCTAAAAAGAAATACAAATATTATGACGGAGGAAACTGGCTGTCAATGACAGCCAGCTACTTTTTGACGGAGGAAATAAAAAAATTTTAAATACACAACATGAAGAATGCTAGTGATGCCCTAACACCAGGGCAAACTAGAAAACTTATTCACACCTTTATATACCTACCACACAATTTCACCACTTTAACCTAATTTGTAATTTGTAAATTTGTAGTACTTAATTCTGATAGTGAAAAACGGCTGCTTAAGCTTAGTAGCAAAAAAACAACAGCTGCTTAAACATGATAGCAAAAACTTTTGCTTAAGCCTGGCAGCGAAAAAATGGTGCTTAAGCTGGTAACAAAAAACTGGTGCTTAAGTATGTTAGCAAAAAACTGCTTCTTAAGGTTGGTAGCGAAAAACTGCTGGTTATTCCCGATACGAAAAACTGCTGTTTAAGCCTGGTAACTAACAAGAGCTGTTTAAGCCCGGTAGTGCTAAACTGCTGCTTAAGCATTGCAGCGAAAAACTGTTGCTTAAGCCTGGTAGCGAAAACGACAGCTTAGGCCTGGTAGCGAAAAATTAGTGATTAAGTCTGATGGTGAAAAACTGCTGCTTAAGTTTATTAGCCCAAAAAACAGCTGCTTAAAACAGGTAGCGAAAATAGTTAGTTAAGCCTGGTAGCGAAATCCTGTCCCCTTCTTAAACTCAGTAGCAAAAAGCAGCTGCTTAAGCTGGTAGCGATAAACTGCTGTTTCATCCTCATACCAAAAAACTGCTGCTTAAGCCTGATAGTTAACAAGAGCTGTTTAAGCAGGGTAGTGTTAAACTGCTGCTTAAGCATAGTAGCGAATTAAACTGTTGCGTACGCCTGGTAGCGAGAACTGGTGCTTAAACCTGGTAGCGAGAACTGGTGCTTAAGCCTGGTAGCGAGAATTGGTGCTTAAGCCTGGTAGAGAAACTTATGCTCAAGCCTGGTAGCGAAAACTGGTGCTTAAGCCTGGCAGCGAAAAACTAGTGCTTAAGTATGCTGGCAAAAAAACTTATGTTTAAGCTTAATAGCAAAAAGCAGCTGCTTAAGCCTGGTAGCGAAAAATTGCTGGTTAATCCTCATACCAAAAGCTGCTGCTTAAGCCTGATAGCTAACAAGAGCTGTTTAAGCCCGGTAACGATAAACTGCTGCAGAAGCATGGTAACAAAAAAAACACTGCTGCCTGGTAGCCAAAACTTTCGCTTAAGCCTGGTATCGAAAACTGGTGCTTAAGTCTGGTAGCGAAAAACTGGTGCTTAAATATGTTAGCAAAAAACAGCTGCTTAAGCTTAGCACCAAAAACTGATGCTTAAGCCTGATAGCTAACAAGAGCTGCTCAAGCCCGGTAGCGATAAACTGCTGCTGAGGTATGGTAACGAAAAAAACGGTTGCTTAAGTCTGGTAGTGAAAATTGGTGCTTAAGTCTGGTAGCGAAGACTGCTGTTTAAGCCTGGTACCGAAAAACTGATGCCTAAGCTTGGTAGCGAAAAACTACTGGTGGCAAAAAAGTTGCTTAAGTCTGGTAGCGAAAAACTGGTGCTTAAGCCTGGTAGCACCCCCCCCCGTTTTTGAAGCCTGGTAGCAAAAACTGGTGCTTAAGCCTGCTAGCAAAAACTAGCCGCTTTAACCTAGTAGTCAAAAACAGTTGGTTAAACCTGGTAACGAAAAACTGATGCTTAATCATGATAGCAAAAAACTGCTGCTTAAGCTCGGTAGCGAAAAACTGCTGGTTAATCCTGATAGTAAAAACGGCTGCCTAATTCTGGTAGCAAAAACTGGTGCTTAGCCTGGTAGCGATAAACAGCTGCAGAAATTCCCTTCGCCATAATTTAATAGAACAGGGATTTAGAATGAGATAATTCAGCGTGGTTGAACAATTCAGCTATGAGGCTTTTATGCGGCGAGGTGATCGTATGAACGGGGTCTTTTAGCATTTGAATCACAAAACCTCATGGGGTTTCAATGGAGGATAAATCTATTTATATCTTAGGTCACTTCATCTTTTGCATCTCTTTCACTTTTATTCGGTCTTTTGAATTCGCCATATTTACAACTTGAAAAAAAATGTCTTTATCAGTCTTAACATCTCAACTTGCGATTTGGCGCAATTTTATTTCTTCAGCTCTCAATTTGTGTGAGATATCCACTTATTAATTGCTTTGGGCACCATCGATCATGTGTGGCGCACTTTGGGCGCCATTGTGAAGGTTGTTAGTGCCAGGTTTAGGTAATATTTGTCAATGCATTCTCGAATGAGCCGCAAATGCTCATTTCAAATGTAATTGCAACATGAGCTGACTGGTAGGCAAATCATGCAAGGGCTCTCTTTTTTCTTTCACCAAGGGAGGGGAGGGTTAATGGTTCGTCTCTACCACTTTAATATGATTAGTTATTACAGGTTTTATCCATACGCTCACACAGGCACACTAACTCATCCATCGAGTCTGTTTTTTGTTTATTATGTTAAAAATTACAGTCATTTTTTCCAACCTCGCCCCGATATAGGAATAGGAATTGTGATCATTTTGTTTCATTGAGGTTCCCTCAATGAAACAGTCACACATACACAAACATTAAGCTGTGCACGTGTATATATTTTCAAGGTAATTTAGAACAAAGATTTTTTACTTTGGGTAGAAGCAGATTCTGAATGGGAGTAGATTATGTTTCTTTAATCCTTGATATTTCCCTTAAAATTGAATCCGACCCTCATATATACATGAATTTTTTAATTTGGGTTTTTTTTGGCGGCGGTTGTAATTTTCTTCGCAAATCCTGTGTTGAAATTCGTCCCGACCCTCAACTTTTACCTTGAATAAATTCCGAGTGTACCATAATTGTTTGTCGAGGTCTTGCATTTTGAAATAACAGCCTATTATAGAACGTTTTAGCAAATTCTCAGCTCGTGTTCAAATGCCGAAATATTATGTTGGCGTTAACGTTAATAAGACGTAGGGATAGATAATGAGGAGGACGAATTTTTAAAGTTAGAAAATAAAGGAAAAAATCATCCCACGTTTTGTTTTTGTGTTGTTAACAGTTGGTAGAAGTTTGTTACAAGTTAAAGAGGTTGGAAAGTAACTCAATATGCCAGGCTACTTAATACATTAATCCACAGGAATATATTATTATTGGGGGCATCTTCATTCCAAAACTAATTTAAAAAAGAAGCTTTTAACGCTTTTTTCCAAACACATTTAAGTAATCGGTAGTTAAAATGGAATGTAAAATTACGACTTGAATGAGTTCGGTTTTAAACATGTTCGACATCCAAAACATGAGTGTTTTTTTCTGCATCATTGAAGAAGCGTCACAGTCTCCAACTTCCAATCAAGCGGGAAAAAATCCAGCTGATATCGTTGAAGGAAATCAACGGACCGGAAAGGGATGCTACCCCCCTCCCTCTCTAGGAGTGAGATACTCGTATATATATATAATATATATATATATATATATATATATATATATATATATATATATATATATATATATATATATATATATATATATATATATATATATTTAGAACAAAATGGCACCAAGGGCGTATGGAGCGTGTCCTGCATAATCACGATCCATATAAAAACACTTTTATCAAAAATGACCCCATAAATCTGAACTAGTAAACATATCTCAAAGTTCTGTATGTGGAAAATAAAAGTATTTATGGAGCTACCTGGATTTCTTCTAAAAGTATTTATGGAGGTAGCTCCATAAATACTTTTATTTTCCACATACAGAACTTTGAGATGTTTACCAGTTTAGATTTATGTGGTCATTTTTGAAAAAAAGTGTTTTTATACGGATCGTGACCATGTAGGACACGTTCCATACGCTCTTGGGGCCATTTTTCTAAAAAACAAATTTATATGTCACAACTGAAATTAAAGGTTTTACTAGTAAATGATACACAAATGTTATGAAAAGATATAAATATTTAAAAAATGGAAAGAATTGTTATTTTACATTTTTACATACGTAACAAAAATAATATGAAAAATAATAAATTTCTAAATTTTATAGAACATTTTTAAGCCAATAATGCACGCCCCTCATTATTTTTTTATCATTGCAGAAATATATAAATAACCTCATTAGGCAATGTAAAATCTCCATCTTACTGCAATAATGCAACTGAAACATTGGAATTCACAAAATTGAATACAAAATGATAAATGCCAAAAAATAGCATAAAAATTAGCCTAATAGCCTACAATACGATAAATTAAGCAATTACTTAATACACTACACTGTATATAGTTAAATCCTGTATCTAACGTAAAATAATGTTAGATAAGGACAAAAATAACATCATTTAACAGTGATAAAAATATTCAAATTTTACTTTGATATATTGTATTTGTATTAATTTTTTGGTCGCTTTTGACATTTAAAACACAAATCAATGTTACGTGATCAACATACACTAGTTTTAAAACGAAATCTTCATTAGTATAATTTTCACGAATTGACAAATTTTGTACGGACCGTGTACTACACGCCATTTTATGTAAACTGTAAACACAGAAATCCCCACGCTGGTGACCTTTATGAAATCACACTAATTTTCCTTCACAATGATCATATTCACAATTGGAAACCATAACTAGCGGAATTACGCAATATTAAAAAAAAAAAGTGTGGACTACAATGTAACTCGTAAAAATTACATCACACCCGTAAAATATAAAAAAAAATTACCTAGCAAACAAAAATGACGTCGGAGCTCCGCGGGAAGAAGAGAGAGGTGACGTCACATCAGACCCGCTTTTTATGCAAAGGTAAACTAAATTAAACCCATATTTTGGCAAGAAGGCTTTTTGTACGGTCCGTGTCAACTTCTCTCTGTCTGTCTGTCAGTCTGTCTGTCTGTCTGTCTGTCTCTCTCTCTCTCTCTCTCTCTCTCTCATATATATATATATATATATATATATATATATATATATATATATATATATATATATATATATATATATATATATATATAATTCCTTCCTTCCTTGAATCCAAAATCACGCTCTGATCCTGTTCCTGTAGGAATGAGTTTCTGTCCCTGCCTCTTTGCTATTCGATCAAAAGAGTAAATGATGACAAATATGGGTTAAATGAATAAAGTTGTCTAATAATAATCTATTTCGTTTCTGTTTTGTTTTTAAAAACAAATATCTGAATCTTTTTCAATTCCAGAAATGGTTATTTCCAAAGAAAAGCGTGCAATCATAGTTACTCTGCACCAAAGTTTCCTGAAATGCAAGGAAATAATTGCTAAAGGAATTGATTCAAGGAGCATCATCTATAGGATCATTCATGACTTTAAAAAGACTGGTTACGCACCTATTAAAAGGTCTTCTGGAGGCCCGAGATCTTCAAATGAACGCCAAGATCGCTTCCCGTGCCATGTTTGCTCACGATTGGAAAGATACAGGTAACAAGGAGTAACAAGGAAAGGAAGTACCCTAGGAGACCTTACGGTCCATTCAAAGAGGATACCTTTTGACTAGCAATCGAGCGGGCACATGGCTGCTCAATTGTTTTGCGTCCCTAAACGGCCACTTTTCAAGACTTTGTCTAGTCTTGACTTGAACTGGTCAACAGATTCACTGTTGACAACTTCCACTGGAAGTGCGTTCCACTTACCGCAGATACTGTAAGTGAAAAAATTTCCACACAGATTGCGGTTGTAGCGCTTCAGTTCAAGTTTGAAGCCGTGATTGCGCGTTCTGTTCTCACTGAGTGTGAAAATATCCCGGTAGTCAACATTGTCGAACCCTCGAAGTATTTTGAAAACCTCGATGAGCTGACTACGTAGTCTACGGGTTTCCAGCGAGAACAGATCTAATTCCCTTAGTCTATCCTCATAACTTTTATGTCGGATAGAGGGAATCAGCTTGGTTAACCCTGGCTTGTACGCGTTCCAACCTTGCGATTTCCTTTCGAAACGAAGGACTCCAAAATTGTACGGCATACTCCAGGTGCGGCCGAACGAGGGAGTTGTACAGACAAAGTACTATCTCCTTGTTACTGTATCCAAACTGGCGCTTTATGTAGTCTAGCATCCTTTGGGCTTTCTTCTCTGCCTCGATGCACTGTTTCGAGAACTTGAGGTCGCTAGTGATAGTTACACCCAAGTCCTTCTCAGTGTCACTCGATTCAAGAGCAGTGCCCTTAAGGATGTACTGAGATTTGGGGTTTCGGTGGCCGATATGCATTACTTTGCATTTCCCCACGTTAAAAGGCATTTGCCACGTGTCCGACCACTCCCCAATCCTTTCAAGGTCCTCTTGAAGGCGCAAGTGTTCCCTTCCTTTGCCACATTGATACCAAGCTTGGTGTCGTCGGCAAATTTGGCGATTTTGGCAACCATGTCTCCGTCCATGTCGTTGACATAGATAATAAACAGTAGTGGTCCCAGGACGGAACCTTGAGGGACACCGCTAGATACGGGCGCCCATTCAGAGGCCCGTCCATTCACCACTACTCGTTGCCGTCTGTTAATTAGCCAGCTCTCTATCCAACCTGATACCTTGCCGTCTATGCCCTGCGCACGCACTTTCCGGAGAAGGTGGCGGTATGGTACCTTGTCAAAGGCCTTTTGGAAGTCAAGGTAAACAACATCCACCGCTTTATCCCGATCATGCTCACTGAACACGAAGTGGAAGAATTCCACAAGGTTCGTCAGGCATGACCGTTGCCTTCGGAAGCCGTGCTGGGAAACTCTTCAGTAGCAGGTTTGACTCTAAATAAGACGTTAACTTGTCCACTATCATGCTTTCCATGAGTTTACCGACTATCGAAGTCAAACTGATGGGTCGGTAGTTTGACGGATGGCTGGGGTCTCCTTCCTTGAAGATCGGAGTCACCTCCGCCTCACGCCAGTCTCTAGGAACGCATCCGGTACTGATTGACATGTTAAAGATAGCGCACAGATGTCGTGATACTTCATCGCACACTTCTTTCAACACCTTAAATAGAAACCCATCCGGTCCAGGGGACTTATTCGTCTTTAGGTCAGCGATCTTTTTCTTTATTTCTCCTTCGGTGAAGTACATTGCCTCCAGCTTTTCCTCCGAGTAGGAATAGGTGGACTGGGGGATGGGACCACACTCTTCAGTAAACACTGAAAAGAAGTAGTCATTTAGCAGGTTAGCATTTTCTGCATCTGAGTGAGTTAATGCACCCTCCGCGTCCACTAAGGGCCCAATCCTACGATGGATTGGTTTACGGCTATTTACATAGCCGAAGAACTATTTGGGATTCTCCTTGCAGAGTCTCGCCACTTGGAGTTCCTCAGTACGCTTAGCCGCCCTTATGCTGGACTTCACTCTTCTGGCTAGCCTCCGGTACTCGTCAAAGGTACCCGAGATCTTCGATCGCTGGTACGCATTTCTTTTCTCCCTTAGCAGTTGGCTGATTTCTCGGTTAAACCACTTTGGTTGAACAGAAGACCGACGGAGGCATTTCAGAGGGATGCAACTTGATTGAAGACTCATGAACTTATTTTTGAAATTGTTGCACGAATCTTCAACATCTTCGCATATCCGTAACCTTACATCAGTCAGCCCAGCACGAAGGCTTGCAAAGTCTGCTCTTCTCAAGTCAAGTTTCCTTGATTCACTGGCAACAGACCTTACCTTCGGGATCTTGACGGTAAATCTAACTAGCTGGTGATCACTGCCACCGAGCTCTTCGCCTACAGAGAGATCCTCGTGAACGCTTCAAAGTTCACAGGGAGGCGGAGACTTTTCAAAAGAGGTCTCTAGTCAAGATTATATGCAAAGAAGAAATAGAAATATAAAGAATTGACTGTGGAAAGGTAGGATGAAGTTATATTCTCTTAGGAAGCACCCTTCAGGATTTTGGGGAACTTCTGGAAGATCCTTCATTAAGAGGAGAAAAGGGGATCGCTTTGACGAGTCGTGTGTCGTACCCACGGTGAAGCATCCGGATTTTCTCCATGTCTGGGGCTGCTTCTCATCTAAGGGAACTGGAGCACTAACACATTTGCCCCAAAACGCTACCATGAATGGTAAAAAAACTTGCTTCATCAAGGCCTTTCCCAGCAGTTCAAGACTAATTCGGAGATGATAACTATATTTCTCAGCATGATGGCGCACTTTATCACAAAGCAAAAGCAATAACAAAGTTCTTGACTGAAAATAACATCGAACTTTTGGGACCTTATCCCGGGACTTTGCCATATTTGATCTCAATAGAGAATTTGTGGGCGATAATCAAACTGGCGGCTGATAAAAAGAAGCCATCCAATTGTGAGCGGTTGCAGATGTTTAATGAACAAAAATGAATTAATATGAGTCACATATCATCAAATATTTGGTCTCCAGGATTCCACAACGAATTAAAGTAGTCCTAAATAACAAGGGACATCATTGTAAATATTGACGCGCGCATCAACTGACTGTATTTATTAATAAATTGGGTTTGGGCGACTTATAGTTGTTATAACATTCGTGGCATGGATTTCACCATTTTCACCATTTTCTTTCTCTACTCAGCTTCTTTTTTTTCAAACAGTTCTGTTTTATTTGAAAGAGGGGGCAATCCTTCCAATTTGACTTATATTCCTCAACACAGGCAAGTCTGGTCTCTGTGATGAGTAAGACAAACTTCTACCCTAACCCTTTTAAAGAAAATATTCCTAGTAATTTTGTTTTCTTTACGGGTTTTAAAATCAGATTTTAAAACTCAAATTAGTACGAATATTTTCTTACACTCAGTTGGTCCATTTCTTGTTTGTTTATTGTTACGAAAATATTAGATATAGAAATAGAAAATTACAAAGAAAGTTACACACTAAAATCTAAGCTTTAATCTCTGAATGGACAAAGAATAGTTCCAACGAAAATATTTTAAACTTTTCCTCTAAATGAATAAATAATCCTACAAAAATAGTCTTGGGTATTGACTTCTCATTCTCTTTATCTTTTTTTTCTAAAACTTGCGGAATCTTTTATAAAATGTGGAAACATCACTAAACATCCCATATGTGGTTGGTGCCTCATCAATCCCATCTTCTCTTACATCGTGTCCTCTGAGGCTCAATAAAGCGAAAGAAAAATAAATAAGGTCAACATACTTTAAGTCTCGTGCTCTCAATTATTTCAATCCTTATTGTTGGTGATTTTAATACTTTGGAATGTCCTCGTCCTATTTTAGGATGGATCCTTTCTTATGGGTTTCAACAGTTAGTCCAATGAGGAAAGAGGCCTTCAGTATGTTAAATCCAATTTCACTCCTAGAGTTCATTTATATTGGCCTTATTATTCTGATCATGATACTATTTTCATTGAAAGGGAGTACTTTCAAAATTAACAATTTACCCCAATGTCATTTATTAAATCAAAGGTATATTTTTAGTAATCATATTCATATCTGTCGTAGAATGACCCCTGGTTCTGATCACTATACTCTTTGACACCCTTTTAGTAGCGGTATGCTTTAAGGGGCGTGAGTTACTTCTATGATGAAGTAGGCTTTGTTCTAAGAGTGCTAATTCAGTGGTTTAGTTCTTAAGGAAGAGCTATTTTTAAACACATAAGGATACGAGGAAACACCAGAATCTACCAAAATAAACATGTATTTTAAATTAAATATTACAAACCAACAGTAAACACATTTCTATCTTTGGCATCAAAGATCTTTCAATGACAAAAAATAAACAAATAGGCTTCCCGTAAACATACCAATTGCCGATTAGTATTTTTTTTTTATCGCGACTCTATTTGATTAGCGTTAAACATTAAATTAACGTACTCTCGTCTACAAACACATATGACCTAGGTTCAAGAACAAGGGTTTCTACTCTCCTTTAAAACTTGGGACGTACTAAACTTCTACTATCGCAATAGAGATATAAATGTTAATTTTAACTTACAGGTAGGTATTAGGGATTGCCGGATGTCGCTGGAGGACTTATCTCTCGCTTTGCAGTGTTGTGGCCGCTGGTTGAATTTTAGTGGAGGGATTGCTTGTCGCCTGTGACGGGGGCTGATTCTTCAACGAAATTAAAGAACGGGAGCTCGTTGGGGCTGGGTTCTTCTCCTCTCACTCTTACGGAGCTTGAGATGTGAGAGTCGCTCGAGTGTGAGCGGCTTTGCTTTTCTTCAGTCAGACTTCTTTGCAGACTGAAAAGGCTTCTTCGGTATGGCACCGATATAAAGCTGGACTATTTAGGTTAATACGGCCCTGAAAGGGGGGATCAATTTTCTCAATCTGATCCTCTCGTTTCTCACGGAAATAGTCTTGTGTGGCTGAAGGATCGATCTTCACGAACTAACCCTTCTTCTGGCGTATCGACTTCTAATCTTCTTGTCTGGCTGAAAGATCGATCTTCACGAACTAATCTTTCTCCTGGCGAATCGACTACTAATAATCTTCTTGTCTGGCCGATGGATCGATCTTCACGAACTAATCCTTCTCTGGCGTATCGACTTCTGATAATCCTCTTGTCTGGCTGAAAGATCGATCTTCACGAACTAATCTTTCTTCTGGCGAATCGACTACTAAAATCTTCTTGTCTGGCCGATGGATCGATCTTCACGAACTAATCCTCCTCTGGCGTATCGACTTCTGATAATCCTCTTCTCTTTCTTTGCGGGGCTTATTTATAGGCGGATTGCCGCCCCATCTAAAGGGGTAAGTGACCAGGCCACAGAGGCAAAGGGACGGGGGGGCGAATGGTGAGTTAGCATCTGGGGAGAGCGAGAATTCCTGAGGTGGCACTGGGGTGCCCAAGTCAGCTTGCAAATTAGAGGCTCGCAACCGCACCTCTACTTGGCGTGCCTTCTGACTCGCACCGCTTTTTTTTCCATAATTACGGGTTTATGGGTCTCGTAGGTAATTGGATCGTTAGAGCGTCGTTTAAGGACCTTAGGTGGTTGCCTTAAAACAGATGTTAGCTCCAACTGCCCACAGCGGCGGGGAGATCACACATGGTAAGCAGTTTCGCTGGCTACCTTTCCCACGCTTCTCCTCATGAGGGGGGGGGGCTTTAATGTACCTATACTCCTCCAGGATGCTTAAGGTAGCCATTTCTCTACAATATCGTTTGTTTTTTTTACACTAATAAACTGTGATCAACTTAATGCATGAATAAAATTTTCATTTAATCATCCAAAGTTTCAAAAATTCATTGAAAAACAAAATGTTAGCCACCTGACCGACTGACCGACAGAGTAACTTATAGGGACGCGAGCATGCGACTAAAAAAATAGCAATATTCACCTAAATAAGATTTATAAATCAAATTCGAGTTTTTCTCGCTAAAGAATATAAACCCAATTAATATCCTCTTAAAGATAATGACCCCAAAATCCTTTAGAAGATAAATTCATAAGACAAAAAAAAATAAAAACTCTCCATTGCAATAAAAAAGAACTTTTGACTCACTGTTTCCGTACTAACTCCTCCCATAACTCCTCCCAACCATACATATGCGGTCTAGTAAAAACACATAACCGAAAAATCCCATGAAACCGATCTATAAGATATAACCTTTTCAAATACCAGGTAAAATTACGCCTGGTAACCACAAGTTCCTCTTCCCACTTAAATAAAACAATTGAAAAAGTACAAAATGTTTTCCTCATAAATATTTCTATTCTTGTTAGATTTTGGACGTCACTTTCTTTGCCAAAGTCCTTTTGGAGGATTTAATTAATTTTAAGACAAACAGAATTTTGAAACATAAAATATCATTATAGATTTAATTAACTTATGCATAAAAAATGGCGAAGCATTGGTAAACCCTGTCTCCTCTGTCCTTTCAAAGTTATAAATGGAATTATTTGAAAGAACGGAAATTCCTTCACTTCTACCCCAAAAAAACATCCTCGGCCAAAGGTTTTCGGACGCCCGAAACATTTTAGGAAATTGGTTAATTGCAGGGTCGTAATGTTTTTATTCACATATCAATATAACGGTGAAATAAGGAGGAGTAAATCGTAATAAGTTTATATATATATATATATATATATATATATATATATATATATATATATATATATATATATATATATATATATATACCCTGAAAATCAACAATAATGAACAAAATACAAAATTTGCCAAAATATGTAACATCAGTAACAGCAGATGAAGCTCTGTGGAAATGACAGCAACGGCAAACAGGAAGCTCAGTCCTTTGGCAGTGATGAGAGGGTTTGTTCTTCTACGCATTCTCTCCAAGAGGGTGCATCACATGAGGGGTGTAATGCTGGCCCCCTTTTATGTGATTATTCCCCTAAGTTGGAGGGTGGGTAACGACGTCTTACAGGCTCTTTCAAGTCCTGCCAGAGGCTTTCCAGTGGAGACTGAGGTGGTCAGTCCATCCCTGTGATATTGTTGTCTCGGAACCACTGTAAGGTGGACGCCAACTTGTGGGAGGATTGTTCCTCGACAAAAATCATATTCTGGACATTTCTGAAGAGGTTTAGAGTCGAGATCGGCCACCATTCTTTACCGTTGGCATTATGCACTCTTGATATCACTGCTCCCTTGGCCTCTCGCCTACTCTAACATTGCCTGGGGTCAAGAACAACTGGAATGTCGACTCGATGTACCATAAGACACGTCTCCACTGAAGCACGTGTTATATGAAGATATTCTGACTGTACCATACTGATATCAGGATTTCATACACTTCAATAGCATCGCCATTTTAGTTAATTTTTTTTGAAATCGTTATAAGGAATCTTTTAGTTTTATTTTTGCTTTCCAGATGTATTGGAGGCAGGAATGCAAAAGTACCCTAACATATTCATAGACACCAAAGGAATAAGAAAAATTCCAGGTTTCCAAAAACTTTTGGTCGCTGCTGTACTCTATAGCGCCTCTGCATAGACGACATAATCTATCTATAGTCTATAAAGCACAACTTAGAACACTTCCATTCCTCCCTAAACATCTTAGTACCTTCAATTAAATTTACAATATAAAAAGAAGACTAACAAGAACAAGAGTTACCTTTGATAGATATCTTTGTCCTAAGAAAACCGTTGCGAATATAAAGGCTATAGGAAAACAATCCAATTACTTCATATATTCATTTTTATTGAGCCTATGATTTATGAAAACGAAATCTGTATCCTCGTCCATGTACCTACGAACATTTAGGGACACCAACTCGGAATACTTTCAGGAATAGCCATATATGAAATAGCCATAGTTAAATACATGTGTAAAGTATCCGGAAGAAATCTTAAAGACAAGTTTCAAATACATAGATCCTCTCCCTCAAAATATTTATTGCAAAATAAAACAAACACACCTCGCCCTTCGAAGACACTCTCTCCCTATCTTACAATATATACATATTTCCTTCCTTTGTAAAATATTTCTCATCATTTGAACAGTCCAACTGAGCACAGTAAACCTCTTTGTTTATAGTCTGATTTGAGTTAAGAAGTTCAAAAGGAATTGTGCTGTTCATATTCCACCAAATGTAAAAGAGATGAATAAATATTGATTCTTTGTTACAAGTGTACCTCTAACAGGTCCTGGGGAATCCATTGCCCCAATTAGTAAAGCTTTTGCCTATCTCCTTTAAATAACGATACACAGTGAAAGGGTTACATGTACCTAGGCTCTGAGTTTAGTAGACTAGGCTAATAGACAAACATCCCTGCTTTCAATTATTTCTATTAGATAAAATAGAAATAATCACAACTAGACCAATTTTTGATTTGATGAGGCCCACCCCGTAACAGTTCAGCGAATCCTGAACCTCCATTGTTCACCTCTACGCAGTGGCCGAGCCAGGATAAAAAGTGTGTGTGTGATGGGGGGGGAAGACGCTAACATGAATTACTCGCTCTGAGTATTTTAAGAAAAGGACATTGATCATTAATAGTGGTTAACTTAACACAGCATTGATAATAAATAATAATAAATCACACGGGAATGAGCACTAACTCTATCAGATCCGAATTTTTGTCCACACTTCAGAAAATTATGAATTGTAATTTTGGACGTGAGCTAAAGTATAATACTGAATTTAATAATTGTTTTTGAGATTTTCCTTTATTTTATTCATGTATCATATAAGATACATTTAATTGCAAAGATTTAAAAACAGTTTTATATGTATTCTATATTACATAACTTTCTGAATAGCAGAATATAAGTATTGCTTAAAAATAAATATAAACATAAAGGGGTCTGAATTTGGCTTTACCTTAAAATTAACACTTCTTCCAATAAGTAAACCTTTCCCCGCTGGTTGATCAACTTGTAGCCCGCCTAGTTCTAGTGTCAAATGAATATTACTGAACCCATTGTAGATCAAGTCAAATCTTTATAAAAGCTTCAAAATTTATGGAAACTTTAGTGCTCAGAGTTTGGATAAAGCTTATCCTTGTGATCTTGTGGTCAATTTCACTTAAAATGGAATCTTAAGGAACTTGCTTTAGGGGTACTGGAAAGTAACGTCGTATTTCAACATCGAAAGATTTAGAGACATGGTACCCAGAAGTTATCAAGTTTAGAGGTCTAAATATATGTTCAGATATCATTTGACTGTTTTTTTCTGGGTGGTAAGTCGTATTTTTATTTTGATATATAAGATAAGCCTATGGATGAAGAAGAATTAAAGTGTCATATTCGACATTACATCCTTTACGAATTTTGTGTAGATAACAATGCAATATGTGCGATAAGAAAATGCTGAGAATGTATGCTAATGGATCTAGTGTTTCCAAATGTCAGACATGGTTTAATAGACTAAGAAAGATGATTTTAATCTCCTTGATAGGCATCATCAGGAAGACATCATGTTCTTTGTAATGACACAGGAAAAGCTGCAGTTGAAGAGAATCCATGCCAAAATCTCTGACGTTTCTATACGTAAACTTAATTCACCTTGATTTGCCATTCAAGAGCATACCAAGAAAATTATCACACGCTCCCTCCGTGGGGATTTTCCTTTCGAAATTTAATTTTCCAGTATCACATATGAGGAGATGCAAAAATAAATGAGGGAGACCCGGAGGATTCCGCTGAAGAACCTCTCCGATGCCCCCAAGCCTGACCGGAGGAGGGTCTTCGCAAAAATCTATGGCGACTTGAGAATAACATTGGTTAGACTCATCGATACTCACAAGGGTTACGCTGCAATCTGTTCTTAGGAGGCTGCACTCATCTCCCCAAAGGCTGCAGAGTGTTTAAAGAATATTAATTTGAAACCACACACACCACCACAGATCAAAACACACCACAGTGTTATCCTTCGCCGCCTCGATCCATGAGTTGGGGGGCACTCCGTTGAAGAAATTCATGCAGAAGTGGAAAAGAACCACACCTGGGCGAAGGTTTCGTAAATTATAAAGTTCAAAGACTATACTGATGTCTTTAAGATAGTCTTTACTGATACGGCTATGTCGGTTAAGGCCACAGGGAGCGGTATGCTCCTCTTTAACGTCCGCGTCTGCCTTGAGCAGATCGAACGTGATGAGTTTATCGACCTCCAGATGCGCTACAAGTGCTACAAGTACGAGGAGCACACCACGGCCACCTGCCCCAGTGGGAACATTCGTCTGTGCTCCATTTGCTCGTCGGATACACATTCATGGATGGGTTGCAATAGCGCCTCCTTGAAGTGCCTGAACTGTGCATAAGACGTTATCTATGGTGTGCCCGATCAAAAAGGATCTCTTAAAAAAGTCAAACCAAAATAGACTGGCTGAAGAGGCGAAAGCAAATAGCACCTACCCCAAGGTTGCTAAGGCTGCTGTGGCGGAATCGAAGGAAACGAAGACATACCTCCACGTCGAGAACCAAAACTCGACAAAGATTATGTGTTGTATTTATTATGCTCACATTACAAATCTCCACCTCTCCAGGGACCTTTGCGAAGGAGCTGAATAGAATGCTAACGCGTAATGGAATGGAAGAAATGTGGTTTCCAGAGAATCCACGGCCGGGGAGATTCTTAAAGTTAGTTCCAATCCCCAATAAGAGACTAGTTGCTAGAAGATCCACACCCGCGGCAGCGCCCCAATTCCATCTAGGGACCCCAGGCTCCAGGCACAAAAAAGAAAGAGACACGAACCCACGCACCGAGAAACAGAACAAAGCTGTAAACACCGAACATCAAAACACACATACGCACGCACAAAGTATGGAAGTTACGGAGACTGAGACTGCGAGACCTGAGGCAGGGGCACGATCCCCCGCTATCGGAAAACCTCACAGCCTCAAAGACGTCCGAGGTCGTCCTCTTCTTGTAAGAGGGAGCCTAGGCACGTATATCATTCAAGGAAAATAAACTTGATAGTATACGCCGCCCACAGGTCCCCTTTCCCTAAGAAGATGACAGCTCTTTATGTAACGGAAGGATTAATATCCTGAAGTTACAAATGGGATTTCATATCGGACGACTGCCATGAAAAGGAAGTCGAGGAGGCTTTACTCCAAGGCTTAATCAAATTGGCTCCCGAAGCTTTCATAGCTCTCACGGACGGCCAATTCAGAAAGAAACAACCAGGCAAAGAAACGACACATTAAAAATATTACATTTTAACTCGAACGGTTGGACGAACAAAAATATACTATACGGTAACGTAATACGACAAGGTGACCCATATGTTGTATTTATCTCAGAACATGGGATAAATGACACAGACAGGATAAATCTTTCCCTACGAAGTCTTAACCAAAAATCACAGCGGAGAACGTTTTGATGGATGTGTGATAACTGTGAAAAGAGGTCTTGACTTCAGATCAAAAAGTGGACTCGGTGAGTCATACCTCGCTGTCGAGGTCCGTACAGCAGTGGTCCCCCTGGTCCTGGCAACAGGGTACCAGCCCCCAAGGAGAGGGTACGCACCTCTTCACAACTTCCTGCAGCTTTGTGGTCAAGGCAGAACCGTTCTTTTTGCCTGAGACCTCAATGCGAGGAGTGATGCCTTAAATTACACGTCGACCAACCCAGCAGGCTTGAATCTTGAGACACTTGTTGAGAGACAAACTATTACTAGAATTTGATCAGATTTCCCGATATACATTTAACATAGATCAGCCACAAAACCAGACATAGTGCTCACTAGCACTGTGTTCCCCTACAACTACTTCATTGAGCCGGGCCTTCCAATCCCCAGCGACCACTATGCTATCCTTATTAAAATCTCAACCTCTCTCTCTCAACCTCACGCCAACTGGGATACCTATAAACAACTCTTGGAAAATTACAACCCTGACCCATTAATTTAGAAGAGATTGACGATGAGTTAGATAAAATTACTGATTATTTATTAAAAGCCGATAAGGAATCCATACACAGAGTTAAATATAAAACTCTCCTGCCCATTCTTGGACCCCTAGAATGAAATCTCTCGCGAGGGAATACGATGAACGGATCATTGAAGTAAACTTCACTATCCCCAACATCACTACGCACAGACGAACACGACATATACGTGACGAATTAATGACTCTTATTAGGGACCAACAGAATGTACTTTGGGACAATTTAATAGATGGTCTGAATCTAGAAAACGACTCACGTACATTCTGGCAAACAGTAAAAAGACTAAAAGGAGGACAGACACAAAAGACCATAAAACATACGCGAGACAATACAGAAATTACGGACACGGAAGAAATCGAAGAAGAATTCAGACTCTTTGGGGCATCTATATTTAAGATATCCCCGGAAGAAAATGATAACTTTAATTTAGACTTCGAAGACGGAATAATAAATGGTATGAACGACCAGATACACAGAACCTATCCTCACCATTATGTATCACAGGAAAAAAATATGGAGGGACTCGGCAGTAGAATTACTAACGAAGAACTCTCAGGAACCTTAAAATCCTTTCGTCAACGAGCACCTGGGCGTATAGGACTGACACGGGAGAATTTTATAAAAGCCCCGCCTAACATCCTTCTGGGGCTCATCAATATCATGAATGCGTGCCTGAACGTGGGTTACTTCCCTGACCACTGGAAGGTAGCAAATATGATATTCATTCCCATACCCGGTAAGCCACCAGACAGTCTAGCTAACTTCAGGCCTATATATCTCTTAGAATTTGCAGGGAAAGTCTTTGAGAAGATATTGACCAACGCGCAACGGGGTGAATACGTTCCTCGAAGATAATAATTTGCACAATAACCAACAATATGGCTTCCGAAGAAAGTGAGGAACGGACACAGCGCTAGCCGTGATCACCGAGAAGTTGGCAAAAGTAAAAGCAGAAAGACCCCGTGCAAATCTGGTACTCCGCGACGTCAAAAAGGCCTTTAACAAAGTATGGAGGAGAGGCCTGCAATACAAGATCTTACACCTGAGCCTCGACCCCATACTTGAAAGGATTCTATGCGACTACGTAATGGAGAGAAAAGCGTTTGTGAACATTAGAGGATTCAATGGCTCCGCTTTCGAACTTGAGGCTGGGGTACCACAAGGCGAGTGTATGAGTCCCTTGCTTTACAACATATACACCATCGACCTTCCCCAACCCGTCACTGAAGGCTCATTATACGTCCAATTTGTGGACAATATTACGATGATCTGCACGACACCTTATCGGAATGTGAATTATATGGCACAGAGTACGGCGATAGAAATCGAAAACGTCAACTCTTTCGAGAGAATATGGAAGATATATACCAATCCCCAAAGGTTCCGGTTAATTCCACTATTCCGACGGACCCTCGCAGACATCCGTGTGGTGGTGGGGGGGGGGGAT
Organism: Ceratothoa steindachneri; assembly: GCA_963969495.1. Classification (NCBI taxonomy): domain Eukaryota; kingdom Metazoa; phylum Arthropoda; class Malacostraca; order Isopoda; family Cymothoidae; genus Ceratothoa; species Ceratothoa steindachneri. Next base: position 84,226,224 of record OZ018324.1, read on the forward strand.
GGGCGGTGCACGCATCCCATACTGTACGGAGAGAATAGTTCTAGGACTCCGGATTACGACTTGTGGATATGGAAGGCACGTAGCTAAAACTACAGCGAATGCACGCAGGGACTTGGGTGAATTTTACAGATTCTTAAACCTGAGTACCCCTAACAAACTAAAGATGTATAATGCATAAATTCGATCCAAACTCTTGTATCCCCCGGTCCCTATAAACGCGAGTCCCGAGACCCAAGTCCTTAAACTGCAAAGGGTTCAAAATAAGGCAGTCTATATTATAACGAGAACCTGAAGGAGAGAAAGGAGAAGGCAGAGTAAGCTCCATGGCGAACTGGGGTTAACTCACATAAACGTGGAGCTTCACCGAAGAGCAAACAAGATCTGGGACAACGTACAATGGCGCCTCCCTCCCGAGTTTGTACTCGAGCACATGGACTTTAATGACATGGACAAGCAATTTTTTGTTAAAGCAGTAGACTACTTATTGATAATGATGTAAACACACTGTTCACTTAGATTTTTACAATACTCAAACACTACAAAGCTAAACACATTCCTTTTCCCTTAATTAGTCAAGTGCTAATTTCCCCAAAATTTTAGCGCGATTAACACGCCAAAAATATAAAAAATTAAAAACAAAAATAAATAAAATAAAAATAAACAAAATAATACAAAAAAAAACTACAACTCAAAATCCAGGTGTAAAAAACCCAGATAAAAACAAATCAAAATCTCTTCAACAAAGCAGTAGGGATCAAAAAACCCTCTGCTATAAAGGCTTGAATACCAAAACGCTTTCCTATCATTTTTTCCAAAAATTTCCTCACTATTTTTCCTACTAAAATCATCTACTACTATATTCCTCACTTTATATGTCCAAGTCCAGGTCTAAGGTTGAGTCCAACACTAAATTCCATATCAAGCATCTGATTACAGGTGTGTGAGAGTGTGAAGTGAGTGACTTGTCCAAAGGGGAAGTAAAGTTCTCCACAAATTACCCAGTCGCTGATCAAGAAGGACAAAGGCATTGCTCTGTCTACATATCATCTATACGCATGTAACATAACAATTTTTGAAGACGGAAAATTATTATATAATACATTAATATTATGAGATAAATGCACAATTGTAAAATTATTGGTATGAAACAAAATATTAATAACAGAGATCATTGAGGGCATAAACAAATACTCACTATAAAATTTAAGCAAAGTAATCGAGCGATAATAGTTGAAAATAATGTGAATTTGGGCATATTAAATACGTAATAATCGTGATATTCATATGACCAAAGGAAATACGTAACTATATAGTAAAACGAGATTAAGATAATCACAAAATGAATGAAGACAACTTGGTATAATGAATGGAGAGTAGAGAGCAGACCTGATGTGACAATCAACAACAAAATGAAATAATAATGAACTTTCTTCACCGAAGATATGTTCAATCTTGATTCCAAGTATTTCAGCCTATCTTACCTGAGCGGTCGGCTCATGAAGTATAAAAGCCAAAAGCGGGGTTGAAGGAACGATTGTCAGGCTGATCCAATTAAGTTCTCAGCGTGTCTTCTCTGGATGACAGTATCATTTAATGAAAAAGTAAAAGTATTTGTTCGATATGAAATAATCGTTGACACTATCATATCGATGAAAGCATAAAATATATAAAAACATGAATATGAAAGTACGTATTTTCAAGATTGTAATTTAATAGATTCTTGCTCGCACAAAAGTTGATTGAAGAAGCGTTACATTTTGATAAACTTTACGATGCATTTTGAAAATGAAAAGTAATTTCCAAATTAACTCAGTGTAACTCGATGTTTGTGAGTTAATTGGTGAGAGAATATTAAAAATAAAATGAGAATTGATTCGGGCGCATTTTCATTTAATGCTACACTGAGAGAGTGCACAGGCGTATACATGCATGACATGCAGCGATTAAAAAATGAATGAGTTAGCCTAGAAAGCGTTTGAAAATAAAATGGAAGAGAACTACAGAAAAACAAATTATTTGGTTGCTTGCGAGGTGTTCGTGTGGTCATTAGTTGTGTGTCTGTAAGGGTAAGGGTAAGGGTTGAAGTGGGTGAATGTGAGTTAACAGACATAAAATAACTCACATGACGGAATGCCGTTTGATTTGTGTTGAATGGAGAATCAATCTCTGGGTAGCTTCTAAGTTGATGAATAAATTGATCAACGAACTTGTAAGCCTTCGTGAATTTTTTTTAAATAGGACGCGTTTTCGGGCTATTCTTGAGAGTTAGCTCTCCTAGCCAGCTCGTTAGATGAGTGAGTTGCATGCATTGATTGCTTTTTGATTGCGGGGAGAAATGAGACGAGCTGAAAGGTAGCATTTGTGAGGCGGCGGGTATGATATGCCAAGTTCCTTCTGGTCGCATTCTTGCTGTGGCATGAGAGATTGCTGATGAGGTTTTTCTCTGTAACGTTTCTCTGGTGTGCCTCCCGTTAAATGTGAATTACCTTATGCGGTTGCAATATTGCATAGGTCATTTAAGGGTCTCTTGTTGCTTACCTGGTGATGTTGATGAATACTAGGTGCTGCTGTTGTTGAATGATTTGCGGGCCATGGTGCCGTTACACTGTATTATCGCTAGTGCATGAGTTGCAAATGTTTGATGCGATTTTCATCATTAAAGCGCGCAGACACTTTACAGATTTAGCAAGTCAGATAAAGAAGAAGTTTTGAAATCTGCGGCTACAATTTAAAAACTGCTGGTGTCGCGTTGCTTACAGAAGAGTGATCCGATTGAGGGGAGAAGAGCTGCGCGACCTGGACGTTGAGCATCCCGTAGAGATTAGTTCATGCCTTAGTAAGAAGATTGTAAGCTCCTCGTTGATGGGGACTAGTGCTATCTGCGTCTGATCACGAAGTCGTTGGATACGGTCCGTGGTTGTTGTGGTGCTGTAACCCAAGATTGCACTTGCGTTGAAGAAAGTTAAGTATTGCAAAAGAAAAATATACCTATAGGGAATTCGAGGGTCACTCAGGAGTCACCATTTTATAGCGAGGTGAGGAGTCATTGCACGCGGTCTCCACTTTAAAGCACTTTATAATTACCCCGATTTATTGCGAGATGATCGTGTAAGGTTTCAGCACTTGGTGCTGTTCCTTCAAATCCTGCAAAGACGAATACTGGCTTTATATTTTATTCGGCAAGAGCTCTCTACACTAATTTGGTTACAAACTCAATTTCCACTTCTTGAAACAGGTTGAATTAGAATTAATTTAGAGCCCTATTTAATTATGAAATTTACACTAATCTTAACAAAATGAATTGAGATGGCTCAAGACAAGTGAAGGGGGGAACCTTTAGTGAATTAAAACCAAGTGTTCGTTGGTCAAATATGAAAAATACATATGATTTTCATTATAATTTAAAAAAATTTTTTTAGTGCACTTTGAGATGTATCTTTCAAAATTTGAGAGGTTGTATAATTTTGTTGTTTATTTTTTTTTTATTATTGTTTGCCACACTTTTGAAGAGTGTTTGTGTTTTTATCTGAAGAATTTCTGTATAGAAGTATTAGTGCTCTTTAGTTGCTCAACAAACAATTGCAAGCACAACGGTTGGTTTTAATCTCAACCACACCCGAGAGAAATTAATCCATGGGATTTTAAAATCAGGCGAATTAGGAGGCCATAAAGTGGGCCTGGTGAAGTAGTAGAAATTCTCGGACAACTTTTGATTCTTTCAGGAGGTATGGTCTTCCAGCAGCAAACATCTCCAGCAAAGATTTGACCAGAATCTCAAGGAGTTTCACATAACCATCTGAATTGAGTCTAAGACCTTACTTAAATATGTGGGGCGATATGAGGTCACCCTCATCTGAGACACATCCACAGACCATCACAGTTTGTGGGAACTTGTCGTCATGATACTTGGAACGTCTCATGGATTATAGGCAACCCAACCGTTGTTGTGAAACTGGTCCTGACAGAAGTTTTTTTCATCGGAGAAGAGCCAGATCGTTCCCGACTCAACATAATGCTTCATCTTATTCATAAGTTTCTTTTCCTTCGGCAAGCGGTTCTCCTTAGCCTTGGGCCTCGCTGTCAGAATTTATCCCTTCTACCTCCTGTACGAGTGGTAGCGAAGATCCCCAACTAGGATCAGCTTCATGGTGATGATTCTAACGCTCATCTCTCTCGTCAAAGCCCAGATTCTTTTGCTTAGGTTTGCCATCACCTTGTCCTGCAGTTGTTGGATGAATTCTGGTCTGCAGACGCAGTCAGAAAGCCAGCTGTGTTGCTTTTTGCTGGCCACACATTCATAGTCTCCGTTTCAGATATAGAGGTCACATCTTGCAGCTTTTGCAGTGTTAATAGAGCATTGAGCACCAATCATGATGCCGGCATTTTTATACCAGCCGTGTTCTTATTAAAGCTTGCTACATTGACAAAGGATGGAAGAGTGGAAGCTTATGACGCGAGTTTCATAGCAGAGGTTGGAAGATCTTACATTTGAAAAACTTCTAAGAAGTTTTGCGATACAAGAACAACCACTAGGAAACCGAGAAGTGGTAAGCTTAAAACAACTAGTCCCCCAAAATGTGAATTACTTAATTGATAAAATCTTCTCTCAAGAAGACGAATCATGGACTCATTTATTGAAAAGACAAATTGCAAATTATGTGAAAATTGTTAAGAGTTCTGTGTGACGTGTAGTGAAAACACGGAATCTAAAAGCATTCCAAAGAATTCCCACTTTAAGAAAAAACAATAATGTGAAGGATAAAAGGAAAGTAAGGTGCGGTTAAAAAAAAGGTTGATATTCCAGCGAGTAGGTTGTATCATGAGATATCAAGATTTTCCCCCAAACGTGATAAGATCTGTAATAGTTTCTTGGAACAATAAAATTGACGTTCATTTTATTGAAACCAAAAAAGCAAAAGTGAATTCATCAAATAACATAGAACTTTTTTGAACAATGTTGGTACCAGACTGTCGTCGTCTCTATCCAGAAAATGATTTTTGTATTCAGCATGATGTAGCATCTTCGCGTTCTAGTTATGCCATACAGGCGTTTTTGAATGATCATACACACAAATGTATTAGGAAGTATGTATGAGTGGCCGCCGCAAGGCCAGACTGCAACCTGATTGATTATTCGATATAAGAGTTGCTGAAAGACACGTTTTATTGCAAGCAGCGTGAAAAATTCACGGAACCTGAATTGAAAAAGCAAAATAATAGACTCATGGCAAGAAATTGACATTGAGGTATAACGAAGAATCTCGGTATGAATGAAAAGGTTCCGATTAGTTTGTCATCCAAATGGTGGTCCAATCGATCATTTGCTAAAATAAATAAAATAGTGATTTTCATTTTTACCGCTATTGTATTTTTTATATTGCGAGAAAGGTATATATAATATCGTTTACAATTTGTGACCATTGTGAGTCAAGGTATTGTGATATATATATATATATATATATATATATATATATATATATATATATATATATATATATATATATTTATTCTAATGTACCATTTTACTTGTATATTCCATTTCATTCTATCATTCAGCCATGATCGTGGTAGACGCAGGGTGAGCAAGAAGGGGGGCGGTGGGTGATAGTTTGACTGTGGGTGGGTGGCTAAACATCGGTGTTTCATAATTTGCTCGATTTCTCGAAAGACATCGTGGAGGAGGTGTATCAAAGGTGGTTTCACAACCTGTCTTGGGGGTGCTTTCAACATGTTCCTGGCGCACGAGTCCACCTTGCCACCTTTCATCTGGAACGAGCTTTCCGCCTCGCAGCGTCAGTATCCCCCGCCCTCATCCACACACCCCACTCACACAGAAACTATCCCCACCACCTCAAGCTCCTCCCACCTATTCACGTCCATTGGTGAATGAAATGGAATATACAAGTAAATGGTACATTAGGATAAGCTCCACATACTCCTAAGAATGGTCTCATATCATGGTCCGGAAATTCTAGTTCTTTTGTTTTTTTTATTTTAAAAAGACGAAAACCATCATAAAGCTTTGGAAAAGAACTTAATTTAAAGAAGGTGGTGAAGCGAGAGAAACTGAGCATGTCAGCAAAATATATAGACAGATTAGCTACATACTCGAGGCGATTTCTGATAGTATTCCTGCTTCCTGACAACAGTACATTCACATCCCTCGGCCACGGTATTCAAGATGTGTATCTGAAAGACAGACCCTTTGAGCTCCTGCTAAGGAATGCTCTCACTCTTATCGGCCGGAGTATTGCTCATCCGAGAATGTGAATGTATGTACATGTATGATTGGTCTATCGGTAGCATATATTTTGTTATCAATGGTATTTAGTTCAATGTAAGTCGTGAAAAACAACAAGAACATCTCTGCCAGATATGTGAGAGGGTGCTGAAGTGGTGAAGATAGGGTGTTAGAATTATGTATCGAAACGACAGATTTTCCCCCTACCCTCCTTTGTTTATCTACCCCAATTTATCTGGCTATTTTAATGCATTTCACGTTTCTCCATCGACTTTGCCCTTTTTTGGTCTTATTTTTTAAACTTCTAAACCTTGCCTCCGGTGGGTTTTATTGTTTGCTTCCCTTGCCAATAGATCTTTTTTGGGTTCCTTTCCTGGCCTTGAAACTATGGGGTTGGGTGCGTTTACAACTCCTTCCTTTGAGGAGTAAGGTGAGTTGGCCTTTCCTCAAACTGCAACAGCTGTTCCACTTTTAAAGAGCCAATGAGATAATAAAGCCTGTACAAACCCAGCGAAGAACAGTCAAACCCGCGTCCTCCCTTCCTTATTCACTCTTTTCTATCAAAAGCTATCCTTTTTAAATCTGCTTATCTATCTTTTCACCTGAAAGCCCTCGAAATTAAATTAGCGTGGTCTCTTTTCTTGAGGTAAGTTTTTAAATCAATTTTCATCGTGAGGTGAGAAGGCCTAATAGAGTCTGAAAGCAGAATATCCTCTGTTCAGATCTTGTTCAATACATCTAGCAGAAATGCCATGCATCATCGACCTAGGTGTCGACCATGGCATAGAGGACATGGTCCTGGCAATAAGCGGTGTTCCCTCATGAGCGAGAACGGAGCGCAAGTTTCTAAACGCAAACTTATCGTTGAAGGGTTCTCCGCCTCTAGAGGTAAAGTCCAGTCGGCGGCCTTCAGCGACATCCCGATGTGCATTGAATACTGGATAAGCAGCATTTCGGCTAGATAATTTGGATAAAGACGGTCTCGAAAGGCTCTGACAAGGACGCGGGATCCTGCGAAATCTTTTGGGCGGCGCTTATAGCACATGCATGGATATCGCTTCTGTCTGACGGCCGTCTAACAGTCAGCCGAAGACCAAATAAGTGGAGGGCATGCAAAACGACTAGATGTTCTAGGAATAGTAGTTAGGCCCACAACGACGAGCTTGCCACCCACCTAAACCCCTCGACTGAGACAGAAAGATCAGTTATTTCCTAACTTTCCAAGCACTGCCAGGATGTTTTTTAAGGATACAGTGGTCCATAAAATGATAGTTAAAGTGAAAATTGATCCCTACTATGGAGGTCATCGACCTCCCCCACCCAAAATCAGGTTGTGTATCCGGAGAGCACAAGAAAAGATAAAGACAGAAAAATTAAGCCTTTCTCGGGCAGTGATGCGTAAGCTCACCCACATTTAGGACACTTATTTCCAGCTCGCCGATCAAGTCAGCAAGGGCCTGAATCCTGGGATTGATAGAGTAGTATCCGCAGAGGTGGTGTCTACTACCGTTCAAATCCTTAAGCAAGTAAAGGGGCTTCGACCACTGATAAACGGCGTGGCGGAAGTCCACCCTGTCGAAGTCGGCTGACGGTGGAATGTAGGCAGAAATAACATTATACCTCCTATCCAGGTGCAGCTGCACTGCTACTCCCTGAAAGGGGTTATTTAAGGCAAAGAGAAGAACGAAGACTTCATGCCTGCTGTAGAACGCGCATCCTCCAGCCCGGCAACCATTATGTGGTGATGGGCTCGACAAACCCTTATACACCGGAATGGTGTGCAGGGAGCACACCTGGGAATGGGAGGACACCAACCTCCGTATCTCGCATCAGTTGGGCTGGAATCCACGGCAATTCCATTTAAGGAATACGCCCTCCAGTCCTACCTCGAAGGAGATGCGAGGGCCCTCTTCGAAGAAAAGACCAGCACGACAATGGCCTTACACTTCACAGACGCAGAAAACCGGGTGCTATTAGCTGTACAAGATGCTGCCGCCTTCGAGGAGTTATCAACGGAGGTTCGGCTCGCTTGCGCGTCTTTTTCTCCCTCTGCCTCGAAACCAATGTCGGGTGGGGGCGTAGGATCCAAAGCTCCTTTGATGCTGTCATCCTATTGTAGTACAGCTTTAGGAGTCACTGAAGACGGCCTCAACACAACCTTCGTGGGATTTGCCTCCTGTGACACGGTGGAGGCGCTCGGCAATTTCGCCTTACTGGAAAGGGTCAAGCAGGGGAGGAAGTGGAACACTGTTTTAAGCGGAGGGCAGCTCTATCAGGGGCGTTCCCAGGGGGAGAAGGGTAGAACGCATAGGTTTCTGAATGGGCACAGAAGCGACCGTGCTTGTAGGCCTGGAAGGGCCGGTAGCATATGGTGCCTTTTTATTATCGAAGCTTAAAATGTCCCATGTAGCCCTAGGCAAGGCAGAAACAAGTCTTAGCCTCGCGAAACGAGAGACAACCCTCAGCCTAAACGGCCAAGACCAATTTCTCGAAATACGCATACATTGCCTAGAGAAAGCAGGTTACCACCCTCCGAAAATGACATATTTGGCCATACACGTTAATGATTTATCGTGTTTGTCTTTTGAGCCACTTACACAGACTTCAGGTAAACCCGATTTTGCACTTCTACATGAACGATTCATATGGTCGAATCGGTAGGAGTAGTAGCATCTCTGCGATAGTAGCACAAATGGCTTCACACGGTAGCGATACGAACCGGTATGCCCTTAATCAGGGATTTCTCACGATCTAACATGACGAAGAGGGTAGGGGTAGGTCTCGATCCCTCTTCCCTGTTTTCTATTCACATGTCTGAGATTGACCTCGCCTTGGTAAGCCAAGTCTTCAGTGGGGTCTTTTAATGAGTAGTCCACGAGTTCCCTCGCATAAACCACTACTTTCACGATGTTCATGTTAGAGTGCGCCATCACACTCACAGGCAAACCACCAAGTGTCCGAATGACATTAATCATAGCCACCTCGGAACGGTCCAGCCCATTCCCCAGAAAGTTCTCATCCGAGAAACAGGTCACCTTCGGCTTACTACTAGTTAGTCCAGCTAAAGTTCTCCTTTAATGAAGTATGTGGCCTTTAAACAACTTGCTATCAGTAAATTGAATAACTAAAAAGCGTCTGAAGTCACCAGGCTCAAAATTGACGTAGTATCAGAATGAGGGGCCCCGACATAATCGAGGCTCCACAGATTGCACTTGAGTGGAGCCAAAACAACAGTAGACCCATTTATCTCCGAAGAGAGGGAGAGGAACCCCTTGTTCTCTTTGATTATTTCTTCTGGCTTTTCTTCTCCTTTGGATAGGCGGGCGAGGAATCAACCTGATTCTTACTTCCAGCGGAAGGGGCTATCGAGGCTGGATGGACCAGTTTCGGCCTAATCTTTTTCAGGAAACAAGAAGATTCTTGGCCGTCAATGGGGGTCCAGGCGATAGAGAGGCTCCCTGCTCGCCTTTTGAGTCCTCGGGTGGCCGTACCGCCTGAGGAGTAGATTAAACAAGGGTGAACTCAGATTTCCTGTTTGGCATCGATCCCCTGTTCGGCCCGATAAAAGACTGATATCTTGGACGGGGGCACCTCCTGGATCATTTTAACCTCAGAAGTGGCCTCCAATTGGCCACCCCAAGGTGTAGGGTATCCCGACCAGAAACATAGGGCCCATAACTTGTCACGAACGTCACTAGAGCCGGCACTTAGACCCGCATTAAGAAAAAAGGGAAGCGGGCATGCCAACTCCTATCAACTTGACAAACTTGGGGCTTAAGGGGCGCGTGAGCAAGGCCCATGGGACGATGACATCTATTACCTCTCTAAGGGAGTTGTGGTGTCTCACTTGACCCGAGCTGTAGGGATTGGGGCCGAGGCAACACGTCCAATTCCTTGCTCTTTTTCTTTGTGGGCCCCTTAGAAATAAAAAGGAGAGTCGAGGGGAAGGAGCTCTAAAATGCGTTAAGGTGAAAACGTAGGGGTTTTATTAATTAAAGGAGCTCATCTGGCGACTGCCTACCTGGGCGTAAATTACCGTACTCGACCCAGCCTACCCAGTAAGGGACTCGGCAACTTTTCATCTTGGCCGCCGTGCTGACGGGACTCAGCACCCCGTCCGACCCCAGATTAGCCTCTTCTTCTTGCTTCAGACACTTGTGTTTCCCTGCTGTTTCCTCGCTTTTCATACAACATCTCCAACAACTTTCTCTGGTCATCCTCTAATTTCACAGGGTAGACGCTGACCTTCTTCTCAGCCAACCATCCCGGATCAGGGCTAAGGACGAGGGGACAATGTTCCCTCACCCCTGAGCTCCGGTTTGAGATGGTGGTTTTTAACAACCTGCTTTATCCCCACCCAAACCGTCCTGACATCCCCTTTCCTTCTCACTTCACCATCTATCTTTGTTTTTACGCCGTGCCCAAGGTGGAGCCACCAGGCGGGAGGCGGGAGGGGTGGCCTTAAATAGCGGCACCTGGCTCTGCCAGGCCCGTACGCACCCCTTGCAGAGCGGGCTACTGCGAGGGGTAATAAGCTATTGCATCCCGTAATAAAAAGAGGGTAGCCATGCCCAATGATGAGTCAAACAAAAAAATCCCTTTAATTCCCCCTGTTTCATCGACGGAGCCACCCTCGGGCAGCTCCACAGAAAAAATGGAGGTCCTCCTCCCTGTGCTTGCGCAGGGAACCCTCTAAATTTCTCTCCTTCGCCTACGGGTGTAGGGGACTTCCCCTCACCCCCATCTCTGGAGGTGCTTTCGGGCACCTCCCTCTTCCCAGCGGCAGTACCCCCTTTTCTTTCCACGGGGACTGCAAAGAAAGCCAGCAGGCAGCCCATAGCCGACCGCTCCCCATTCAAGCGGCTCGTTAGGGCAAACCCCTTAGGGGGGAGAGGAGCCGGGATCCTTCGGTCGCTTCCCTCAAAAGACCTGCTGGCAAGAATATTGAAACCTTGCGGTGATCAAAGCCTGTGCCTGCCCACACGTAACTAGAGACAACTCTGTAAACGGGACCTGTGATCTCCTGGGGAGGGGGGAGGGGCAAACTCGAGGCTCCCTCTGAGATAAACGTGTTGCTTGAAGCAACCTAGCCTCAGATGGTAGGGTCTTCCATGGGAGCGAATCCGAGCTCGGCGCGAAGCACCGAACCCGAATCCACCCCTATGCAAGGTCCTCCTCAAGCGGTTAGGGTTTTCGAGGCAGTACAAGGAGAGGGGGGAACTACTCCGACCGGTGCCCCTACGACTGCCAAGACCTTCTCTATTTCGAAGAAGGACCTAGTTGAGGCCGGTTCACACGGCCTGGGGGCTCTTGCCGGCGAATGGGAGAAGCTGATTTATTCCCCGCCCTCCTCTACATAGGAGAAAAAGAACAGAAAAAAGACTAAAAAGACTCGGGGCTCTTCTCCATCCGCGGAGGCTGCGAGGACGGATGGATCTGCTGCTTCGGTAAGCAACTAAGCCAAGATCGGCACATCCAAAACCTCTGCTCCCCCGGGTGCGGAGCCCCCGACCCCGACTACGGCCAAAAGTGCGCAGGGCGGAGCCTCGATAATATCGGGGCCCCTCATTCAGAGGTTACCTGGCTTTTTTGAGTGCACTGGCTTCAAATACTTTTTAGTTATTCGCTCCACTGATGGCAGCATGTTGGCCAAGGACAACATGATCCATCAGAGGAGAGCATTAGCTAGTATAATTGGTAGAGAGCCGAAGGTGACCCGTTTCTCTGACGGGAGTCTTCTGGCGAATCCCTCTGAGGCGGCCAAGATAAGTGCTCTTCGTACACTTGATGGAATCCCGGTGAGTGTGACGCTGCACTCTACCATGAACTTTGTGTAAGGAGTAGTTTATGTGAGGGCACTCGTTGACTACTCCATAGAGGACATCACTTTAAAGCTGGCCGACCATGTGGCGGTCAAGATCGAACGTGTGATGAGAAAACAGGGAGGGGCCTCGAGACTCACCCCTACACTCTTCGTTACGTTCGACTGTGGCAACTCCCTGAATCGGTGCGTGCCGGTTGGTAACGCTACCGCGTGAAGGCATTTGTGCCACTGCCACGGCGGTGCTATTACTGTCACCGCTTCGGCTATACAAATCGCTCAGGTAGATGCGCAAAGTTGGGGTCACCCGAAGTATGTGTAAATTGCTCCAAGGCCGCACACGATAAGTCCAAATCGTGTGTGGCCAAGTGTGTCAATTGCGGAGAGCCGCATCCCGCTTTTTCGAAGAAATGTGGTGCATATCTCCTTGAGAAAGAAATCCTGGTCGTTCAGGCCCAGGATCGAATCTCATTCTGCTAGGCTAAGGACTTGGTCCTGGCGCGCCCGGCTCTGCCTGGTACGTCTTATGCCTCAATAGTTAGAAAGGCACTCTCTGGTCCTGGCCCATCCAGGCTAACAAGCACGGTTGTTTCCTAGACCATTCGGAGCGCTTCTGCGGGTTCTACTCAACCCGGGCGCTTTCCTGGTAAAGCTGGTGGCACAAAGGATCTACACCCACCCCCGACTGAAACCAGCATCCATCCTTTTCCCCAGCGTAACCGTTTCCCGTAAGACGAAACGGCCACGCGCCTCCACCGAGTCGTTAGACTAACAGGAGGCAACATCCCTGAAGTTGGTCGCCAGGCCATCTTCTTGGGTTATCAAAGCCCACGCCTAGTGGTGGCAAGAGTGGCTCGGAGACGGTGTATCCTCGAAAAGAGGGCCCCCCCCGCCTCCAAAGCCGTAACGCCCGCCTAAGGTTTCGAGGCGGAGGGAGGAAAAGACTCGCATGGCGAGCCCAACCTCCCCCAATAAGTCCTTGAAGGCGACAGCGCCTTCAGAGCTTTGTACGGCCAACAGCGCCCGGGGTTCTGCCTCCGGCAAGCGTACGGCCATTCCCGTGAGGGTCTTCTGTTCGAAGAGGGCCCCCGAGTCTCCTCCCAGCTAGGCATGGAGGGCATATTCCTTCAATGGAATTGCCGTTGACTCCGGGCCAACTGGGAGGAGCTGCGGAGGCTCGACTCGTCCCGTTCTCCGTTAGTTATTTATCTACAGGAGCCATACTAGGAGCGTGTCCCCTGCCCACCCTCTCGGGGTATAAGGGATTAGCGAGCCCACCACCAAGTGATGGAGGACGGGCTGGGGGATGCGCGGTTTACACCCGGCATCATATCTTCGTTATTCTTTTTACTTTAGATACCTCCTTTCAGGCAGTGGCTGTGCAGCTTCACCTGGATAAGAGGTATACTATAATTTCTGCGTACATTAAACCGTCAGCTGACTTCGACGCGGGGGACTTCCGCCGCGTGGTGGCACGGTTGCCGAGGCTCTTTCTCTTGCTTGGAGATCTGAACGGCAGGCATCCTCTCTGGGAAGATTACTCAATAAATCCCAGGGGACAAGTCCTTGCCTATCTGATCGCTGAGTTTGAGATAGGTGTCCTAAACGTGGATGAGTTTACGCATCACTGTCCGAGAACCGCTTCATTTTCTTGCCTTGACCTATCTTTGTGCTCTTCGGATGCACAGCCTAATTTTGATTGGGGGGGTGGTCGATGACCTCCATGGTAGTGATCACTTTCTCATTCAAATATCATTTTCAGGGCAACTGCCGCCTGAGAGACCACCTCGGTGGTGCTTGGCGCGGGCGCGGTAGCCTGCATTTCAGGAAATGACTGAATTCTATATCTCAGCCGAGGAGTTTAGGTCGGTAGATGAGGCCGTTGAGTTCTTCTCCGGCAACCTCATTACCGCGGCCCTGACTACTATTCCCAGAACGTCTGGATTTTTGCACGCCGACCACTCCCGTGCTGGTCGGCCGAGTGTGAGACGGCCCTTAAACAGAAGCATTATGCCTACATGCGCTATAAGCCCCGCCCAAACGACTTCACTGTCGGTTAATTTCGTCGGGCTAGGGCTAGGTTCCGGTATATTTCAAAGCACGCCTGCTGCTCTTCTTGGCGGGCATACGTCTCTTCACTTAACGGGAAGACCCCTCTAGCAGAGGTGTGGAGGCGAGTCAAAAGGATTCGGGGGAAGTTCTCGCAGGAGCCCTCTCCCGTTTTCCAGGAGAATGATCCTGCAATCTCGGAACCTACGTCGGTGGCGTAATCCTTCGCGACCGCTTTCTCCGCATTCTCTAGCCGGGATGCTACTCTGCTAGCATTCAATGCACGTCGTGATGTCGCGGAAGGCTGCCGGCTGGACTTTACTTCCAGAGACGGAGAACCCTTCAACGGCAGATTTACTCTGAGTGAGTTGCGTTCCGCTCTTGCTTCGTGCGTTGACAACACCCATGGTCCGGGTAATGTCCCGTACGCCATGCTTCGACACCTGGGTGAGCGAGGCATGGTCTTTCTCTTAGATTTGTTCAGCAGGGTCTTGGTGGAGGTTCTCCTTTCGGATTCTTGGCGAATCGCAACTGTGCTCGCCTTTCGCAAACAGGGTCGAGATCACTCTACTCCAGCCGATTTCCGCCCAATCTCTCTAACTCTCGTGTGCAAGTTGATGGAGAAATTGGTAAATGTTTGATTAGCCTTTTTCCTTGACAGCGGAGGCCCTCTGTATTCTGCACAGTGCGGCTTCCGCAAGTTTCACTCAACGTTGGATGCTCTGCTCCGACTGGAAAATGCATTCAGTGAGGCCTTCCTTCGTAGACAACACTTCATCACGGTGTTTTTCGATCTAAAGAAGGCCTATGATACCGCATGGCGATACGGTATCATGGAGAGTCTCCACACGATGGGGTCGAGGGGACGCGTCCCAATCTTTATATCTGAATTTTTGCGAGATCGTTGATCCCGCGTACGGGTGGGGGAGCCCTCTGCGGCCCAATGGAGCAGGAAGAGGGTGTCCCACAGTAAAGTTTCCTCAGTGTCACACTCTTTCCCCTGAGAATCAACGGCATCACCTCGGTGCTGCCGGAAGATGTTCTGGCTACGCTCTACGTGGATGACCTTTCGATCTCTTGGCGCGGCCCAGATGCCTAAGAGCTAGGTATAGCTCTCAGGCTGGTGGTGCCCCTGGTTCTGCCCAGGACACCACCCTGGAAGGTACCACATTTGTCTATTTCTCGCCACACCTCTGCTTCCAAAGATTGTACAGCGCCGGGAGTATTGCGTTCGACCTTTTTGGAGCACACCTCGTGTCACACGGGAACCGTGCCAGCGTATATGCATGGCTCCAAGTCCGAAGAGGGGGTTTGCTTCCACGCCCTATCACCTCTGTTTAAAGTCAGCGGGGCTCTGCCAGGCACTGCGTCTGTCTTCACGGCTGAGCTGCTGGCAATACACCACTTGGTACGGGAGATTACGCGACGTGCCCGGTTTGAGACCGGATTGTGATCTATAGCGACTCACAAAGCGCCCTGGGTGTTCTCAGGGCATTGGAATCTCCGCATCCCCTGGTTCGCGATGTCCGTGTCGCCACGGCTTTGGCAAGCCGGGCGATTTCGAGATTATCTTCTGCGTGGTCCCTGGACATGTAGGAATTGCGGGGAATGAGCGCGCCGATAAGGGCGCCAAAGAGTCCACGAAGATTATGCGATTGGACCAGTGTTTCGCTCTTCCTCACACCGACTACATGGCAGGAATACGTGCAGCTCTTCGGTCTGCCTGGCAAAGAAGATGGGAGACGGTCGAAGGGATCTTAAAGTTGCGTGCCATTGCGCCGCAACTGTTCCCACGCACCTATCCCCCAATGCCGCGACGGCTTCAGGTCGCTTTCTGTCGTCTCCGAATTCGACACACACTCGTGTGACGCATCACCATTTGATGGAGCGCTCGCCTGCGCCCTATTGTAACGACTGCGTTGTCCCCCAGACTGTTCGGCACATTCCAGTACCGTGATGGGCAAGGTCGCTACCACCTGTCCCTTGTGCTCGGGGCGGGTTCGTTCACACCGCCCTGTGGACTTTTAGACTTTTTGGAGGAGGCCGGCCTTCTCCCCGTTATTTAATATTAAAATATGGATCGCGGTCTTCTTCGGCGGGAAAGGGCGGGCCTTCTCCCGTCGATGGAGCTCACTCTATATTTTTTCAATTCGTTTGTTTTTTTGTTTGTTTTTTTGCTTTTTGTTTTTTTTTTGGTTTTTTAATTTGGCTTTTAATATAGCCTAAATACAGCCTAGCTTGAGTACGGCAACTTATGCCCTATAAGGCAGTCGCCAGATAAGATAATAGAAAAAAATAATCGACCCAGCCTATTACTAGGCTATAGTAAAAAACAAATAAGAAAAAAAATAACAATAGGTAAATAACAAATAACAACGATAAAAAATGACAAAGGCTGTTTGTTACCCTCATAAAAGCTAAACTCTTACTGAATGAGTTCCAGGTCAAGTAACCTAAATTGGTGGGGTCATTAGCCCTTAGAAACACTTTCAACTCTGTATCAATTCATCTGAAACGCACTGTAATTATGAATGGAAATTCTAAAAATGATTTCTTCGTCAAATTTATATTCATTTTACATTAATTTGCGCCAATCCGTCATTTAACTAATTGCAATGAATTTATATTCGTGTTTGATTAAATCAATGCAATGGGTCGAATTGCTTCAGACGGAATAGAGTTGGGGAATATTGGGTTGTTTTCAGTGACTCGAGGACTCGTCTTGGTTAGTCGCTGCTGGTACATGAAAAGTAGTTTTTTTTAATAAATTTAAAGTTAAAAACAACGAGAGCATATCTCGTAGAAAGTTTGTAAGGAGAGATCTTTGAAGAAATTGGTGAAGAGAGAGGAAGCGAAAACGTGTCGAAGATATACATAAAACCGGGGCGCGGCAGAGGAAGGGACACTGAGAGAAGGATTTAAAAGTCTCGGTTCCGAACCAAGGTTTTCGAATTGTCACATTGGCGCAATTTTTCTGGGTCAACAGCGGTAGGAGAGGAATGCGATGGGCTAGAAGACCCGGATCGAAGGGATCCTTGTGAGATTTCTTCAATACTATTTTCATCGTAAGATCTTTGATCTTTTCTGTGAAAATGAAATATAAAAATCTAAAAAAGTAATAAGATTTCAAATATTTTAAGTCACACCGTCACACTGAATCAACCACGTTTGGGCGACTATCTTCATCCCCACGAAGTGACTATATCCATTAGACCAATCTACCAACCCTAAAACTAACTGTATCAATTGTGTATTTAGATCAAGTCCCCTGCTTAGCGTGAATGAGGAGCGTTCCCCAGGCATGCTCAATGTAGTGGCTCCTCGTTGCTATAGTAACCGCATATCATCACTATGGCGAAGATTTACTCGAATCCCATTTTTCTCGGGAGAACAACCCAGTAATTGAGGGAAATATAGGGAAACACTTCTCCAGGTAGGAAAAAATAGGTGGGGGGGTAAGAGAGGTCCCAGCAAGGGAAACTGGAATTAAAACTGATTCTCCAGACAGAGACGGAAATTGGATTAGCAATACTAACGGATCACGAGGGAAAATATGAATCAATTCCGAACTAGAGAGTTGCGCACAACTCCTGAGAGTTTCAAGTGGTCTCTTATTTGTACCACACAAGCTATTTACCTTCCTGGCATTTTTACTTACCTTAAATTTATATTTTGTCCTAAATTCCTTTTAAATAAAGGGATTTACTTTAATTATAAGGCTGAGTTAGGATTACGAGAGTTGCGCACCCTCCTGGTCATGAGAGGCTTAATTAATATCTTGATTAGTCGCAAATCTATGGTAAATTGTGTTAATTGGTTGCCCTACTATACCTTGGAGGGGCGAGCCAACCAATAGTTCCTCTCATGTTGCAGATGGTCCACCTGCTGGATGGTGTTCGACTGCAATCGAGCAACTGCTTGGATGCGAGGGAAGTACTCCAAGAACCCCCCAAGCAGGTGACACGTGTGGTGCGCCATCGCCCTTATACCGGCATCTACTTCGAGGCCGTCCCGACCAAGAGAAAAGTAAGCTCTAGTCAAGCTCCAAGAGGACACACCAACGGATCCACCCACAGGTTCACCACGGGCAGAAGCCCAGTTCTGGAAAACTCGTTCCCTCCGAATCCCATCCCTCCAAGCGGCGAACCGGATGGCAAGAAGATAGAGAAGCAGTTGGATGAGGTAGTCAAAAGGGTAGCCATCATTGACACGAAGCTGTCAAATCTTCAGGAGGAGCTCGAGAGTAATTCCTTCATGAGGCAGACAGAGGAGCTCATGGCTTCAGCTTCTGAAAGCTACAGGATCGGGATTGGCCTCGGCGACCGTCTGCAGGCTGTGGAAAAGGTTTTGGTATATCCTGATTTTGTCATTTTTTTGGTTAATATTTAAATAAAAAGTGAAAATGTGATAGGTCCGTTTATGCGTATAACGCATCAGTCATTGTGATGCTCGTTCATATTTGGACATTTTACGGAAAGTTTTGGTTGTGACAACAGTAGCTAGGATGATGTCAACTACCATTTCTAAAGTCGGTGTTAATTCTTCCATTACATTTTGTTGTTAAATACAGCAACAGGATTTGGGCCATATCGAAAATTCCGTGAAAGACGTTCGTAGTTCGCTGGAGGTAGTGACCCGACGACTGGAAATCCACGCTGAGTCCTCCAATCAGAAACTGGCTTCTCTCAACAAAGAGGTGTCTTCCGTGAAGTCCGCCATCGAAAACCTGAGCAAAGATGGGTGGTAAGCTATAATCAAGAAGGATCCCCTTCAGCCTTCTTTGTTGGATGGGGCTACAGTCTATTCTGATCATGGAAATATTTTAGGATGCTTTAAGAACAGATATTCCTGTCGTAATGCAACAGGAGAGGATCTAACTAGGAGAAAATTACATGCTAGCGTTCTTTATAACCGAAAATCATACAATGGTGGTTACTTGTGCCAGAAAGAAAGTTGTGTAACACCACTGATGGGACAAAAGAAGGCCAGAGTACTATCAGGTGATCGATACCTTAAGATGGTAGAAGGCCAAGCTTTCTTGAAAAACGGAATATAAATATATGGAGATTTTAAATAATTATTACTACGCCAAATAAACGAGCTAGTAAATACTGTCTCTCGGTGGTTTGTGTTTGGTGAGAAATTTGAAGGCATTTTTTTGACTCTAGAAATCCTCTGATTTAAGGAGGATAGTTATTAAGTAAGAAGCAAGCTAGAGTAGACAGGCGAACTCGAGACTACTTCGGCAATTTTAATTGAAAAGAATTTTGAATATATTCATCCTTAATCTCATTCTCTGTCCTTACCCCATCCTGTCATCTGCAGCCCCATCTGCCACATGAAAAAAGTTAAATCCCAATGGCCGGGGGACCAAAAAGGATAGAAGTCCTGTTGTCTTTACGAGGTAATATTAAATAGTAATAGTAATCTCACCTTTTTCAGCAGTACGAACAGATCTTCCAATGACTCGCAAACGAATTCCTTTGCAATATCTGAAGAATGCGCTTTACCACTGGCTGAACTGAATGAGAAGTCGGATGAGGTAACAACTTGATCCTTGTTTTCTTAGGCTCAAGTTGACGCAAGTTCATTAATCCTTGTTCTCTTAAGTTCAACTTAAAGTACTCATTTGTGCTTGGCGTCGGAATCTAGTGTTTGCCCCCATTACTAGTTTGCCATTGACACATAATTATCTCGCGCTACCTTTATATGCAGATTCTACATTACATGGTTAGGACGGAGGACCTAGAAGGACTCGATACGGAGCTACTGAGGGAAGAGCAGCAATCACAAAAGGTCGCATTGGATAGCTTAAGAAGAGTGGTGGAAGAAAGGTCATCGCAAATTTTCAAGAATTTGCAGGAGGTAATCTACTCTTGGTCGGTTCTAGTCCATAGAAAATTTACAATTAGGTTGTTTGACAGGCTTATTGATTTCTCGAACTAACGCAGGTGAAGAAGGATATACGTCGAGTTCGTTTCAACCGCAACGAAGTGAATCCCGTCGCTCTCCTGCAAAAGACAACCAGTAATGGAGGTCGCGTTGACAGATTGGCGAATGCGTCCAGTCCACCATCAGACATCTTGGAGGAGGTACCCTTATTTATAGCCCGTCTGAATGACCGGATCGTAAGGGATGGTCAGTGACGACCATAAAAGGGGCAAACAGAAACTAAGCAAGATGAAATTTAAGAGTCATGAGCAAGGGCACGCTTTCAAATGACCAACTTATCAAGGAGATCATTCAACTCTCAGTATTATTATTATTAGTAATATTAATAGTAGTAGTAATAGTAATAATAATAGTAGTAGTAATAGTACTAATAGTAATATTAGTAATAGTAATATTAACAGTAGTAGTAATAGTAACAGTAGTATTAAAAATAGCAGTAATGATAACAGTAATAGTAACAGTGATAGCAATAGTAGTACCAGTAGTAGTAGTAGTAGAGAAGGATGTAAACTATCTAGCTATTGAAATACATTATAAACATTTTATTATTATTATTATTATTGACAGCAGGTTCTGGCAGAGGGAGACGAGCCGAGTGGAGACTCATCGAACGGAGTTCGAGCCCGTCATGCCGGGCTAATTTTCCCCCCTAAGCACAAGAAACCAGTGGAGTCCGGATTCCTCTCCACTATCGATTCGGATATAAAGGTAAATCCATCGCCTTCTTTTGGAAAATTGTTAAAATCCTTCGTAGTAAAAGGTTCCCTCGGCAAAATAGGTTCACGTTTAAATGCTTTAAAAGTCGCTCCTTCGGCGCAATGTTGCAAACTCCCTCCCTTCTCACCGCCTTGAGTAGGCTTCTCTTTCACTATTCTTGCTTGTTTACGAATTCTTTTCTTGGCAACCATTCCTTCGTCGGTTTCCTCTTTGAGGATAACTAAAGAAAATAAATATTTGCTCTTTTCGAAAACGAAAAATGGTGGCCATTAAGCTAGAGTATCTATTGACTAAGAATGTGAAAAAGAGTGAAGCCATTTTGAATTAATAAGACTGACAAGCAAAGGGGATACCAAAGATGGAAAACACGTAGTAGCGAAACTGGCGAAACCACATTTAGTCCACCTATCTCCAAATATTCGATTAGTTCGGCACGGACCTGACTCCTGGAATTGGTCCTGGTGACTCTCCAGACAGATGCCTAGCATTCAACAGCCGAGGAGCAGAAAGGGTCTGGGCCACCGTGCTGTGACGCGGCGGAAGTCCCTCCAAGTCGAAGTCAGTTGACTGTGGAATGCAGGCAGACATAAAATTATACTTCCTCTTCAAGTGTTGTTATACTGCCACTGTCTGAAAGGAGGTAATTAAACCGAATGAAAGAACGGAGACATCATGGCGAGCGCAAAACACCCATCCTCCTGCTCGGCCGCGATCCTTTGGAGGTGGAGTCGCAAAACTTTTATACCCCTATAGGGTGGGCAATGGACTCGCACTCGGTATTCTATCATGTAGATAGATATCTAACGAGAAGGGAAGAAGACGAGCATCCGCAGCTCTCCCCAATTGACCAGGAGTCCACGGCAATTTCAGGGAAGGAATATGCCCTCCAGGCTTAGGAGGGGGGGAGATACGGGAGCTTTCTTCGAGGTGAAGACCCTCACGGCGGAGTGGCTTCGGAGGAGGAGTTCCCACGTTTGGAGGGTACCACGTCTACGAGTCGCCTACTCCAGCTTCGGGTGGGGGTATGGCAGCCTTTCTCCCTGGAGACTGCATAAGAAACCCCCTAGGGGTTTCTTATGCTGTCTTCGGGGGCTTTCTTTCTGTTTGTCTAACCATTCGGTTGAGGCGCGCGGGCGTTTCATCCTACGGGAAACGCTCAGGCTGGGGTTGCGGGTGGCCTGATTTTATCCGAGGCCAGGCACGAGCCCGTTACAGTTTGCGACAGGACCAAATCCTTAGACTTCAAAGAGAATCGGTCGGCAGCCTGAACCACCAGGGTTATCTCGGCTAGAAGATACACACTACGTTGCTTCGAAGAGCAGGATGTGGCTCTCTGCAATTCATACACTTGACCGTACATAATAAGGACTTATCGTGCACGGTCTTGGGGCAATTGGTACAGACTTTGGTTAAACCCTACTCTGCATGCATACATGAACGATTTGTGTGGTCGAGGCGGTGTCAATGGTAGCACATCTGCGGCTGTGGCAGTAATGCCTGCCTTGATGTGGTAGCAATACCAAACACTACACACCGATACAGGAAACCTGGCACAATCAAACTTGAAGAGTGTAGAGATGTGTCTCTTCAGGGCAAAACCCATCTTCCCATAAATTGCGCTTCAACGCCTAGGACCTCTACAGTTATGGACTTCTGCATCCTGCGGGCGTTGTTTACAGAGGTTCTAAAACCTGTGTTCTGACTCAGCATGAGGTAGCTTGACAGATTTTTAAGCCTAGTGAAAATAGAGAGGCGAAAGTCGTAGTAAAAAGTGAATGCTTAGAAAGATGAAAGGAGAAACGCACCGCTTCCACAGTCCACTGTCAAAGAGTTCGATTCAACCCAATGAGCGGTGCCTTCCCTATTGTACTCAGGTGCTGAAAAGGTGTAGTTCCTCTGGATACCGGGTGTAACAGTCTACAGAGGGTAGTCCCCCCCCCACCCTACAAGCACTCGAGGTGGGAGGACGTGCTCGTGCTCGAAGTTTCAGTTATAGCAGATGTTGTAGTCCCGGCTACAACCCAGTGAGCAGGGCCTTCCCTGCATGCATTCAGGCAGGGGTGTGTGTTCCTCTTCCAGATACGTGGAACAGGCTAGACAGAGTACGCCCCTGCGGAGATCAAATTGGAAAGGTGTATAGAGAGGTAATTTGGATGCCTCGTGAGTTGTCTCTAAAGAATCCAATTTAGATTCAACAATATGCAACAACTTGCAAATCTGGAATGAAAAATACACATTTTCATTAGGTTACTTGAACGCTTTACCAGTAGGTAAGCAAAACTAATGAAGAGATTGAAACAACGCTAAAATAATTATTTTATTCAAAGGAAACACATTTTGATTATAGACTGATATAACCTTTTTCACGATCGGAAAACTTTGTTGCCAATCAGGGAAATCGAGTTTTATAATTAATAAATTTACGAAAAATACTTCCCGGTACTACTACTAATAAAATATGCTCTGAACTACGAACTTGAATGTTTCACTCTGGATCATCTAAGATACAAAAGTACCCTTCCCGCCCCATCACCATTTGAAGATATATGTACGAGTATATAATTGGGTCGCTGCTTCCTTTTTTTAATGACAGGTGGAAGAATAGGCCGAGGGGTGGTTGGAGTTTTCCTCGACTCATATGTATATATATATATATATATATATATATATATATATATATATATATATATATATATATATATATCATTATCCCGAGAATGCGGAGGGGTGCCGTACTACTCCTAATACTTCGTTCGGCCCGTGCCTTGAATGGGTTTATTGACTCAAGAGTGCTTAGAGGTTGGCTACAGAGGGATTGGAATGAACTTTGCCAGCAAGCAACCCAAAGGAAGTTAGATACACAACAATATGATAATGAACACTAAACAAGAATATATATATATATATATATATATATATATATATATATATATATATATATATATATATATACAAATAAGGTGCTTTGAGAGATAAATTAATAAGTGAATCTCGGATATCTCACTTGGCTTGTAAATAACTATTCACTATGTAAATCCCTATACACTTGTAATGTTGGTAAGCTTCGCGGTGAAGTTGGGGAATGCGAAAGGGAAGGGTTATCTTGGAACATGATGTTCGGGTGGCGCTGGTGAGTGAAGGTGGTAAGATAAGCGATGGAGACGATGAGGTAGGTTCTCCAGGGACCGACCTGATCCCACAATTCCGTCACGATTCTGCTGGAAGAAGGCAGTAACGGGAGCTTCTTGTTAAAGAGGGCCCCACGCTTGTGAACTCTGAGGAATCTTGGGTGCCTCTGTGAGGAAGGGGGGGGGGGGGGTGAAGTGACCTATCGACGCGTAGGGTCACGGAGAAAAGCCGGGATGTAGATTTCTCGCTTAGGGAACCAGAGTAAGGCTGTTTGTAGCTTCGGCTCTGACACGTGAGTACGAGCTTGGGTCCGCACTGACTTGCAAACCAACGGGATAAGGAGCCTCCCTAACTGGGATTGATCTCCTCTCTAAAGACTTGGTGCTTCGACGATTTACCACTACACCGATAGATGGCAATTCCTCCCCTGCCAGACGCTGTGCAAACTCTATTCTCGAGGGTTAAAAGAATTCATCTTTTATACTCGAAACTCGGGAGAGGTTCACATGGCTCCGGAAGTAGATTTGATATCAAGCTCCTCCATTTCGTCCTTTGTATACTTCCGGGAAGCACTGGAAGCCAAGATGGGCTCCCGTCTATCGATAACCAGTCGAGGAAGGAACTCGGTGGTTAGCTGAAATGGTCGTCGGTTTCTTCCGGCGGGAGACCAGCAGTTATCGGGCTGGAAGAGAAAGGTTTGATAACCGGCCCACTTAGAAGGGAGGTGGGGAAAACGTGGGTGCATTATGCTATTCTCCTACATGGCGATTGGCACGATTATACGAGTATCAGTGAAGACGTTTAGACCAGTTTTGTGTTTCTAATTTCAGGGAACATTTGAGACCACATTTTTTGAGAGACATTCGGGACTTATTTTTTCAAGGGAAAGCATTATTTGTATATCCCTTAGATACTGCATTTTGATGTTGCTTAATTCTTACAGAGATACGAGTATCTTTAGAAATTTGACCTACATAGAATAAATTACAATCCAAACATTATTATCGTTCCTTGGTCTGTTTTATTAAGATATTTTTTTAATGTATAAATGTATTTAAAAATTATATTTATATCAAGTTGTTTTAACATTAGTACTACATACATACAAGAAATTATCATGGTAAGGTAAAAGTAATATGTTGTGTAAAGGTTCTGTCTGGTTGTCTAATTATTAGAACGTCTAGGAAAGGAAGGCTATTATTTTCTTCTTTTTCTAAAGTAAATTGGATTGACGGAACCAATAAATTAATAAATAAAAGAAAACCATCTCCCTTATCGTCAAATATATATATGGAATATTTTGAAACGAGGCTGATTCCACCGGTTTGGTCTACTCAAATTGTTTGGTACCGCTATGTAGACGATGTCCTGGGAATTATTCTAAAGGAAGATTTTGAAGATTTTGTTATTAAGATAACGAAAGTACTAGCTCCAATCTATCTTTCTTTTCCCCTATGTGGTACAACCAAATATATATATATATATATATATATATATATATATATATATATATATATATATATATATATATATATATATATATATATATATATAAAAAGGGTGTTCCATTAAGACGGATCGAAGTTAGCAGCAAATAAAAGTGTTATTGGTGAAAATTTATTGATTGCACTATTGGATCATGTTAATTGAGTCATCGCAATTACGAGTATGTGTGAAAAATAATATCGCCTAAATGTTCGCCAAAGCTTCGGCGGCACACCTCCACTCGATGGTAAAAACTCTTGATGACGTCTCTGCATAGTTGCTCCTCGATCTCACCAATATGCATTATTATCTCATCCTTCAGCTGTTGAATTGTTGTTGGCTTGTTGGCATAGGCCTTACTTTTGAGATGACCCCAAAGGAAGAAATCTAAAGGCGTCAATGACCTCGCTGTTTCGAGAGATGATGCGACCTGGGAACTTCGCCTGTCGCCGTAACAGAATTCCCGGCATCATTTTCGAAGAAATACGGCCCAATGATTCCGTTAGCAAAAAATGCACACCAAACAGTGACCTTTTGTGGATGCAGTGGCTTTTCAACAATCTTCCTGGGATTTTCATCAGCCCAAATGCGACAATTCTGCTTATTAACGAATCCACCAAGATGAAAATGGGCTTCATCACTAAAGATCATTTTTTGCGAAAAATCATCATAGACTTGTCTTTGCTCGTGCACCCAATTGACGAATGTACGTCGTTTCAATTGGTCAGCAGTCTTCAGTTCTTGTGTCAATTGAATTTTGTAAGCGTGTAGTGACAAATCTTTTGTCAAAATTCGATGTAACCTTGTTGTGGAGAGGTTAAATTCCTGCGCGCGATGACGAGTAGAGGTGTTTGTATCTTCGGACACATTCTCGCTGCTGCAGCAATGTTTTCAGCTGAACGGCATAAACGAGCACGCAATGGCGTTTTCATATCTGCCACCGACCCCGTTTGTTTGAATTTACGAACAATTTTCCCAATTGCGCTCTCGGTTGGTCGATTATGTTGACCAAAAAAATCGCGAAGTGCCCGAAATGCGTTTTTGTTTGAACGTCCATTTTCTTAATAGGCTTCGATAACTTTAACACGTTGTTCGATTCTTAATCTTAGGATTTGGCTCTTAATATCTTCTACCTTCTTCACTTCGTCTACTTTCACTACTTGTTATGGCCTCGTTGCTATTGCGTTTTAAATACCTAGGAAAATATATCAATGTTCTGAAATCATGAATGGCAATCAATATTTCCCTTTCTTTCCTGATTGAATCCAAATTATTCTTTGTACTAGGGATATTCGTGTTTGGAACTTCTAAACAAAGGTCAGAACAAGAGTGGTACCTACCACCTCAAAATACGAGGAACCACATACTGGTTCCTTCAAGTTTATTGCGACATGACGACCGCTGGAGGAGGATGGACGGTAAGCTATGTTATTTAAAAACAAAACAAACAAACAACCCCAAACCCGAATCCTTTTCCCTCATTAATCCTTTTCCTTGTGTCCTCCAAAAGGTTATTCAAAGAAGGGACGACTTTGGTAAACCCAGAGAAAATTTCAGTCGAACTTGGAAAGAGTACAAACACGGTTTTGGTTACCCGGAGAAAGAGCTGTGGCTGGGAAATGAGAATATTTACATGCTTACCAACACGGACGAATACATCCTCCGAGTTGATCTGGAGGATTTTGACGGAACAAAAAGGTTGGTACTTAGCTTATTTAAGATTCATGCAATGACAACCATGCAAAAGAACTTGCCTTCAGTATATCCGGTAAAGATACTCCTACAGAGTTCTAGTCTCAATATCTTCTTTAGAGGCTACTCTGGATGTCTTTCCCACACTTTCACTTCCCTTAACTTAATCACTTTAATCAAAAACTTCTTTTCAAAAAAACCTTTGGCCTAAATACCTCCGTTTGCTTTCCTTTTTTTAGAATGTGTGAAATTGCAAAATGGTTACTTTGGGGTGTGAATGCAAATGTGATTGGGCGAGGTTTGGCGTTTTTATTCGTCAGCGGGATGTACTTTACTAAAAAAAAAACGATGCCCCTCCTTTTTCAGGTATGCAGAATACAGTACATTCAAATTACACGACGAAATTGACCTGTACAAATTGGAAATCGGAGGTTACAACGGTACTGCCGGAGATGCCTTAAACGACCCTTGGTACGGGTCCAATCTAAGTCCATTTTCGACGATAGATAGGTAGGTTCCCCCATAAATAACTGGCAACTCTTTCCTATTCAAAGTTTACAAACAGCCCCAAGGAAGAAGTTTCACTACATAGAACAAATACCCACCCCATGTACTGGGGTGGGTAGAACTTACACTTCCCTTCACACACATCCAATTAACAACACTGCTTTCTTTCCTCCCCGTCTTGATAGCACAACACACACACTGTTCCAAGGAATCCGGTAGATGGGTATCTATATCCACATACCCCTGACGCAGAACTGGTCCCTCTGCCCCGTGGCGACGAAGGTTCCACCTGAACGCTGTTTGGTGCCAAAAACATAATATTTCCTGGCACCTCTCCCCAAAGAGGACCGGCCTCTGGTGTCCTCGAGCTCACCAGCGATTTTCCTACTGACCTTTATGTGAATTTCATTTTCCTGTCAGGGATCCGCCTGAATAAAGGTTGGCGAACCTAAACTACACTTTCTTGAAAAACTCGTTTAATTTCCATGAAAATTGTAGAATATTCGTCGGGATTTACGGCGAATACTTTCCAAGTTTCACTTCATAGAACAACGGATAAAAACGCCGTTAGCGGGAAAATAATGTGTATTTGAAGAAAGGATGCGTCCCAAACTAGAGAACGATACAATAACATTTAAGTTTACACGTCAAAATTCCTAACGTATGAATGGCAACACCACCAAACGTGTATTATAAACTACTACCGATGGTATTACTCATTTATCATGATGGCGAAACGGGTTAAGGGAGAGAAACCATTCTGAAAGCAGGTTGTCCTATGTAAGAGTGGAGTAATGACACTATCTGATATTTCGAGGCATTGCAAGGAGTAAAAAAAAAGTGATTTCACGCATAATAAAGCTCCACGAGGGTATCGAGTCCTAAAGGTTCCACGAGGGTACCGACTCCTAAAGGTTTCACGAGGGTACTGAGTCCTAAATGTTCCACGAGGGTACCGAGTACTAAGGGTTCCACGAGGGTACCGACTCCTAAATGTTCCACGAAGGTACCGAGTCCTAAAGGTTCCACGAGGGTACCAAATCCTAAAGGTTCTACGAAGGATGGCTCTCGAAAAAACTCTCAGGGAAGATCGCACGATGTACTTTGACAGCAGCCGATATTTCACTTCAAGTTATCCAGAAATTAAACCTAAATGCCCCGCCTCCCGCCGCCTTACATGGCTTGAGAAAGGTGGTATTCATAGCACGCTTCTCTGCAAAAGAAGCCACTCATAAGTATAAAGAAAGAAGCGGCTAGTTTGGCCTTCGCTACTAAGCATGCCCTGTAGATAGCTGTGCTGAAAAGTGGGAATGTCTTTTAAAAACGAAAGCAAATTTAACTTAGGGCGGGGCCTGCTTTCAAACGATGAAGTCTTTCCGCTCGTTCCTCTACGCGACAGAGTAAACGCTCTGCTGCACGAGCGTCTGCTTCAGGAAAATGTATTCCATTATGTCCGAACATCGGGATTAAATAAGTTTATTTCCATGTAGGACAATGTTCCGTGCCACCGCAAAAAGCACGGTGAAGCAGTTGTTGGAGGCAGAAAATATTGACATGATGAACTGGCTTGCACAGAGTCCTAATTAAACCCGTTAGAAAACCTATCGAAGATACGCGGTGAGAAGTTATGGCTGAGAAACAGACAAAAGTTAATGATCTGGCAAATATTTGGAAGAAGACTTGAATAAATTCAGCTTAAGCAATGCGACAAATTGCTTAAGTCTAGCTGCTGAAGATGTGCTTTAGTCATTCCGAACAAGTGTCTGTCCTCTTCTTATGATTTTGTTCAATTTTCTATGAAATTATATTGTTTTCTGGTTATGGTATTGTTTACTAGTTTGGGATGCATCCTTTCGCAAAATACTTTGTTCATTTTTTTTATCCGCTATTCTAGGAAATGAAATTTGGATATGATCAGAGGTAAATTTCAAATAATATTCTGTGCAATTTTCATGGAAATTAAACGAGTATTTTTTTTAAATGTATATTTAGGTATTTTCTTCCTTTTGGGATGCTAATGTACAGTATATTTAAATTACACATGGACTTTAGGACCACCTTGAATCTTTGAGTTTCCCACGGACTTTAGGATCATCCTGTATAAATAAATTCTTCAAAATAACGATAACTTAGTGTCGCCTACCATTTACTGAATGGGTATAAAAACTCAGTCAATAAAGGAACACCGCGTAACGTATTTTTGTATCCATTTGTGATTCCTTTTCTCTCTTTGTAGAGACAACGACCGCTCAAGTTTGAACTGCGCTGCCATGCTTAAAGGAGGGTGGTGGTGGCGGTCATGTGGTCGGGGTCTGAATGGGCTCTACCTAACCTCCCCCAACTTTACCGCTCGACAAGGTACGTAATCGCATTGCCAAAATTTCCCAATGACCTGACACAATAGAATCCAACGGCTGGCGACGGGTGGTTATTTTTTTTTTTTAGGTTCTTTTGAATCTTGTAAATTGTCTCGAAAACAAGAAATTACTGAAAGTTGTCGCTTTAAAACATTTCTGACTCAGTTTGGTTGAATAGTCTTTGCACCCGTTTGCATTAGAACCCGCAGTAAACTTGTTTATTTTGTCCACGGATCGTTAACATCCAACGATTAACCATACAATCCTTGCTATTCTACTTTAGCAATAGTATATAAGTTAGTCGGTATTTAATAAACAACATGCCCTGGGGGTAGTCCAGAATTAAAATAATAATAACTAAAGTTCAAGAAGGGTATGGAAAAAAATACAGACAATAGTTTTAAGCTATCGGAAATCTATATAATTTCCTTACTTTAGCTTTTTACTTCTCGAAGCCCTTACAGCTTCGAGCGAAGGAAGAACCTTGACAAACTGTCCCGTTCATAAGAAGGCATGAGCCGGGGGGTACCACTTACCGCTTAAAGTTTGTTTGTTTCTGTTTAATGTGCGTGAACCGATAGAGTGATTGGCATACTACTGAATAAAGTACCACAGTTTCTTTCCTTTGCTTCAAAATTTCCCACTAAAAGGATATTTTGTCATGAGTGACTCGAGGGATCTATATTTCTATCAAAGGAGAAAGCACCCTATAGTTTCCCAATGCAAGGTTAGAAGTGCTTTTTACTAGAAAGTAAAGATTCATTTTTGTGTGAAATTTAGGTATTTATGAAAGTGAAAGGAAGAACGGTTGAGTACTAAAAGAAAGGGCATATATGGTAATTTATTTAACAAAAACATTTAACGCAGGACTGACCTTTTCGAGTCAAATACGTTTCCATCCATGGAGGCAGTTAAGCAACACGAGGTATGGTTATCGTCGGATGGTAGCACAATTTTTATCAATTATGTAATGGTTTCAATATGATGTAGCGATTCGTGGAAAAATCTAAACAAGTTTACCGTGACTTCTGATCCAGGGCGGTGCAAAAGCAAAAATTGTTCCCACCCAACGAATAGCCACGCTTTGTAATGTGGCTTAACTTCATAAATGCAGAAAATGATGTTTCTATTTAATTAGTTCATAGTTCATAGACGGGATTTCCAGGGAAGGTTTGTGACTAGATATAAATGTAGTATATTTGGTACTTTCGCTCAGCTACCTTTGGGATATCATTTTGCAAATGCTGTAACGTATAATAAAAACCAAACTTTCACATAGTTAACTAGCCCAATAGTCCAATTGTACTATTCCCGTTTTTAGGACGGGAGCCTTCTGGCGAATGCATTGTAGCCTTCGGAGGCGATCATGATTAGTGCCCTTCGGACACCTAATAGCTCGCCGATGAGTGTGACCAGCGCTCTACCACGAACTTCGTGAAAGGAGTGGTTTATGCGAAGTAACTCGTGAACTACTCCATAGAAGATGTAACCTTAGAACTGGCATACCGAGGGATGGTCTAGGTCGAACGTGTGATGAGAAAACAGGGTGGGGGCTCAAAACCCAACCTTACACCTGTCGTTACGTTCGATCTTGACAGGTGTGCTGAATCGGTGCGTGCCATTTAGTATCGCTACCGCATAGCCATTTGTGCCAGGATCGCAAAGGTGCTACTACTGCTACCGCTTCGGCCATACGAATTACTCGTGTATATGTGCAAAGTCAAGTTTAGCCTAAGTGTGTGTAAGCTGGTCCAAGGCCTTACACGATAAGTTCCTATCGTATATGACTAATTGTGTCCATTTCGGAGAGCCGCACCCCGCATTTTCGAAGCAATGTGGTGTCATTTCCTGAAAAAGAAATCCTGGCAATTCAGGCTGTGAATCGTCATCTCTCATTTTGCGAGGCTAAAGACCGGTTCCAGGCACATCCGGCGATGTGTGAGACGTCTTATGCATCAATGCTAAAAGGAGCACTCTCCAGGTCTACGAGCATGGATGTTTCCGCATCCATTCGGAAACCTTATGCACATCCACTCGGGCTCTTTCCCAGAGAAGCTTACAGCACAAAGTGTTTACACACAGCCTCGGCTAAAAGCATGGCCCTCCTCCCTCCCAAAGCGTGACCTTTTTTCTTAAGGCAAAATGAGCGCGCGCCCTCAGGAGTCGTTTGTCTGGCCTGAGTCAACACCACTGAGGATTGACTTTAGGCTGTGTTTCGGGGTTCGTAAAGCTTCCCCAGAAGAGCAGGATATCACCAAAGGAGCTTCGTCCCCTACATCCCCACCCATGGCTGGACTAGGTGGCTTGAAGAAGGTGGATTCTCCGAAGGAGAGACCACCGCTGTTAAAGGTTTCGAGGCGAAAAGAGAAAAAGACTCGCATAGTAAGCCCGACCTCCCCCGATAAGTTTTAGAAGGCGGCAGCACCATCAGTGCATTGTTCGGCCAATAGAGCCCGGAGTTCTGCCTCCGAGAAGCATACGGCCATTCTTGCGAGGGTGTTCTCTGCGAAGAGAGCCCCCGCATCTCCTCTGAGTTAAGCCTGCAGGGAATATTCCTTCAATAGATTTGCCGCGGAAGCCATGCTGGGCACGTGCCCCCTGCCTACCTTGCCGGGGTATAATAATTTTACGACCTTACACCACGGGATAGGAGCTGGCAGGAGGATGAGCGATTTAATGCCGCCATGATGTTTCCGTTTTCTCTTCGCTTTAAATACCTCCTTTCATGCAGTGGCATTGCATCTGCACCTAGATAGTAGGTACAGTGTTATTTCTGTGTACATTCCACCGTCAGCTAACTTTGACACGTGGGAATTCCACCGCATCGTGGCACGGTTGCCAATGCCCTTTTAACTGCTTGGTGATTTGAACGGTAGACACCCCTTCTGGAGAGACTGCTCAATCAATCCCAGCAATCAACTAGCTGGTAATAGGTTTCCTAAATGTAGAGGAGTTTATACACACTGCCCGAAAAACGCTTCTTTTTCCTGTCTTGATCTATCCCTGTGCTCTCCGTATGTACAGCCCGATTTGAGGTGGGATGGGAGGTAGTCGATTCTAACCATAATAGTGATCACTTTCCTGTTCAAATATGATTTTCTGGACCACTGCCGTCAGAAAGACCACCTCGAGAGTGCTTAGCACGGGTGCGATGGTCTTCATTTCATGAAATTACTGAATTATGTCTCCCATTCGAAGAGTTTAGGTCCGTGGATAAGGGCGTCGTGTCCTTTTCGGTCAACCTAATCAATGTTGGCCTAACTACTACTCCTAAAACGTATGGCCGTTTTGCACGCCGACCGCTTATGTCGTGATCAGCGGAGTGTGAGACGGCCCTCAAAACAAAACCGTTATGCCTACATGCGCTATAAGCGCAGCCTGAACGAGTTCACTATCGGTAACTTTCTTCGAGTTGAGGTTGGGTTCCGGTATGTTTTGAAACACGCCCGCCGCTCTTCCTGGCAGGCATATGTGTCTTCACTTAACGGAAAGACCGGTCTTCGATTCCGCGTAGGGGTGGGTGAGCCATCTCAGGCCCAATTAGATAGGAAAGTGTCCTCTGTGTCAATCTCTGTCCTGAGCATCAACGGTATCAGTTCGGTGCTGCCTGGAGATATTCTCGCTACGTTCTACTTATAAGACTTTACGATCTCGTTTTGCGCGGCCCAGATGACAACTCTGGCGCGTTGCCTCAAACAGGAATTAAATTGCATCTCTCGCTTTACCGAAACGCACAGGTTTCGGTTTTCTTTGCCCAAGACTAGGATGGCTCGATTCTGCAACCATCCACAGTTCCACCCCGGCCGATTTGTTACTAAACGGGATTCATCAGGAACTGGTGGATTCGTTCAATTTCTTTGGTTTTGTTTTCGCCGGAGGCCTCACCTTTGAGGCTCATGTTTGCAGCTTTAGGGTCTCTTGTACCCAACCCATGGACATTCTTCGTTCTGTGACGTCCATCAATTGGGGTGCTGATTTGGCTACTGCCTTTCTATTATACCTATTCCGCCGTACACCGTGCACTATTTGCATGTACGCGCAAGCCCAGCGCCTCCCTCGATTAGTAACGGCTCTCACTGCATCCGTAACCGATGTTGATGGTGTCCATGCCGGTGAGAGACGCCAGTCATACTCTAAGTCCTTTGCGTTTAGAGCTAAGAAAATTCTTCGAGAGCTCGGTGTAACTCTCAGGCTGGTGGCGCCTCTGGTTCTGCCCTGGACGCCACCCTGGAGGGTACCACCTTTGACTATTTGTCTCCACGCCTCTGCGCCCAAAGATTCCGCAGCACTGGAAGTATTGTGTTCGACATTTATAGAGCAGACTTCGTGTCACGTTGGATCCGTGCCAGTGTACAAGCATGGCTTCAAGTCCCAACATGGGGGGTCGGCTTCTATGATGTGTTCCCTCTGTTTTAAATCAGGGGGGGGGGGCTATACCAGGCACTGCATGTCTTCGCGGCCGAGGTTGTTGCAAAATACCTATCGATGCTATAGATTACGCGTTGTACCCGGTTCGTTGACCGGATTGTGATCTTTAGCGTCTCACAAAGCACCCAAAGTACTCTTGGAGCATTATAATCTCTACACACACTGTTTCGAGTTACCCGTAACGCCAAGGTTGCCGCAAGCCGGGTTGATGTCAAAATTGTCTTGTGATGGGTTTCTGGACATGTGATAATGGCGGATAATGTACGCGCCGATAAGGACGCCAAAGAGTACGCAAAGACTGGGCGATCAGACCAGCGTTTTGCTATTTATCACACTGACTAGGTACATGTCATGAATCAAGGTAGCCCTCTAGGCTGACTGGCAAAGAAGAGGGGAAATGGATGAGGCGAATGGATGTTTTCATTGACCGACCCAAAAATGCTGCCACGGCTTAAGGTCGCTTTCTGTCGTCTTCGAATTGGGCACACATACAAGTTGCACCCTCTTTTGATGATTCAGCGATTCCTTACAGCTTGTTGCGACGACTACTTTCTCCCAGGACTCTTCGACATATTCTTATTGAATCTCCCTGTTTAGATGATCTTCGCGGACGTTGCCTGTCCCGGTATGGGTCGCTACCGATTGTCTCTTGTACTAGTGACTGGTTCGTAGACTATCTGACTTTTTGCCTCCTCTATTTTATTTGACTCTGATTGATGTTGGTTGCATGTTCCTGTGCTGGGGACACATGGGCCTACCCCCGACGCTGGAACGTACTTCATTCGTGTTTTTTCGTGATTTGTTTTGGGTTTTGTCTCTTTGTTTTTTTGCTTGTTTGTTTTTTGTTTTGTTTGGAAATTTTACAATAACTTAGTGATAGGAGATAATTTTAATTAGTTGACTTTTGCTCTTGAATGCTTGATTGTAGTCGCCAGATGCGAGGAGAGTGTGTAGTAGAGTGGTTGGTGCGGTTGTTTAATGTATGTTTGGGCCAGGGCGTGTACCGGAAGATTGGAGGAATGCATGTATTGTTTTTATTTACAAAGGAACGGGTGAAAGAACTGAGTATGGTAGCTAGAGGGGTATAAATCTGTTAGGTGTGTCTTGAAAGGTATACGGACGAGTCTTGAATGAAAGAGTTAACAGGTTCCCGGAAAGTCTGATGTGAGAGGAACAAGGGGTGATTTAGGAAGGGGAGAGGGTGTGTGGATCAGATTTTTACCTTGACGAATATATGTGAGAAGTACCTGAAAAAGAATAAAAGTGTGTACATAGTATTTATGGACCTGGAGAAAGCGTATGAGAGAGTGGACCGAAAGGGGATGTGGAGTGTGTTGAGAATGATTGGGATTGAATGTACACTAATAAGAGATATCAAAAGTTTTTATGATGACTGTAAAGGCATGTGTGGGGGTTGGGAGAAAATAAGGTGACTGGTTCAGTGTAAAAACTGGACTCAGACAAGGATGCGTGATGTCACCCTGGCTGTTCACTCTATATATGGATGGCGTGGTGAGAGAGGTGAAATCAAGAGTGGGAGGTAAGGGTGCAGCATTAGTGAGTGAAAATGGAGAGATGAACGAGCAGGAACAATTGTTGCTTGCGAACGATTCAGTTCTGGTGGCTGACTCATAGGAGAACCTACAGGCAATGGTCGATGCATTTGGGATTGCGTGTGACAGAAGGAAGCTCAGTGTGAATGAAGGCAAAATCAAGGTAAGGTGGTGCAATAGGGAAGAAATGAGCGGGCTACAAGTGAGTCTAAATGAGAGGAGGCTGGAAGAAGTGCAGTATTCTAAGTATCTGGGTGTGGATCTTGCAGCTGATGGAAGGGGTGAAAATGAAATATTGCAACAAATGGGAAAGGGAGTGCAATCATATGGTGCGATAAAGAGTCTCACGAAAGTGAAGCGAATGAGCAGGCAGGCGCAAATGGGATTGTATGAGCGAGTGGTGGTGCCCACTGCTCTTTATGGATGTGAAACATGGGCGTTGAGTGCGAATGAAAGAAGGAGGGTTAAAGTTATGGAAATGAAATGTCTGAGAAGAATATGTGTTGTGAGGTTGATTGACAGGGTGAGAAACGAAAGAGTGTGAGAGAGATGTGGAAGTAAAGTGAGTTTGGTTGAAAGAGCTGATAGAGGTGTGATGAGATGGTATGGTCACCTAAAGAAAATGGAGGATGAAAGGCTGGTAAAGAGAGTATAGATTTCGAGTGATAGGAAGGAGACAGCGTGGGCGTCCGAGAAGGGGGTGGATGGAGTGTACGAGAGATGTCCTTGCTCTACGGGGCCTGAGCACCCAGAAGGCACAAAGGCGTGCTGAGGATAGGAATGAATGGAGACGAATGTGTAGGGTGACACACAAACGCAGGTAATAAAGTTTTCAGGGGAAACAGGATAGCCGGACTCTGATGATGGATGAGAAAATGTAGCAGGTGGGTCACCTTAGCTAGGCAGCGGATAATGTGTGCTAATGGTGGAGTGAAAGTGTCTCTGGCTATGCACCACCCCGTCCGCGGGAGATATGCGCGGGGTATAATTTATATATATATATATATATATATATATATATATATATATATATATATATATATATATGTGTGTGTGTGTGTGTGTGTGTGTGTGAATGCAATGTCCCGCAGGACAAATGAAAAGGTACTTCCAATTACTTTCGAAAGTAGTTGGAAGCACCTTTTCATTTTTCCTGCAGGACATTGCGTTCCTTGCGAACCCTCACGAGCTTTTCAGTGGTTATTTCTGAGCTTTCAGACCCAAGCAGGGGTACTTCTTCAGAGAAGTGAGCAGTGCTGAGTCCAACAGCTGAATGGTTTCGGTTGTAAGTAAGTAGGGTAGTGTGTATGGAAAGCAAAAGAGAGGTATCACTTTGGGAGCACAGGAGATCTTTTAATCAGAGAGGAAACGTTTCGGAAAAAAATAAGAAGAGAGAATAGGAGGAGATAATACGTTGGTGGCTATACACCGATGCGAGGTGTTCGTCTGGCGTATGGGTTCGACTGGAGCGGTAGGAGGCAAGGCAAGGTGGAGAGGCGCTCGTACCATGGGACGCTGCTTTGTGATGCTGTGATGGGGTATGGGTATTCGTTAGCGCGTATGTTTATCTCTGGATGTTATATCCGACGTGTTGTTTGGACGAACAGGTCTTCTGTACCTGTTAGTTATGCCATGCGGTAGACTGCCGCATTTTGGAGTTGGAGCGTAGTGCGGTGGTTTTCTTCCTCGGAGCTCTGTATTCAGGCTGCGAGACGACTTACAACGTTTGTGCGAGTGTTGGGAATGTTTTTAGTGTGACTCTCTCGATGTGTTGGTTTAGTGTGGATGGTGTTGTGTCTTGTTTTTGTAGCGGTGAGTCTACGGGAGAGGTAAGGGCTACAGAAAGGGAGGTGGTGTGAGTGACAGGAGAGGTGTTAGTGGGAGGCAGGGGATTTCGTGTGGCTTGTGTATGTGCAGGTTTTGGGTGTTGCGGCGGACGTGCTTTTTTTGTGTTCATCAATTAGGGCAAATAACTTCTCGTTGAAGATAATTTACCCCAAACCGACCGTGCGCAGCAAGACGCTGGTTAAGTATTTGTGCGTATTGTCGGTGGTTACCCCCCGACAATCTTTTAGCCTCCGCTGAGTGGTCTGCAATTGTTAGTGAGACTTGGGAGCAGTAGGCTGTGTTGGGTATAGTAGAAATAGTGTCTAAAGCTAGGGAGGGGGTGGAAGCAGAAGGAAGGGTGGAATATGCATGAGGAGGAGCAGGGACTGCGGTAGGAGAGGCAGCAGCTAGTGGAGAAGGAGTAGGATTTTGGAGAGGGGGAGGATCTACGAGAGGAGTAGGATCAGGGAGAGGGGGGGGGTCGACGGGAGGTGGGGTTGGATCAGCGTGGGTAAGAGCAGGACCAATTGGTGAAGAGACAAGTCTAATGGAAGAAGAGACAGGGTCGATGGGAGAAGAGACAAGATCGATAGGAGTAGAGACGTTTCGGTTGGGAAAGACACATGTATTTGTAGACTGGCTGCGGCTGGAAAAGTAGCGTTAAATTAGTCAAGGTGGTGAATATTAGGTAAAGGTTGCAAGGGTATGGTAAAGAGGTTTGATTGAGGCATGGCACGTGTTAATAAATATAGAATAAGAACAAATTATAAGTTTAAGATAAATTGAAATACAATTTAAATGAAAGAAGCTAGGTTATGGTTCTGCTATTTAAGACTGTTGTAGCTGCCTGGAATATCGATGTGTGTGTGAATGCAAGACTCGTTGGAGAACCAGGCTTCGAGGAACTATGCTTTTTTGTTTGTTGATCGTCTTAATATTTTTGTTTCTTCCCAATTTATTTGGTGTTGCTGGTTTCTTTGGTGTGACGCAATTGCTGAGAGTGGATTGTCTCTTCGGGCGGCTCTCTGGTGTGCTACTATTCTTGTCCGTAGTTGCTTTCCTGTTTGTCATATGTACATTAAACTTATTTAAATTAGGGATTTATTAGCTTTTAATTTTCTACTGGTCGTTATTAATTTACCGATTGTAATTAATACATTAATAATATAAAACTTTCTTTCAGATATAATGAAATTACATTTATTTGCGATTTTATTCTCCATAGTGATTTACATCTTAGTAAATCAGAGATTCGCGTTAGAACTCATGTTGGGAGAGCTAAGGCTTCATTACAGAGAGCTTTGTCCATTTGGTGGTTTTATATAAGTAATAATAAATGGATCGAAGACAAACAGTTTGAGGTTCATGTTAAAAGTCTAGGAGGGATGCTATGCAAACCAAGAAACTTTCTGGAAGGCGAAGTTGCGTAGAATTGTAGATTTTTGTTTCACCGTTGGTAATTTTCGTGTGCCTATATGTACGCAGCTATACATAATATTGCCCTGAATATCACGCAAACGAGCAATAAATTAAAGAAGTAAATCTCTTTTCAGGTATTGTGTGGTTCCGCTGGCGAGGATGGGACTATACTTTAAAAAGAACAGTTTTAATGATTAGGCCCAAAGTAGAGGATGGAATATCGTGAAAAATTTCCTCTAGTTTTAATTAATGTAAATAAAGCCTAGGAATTTCAGGGGCAAATTTCGTGACCTAGAATGACAAACAGAATACGTGTAGTAATTTCGTAAGGATTTTTATTCCTTATCTAGGGTAGTACTTCTTAAGAGTGTGATTATTATTAAAGTTTGCGTAAATTTTCAGTGAGTGAAAAGTAATGTATTTGATAGATTGAGGGATAAATCGACAATTGGTGTGGAAAAAAATGAATAAGGGTATTTGACTACCATCATCTAAAATTACTTTTCAACTTGCTGGCAGATTCGAAGCATTTTAGAGTAGAGAAATAAAAGGGAAATCAGTTTGGAAGTGCATATAGGTTGTCCAGAGCAGTTTTCAAACCAATGATTATGTTATTAGGCTATTTATATTGTATAAGGTTTACCTTAAAAAAGGCGTGGACCGTCTTTATTTTATTTGTCGAAAAGTGAGTTAATTCGTGGGCATGTTTTCATTCAGAATTTTTGTATCAAGCTCTATTCTATCTAAGGCGTTTGTAGCTTCCTCCGTGCCGCCATTGAAGTATTGCATGTATTAAATATTATTTATTTTTAAACATTCTGGCAGGTTATCTCTGACTTATTTAACAAAACA
The DNA here is from genome assembly GCA_963969495.1 of Ceratothoa steindachneri. Lineage (NCBI taxonomy): Eukaryota > Metazoa > Arthropoda > Malacostraca > Isopoda > Cymothoidae > Ceratothoa > Ceratothoa steindachneri. Next base: position 84,266,253 of record OZ018324.1, read on the forward strand.
TTGGCTCTGCATAGCCTTTAACCGCTAGAATCCTCCCTTTTTCACACTTACGCAAGCAATGGATCTACACGACTTCTAATCCTTCCAAATCCCCCATATTCACACACAATCACTCACTTCTCTTTTCCTTCTTATATGTCCAATCAGAAATTATCCTCACTCCTTGGCAACACTTATTCCCTTGTTGCTCTTGCAATTCACTTATGTGATGGTATAATAAAAAAATTACCCCTTCCCCACCTTCTTTTTAAGTATTTGTTCATTGCTTTTGTTTGTGTGTGTTGGTCAAGCCTTTGACTTTGGATTTTGTATTTGTTTTTGGTTGCTTGTCGTATGTTCTTTTGTGTTGTTAATATTTTAGTTCAGGTTTATTTTCATTTCCATTGGTTGTCGTAATCAGGGTTATTTAGTATAACATCGGTATTGTCATAATCGGGTATTTGTCGGGATTCTGTTAATTTTCATCTTCTTTGATATTTTATTTGTTCATTTGTTCCTCTTCTTTTTCCAATTTATTGACGCAACTTGAGAATCTTGGATAAACGTTTTCGACCTTCTTTTTTCTCTTGGAGTACTGCTCTAATATTGTCATCCAAATTGAGCATTAGGTTATTTCTCATTACATTAGCTAAATTTTCGAACATATTGGTTATTGAATCAAACTTTGCTGATCTATACAGGTTTTCTTGCCTTTTCTCTTCCAGTTTAAGCATCCGGGTGATAAGGTAAGGCATTTGTTTTGTATCCTTTGTATTGCCAGTTTCTGTGTTTTTGAGACACAGTAGAGAGTGAGGAAGTATATATCAACGTTGCTGGTAACATGGCGGTGTAAAACCTTTCTTGTTCTTCTCTTGGAAGTTCTCCTGAGTTCTGACTGACACTCGTTTGTTAGGGATATTTTGTATCCCCGCTCTCACACATGAAAGCATCGTTCTTCAAAGGAAGAATACTTTAATTTTTCTGTTTGTTTTGAAACAATAGCGAATATGAAAAATATTCGCTATTGTTTCTGCTCTCTTCGGCAGTCATACGAGATTGTATGGGCGCATTTCTGTACGGACATTGCATAATTTGTCTTATATCGTCGACGTTTGGTATATTAAGGCTAGTAGGGTTGCTTAGCTCTAGTATGTCTCCTTTGCATATCGAGTATAGGATTGTTCTTAAAAATCCCCCTGTGGTAGGCAGCTTGGAATTTAAATATCGGTCTATTTATGTTCTCTATGCTGATAAATGCAGTCCTCCCCATGATGCAGTCGCATAGGATCTTTTCGAGGTTGGTATTTATTTCCAGTTAAGGGAAATAAATCTTATAGCGCATTCCCCGCTGCCATGCTTTTTCAGAAGCCTTCGATACATCTCGGCATACGCCTACATAGTTCCTGTTTTTCTTTGCTTGCGATATCTTTTCGGTAATGAGACTATTGCTATCGCCGTGCTTTACTTTTTTCTGAAGTCATAATGTTAGTGGTATTATAACGAGTTATCTTCCAATTGTTCGATGAGTATATTAGTAGGATATTTTTAAGAGCTTACCGCCAAATTCCAATAAGGAAATTGGTTCGTACCTCTCTTTCCTCGTCGGAGGGTTGCACGGTTTTGAATAAAAATTATTTTTGTAATTTTAAACTTACCAGGGAAATAACCCGTATTCAGACATGTATTAATATCTTTAATATCCATTCCAAAGTCCACCAGGATGCTTTGGTGTAGTTTAGCTTTGTTAGGCATGAGTGACCTGGTGCTTTCTGTTGAGATGATTGTAGTGCGCTGTGTAATTCCTCGCATGTTATTCTATTCTCGTTGCATTCCCTCTATTGAACTTGGTGTTTGGGATGCGCCGTCTCGATGCTTTCATTCAGCTCGTCAATTATTCGATGTTAGAACTAAATATTGAAGTGTTCATTTTATTTCTTCGTTGATAGTAAATATGTTACCGAATATTTTCCCTATGTCGATATCTTCTGTTTTTAATTATCCATTTTGATTTTCTTTCTTGGTGACAATATCCTCAGCAATTGCGGCCCCCGGGTCAATTAAACCCAGCCAAAATCTCCGTGGAAAAAACGAATCGCCGGCGGAGGCTCTGTGCTCATCTTTAAAGGGTCCCCGACCAGGCATTCCCTCCCTCATTGAGAGCATCATTTGGGCGAAGGTGCATGCACCGTCTATCCCGCCATCTCAAGGCTACCCATTCCTCTCTGTAGAAGAAGCAATGGAAAATCTTTTTGAGTTCTCTAAGCTACCTTCACCAACTATTCACATCCAAAACCATAGCTCCAAAGATCACACCATCAAAGCTCCTCCCGAAATGAATATTTTGGTGACTCCTGCCCTAATCCTTTTGCTCCAAATCACTCTCTCCATGATCCCAGACCAGCTAAAGACTCCGCTTCATCTTATTTCCCTGGGCAGCCTATTTCTGCCCTCGTGTCCAAGTGCTGAATCTTAGATTTTGATTCCCTTTCATCTCCCAGAGTGGTTCATTGAAATTACCGTGGTTTACTGGATAACTGGCAGAACATTATATTTCTTCATCTTCATATCAACTTAGTCTCACGGAACTAATTCTGGGGGCCATCAGGTCTCTATGATCTCCGGTTACATCCCTTTCCTCTCCTCCTCTGCTCCGCTCTGACCGTCACAGAGCAGCCATCTTGTTCCGGGCATTAGACCCATGTCACTCTCTTCATTTTTACACTAACCTTCATGCGGTGCTTGTATGTCTTTTCTTATAACGACAATACTCTATATGCTCAGTCTATATTCCTCATCCCGGCCGCCCTTCATAATCTTGCCCTTCAGCTCCTTATACCCTTGGTTTAGATTTCGACAGTAGTAACTTTGCTCAACTTTCCTCATAGAAAGGCCGCCTCGCCTACCTATCCATTGTTATCCTTTCCACTAACACGGTCTTAATCTTTCCCTCGTTTCTAATGAAGAGCTGCCGGACTTCTCTTGGGCTGTATCCCTGGAAGATTTTGATAACAACCATTTTCTAGTCTCTCGCTACTGCACCTAAGTCCAACTGTCGTGCCGAAGAAATGGCACTTAAGGTCGGAGAGCAGACTGGGCGGTAATTTTTTTTTTTCAGATACAGCCTGCTCCTTAGGGTGTGTGATTTTCGCACGGTTGATGAACCTCTGACCTTCCTCAACCCATTAGTTTTCTCATCTGCCCACTCTTCGACCTTTGGGCCATCTCCCGGTGGTCTCCTCAGTGTACTTAGGTAGTTTGCGTTAGCAAGCGCGCACCTCTGAGACTATATCGGCCCTCTCTCAACATAAGAACCAGATGAGCCAGGCAAGTGCAATTTTACGACGCTCCTCATAAAAGCGTCTCTCTCTAGGATTTCCACGTCTGCCTCATCCAATGTCTGACGCTAAGTTTGTGGCGTGGCGGGGAAACCCGCGAACACACGCCTACCTGTTATAAGTGTTATAAGGGACATTACTTCATTTATATTCAGAGTGGTTGCAGAGAGGCTTGCCCTCTAATTTCAAAGTCCTCTTCAGACAACCCAGTCTCGCATCCCTTCCTTCCCCCTAGTGATTAGGATAATAACCAGCTTTTCTCTTCAGAAGAGCTGCGCCATGTTTTCATCGGGATGGCGTAAGATAATTGTTGTGCTTGTACTCAAGCCGGACTCAGACTCCTTAAACGTTTCATCCTACCGTCCCATAGTCATGACTTACCGAGCATGCAAAACCTTCAGGGTTCGGTCCCCCTCCTTTCCTTTATGATGAACATAGTCACATCCTCTCTTCCCTTTCAATTTTCAGCACAACCTATGCTGACGACCAAGGGATCTACTAGTGATAGGTCTTTTCACGGTGATAAAACAGGTCCAACTTGCCATCACAAGTCTTCACGTAACCTCTTTCGTCCTGGCTGAAAATGATACACTGAAACTCCGACATTATTTATCTGGGAACACAATGCTTGCGAAGCAATCCTAAATGTTCCTACGCACCTTCGATGCGCTCTCATGGAAGACTCACGTTTCACCATATTGCAATCATCCAGTCTACTCTTAGCCTTCTAACTAATCTGTTCCACAGTTCATGGGGCGCTGACCATCGTACGCCACTTATACTATGTACAATATCTTGTTCCAATCCTAACTCGATTATGGCTTTGCATTATATAGCTTCGTATCGCCCTCTCCTGCATTGGTCCAATTCCGAATCTGGGTCTTCGACTGGCTACAGGCGTACCTTCCTTCCTGCGAGGAATCCTCCGCTTCGGCCGGATGCCCACATCACCAATTCCACCGCTGTTGTTCATTGACACCTCCAAATGGCAGTGGCGCCTTCTTCTCTGGTGTCCCATTCCCTCTGCTTGAGATCTATCAGATCTCTCCCACGTGGGTTTTTCTCAGATGCAAGTCTCGAGCAAGAGTCTGCAACAGATTCTTGCAAGATGAGTCTTTGAAATTGGGTAGGGATATTCCTTCATGCCTGTACAAACTTTCAGGAGAAAACTATCTACAAATATGGCACTCTTTCATTCCATAGATCGTCTGCCGTCGTTACGGAGGCTATGCTTGGGCGCTCTTTCTCCCCACTACCGACTTCATGATATTCACTGATTCACGAAGACAAGTTCTGCATAGCCCCACTACTCCCTCGTTTGATAAACGAGATCCGATTGCTCTTGTGCGAGCTCGACCTCACACAATAAACTTGTCCCCTTCTGGTAACCTGCCGAAGGGTTCTCCATATTCACACACCCCTGACGTGGAAGGTTTAGGTCTTTCCTGGGTGATGAAGGGTTCTTTGTTTGGTGGTGTTGAAACACAGTAGTACCCCTCTTCATGCCCCCCCCTCGCCCCCACACTACCTACAAGGACCGGACCCTGGTACACTCCGGCTTGTCATTCTGATCTTTATGTGATTTCATTATCTGATCGGAGGGATTTCATCCACTACTGTAAAGAGAAGAGTGGCATAATTAACTAACCTTTTGCTCAGATTCCACGTTAAACTCTACGTCCCGGTTGCGATGCACCATCCGCTGGTAAACATACAAATAGGAACTCTTGTAGACCCCTCCCCCCCTCCCCTTTTTTGAGTATCGAGGATTTACAAGAGGTCCACAAACTACAACTGCCAACCAATAAGTAACCACCCTGTTTTTATCATGCAAGCTATATTCCACTCCAGTTGCATTCCAAATTTTTTACAACGCTAACATCCTGGATGATTATTGTTTCTATACACAGATGCGGCACCCTCGCACTCATTTAAACTTCCATGCCGTCTTACCTTTTTGGAATCTGAGTTCATGTGTATCACTGGAGAATGATGGAAGAGGAGGAGGAGGAGGGGGGAGGGGGTGCGTCTAATCCTGACAATTTTTTGTAGAACCTTCAATTTCTTGTTCATACTTTTATTCTTACATGAATCTGCGCTGGATTTGTTAATGAGCAAATATGCCCACGAATTAACCAAATTTGTAGTTAGGGTGTTATAATCACCTTTTGACGAATCGAAGGTGTACATAGGCGATTAAATAAATCTGCATATCACATTAGGCATTTGTTTTCACTGTCGATTATCGTATTTGGTGCAAAGATGGTCCGCTGATTAATTTATGACATACAACTTGGAGTGGCCTGTCAATTTGATTACGTCAACTACAGCCGCGGATCCAGGTGGGATGGGGGGGGGGGGAACCGTTTATATTTCTTTTTTGAGCCATACTTGTAATTTGCTATTCAGTAAAAGTTATGTAATAATATAGAATATATAAAAACAGTTTTTTAAACCGTTGTGATCGAATGTATCTTATATGATACATGTCTAAAATAAAGGTACATCTCAAAAATAATGATTAAATTCAGTATTATATTTTAGCTGACGTCTAAAAACTACATTTCATCATTTTCTGATGTGAAAGAAAATCGGATCTGGGTAAATTGCTGTTATTTATTATCAATACTGTGTAAGATAACCATTATTAATGATCAATGCCCCTTTTCTCAGACTCTGCAGTGTGAGGAATTCAAGTTAGCCTCCCCCCTCCCCTCCATTTTTATCCTGGATCCACCACTGCTCAACAAGTGGTCAGAGAAGTTTACTCTGCCAATATCCAAGTGTAGCAGTTGCTTTAAAACTGCCCGAAGCTTTTTGTTAAAAATTGGCCGCTCGGGCACCGTTTTTTTTTACGGCGACTAGCAAAAATACTGGTACTTAAATGGTAATTTAAATTAGGAAAGTAGTGCTTTAATAGTTTGGGGGAGGGGAAAAAATTACCAGATAAGAAATAAACTTATCTGGTAGAGAAATCGGATGGAATACAAATTGTTCCTTGTATGGGTTGAATAAAATACAAATTAGAGGTTTTTATATTAAAGGACTTTTCGTCAAACTCTTGATATTACTTCTGAAGCTGTTTAAATGACTTTTTGTATTTATTTTTGTTTACTGTAATAAATGTATTTTACTAATTTCAATTTCCTTTAAAAAGATTAATTTGGGAGGACATAAGTATAAGTTATAAAAGTCGGTTAATTTTGTGTATCTGATTTTAATTGCCAGCAATTCCAATATTTTTTTTAAGAAAATAAAATATAAAGAATACTTACAGCCACTGAGATGGGGCTATAAAAATTACTAACAAGTACAAAAAGGTAATTAAGAAATAGGCGAAGAAGCCGGCATATTCAACCCGTAGTCACGCCTCTTGTACTGCTTGCTCTAAGGTACCCCACTTTTGAGCCATTTTTGCGCCTGGCAACGCGACACAAGGGCATTTGAAACAAATCAAAATATTTAACCCAAGTCGGGTAGAGAACCTCATCTTCTAAACAAAGAAGACTGTTTTGCTTTTCTTTTCATCGTGGCGGTATTTATCCATCCAGAGTCCTCTAACTTTCGTTTGTTATCTAATAAAATTCTTTCGTATTTTTCATTTACGACCTTGTTGGGAGAAGGGGGCGAATCTTCCGGACTGTCCTCATTAAAGATGATGCCACGCATCGACTTGGAAACCTTGGGTCGGAATGAATTCGATGGCCGTTTGTGTGTTTGCGTCACCGAGTTCAACACAGTTGAATTTGATGAACTGTACTCTTCTGGATATGGCGCAAAGGGCTGCGCTAGTGTTCCCTCAACAATGTGGGGTGTCACTTTTAAGGGATCCTCATCCTCGCGCTCTTCCAAACGCGAATTTGATTCAACATCATCATGGGTTTCAGGAACAAAACTTTCCCAGAACTCTTCGTCTGTCCAGAGGTCAGAATTCCCGACTGAATCCGACTTGGAAGATAGAAGGAACTCGGAATTTGTTGCTTCGGTTTCGTTTAGATTGTCAGGATAATCATCCGGATTTGATTCTGAAGTGGTGTGTTGTACTGCAGCTGATTCTGAAGTACCTGGGCGTCGATTAGATGTGCAAATCCAATTACTGAAATTGTTTTCATGGTGGCTCGAAGGACCAGCCTGGAAAAGGAACAAAAGGCAGCTTGAAAAATAAAACTTCATTATCAGAGAAACCGAAAAAGGATTAGCTGAGATGGGAAAACAAAGGGGAGATAATGCACTTTTTGCCACTGACCGCATATGGATCTGTTTGAAGGATTCATGAGTCATAGCAAAGGCTTTAAAGTTTCGTCATGTCAGGGTTTGAGCCGCCGAGTTATAGGGTTCTGGGAAGGCAACCTTATGAATTGCCTAGAGAACCTTTTAGTTATGTAGAACCTGACTAGGGCCCGTCATCTCTAGGTCCTGTCTGAAGTACGTAAGTGTTGGGGATGCTGTGGAAACGAGTCGAGCCCCGACTGGTTGTCGGTGGCAGCGGGAATTAGATACGCTAGTAAGAAAGGATATCTTTGCCACGGACGTATTTGGTGTGGAAGCTGTTAGTGGTATAAGGAGGCGATTATCTGATCACAGGCGTTTGTTGTACAAGGTTAAAAGGGTTGGTGCATGATGGATGAGACTACGCGAGGAACGGGGAAATGAATGAAGAATCAGAAGTGAAAGGTTACTGAATCAGGGTGAAAGGGGAGAGCAAGTGATAATGCGTGAGGGTAGAATAGAGGACATAGGTGAGAGCAGAGAAAGAGTGAGAGAAAATGTAGAAGCTAAAGGTAGGCGCACTTGCCTTTTCGTCATTACTATGGCGACGGCCCTGCAGGGGCATAATTGCCTAAATTATATGGTACCCTAATTTTAGGCTACTTTAAATTAAAAACAATAAGCAAATCACCAAAGGAAAAAAGGCCAAAACCAGAAAACGAAACAGACCAAAGCTTCTCTGGCGTCGGAGGAAGCAGCACACCTTACACAGGCGTCAACGCATGCATTGGGCACCAAAAAATTTATATACAGTGGATTTTTTTAATTTTTTTATTTAAGGGGCTATCTGGCGACTGCCGACTTAGGCATAAGTCGCCGTAAACAAACAGCCTAGTTCTAGGCTACTTTAAAAAATTGAACAAGAAACAACAATATATATACAGTGGAAGGGAGTCAGAGCCCCCCAAAACTAACCCCCCCCCCATCGTAGCCATGTGTATACGAGTCTGTCCCGAGTACAAGGGACAAGCACTAGCGACACAACTGGACTCGGTACTGGGCCTGATGACGCGCGCAAAGATCCCAATACTGCGTGGTCCACGCGTTGCGGGACCACGCAGACTGCCCCAATGCCTGGACTTCTTCAGGTCTCTTTCTGTGCCCTCCCAATTGGACACAGTGTAACCCGGAAGTGTGGCCAATTGAGAGGGGATAGAAAAAGACACTAGAAGGCGTTGAAGCAAAGGGGGGTAGGGCCACAGGAAAGACGCGGCAAAATGGCACCTAACTTCAAGGTCCCCTCGGACGTCTCCCATGCTATTTATCATGGAGTATAAAAAATTATCTTGATTGTTGCCATCTAGTCAGAGTGAAACGCTGGTCGGGTCGCACAGTCCCTGCAGACTGTTGGGGGCCCTCATTTCCAATAACATGGCAGAAGATAATCTCGAAATCGTCGCCTATCGCGGATGCCTTGACGTCAAGGATACTGGGCAGCACCAAAGTAACACTGATTATGCCTAAAGCAAAGAGTGACAATGAGGAAACTTCCTTGCGGGACGACTTCTTCCTGCCTTATTAGACCGGAGAGGGTTGCCTCCCCCCCGTATGCGGAATCGACGATGCCGTAAGAACTCAGACAAAGCGATCGGAGGGAGTCCCCCTCGCCTCCATAGTGAGGAGGATCTCCATGATACCGTGTCGCAAGCGATATCATAGGCTTTCTCCAGATAAAAAAACCACCGTGGCGAAATGCTGTCTACGAAGGAAGGCCTCGCAGATAGTATTTTCTAGTCGGAACAGGGCATCGGAGGTGGGGTGAAACTTGGGCAAGCTGCATTGTGCAGGAGACAGGTGGTTTACGCAGTCCCCCAAATAAGCTAATATACCGATTATTCTAGCAAATTGCACACGCTGTAGGTGAAATTGTTTTTCCACGTTCATCTGCAAAGTAATGCTTGGCTAAAGAAAAACAAAAAACAAACAAACCCAAAACAAGTGGCAAAAAATGCAAAACGAAAAAAAACCTAGTTAAATAAAGAAGAGAAGGCCGGCCTTCCCCCAAAATTCTTTAAGTCCACCAGTCAATGTGCACGAACTCGTCCCGAGTACAAGCGGCAGGCGGTAGCGACCCCGCCAAACCCGGTACCGGGACAGGTAAAATCACGGAGATCGCCCAGACTGGGACATTCAACAAGAATGTGCCGAAGGGTCTGGGGGATAACGCAGTCTTCACAGTAGGGCGCTGGCGAGCGCTCCATCGAATGACAGTGCGTCCCGCGACTGTGTCCAATTCGGAGACGACAGAAAGCAACCTGGCGCAATATCACGCAAGTTTAAGTTACCTATCGACCGTCTACCATCTTCTTTGCCAAGCAGTCCGAAGAGCTGCCCGTATTACTGCCATGTAGTCGGCATGAAGAAGAGCGACACGCAGGTCGGGTCGCCGAGTCCTCGCCGACTCTTTGGCGCCCTCATTCCCCGCAATTCCTACATGTCCAGGAACCCAGCAGAAGATAATGTCGAAATCGCCCGGCTTGCCAAAACAGTGGCGTCACGGATATCGCGAACCAGGGGATGCGGAGATTTCATTGCCCCGAGAGCACTCATGGCGCTTTGTGGGTCGCTATAAATCACAGTCCGGTCTCCGAACCAGGCACGTCGCGTAATCTGCCGTACCGAGTGGTGTATTGCCACCAGCTCGGCCGTGAAGACAGACGCAGCGCCTGGCAGAACCCCGCTGACTTCAAACAGAGGGAAGACGGCGTGGAAACCGAACCCCTCTTCGGACTTGGAGCCATCCGTATACACTGTCACGGTTCCAGCGTGACACGAGGTGTGCTCCAAAAAGGTCGAACGCAATACTCCCAGCGCTGTACAAGCTTTGGAGGCAGAGGCGTAGCGACAAATAGCGAAAGGTGGTACCCTCTAGGGCGGCATCCTGGGCAGAACCAGGGGCGCCACCGGCCCGAGAGCGATAACTAACTCTCGAAGGAGTTTCCTGCCCTAAACCCAAAGGGCTTAGGGCTAGAGAGGGCTCCCTCCCACCCGTACGCGGAATCGAGGATCTCGCCAAAATTCAGATATAAACATTGGGAGGCGTTCCCTCGCCCCCATCGTGTGGAGAGTCTCCATGATACCGTATCGCCATGCGGTATCATAGGCCTTCTCCAGATCGAAAAACACCGGGGCGTAGTGCTGTCTACGAAGGAAGGCCTCGCAGGCGGCATTTTCCAGTCGGAGCAGAGCATCCGACGTGTAGTGGAACTTGCGGAAGCGGCTCTGTGCAGAAGACAGATGGCCTCCGCTGTCCAGAAAAAAAGGCTAATCTAACATTTACCAATTTCTCCATCAACTTGCACACGCAAGAGGTTAGAGAGATTGGGCGGAAACCGGCCGGAGTAGAGTGATCTCACCCCAGTTTGCGAAAGGTGAGCACAGTAGCAATTCGCCAGGAATCTGGGAGGAGACCCTCCACCCAGATCCTGTTGAACAAATCTAACAGAAAGGCCATGCCTCGCTCACCCAGGTGTCGAAGCATGGCGTACGGGACATCGCCCGGACCATGGGCGGTGTCCACGCACAAAGCAAGAGTGCAATGCAACTCACTCACAGTAAACCTGTCGTTGAAGGGTTCTCCGCCTCTGGAGGTAAAGTACAACCGGCGGCCTTTCGCGACATCACGACGTGCATTGAATGCTGGCGGAGAAGCATCCCGGCTAGAGAATGCGGAGAAATCGGTCGCAATGATTCCGCCACGGATGCGGAGTCCGAGATTGCGGTCCCATTCTCCTGGAGACGGGAGGGGGATCCTGCGAGAACTTGCCCCGAATCCTTTTGACTCGCTTCCACACTTCTGCTAGAAGGGTCTTCCCGTTAAGTGAAGATACGTATGGCCGCAAAGAAGAGCGGCGGGCGTGCTTCGAAATATACCGGAACCTAACCCTAGATCGACGAAATTCACCGACAGTGAAATCATTCGGGCGGCGCTTATAGCGCATGTAGGCATAGCGCTTCTGCTTGAGCGCCGTCTCACACTGGGCTGATCACCACAGGAGTGGTCAGCGTGCAAAACAGCCAGACCTTCTAGGAATAGTAGCTAGGCCGGCGGCGATGAGGTTGCCGGAGAAAAACTCAACAGCTTCATCTACCGACCTAAACTTTTCGACTGAGATAGAGAATTCAGTCATTTCCTGAAATGCAGACCACCGCGCCCGCGCCCGCGCCCGCGCCAAGCACCACCAGGGCGGGCTCTCGGGCGGTAGCGGCCCGGAAAATGATATTTGAATGGGAAAATGATCACTACCATGGAGGTCATCGACCACTCCCAAATCAAAATCGGGCTGTGCATCCGGAGAGCACAAATATAGATTGAGGCAGGAATATGAAGCAGTTTTCGGGCAGATATGTAAACTCATCCACATTTAGGACACCCATCTTAAACTCGTCGATCAGGTCGGCAAGGACTTGACCCCGGGGATTGATAGAATGGTATCTCCGTTTAGATTTCCGAGCAAGAGAAAGGGCCTCGGCAACCGTGCCACGACGCGGCGGAAGTCCCTCGCGTCGAAGTCGGTTGACGGTGGAATGTACACGGAAATAACAGTTTACCTCTTATCAAGGTGCAGCTGCACAGCTACTGCCTGAAAGGAGCTATCTAAAGCGAAGAGAAGAACGGAGATATCATGCCGTGTGTAAATCGCACATCCTCCCGCCCAGCCCCCATCTCATGGTGGTGGGGTTGAGGCCCCCATCCCGTGGTGGTTGGGTTGAAAAACCCTTATACCTCGTGAGGATGGGCAGGGGGCATGCACCCAGCATGGTCTGCTGCAAAAAGATAGCTAACGGGGAACGAAACGGGACGAGACGAGCCTGCGCAGTTACTCCCAGTTGGCCCGGAGTCCGCGGCAATTCCATTGAAGGAATATACCCTACAGTCCTAGCTCGTAGACGCGGGGGCCCTCTTGGAAGAGAAGACCCTCACGGGAATGGCCGTACGCTTCCCGGAGGCAGAGGCCCGCGCGCTCTTGGCCGGACAATGCGATTTCGCCTTCGAAGACTTATTGAGGGAGGTTGGGCTCGCCATGCAGGTCTTTTCCTCCCTCCGCCTCGAAATCTTAGGCGGGCGTTGCGGCTTCGGAGGCAGGGGGTCCTCTTTTCGAGGATCCACCGTCTCCGAGCCACCCAGCCACCACTGGGCGTGAAGGAGCCGAAGCTCCTCTGTTGCTGTCCTCCTTTCGGGGAGCATCTTTAAGAACCCCAGAATATGGCCTGGCGACCAATTTCAGGGGTGCTGCCTCTTGTAAGTCTAACGACTCGGTGGAGGTGCGTGGTCGTTTCGCCTTACGGGAAACGGTCACGCTGGGGGAAGGGGGAAGCCCTGGTTTTAGCCGGGGATGGTTGTGGACTCTTCTGCCGCCAGCTTTACCAGGGGAGAGCCCAGGGTGGGTAGAACCCGCAGAAGGGTTCCGAATGGGCGCGGAAACGACCGTACTCGTAGGCCTAGATGGGTCAGGAGCAGAGGGTGTCTTTCTAACCATTGAGGCATAAGACGTCCCAGGCAGAGCCGGGGGCGCCAGGAGCAAGTCTTTAGCTTCGCGAAATGAGAGATGATCCTGAACCTGAACGGCCAGGATTTCCTTCTTAAGGAGATACGCACCACATTGCTTCGAAGAAGCGGGGTGCGGCTCTCCGCAATTGACACACTTGGCCTAGGAGCAATTAGTATGGCAGAAGAGGTGGCAGTAATAGCACCTCTGCGGCAGTGGCACGAATGCTTTCACGCGGTAGCGCTACCAACCGGCACGCACCGACTCAAGGAGCTTGTCACAGTCGAACGTGACGAAGAGTGCAGAGGGGTGGGTCTCGAGACCCCTCCCTGTTTTCTCATCACACGTTCGACCTAGACCGCCCCATGGTTGTCCAGCTCTAAGGTGATGTCCTATATGGACTAGTCCACAAGGTTCCTCGCATAAACTACTCCTTTCACGAAATTCATGGTAGAGTGCGGCTCACACTCACAGGCGTGCCATTAAGTGTCCGAAGGGCACTAATCATGGTTGCCTCGGAGGGATTCGACGCATTCGCCAAAAGGCTCCCTTTCGAGAAACGGGTCACCTACTGTTCTCTACCTATCACACTATCTAAAGCTCTCCTCTGATGGATCATGTTGCCCTTAGCCAACATGGTGCCATCAGTGGAGCGAATAACCAGGAAGCGTTTGACGCTAACGGGCTCGAAAACTCCGGTTAATCTCTGAATCGAGACTCTGCTCTACGTACTAGCACTTTTGGTCTTAGTCAGGGGCTCTGCAATCGGGGGAGGGGGGAGGGCGGAGGGGCCGGATGTGCCAATCTTGGCTTGGTTGCTTACCGAAGTGGCAGCAGACCCATCCGTCCCCGCAGCCCCCGCGGATGGAGAGGAGCCCCGAGTTTCTTAGTCTTTGTCTTGTTTTTCTTCTTTTTAGGAGAGGAGGGCGTGGAATGAATCCTCTTCCCCCCTCCGCCGGCAGGAGCCCCCAGGCCGTGTGGACCGGCCTCAGCAAAATTTTTCTCCGAGATGGAGAAGGTCCTGGAAGTCGCAAGGGCACCTGTCGGAGGAGATTCCTCCAGTTGCCCCCCCCCCCGACATCACAGGCCCAATGGCAGCGGTGTCATAAGTCGAGTCTGGGGAAGCACAAGCCTCGACTCCCGCTATGTTTAATATTCTAGCCAGCAGGTCTTTTGAGGGAAGCAACCGATGGGGCCTGACTTCCCTCTCCCCCCTAAGGGGGTTTGCCCTACCAAGCCGCTACAATGAGGAGCGGTCGGCTATGGGCTGCCTGCTGGATTTCTTGGCAGTCCCCTTGGAAAGAAAAGGAGGGAGGTATCCAAAGGCACCTCCAGACAAGGGGGTGAGGGGGAGTCCTCTACACCCGTAGGGGAAGGAGAGGAGTAACTCTCCTCTCCGGTTAGAGAGATTTGGAGGGTCCCCTGCGAAAATACAGGTGGGAGGGGGGCTCCATTCTTTCTGTGGAGCTGCCCGAGGGCGGCTCCGACGATTGCCGAGGGAAAATTGAGGGGATATTTTTTATTTTATCATCATTGAGCATGGTGACCCTATTTTTTTCGGGAAGCAAACGCTAATCACCCCTCGCAGTGGCCCGCTCTGCGAGGGGTGCGTATGGGGCTGGCAGAGCCAGGTGCCGCCATTTATGACCACCCTTCCCGCCTGGTGACCTTGCAGCTCTTCGGCATGGCGGCTCCACCTTAGGTACGGCGTAAAAAAATAGATAGTGAAGTGAGAAGGAAAAGGGATGTGAAGAAGGTATGGGTGGGGATGAAGTAGATTGTTAAAAACCTACTATCCCAAACCGGAGCTCAGAAGTTAGGGAACATTGTCCCCTCCCCCTCAGCCCCGATCCAGGATAGTTAGCTGAGAAGGTCAGCATATACCCTGAGAAAATGAAGAGGCTAAGCTGGGGACGGACGGGGCGCTGAGTCCCGTCAGCATGGTGGCCAGAAAGGCAAATCGCCACGCCCCTTACGGGGTATGACAAAAGGGCTCTGAATGAGGGACGTAGGGAAGGCACTGGTCGCCAGGCCGAGAATGGTGTAGTGGCTTTTGGGGCTTTTTCAAAATTATACTTTTTTTTCAAGAAATAAATGTTACTTATTTTATTCAAAATGCATATTTATGTTTATAATTTCAACAAATATGTATCAAATTAAGATTATTTCTCTGATACTGACTCATAATTCATCTCTTCTTCTACAGGTTATGGCTATCATGTGACATGGGTACCCCAAATTCTCAATCAGTGACCTGTTACTGTGATCTATTCTTAATATAATATAATTATTAAACTAAATAACTATTAATATTATATAAAAATAGAGATAGCTATTCTTTTTCTATGTTATTCTAATGCTTGTAGCATTTGTTTTTAAAAAAAATCCGGGTTTTATTGGGATTTTTCGAAATTTGGGGTTTTTTGCCAACCCTGATAGAGAGTAGCGAGAACAAACATCTTCCGGCCGCACCGAGGTGATACCATTGATGCTCACGCAAATAGTGTGACACTGAGAGGATACTTCCCTACGGGAGGCATTCTTCCTACCATATCGGGCCGAAGAGGGCTCCCATCCACCTATATGCGGAACTCGACAAATCTTGTAGAAATTCATTATTTTTGTATTTTTTTTTTAAGAGCTCATCTAGCGACTGCCTACTTGGGCATTAGTCGCCATATTAAAACTGGCCTAGTTCTAGGCTACTTTAAAATAAAATTAAAGAGAAAAAAAAAACGACACCCCAAAAAGGGGAAAAGGAAGCAAGCTGGTGCGTCGGGGAGAGGTCCCCCCGGCGCAGGAGCGTGCAACTAAAGGAAAAAAAAAACAAACAAAAAACAACAAAAAACAAATGCAAAAAACAAAAACAAACCTTGCTTAAATAATAGGGAGAAGGCCGGCCTCCCCCAAGAAGTCAAGAAGTCCACAAGTCAATGTGCACGAATCTGTCCCGAGTACAAGGGACAGGAGGTAGCGACCCCGCCCATCCCGGTACCGGGACAGGTATCGTGCGCGAAGATCACCCAGACTGGGACATTCGACAAGAATGTGCCGAACAGTCTGGGGGACGACGCAGTCGTTGCAATAGGGCGCAGGCGAGCGCTCCATCAAATAGCGATGCGTCACACGAGTGTGTCCGATTCAGAGACGACAGAAAGCAACCTGAAGCCGCCGCGGCATTGGGGGATAGGTCCATGGGAACAGTCGCGGCGCAATGACACGCAACTTTAAGTTCCCTTCGACCGTCTCCCATCTTCTTTGCCAAGCAGTCCGAAGAGCTGCCCGTATTCCTGCCATGTAGTCGGTGTGAGGAAGAGCGAAACGCTGGTCCGGTCACCGAGTCCTCGCGGAATCTTTGACGCCCTCATCGGCGCGCTCATTCCCCACAATTCCTACATGTCCAGGAACCCAGCAGAAGATAATCTCGACATCTGCCCGGCTCGCCAAAACAGTGGCGTCACGGATATCGCGAACCAGGGGATGAGGAGATTCCAATGCCTCAAGAGCACTCAGGGCACTTTGTGAGTCGCTATAGATCACAATCCGGTCTCCGAACCGGGCACGTCGCATAATCTCCCGTACAGAGTGGTATATTGCCACCAGCTCGGCCGTGAAGACAGACGCAGCGCCTGGTAGAGCCCCGCTGACTTCAAACAGAGGGGATACGGCGTGGAAGCCGACCTCCTCTTGGGACTTGGAGCCATCCGTATACACTGGCACGGTTCCAGCGTGACACGATGTGTGCTCCAAAAAGGTCAAACGCAATACTCCCGGCGCTGTACAAGCTTTGGGAGCAGAGGCGTGGCGACAAATAGCCAAATGTGGTACCCTCCAGGGTGGTGTCCTGGGCAGAACCAGGGGCGCCACCGGCCCGAGAGCTATATCTACCTCTCCAAGGAGTTTCCTGGCCCTAAATCCAAGGGGCTTAAGGTATGACTGGCGTCTCTCGGCGGCATAGGCAACATCGAGATCCGCTGCGGATGCAGTGAGAGCTGTTGGCGACTGAGGGAGGCACCGGGCTCGCGCGTACAGGCGAGTGGTATCTCCCCAGCATCGACCAACAGGCTCTCAATGGGGGAAGTGCGGAAGGCACCGGTCGCAAGGCGAAGGCCGGTGTGGTGGATCGAATCCACCTTCCGCAATAAACGCTCGGCTGCGGATGCATAAAACTCGCATCCGTAGTCGAGCTTCGAGCGGACAAAGGATCGATAAAAAAGTAAGGCAGTAGCCCTATCAGCGCCCCAACGCTCAACGGAGAATGTCCATGGCGCGGGTACAAGAGACCCTAAGGCTGCGAATATGAGCCTCCCACGTGAGGCGTCGGTCGAATACAAGACCAAGGAAACGGTGCGACTCAACCACATCCAGGCGCAACACATTAAGAAACAAATCTGGGTGGGGGTGAAGCCGTGGATGGCGGCAGAAGTGCACCACCTTAGTCTTGGCCAAAGAAAATTGAATCCTGTGCGCTTCGGCATAGCGAGAGACGCGGTTCAATGCCTGTTGGAGTCGACGCTCCAGAGTTGGCATCTGGGCCGCGCCAAAGGAGATCGAAAGGTCGTCCACGTAGAGCGCAGCCAGAACATCTTCCGGCAGCACCGAGGTGATGCCGTTGATGCTCAGGGCAAAGAGTGTGACACTGAGAACACTTCCCTGCGGGACACCCTCTGCCTGCTCCTTTGGGCCGGAGAGGGCTCCCCCCACCCGTACGCGGAATCGACGATCTCGCAAAAATTCAGATATAAACATTGGGAGGCGTCCCCTCGCCCCCATCGTGTGGAGAGTCTCCATGATACCGTATCGCCATGCGGTATCATAGGCCTTCTCCAGATCGAAAAACACCGTGGCGTAGTGCTGTCTACGAAGGAAAGCCTCGCAGACGGCATTTTCCAGTTGGAGCAGAGCATCCGACGTGGAGTGGAACTTGCGGAAGCCGCACTGTGCGGAAGACAGATGGCCTCCGCTGTCCAGAAAAAAGGCTAATCTAACATTTACCAATTTCTCCATCAACTTGCACACGCAAGAGGTTAGAGAGATTGGGCGGAAACCGGTCGGAGTAGAGTGATCTCTCCCCGGTTTGCGAAAGGAGAGCACAAGTAGAAATTCAGATATGAAAATTGGGAGGCGTTCCCTCATCCCGAACGTGGGAAAGGTCTCCATGATACTATATCGCTATGTGGTATTATAGGCCTTTTCTAGATCGAAAAACGCTATCACGTAGTGATGCTTACGTAAGCAGGCCTCGCAGACGTCATTTTCCAGTCGGAGCAGAGTATCCGACGTTGAGTGGAAATTGCGTAAGTTGCGCTGTGCATAAGAGGTGTGTCTTCCGCTGTCCAGGAAAAAGGTTAATCTAACAATTACCAATACCTCCATAAACTTGCACACCCAGTTGTTTAGAGAGATTGGGTTGAAACCGGCAGGGGCAGTGATATATCTCCCCTGGTTTGCGAAAAGCGAGCACAGTAACCATTCGCCGAGCCTGGGAGGATACCCTCTGTCCAGATCCTGTTGAACAAATCTAACAGAAATGCCATGCCTCGATAACCTAGGTGTCGACGAGGCATGGCATATGGGACATCGTCCGATCTAGGGGCAGTCTTCATGCATGAAGCGAGAGCGGAATGCGTCACAACGCAAACCTATTATTGAAGACATCGGCAGCAAAACCTTTATACCACGGGATTTTTTTTTTTTTTTTTTTTTTTTAAGAGCTCATCTGGCGACTGCCTACTTGGGCATTAGTCGCCGTATTAAAACTGGCCTAGTTCTAGGCTACTTTAAAATGAAATTAAAGAGAGAAAAAAAAAAAAAAACAACACCCCAAAAGGGGGAAAGGAAGCAAGCTGGTGCGTCGGGGAGAGGTCCCCCCGGCGCAGGAGCGTGCAACTAAAGAAAAAAAAAAAACCAAACAAAAAACAAAAAATGCAAAAAAACAACAACAACAAAACAAACAAACCTTGCTTAAATAATAGGGAGAAGGCCGGCCTCCCCCAAGAAGTCAACAAGTCCACAAGTAAGTGTGCACGAATCTGTCCCGAGCACAAGGGACAGGCGGTAGCGACCCCGCCCATCCCGGTACTGGGACAGGTATCGTTCGCGAAGATCACCCAGACTGGGACATTCGACAAGAATGTGCCGAACAGTCTGGGGGACGACGCAGTCGTTGCAATAGGGCGCAGGCGAGCGCTCCATCAGATAGCGATGCGTCACACGAGTGTGTCCGATTCGGAGACGACAGAAAGCAACCTGAAGCCGCCGCGGCATTGGGGGATAGGTCCATGGGAACAGTCGCGGCGCAATGGCACGCAACTTTAAGTTCCCCTCGACCGTCTCCCATCTTCTTTGCCAAGCAGTCCGAAGAGCTGCCCGTATTCCTGCCATGTAGTCGGTGTGAGGAAGAGCGAAACGCTGGTCCGGTCGCAGAGTCCTCGCGGACTCTTTGGCGCCCTCATCGGCGCGCTCATTCCCCGCAATTCCTAGATGTCAAGGAACCCAGCAGAAGATAATCTCGACATCTGCCCGGCTCGCCAAAACCGTGGCGTCACGGATATCGCGAACCAGGGGATGCGGAGATTCCAATGCCCCGAGAGCACTCAGGGCGCTTTGTGAGTCGCTATAGATCACAATCCGGTCTCCGAACCGGGCACGTCGCGTAATCTCCCGTACCGAGTGGTGTATTGCCACCAGCTCGGCCGTGAAGACAGACCGAGCTGACTTCAAACAGAGGGGATACGGCGTGGAAGCCGACCCCCTCTTGGGACTTGGAGCCATCCGTATACACTGGCACGGTACCAGCGTGACACGATGTGTGCTCCAAAAAGGTCGAACGCAATACTCCCGGCGCAGTACAAGCTTTGGGAGCAGAGGCGTGGCGACAAATAGCCAAATGTGGTACCCTCCAGGGTGGTGTCCTGGGCAGAACCAGGGGCGCCACCGGCCCGAGAGCTATATCTACCTCTCCAAGGAGTTTCCTGGCCCTAAACCCAAAGGGCTTAGGGTATGACTGGCGTCTCTCGGCGGCATAGGCACCATCGAGATCAGCTGCGGATGCAGTGAGAGCTGTTGGCGACTGAGGGAGGCGCCGGGCTCGCGCATACAGGCGAGTGATGCACTGCACGCGGCGCAGAGCGAGTGGCATCTCCCCAGCATCGACCAACAGGCTCTCAATGGGGGAAGTGCGGAAGGCACCGGTCGCAAGGCGAAGGCCGGTGTGGTGGATTGAATCCACCTTCCGCAATAAACGCTCGGCTGCGGATGCATAAAACTCGCATCCGTAGTCGAGCTTCGAGCGAACAAAGGATCGATAAAAAAGTAAGGCGGTAGCCCTATCAGCGCCCCAAGCGCTGAACGTCACGGAACGGAGAATGTCCATGGCGCGGGTACAAGAGACCCTAAGGCTGCGAATATGAGCCTCCCAGGTGAGGCGTCGGTCGAATACAAGACCAAGGAAACGGTGCGACTCAACCACATCCAGGCGTTCCCCATTAAGAAACAAATCTGGGTGGGGGTGAAGCCGTGGATGGCGGCAGAAGTGCACCACCTTAGTCTTGGCCAAAGAAAACCGAAACCTGTGCGCTTCGGCATAGCGAGAGACGCGGTTCAATGCCTGTTGGAGTCGACGCTCCAGAGTTGGCATCTGGGCCGCGCCAAAAGAGATCGAAAGGTCGTCCACGTAGAGCGTAGCGAGAACATCTTCTGGCAGCACCGAGGTGATGCCGTTGATGCTCAGGGCAAAGAGTGTGACACTGAGGACACTTCCCTGCGGGACACCCTCTTCCTGCTCCTTTGGGGCAGAGAGGGCTCCCCCCACCCGTACGCGGAATCGACGATCTCGCAAAAATTCAGATATAAACATTGGGAGGCGTCCCCTCGCCCCCATCGTGTGGAGAGTCTCCATGATACCGTATCGCCATGCGGTATCATAGGCCTTCTCCAGATCAAAAAACACCGTGGCGTAGTGCTGTCTACGAAGGAAAGCCTCGCAGACGGCATTTTCCAGTCGGAGCAGAGCATCCGACGTGGAGTGAAACTTACGGAAGCCGCACTGTGCAGAAGACAGATGGCCTCCGCTGTCCAGGAAATGGGCTAATCTAACATTTACCAATTTCTCCATCAACTTGCACACGCAAGAGGTTAGAGAGATTGGGCGGAAACCGGTCGGAGTAGAGTGATCTCTCCCCGGCTTGCGAAAGGCGAGCACAGTAGCGATTCGCCAGGAGTCTGGGAGAAGACCTTCCACCCAGATCCTGTTGAACAGATCTAACAGAAAGGCCATGCCTCGCTCACCCAGGTGTCGAAGCATGGCGTACGGGACATCGTCCGGACCATGGGCGGTGTCCGCGCACGAAGCGAGAGCGGAACGCAACTCACTCACAGTAAACTTGTCGTTGAAGGGTTCTCCGCCTCTGGAGGTAAAGTCCAGCCGGCGGCCTTCCGCGACATCACGACGTGCATTGAATGCTGGCGGAGCAGCATCACGGCTAGAGAATGCAGAGAAAGCGGTCGCTAAGGATTCCGCCACGGACGCGGGGTCCGAGATTGCGGTCCCATTCTCCTGGAGAACGGGAGGGGGGTCCTGCGAGAACTTGCCCCGAATCCTTTTGACTCGCTTCCACACCTCAGCTAAAGGGGTCTTCCCGTTAAGTGAAGACACGTATGCCCGCCAAGAAGAGCGGCGGGCGTGCTTCGAAATATACCGGAACCTAGCCCTAGCCCGACGAAATTCAGCGACAGTGAAATCGTTCGGGCGGCGCTTATAGCGCATGTAGGCATAACGCTTCTGTTTGAGGGCCGTCTCACACTCGGCTGACCACCATGGGAGTGGTCGGCGTGCAAAACAGCCAGACGTCCTAGGAATAGTAGTCAGGTCCACGGCGATAAGATTGCCAGAGAAGAACTCAACGGCCTCATCTACCGACCTAAACTCCTCGACTGAGATAGAGAATTCAGTCATTTCCTGAAATGCAGGCCACCGCGCCCGTGCCAAGCACCACCGAGGTGGTCTCTCAGGCGGCAGTTGCCCTGAAAATGATATTTGAATGGGAAAGTGATCACTACCATGGAGGTCATCGACCACCCCCCAATCAAAATCAAGCTGTGCATCCGAAGAGCACAAAGATAGGTCAAGGCAAGAAAATGAAGCGGTTCTCGGACAGTGATGCGTAAACTCATCCACGTTTAGGACACCCATCTCAAGCTCTTCGATCAGATCGGCAAGGACTTGTCCCCTGGGATTTATGGTGTAATCTCCCCAGAGAGGATGCCTGCCGTTCAGATCTCCAAGCAAGAGATAGGGCCTCGGCAACCGTGCCACGACGCGGCGGAAGTCCCCCGCGTCGGAGTCAGCTGACGGTGGAATGTACGCAGAAATGATAGTATACCTCCTATCCAGGTGCAGCTGCACAGCCACTGCCTGTAAGGAGGTATCTAAAGAGAAAGGAAGAACGGAGACATCATGCCGGGTGTAAACCACGCATCCCCCAGCCCGGCCGTCCCGCGGTGGTGGGGTTGCAAGACCCTTATACCCCGGGAGGGCAGGCAGTGGGCACGCGCCTAGCATGGTCTCCTGCAAAAAAATAGCTAACGGGGAACGGGAAGAGGCGAGCCTCCGCAGCTCCTCCCAGTTGGCCCGGAGTCCACGGCAATTCCATTGAAGGAATATGCCCTCCAGGCCTAGCTCGGAGGAGACGCGGGGGCCCTCCTCGAATTGAAGACCCTCACGGGAATGGCCGTAAGCTTCCCGGGGGCAGAACCCCGGGAGCTGTTGGCCGGACAAAGCGCTGGAGGCGCTGTCGCCTTCGAGGACTTATTGGGGGAGGTTGACCTCGCCATGCGAGTCTTTTCCTCCCTCCGCCTCGAAACCTTAGGCGGGCGCTGCGGCTTCGGAGGCGGGGGGCCCTCTTTTCGAGGAACCACCGTCTCCGAGTCACTCGCTCCACCTCGTGGCGTGGGCGAAGGAGCCGAAGCTCCTTTGTTGCTGTCCTCCTTTCGGGGGACAGCTTTAGGAACCCCCGAAGATGGCCTAGCGACCATCTTCAGGGGTGTTGCCTCCTGTGAGTCTAACGACTCGGTGGAGGCGCGTGGCCGTTTCGCCTTACGGGAAACGGTCACGCTGGGGGAAGAGGGGGGAGCCCTGGTTTTAGCCGGGGCTGGGTGTGAACCCTTTTTGCCGCCAGCTCTACCAGGGGAGCGCCCGGGTGTAGTAGAGCCCGCAGAAGGGCTCCGAATGGGCGCGGAAACAACCGTGCTCGTTGGCCTGGATGGGCCAGGAGCAGAGGGTGCCTTTCGAACTACTGAGGCATATGACGTCCCAGGTAGAGCTGGGCGCGCCAGGACCAAGTCCTTAGCCTCGCGGAATGAGAGTCTATCCTGGGCCTGAACGGCCAGGATTTCTTTCTCCAGGAGATATGCACCACATTGCTTCGAAGAAGCAGGGTGCGGCTCTCCGCAATTGACACACTTGGCCACACACGATTTGGACTTATCGTGTGCGACCTTGGAGCAATTTACACAGACTTCGGGTGACCCCGACTTTGCACGTCTACATGAGCGATTCGTATGGCCGAAGCGGTGACAGTAATAGCACCGCCGCGGCAGTGGCACGAATGCCTTCACGCGGTAGCGGTACCAACCGGCACGCACCGACTCAGGGAGCTTGTCACAGTCGAACGTGACGAAGAGTGTAGGGGTGGGTCTCGAAGCCCCTCCCTGTTTTCTCATCACACGTTCGACCTTGACCTTCCCATGGTCGGCCAGCTCTAGGGTGATGTCCTCAATGGAGTAGTCAACGAGTTCCCTCGCATAAACTACTCCTTTCACAAAGTTCATGGTAGAGTGCGGCGTCACACTCACCGGGGTGCCATGAAGTGTCCGAAGAGCACTTATCTTGGCCGCCTCGGCGGGATTCGCCGCATTCGCCAGAAGGCTGCCGTCCGAGAAACGGGTCACCTTCGGCTCTCTACCAATTGCACTAGCTAATCCTCTCCTCTGATGGATCATGTTGCCCTTAGACAACATGGTGCCATCAGTGGAGCGAATAACGAGGAAGCGTTTGAAGCCAGCGGGCTCGAAAACGCCAGGTAACCTCTGAATGAGGGGCCCCGATGTCATCGAGGCTCCGCCCTGTGCATTCTTCGTCTTAGTCTTGGTCAGGAGCTCCGCACACGAGGGGGTAGAGGGGCCGGATTTGCCGATCTTGGCTTGGTCGCCTACCAAAGTGGCAGCAGACCCATCCGTCCCCGCAGCCCCCGCGGATGGAGAGGAGCCCCGAGTCTTTTTCGTCTTTCTTGTCTTTTTCTTCTTTTTAGGAGAGGAGGGCGGGGAATGAACCCGCTTCTCACCCCCGCCGGTAGAAGCCCCCAGGCCAGATGGACCGGCCTCAGCCAGGTCCTTCTCTGAAATGGAGAAGGTCCCGGTGGGCGCAGGGTATTCATCCGGAGGAGATCCCTCCCCTCCTTGTCCTGCCTGAGAATCCACAGCCGTTTGATGAGGACCTTGCATAGGGGCGGATTCGGGTTCGGTGCTTGGCGCCAAGCCCGGATTCCCCCCCATGGAAGGCCCTACCGTCTGAGGCTGGTTTTCCTCAAGGACCATGTCTATCACAGGAGGGGCCTCCAGTTGGCCATCCCCTCCCAGGACATCGCAGGTCCCCTTGGCAGCGTCATGAGTCTTTAGTGGGGAGGCACAGGCCTTGACCCCGGCAAGGTTTAATATTTTTGCCAGCAGGTCTTTTGAGGAAAGCGACCGAAGGGGCCTGGCTTCCCTCTCCCCCCTAAGGGGGTTTGCCCTACCGAGCCGCTTGTACGAGGGGCGGTCGGCAATGGGCTGCCTGCTGGCTTTCTTGGCAGTCCCCTTAGAAAGCATAGGAGGGACTGCCGCTGGAGATAGGGAGGTGCCCGAAAGCACCTCCAGAGAAGGGGGTGAGGGGGAGTCCCCTACACCCGTAGGCGTAGGAGAGGAGTAAGCCTCCTCTCCGGTTAAAGAGGTATGGAGGGTCCCCTGCGCAAGCACAGGGGGGGGGACCTCCATCTTTTCTGTGGAGCTGCACGAGGGCGGCTCCGTTGTTGTTATAGGGGGAATTAAGGGGAGATGTTTTTTTGTTTCATCATTGGGCATGGTGACCCTCTTTGTTTTACGGGACGCAATCGCTCACCACCTCTTGCAGTAGCCCGCACTGCAAGAGGTGCTTACAGGCCCGGCAGAGCCAGGCGCCGCCATTTGGGACCACCCCTCCCGCCTGGTGGCCTGGCAGTCCTTCGGCATGGCGGCTCCACCTTGAACACGGCGTAAAACGGATAGATTTTGAAGACGAGAGGAAAAGGGATGTGAGGAAGGTATGGGTGGGGATGAAGCAGGTTGTTAAAAGCCAACCACCCCAGACCGGAGCTCAGGGGTTAGGGGACATTGTCCCCTCCCCCCTCAGCCCCGATCCGGGACGATTGGCTGAGAAGAAGGTCAGCTTCTACCCTGTGAAATTAGAGGCTGACCAGAGAAAGTTGTGGGAGAGGTTGTATGAAAAGCGACGAGGTAGGATAGGAATACAGGCTATCTGAAGGAAGGAAGAGAGGCTAAGCTGGGGCCGGACGGGGCGCTGGATCCCGTCAGCACGGCGGCCAGGATGGCAAATCGCCGCGCCCCTTACGGGGTTATACCCCGGGAGGGTGGGCAGTGGGCACGCGCCCAGCAAGCTCTTCTGAAAGAAAAAAGATAGAGAGAGCGAGCTCCTCTCAGTTAGCCTGGAGTCCACAGCAATTTCATAGAAGGAATATGCCCTCTAGGCCTAGCTCGGAGCAGAAGGGAAAGGGAGGGGGGATCATCTTCGAAGAGTAGAACCTTAAGGGAATGGCTGTGCGCTTCCCGGAGGCAGAATGCCGGGTGTGACATTCGAGGACTTATCGGGAAAGGTGGGGCTCACCATGCGAGTCTCCCCCCCATCCTCAAAAACTTTGGTGGGTGGGGCTCCCTCCTTTGGAGGATCCATTGACTCCGAGGCACCCAGTCCAGCCTTTGGTGCAGCCCTCCTTTCCGAGGGAGGCTTTAAGAACCTTGGAAGACGGACTCACACCCATCTTCAGGGGAGTTGCCTCCTGTGACTCTAACTACACAGTGGAGGGGCGCAGTGGTTTTGCCTTACGGAAAACGGTCACGCCGGGGGATTGGGGTGCCTAGGTTTAGCCGAGGCTGAGTGTGAACCCTTTGTGGCGCCAGCTTTACTAGGGAAGCCTCCGGCGGACTACAACCCGCAGAATAATTCAGAATGGGCGCGGAAACGACTGTGCTCGTAGGCCTGGAGCGGGGCAGGAGCATAGGGTAACCTTTTTTTTCAAAATTGAGACATAAGACGTCCTAAGCAGCGCCAGGACCAATTCCAGTGTCTCGCGAAATGAGACGATCCGTAGCCTGAACGGCCACCATTTCCTTTTACAAGAGATACGCACCACATTGCTTCGAACAAGCGGGGTGCGACTCTCGGCAATTGACACACTTGGCCTTACACGAGAGGGACTTATCGTGTGCGGCCTTTGAGCCAAACAGGGTACCCTCCCTGCGGGGTTACGGTTGAGTGGGAGTGGATGGCTGTGGAGAAAGATGTGTGGTTCGTGGATTAATTGGCGATAGTCAGGAGTATAGAGGGTGAATAATTTTTTTAGGGGGGGGGGGAGGTGGACATTCTGTTTCGAGTGAACCAATTTTTTAGGCATGGTATGTACCTCTTTAGGTTCCTGGAGGCAGTGCGCACCGAAGTGGATTGGGATGTCATGGATGAGTCACTACTACTTCTCTTTCTAAATTATATATATCTTTTCATTCTATGACATCGCCGCCATCGGCCGTTTAATTCTCATTCAACGGCTTCGGGTCGACACTTGTGCCTGTTGCAAAGAAGCAAACCTAGGTTTAGTTCCTTTATAAAGGTGTGCAAATAAGTACCATCTAAGGTTGAGTTGGTTCAAATTCCATGTAGAACTATAGGTCCCACTTGTCTGTCTTATAGCAATATGGCGAGGTTTTGCACGAATGTTAGAAATGATAAGTGAGGGGGGAAATAACAACAGGCCAGACGCGTCATCTCAGCCAAGAGCTCACCAGCTCCCCGAAAGGGCTGTTGGGCGCAACAGAGACTAGAAAGACAACATCAAGGAATCTTCTTACCCGAGGTTCAGCGATGCTCGACGCCGCTAACTCATGATGGGGAAGGACCGCGACATTTTTCTCACCAAATTCGTCAATGTGACTGAGGAAGCG
Source organism: Ceratothoa steindachneri (assembly GCA_963969495.1). NCBI lineage: Eukaryota > Metazoa > Arthropoda > Malacostraca > Isopoda > Cymothoidae > Ceratothoa > Ceratothoa steindachneri. The sequence continues at coordinate 84,293,572 of OZ018324.1, forward strand.
CGACCCGAACCGCTTTACTTTAGCCTCGGTCATCCCTTCAACTGGGGAAAAGGGGAATTAATTGCTAAAGAGCATTCATGGTAGCCATTGTGGATGCACTTAAGAAAGAGTCGACAGTTTTTTAAATAATTTTATCCGCTTCTCTGGCGGCCATCAACAAGGGAACAGCCACCAAAACCACATTGCTAATTCAAAGCCACTAAAAACTAATAAAAAGGAAAGTAACAAAACAAAAAACGAAAGCAATTAATAATCATCTACTAGGCACGCTCAGGTCCCAGAGGAAAGCCTGTCTCTTGCCACAACTCAAAAACACCACGATCACGCGTGGACAAGATCCTCCCAAGGACTCGAGAGGCAGTAGTGACACCACCTCCAGAGACAAGTACAACTCGCGAAGATTTCCCAGACTGGGATATTCAACCAAAAGGCGTCTTAATGTCTGGAGGAGACCAGATAAACTTTACAAAAGGACCCGATAGCGTGGAGGTATTGGGGGAAATGGCCAGGAAATAAGTCTCGACGCAATGGTACACAATTTGATATTCACGTTAGGACTGCTTCTTATCTTTTGTCATGTAGCCCGAAGGGCTGAGCTGATTCATGTCACGCAGTCAAAGTGGGAAAGAGCTAAACAGGTAGGTCCAGTCACTGTCTATGCAGTCCGACACTCTCGTCAGCGCGCTAATTTCCATCAACCCAGCATAATACAATCTCGACATCCTCCCGATTTTCAGGAGCAATGGCGCCACGGATACTGCTAATAAGTGATGACATTCCAATGCTTCAAGGGCAACGAGCGCACTCCGCTATAAATTGCAATTCAGTCTCGGAACCGGGTACGGCGCGAAATCTCTCGTACCATCTCAGCCCTGTTGATAGACGCAGCGCCTGGAAGAGACGTGCCGGCCTTAAACAACTGAAGATAGATTGGAAGTAAACACATCTCTCAAAATTTGATTTTTTTAAGTGCCCCTCTGACCACTGACATCAAGGGCATAATTCGGCGTAATCAATTTAGCCTATTAATAGGCTACAACAAAGGCAAAACAAAAAAAACAAGGCACGCTCCGTTGTCTGGGACAGGCCCCCCTCCCCCCGGCACCGAAGCACGCGCCTAAAACAAAAAAAAAGGTCAAAGAAAATTAGAGTGATCCATGTACGATGGAAGGGCTTCAGTGACACGACCTACATGTACTCCAAGAAACATGAACGCAATACGCCCGGTGTTGTAGAAGCTTTGGGAGCAGAGATGTGGCTACAAACATTCAAAGGTGGTATCCTTCTTGGGCAGAACTAGAGGTGCCACTGGCACATGGGTTACAGCAAAGCATAGGAACTCAAAGATTGGAAGGGAAACCTTCAACAGTTAGAATGAAGACTATCTATGATAACGTATCGCCATGCGGTATCATAGGCCTTGTTCAGATCGAAAAACACCGTAGTGAAATGCTGGCCGCGAAGAAAGGCCTCGCACCTAACAAACTCCTGTTGCAGCAGAGGATCTGACATGGAGTGGAAATTACGAAATCCGTCCTATGCAGAAGACACGTGAATTCAATGTTCATGAAATAAGCTAATCTAAAATTTATCAATTTCTTCAACTTGTATAGACTGGATGTTAAGGAAAGTGGGGTAAAAGCAGCCGGGGTGTAGTGATCCACCTCGCTTTGCGAAAAGCAAGCACGGTAGCCATTCGCTAGGCTTCTAGATGTCCTACTATCAGATCCTGTTGTACTGAGCTAGAAAGAATGCCATGCCTTGCTCACTCGGGTGTCGAAGCATGGCGTACGGGACATTGTCTGGATGGAGGGCGGTAGCCGCGCACGAATCGAGAGGTGAAGGTAACGCAAAGAAAGATTTTTTTTTGTTATTTAAGGCACCCAACTGGCGACTATTTATGGGGGCATAGTCACCGAATAATTATTTTAGCCATAGCCACAAATAAGGCTATGATACCAAAAACTAACAGAAAAGGCACCAAACTCATTCAGAAAACCAGAGTAGGCACCTAACCCCTCCCCCCTCCCAAACAATATGCAATGGAGAAGGATTTCTCCAAAAACTCGATAACTCTACTGTACAGGAATCTTTCAAGAGTACAAGGGCCAGGCAGGAGCGACTCCGATAGTCCGGGTGCCCGAATGGTACTCGTATTTTACTAAAAGCCCCCCACACTAGAAAATTCGACAAGGGTATGCATAATAATGTGGGGGACCAAAGGATCGTGCATAAGGTTCAGGGGAGCAGCCTTATGCGGCACTCAATGAGCGGCCACAGGAAGGTGGTAAGCCCATTGTACAAAGGGAAGTGGTAATTGGGAAAAAACCGATCTTTCCATTATTCGCGCCCCAAGACATGGTCTCTTGCAACCTGCGGGTGTTAAAGGCCCTTGTTTATAGAGGTTCCAAAGCCTTCCTTCTGCTACGGCATGAGGTAGTTGGTCAGGTCCTTAGCCCAGACAGAGAGGATTGAAGGAATATTCGTAGAGAAAAAAGGAATGGTGAGAGAGGGCGAGGAGGAAATGCACCAACAAGTTACCCAGGCCCCGTCAAAGCATTCAATTCTACCGAGTAACGAAGTATCCATAATTTGCACTCTGTCCGGGTGAGAACAGTTCCTCCTGGTACCAAGTGCAGGTAGACAAAAGGTTGAGGGTATAGTCGTAGAGTAATGAAAAATAAAGTAGCGCTGAGAGAGAGAGCGAAGGGGAAACGCACCAACAACCTTCCCAGGCCTTATCAGAGTTCGTGTTAACCCAATGGCAGGGCTTCACTAATTTGCAGTCAGAGAGGGTGTGTGTGTGTGTGTGTATGAAATACCAATGGTAGTAGAACTAGTATTGAAAATTACATGGCTCCAACTAGGTTGTAACGGATTAAAGTAGGATTCAAAATGAGGCCGTTAGATGAGAAGTTAGTGCCGTTAATCACTTTTGTCAGCAAAACGCATAATGCAAACGTAATCGGGTGTCAACCTTTAAAATTGCGCTCAGGAGTTTCAAGCACCAGGTTCGTAGAATGGGGACAAGCAGACGAAATTACCACCTTGTGACGGCGAGGAATTGATTAATAAAGGGAAACGAAACTAGTGTAAATTTGTAGTAAATTATTGGATGAAATCAGATGGAATAAGGAATGAAAAGAATTCGCATGGACAATTCGCTAAGCAGCAGCAACATTTAGGCAATCCTCATCTTTTACTCAAACCTACGCATAAGGCAGCATCGTACCCGTTATACTTCAATATATAAAGCTTTTCTAGAAACATACGTATTAGTAACTATTAAGCAAACATCACAATATAATCATGCAACTCAATTTACGCTGCCAAAGCCCCGTCAAAACCGGTCCGAACATCTAAACCAAGCACATTCGATCCTAAAGGAGGCGATCAAGATCCTCGTAGGACTGAGCGTAACAGAACTGCACCTTTCTGAAGAGCCTCGAGCGAGCCAGGCATCTCGGTGGCCATGAGGAGGATTGTGCGGTTGCTAGCGACCATGTACGGCATGAAACCACTCTCGTCACCCAGGCGGTTGCGCAGATCCAGCAAAGATCGATACAGCTTCAACTGTAAAAGAAATTGAGTTTAAAGGTAGTCAATCATCGTTATAAAGAGATCAATACCGAATACTTGGTGCTGGCATACATCAAAGTCATAGGTTGAGGAAAAAATGTAGAGGAAAATAAGTTTCCTACTTAAAATAAAATAGCAAAATAAAAGCCATTTCAGCACCCCACGTACTGTACACTAACGAACTAACAATTTTCATGGTATGGGTACAAAGAGACCTAAAAATAAAGAAATCAATTGTTCAAATCTACTAAGTCTTGGTGAACTTTATTGATGAAAAAATCGAGATTGGTGACGGGAGTAGACACCTTTTGTCTTAGGCAAAGAAAACCGAGCCCGGCGCGATTCGGCATAAAGACGTGGTTCAGAGGTCAGTCAGTGGATACAGGAATCTAAAGTTGATGTCTGGGCCCAACCAAAAGAGATCGAAAAGTTGTCCACGGCGAGTGTAATATTTTTTGGGGCGCCCATCTGGTGGTGAATGTCATCAAATGACATAAGTCGTCGTAATTAATTCCAGCGAGCTTTGTCGCCTCGGAAGGGCCCGTCCCCCAGCATTCGCCAGAAGGCTCCCGTTCGAGAAACGGGTGACCTTCGGCTTTTTATCAGTCCTCTTAGCTCAAAGTATCCTCTGATGGAACATGTGGCCTTTGACCAACATGCTGCCATCAGTGAAGCGAATGACTACAAAGTATTTGAAGCCAAGCCAGCGGGCTCAAAACGCCAGGTATTTTAATGAGAGGCGCCGACGTAATCGAGGCTCCGTGCACTATAGTAACAACCTTAGTCTTCTTGATCTTATCGTAGTAGCTAGCCGAAAAGGCAGCAAACCAATCCGTCTTCGGAGTTTCCGGGCAGGGAGACGAAACCCTAGTCCTCTTTGTCTGATTCTTTCTTTATATTTTATTTTTTTGAGAGAGGAGCCAGGGAGTGTGGCGAACCAACCTCAGCTATATCCTCCTTCGAAATCGAGGTCGTGGCCAGCAAGTAGGTCTCTCCTATATTATCGAGTCCTCGGAGACCAATGTCCCCTCAGGAAGACCTTACACAAGGATGAATCAAGTTTGGTGTTATCTGACAGCGAACCCAGGTTCGTCGGCAAGGAAGACCCTACCATCTGAGGCGGGGGCACCTCCGAGATCATTTTCACCTGCGCAGGGGCCTCCAAGTGGTTTTCCACCCCTTCAATGTGACGAGTATTCCGAATCGTGACTCATAGGGTATATGTATGGCACATCACAAAGTTCTTCACCTCCATTGGGAAAAGGCGGGGAGCGAGCATGCTGGCTCACATCAGTGCGGCGAGGCTAGGATCTACGAACTGTTTGGGAAAGGCCCAGGGGGGGTGACACCTTTTCTTACCCATACAAAGGGATTGAGGTGGTTCACCTGCCGCCATTGGGGGACCGGAAACCGAAGCGACGCGTCCTCTGCCTCGCAGTGGTCTTTCGGTGAACTGTGAAAGAGAAAAGGGACCCGCTGCACGTGGAGAGTCACCTGGAAGCAACTCTCTAGAAGGGAGTAAGGGGGGAAACTATCGAACCCGTAGCATTTGGAGAGGGAGAAAAACACCCCGCTACAAGAATCTGGGAGGGGCCCATGAGAAACACCACGTATATCACATAGTTTGGGCTGCCCGAGGGCGGGCCATAGGATGGCAAAGGGAAAACCTCTTTGTTGTAGTGTAGACAAATGGTTAGAGGGAAGCCCCTCCACTGACAATTGGTGCTGTCGCTCTTTACCTCGTCCGCCCCCAAAACAAGCTCGGGTGAGGATTTCAATACACGAAATTACACAAGATTGTGACCAATGAAAAAGTGTATATCCTACGTCAGGGTTCTCCCATTTATCCCAGATGGTGTCTTTGTACTTTTCAGCTCTACACCTTAGGTGAGTTAACGATGGTGATCGTAACTATGCAGCGACGCAGACTGATCAGAAGTTGCCCAGTGGACAGGTTAATCGTCAAAGGCTGCAGCTATAAACTCAGCAGCAGAGTGGATTTTCTTACTAGGTCCTACTAATCGTCGACAGGACGGCCAAGATCTGAAGATCTGTTGTGGCAGACCGAGGGACTAAAAGACTTTTCGTTGGCCTGGCAGCCTACAAGGCAGTAAAGCCTGCCCGCCATAAGCATTGCAGCCTTATGCACGCGATAACGGTCGCAGGGAGTTGATAGGCCAATTACACTCAGGGAAGGAAGGAGTATTGGAGCAAAACCAACTTTCTCATTAATTGCACTCCAACGCCCAGGACACCTCAAGTCCTGGTCTCTTGTACCTGCGAGGAGCGTTAAAGCGTGTTGTTTATAGAGATTCTAAAGGCTCTCTTCTGACACGGCATGAGGTAGGCAAAAGGTTCAGGGGAGAGTCGTAGAAAAGAAAGAGGGAATGTTGAGAGGGAGCGACAACAATATCTTCTCGGCCCCGTCAGAGTTACATTCAACCGGGTGACGGGGGCTTCCCTAATTTGCACTCAGGTCGAGAGGACGTGCACCTCCTCCAGGTACCAAGTGTAACAGGCTACCCAGGAAACCATCATGCGAGAAAGTCTAGTAGAGAAACGGTAAAGATGGGGATATGAAAGTAAGATACAGAATACGGCCGAGGAGCATAAAGAGGAGGATACTAGCTGTTGGTGTTTATAGCTCCAGGGGAGCGGATGGAATCTCTGCTAATGCCGACCGCTTGGGAGATCAAGGGAGAAAGCCTTTGATCCTACAGCCTGTACTGTAGGTCACCGTCAACGTCACCACAATTAGGTGGAGCCGCGTTTTCGGAGACCGTCCGGAGGGACGAGGTTAGAATGGAGGGAGGATGTTGCATGCCGTGAGAATGTGATAGCACACCCCTGTGCTAGGGGTCCATGCAACAGCTAGGAAGTGGGACTTCTATTGTAACTTAGCCCCACACAGAATACATCCAAGGACCTAAGCTGTAAACGGTGTGAAATTCCTTACAACCTACTCGTCCATGAGAATGAAGCCAGATCGCCCCTGTGGCGATACCCATACCTGAAGCTCCTCTTTTTGCGGATCCTGCTGCACGGCAGGTCGGTTCTGCCCCTCGTCCTCGATCAAGGTTTTCAGCTGAGTAAATCTGGCCTTGAGCTGCGACCTGACGTCTGAAGGAGATCTGAAACGAACAAAGGACTGGTATCGGAGGAAACTAAAGCTTTCCAACGACGGCAGAAGCGCGCTTCCTTCAATCAAATACAAGGCGATAATGAGTGGTAAAGAGGGACTCAGAAATGACAGGGATTGAAATAGCAAATCATCGCGAATATCTAGGAGCAAGTTGCGTCGTCCCTCCCTCGCTCGTGGAGTAGATCACGGAAGCGGATTATGAAATTCCCATAAAGATTAGAGTAACATTCGCAGGTAAAGCTGACGGGAGTAGGAAGCAACGGAAAATAATCAATATTTTGGGGAAGTCAAAACCACATTAAAAATATATGGGAAGAGAAACCTCTATGGGCTACTAGGAACAGAGAGAGCGCAACTCTTTTGAATCCCTCCCACTTTCGCAACAAAGGCTAGGTCTTTTGTAGGCAGTAGAGAGGAAATTGAGAAGTGGAGCAAACACGTATCTCATGCAATAAAGTCGCACTTAAAAGAGATGCGAGGAAATAGGGGGAGGGGGGGAAACTCACATTGACTTTGCGGCGGTCTCGGCCGAGCTTCCAGGCGCATGTTTCAGACGGGCGATATAGCGTAGCTCTTGCTTCATCTCGGCGGATGGAGCCATAAGAATTAGGCTACTATAAGACAAAAAATCATTAAGGAAGATAGTTGAGTTCCCTTTCAATCGTGGACGATTTCATCCGACTAGATAATAAAATACACAAAGATCAGAATGAGGATAGCTGACAAAGCCCCTCGCCAAAGGGCAATGGAGTGTGAATATGAAATCCTCTCCCGAAGGTTCTAAGACTGAAGAATGATACAGAGATTGGAGAAAATAATGGGAAAAAAGATATTAAATAACCATTTTATTATGTAATATCGAATCGGTCCTACATTGGCAGCAATAATTGTTTCAAAACGCCGGGGAATAAAGTAATATAGGCTTTTTACATTGACTATAGGAATTTTAATCCACTCCTGAAATGGAACCAATTCCAGCTCTTTCAGAGATATTAAGATCTGGTAATTGTGGGAGCCAATCAAGTATTCTACATCAGTACTTTGGTATTAGTGCCAGTTTTTATCTGTGTGAATTGGCGCACTATCGTCCTGGAAAATGGTGGCACTATTGGAAAACACTGAATCATTGGGTGAATTTCGTCACCCCAAATCGACAAATACTCCTTAGAAGTAACCCTAACATTGTGTTATCACAGGACCAATAGAATTCAAAGATATATCCTAGACGACCATCACAGAACCGCCTCCTTGCTTCTTTTTCTTTTTTTTTAGGAGAGAGAGCAACCTGAAGCCGTCACGGCATTAGGGTAGGTCGATGGGAACAGTCGCGGCGTAATGGCACGCAATTTAAGGTTCCCCTCGACCGTCTCCCATCTTCTTTGCCAGGCGTCCGGTATTCCTGGCAAGTAATCGGTGTGAGGAAGAGCGAAACGCTGGGGCCAAAGACTCCAGTTCTCCTGGTGAACGGGAGGGGGGTACGGCGAGAACTTGCCCAGAATCCTTTTGACTAGCTTCCACACCTCTGCTAGAGGGGTCTTCCCGTTAAGTGAAGACACGTATGCCCACAGGGAAGAGCGGCGGGCGTGCTTCGAAATATACCGGAACCTAGCCCTAGCCCGACGAAATTCAGCGACAGTGAAATCGTTCGGGCGGCGCTTATAGCATATGTAGGCATAACGCTTCTGTTTGAGGGCCGTCTCACACTCGGCCGATCACCATGGGAGTGGTCGGCGTGCAAAGCGGCCAAAGTTCTGGGAATCGTAGTCAGGCCCGGGGCGATGAGGTAGCCGGAGAAGAACTCAACGGCCTCATCTACCGACCTAAACTCCTCGACTGAGATAGAGAATTCAGTCATTTACTGAAATGCAGGCCACCGCGCCCGCGCCAAGCACCACCGAGGTGTGCTCTCAGGCAGCAGTTGCCCGGAAAATGATATTTAAATGAGAAAATGATCACTACCATGGAGGTCATCGACCACCCCCCCAATCAAAATCAGGCTGTGCATCCGAAGAGCACAAAGAGAGATCAAGGCAAGGAAATTAAGCGGTTCTCGGGCATGAATGCGTAAACTCACCCACATTTAGGATACCTATCTCAAGCTCTTCGATCAGAACGGCAAAGACTTGTCCCCTGCGGTTTATTGAGTAATCTCCCCAGAGAGGATGCCTGCCGTTCAGATCTCCAAGCAAGAGAAAGGGCCTCGGCAACCGTGCGACGACACGGCGGAAGTCCCCCGCGTTCAGGTCAGCTGACGGTGGAATGTACGCAGAAATAATAGTATACCTTCTATCCAGGTGAAGCTGCACAGCCAATGCCTGAAATGAGTGATCTAATATCCAAAAGAAGAATATATGCCGGGTGTAAACCGCGCATCCCCCAGCCCGGCCCCCATCTCGTGGTGGTGGGGTCGCAAAACACTTGTACCCCGGGAGGGCGGGCAGGGGGCACGCGCCTAGCATGGTCTCCTGCAGAAAAATAGCTAACGGGAAATGGGACGAGACGAGGCTCCGCAGCTCCTCCCAGTTGGCCCGGAGTCCACGGCAATTCCATTGAAGGAATATGCCCTCCAGGCCTAGCTCGGATGAGACGCGGGGGCCCTCTTCGAACAGAGACCCTCACGGGAATGGCCGTATGCTTCCCGGAGGCAGAACCCCGGGCGCTGTTGGCCGGACAAAGCGCTGTCGCCTTCGAGGACTTATTGGGGGAGGTTGGGCTCGCAATGCGAGTCTTTTCCTCCCTCCGTCTCGAAACCTTAGGCGGGCGTTGCGACTTCGGAGGCGGGGGGGGGCCCTCTTTTCGAGGAACCACCGTCTCCGAGCCACTCGCTCCACCTCTAGGCGTGGACGAAGGAGCCGAAGCTCCTTTGTTGCTGTCCTCCTTTCCGGGGACAGCTTTAGGAACCTCGGAAGATAACCTGGCGACCAACTTCAGGGGTGTTGCCTCCTGTGAGTCTAACGACTCGCTGGAGGCGCGTGGCCGTTTCGCCTTACGGGAAACGGTCACGCTGGGGGAAGGGGGGGGGGCTGGTTGTGAACCCTTTGTGCAGCCAGCTTTACCAGGGAAGCGCCCGGGTTGAGTAGAACCCGCAGAAGGGCTCCGAATGGGCGTGGAAACCGTGCTCGTTGATCTGGATGGGCCAGGAGCAGAGGGTGTCTTTCTAACCATTGAGACGTAAGACGTCCCAGGCAGAGCAGGGGGCGCCAGGACCAAGTCCTTAGCCTCGCGGAATGAAAGTCGATCCTGGGCCTGAACGGCCAGGATTTTTTTCTCAAGGAGATATGCACCACATTCGGGGTGCGGCTCTCCGCAATTGACACACTTGGCCATACATGATTTGGACTTATCGTGTGCGGCCTTGGAGCAATTTACACATACTTCCGGTGAGCGATTCGCATGGCGGAAGTGGTGACAGTAATAGCACCTCCGCGGCAGTGGCATGAATGCCTTCACGCGGTAGCGGTACCAACAGGCAGGCACCGACTCAGGGAGCTTGTCACAGTCGAAAGTGACGAAGAGTGTAGTGGTGGGTCTCGAGACCCCTCTCTGTTTTCTTATCACACGTTCGACCTTGACCGCCCCATGGTCGGCCAGCTCTAAGGTGATGTCCTCTATGGAGTAGTCAACGACTTCCCTCGCATAAACTACTCCTTTCACGAAGTTCATGGTAGAGTGCGGTGTCACACTCACCGGGGTTCCATCAAGTGTCCGAAGAGAACTTATCTTGGCCGCCTCGGAGGAATCCGCCGCATTCGCCAGAAGACTCCCATCCGAGAACGGGTCACCTTCGGCTCTCTACCAATTACACTAGCTAATGCTCTCCTCTGGCGGATCATGTTGCCCTTGACCAACATGCTGCCATCATTGGAGGGAATAACGAGGAAGCGTTTGAAGCCAGCGGGCTCGAAAACGCCAGGTAACCTCTGAATGATGGGTAGCGATGTTATCGAGGCTCCGCCCTGCGCACTTTTCGTCTTAGTCAGGGGCTCCGCACATGGGGGGCAGAGGGGCCGGATGTGCCGATCTTGGCTTGGTCGCTTACCTAAGTGGCAGAAAACCTATCGGTCCCCGCCGCCCACGCGGATGGAGAGGAGCCCGGAGTCTTCCTATTTTTTTTTCTTTTTAGGAGAGGAGGGCGCGGAATGAACCCGCTTTTTTCCTCCGCCGGCAGGAGCCCCCAGGCCAGATGGACCGGCCTCAGCTAGGTCCTTCTCCGAGATGGATAAGGTCCTGGCAGTCGCAGGGGCACCGGTCGGAGGAGATCCCTCCCCTCCTTGTACTGCCTGGGAAACCCTAGCCGTTTGAGGAGGACCTTGCATAGGGGCAGACTCGAGTTCGGTGCTTGGCGCCGAGCCCAGATTCCTTCCCATTGAAGGCCCTACCTTATGAGGCTGGGTTGCCTCAAGGACCATGTCATGTCAGACGGGGCCTCCAGTTGCCCCCCCCCCCCCGGACATCGCAGGTCCTACTGGCAGTAGAGTCTTTAGTCTCGTCTTGGGAGTCACAGGCCTTGACCCCGGCAAGGTTCAATATTCTTGCCCGCAGGTCCTTTGAGGGAAGCGACCGAAGGGGCCTGGCTTCCCTCTCCCCCCTAAGGGGGTTTGCCCTACCGAGCTGCTTCAATGGGGAGCGGTCGGCTATGGGCTGCCTGCTGGCTTTTTTAACAGTCCCCTTGGAAAGGGGGGACTGCCGGTGGTAAGAGGGAGGTGCCCGAAGGCATCTCCAGACAAGGGGGTGAGGGGGGAGTCCCCTACACCCGTAGGCAAAGGAGAGGAGTAAGCCTCCTCTTCGGTTACATAAATTTGGAGGGTCCCCTGCGCAAGCACAGAGGGGAATATCTCCATTTTTTCTGTGGAGCTGCCGGAGGGCGGCTCCGTCGATGGACAAGGGGAAATTGAGAGAAGATTTTTGATTTTCTCATCATTGGGCATGGGGTGACCTTAAATTTTTCACGGGATGCATACGCTCATCATCCCTCGCAGTATCCCGCCCTGCAAGGGGTGCGTACAGGCCTGGCAGAGCTAGGTGCCGCAATGGAGGATCACCCCTCCCGCCTGGTGGCCTGGCAGTGCCTCGGCATGGCGGTTCCACCTTGGACACGGCGTAAAAAAATAGATGGTGAAGTGAGAAGGAAAGGAGATGTGAGGAAGGTATGGGTGGGGATGAAACATGTTGTTAAAAACCCACCACCCTAGACCGGAGCTCAGGGGTGAGGGAACATTGTCCCCTCCCCCGTCAGCCCCACTCCGGGATAGTTGGCTGAGAAGAAGGTCAGCATCTACCGTGAGAAAATAGAGGCCGAGCAGAGAAAGTTGTGGGAGAGGTTGTAGGGGAAGTGAGGAAGTAGGGGAGAAGTACAGGCTGTCTGAAAGAAGGAGAAGAGGCTAAGCTGGGGTCGGACGGGGTGCTGAGTCACGTCAGCACGGCGGCCAGGATGTCCAATCGCTGTCGCCTTCGAGGACTTATCGGGGGAGGTTGGGCTCGCGATGCGAGTCCTTTCCTCCCTCCCCCTCGAAACCCTAGGCGAGCGGGGGGTCCCTTTTTTGGAAGATCCACCGTCTCCGAGGCACACAGCCTACCAATGGGTGTGGGCGAAGGAGCCGAAGCTCCTTTAGTGCCTTCCTCCTTTCGAAGGGCGGCTTTACTAACCCCGGAAGATGGTCTCACCACTAACTTCAGGGGTATTGCATACTGTGAGTCTAACGACTGGGTGGAGGCGCGCGGCCGTTCGCCTTACGGGAAAGTGTCCGAAGGGCACGAATCATGGCCTCCTCGGAGGGATTCGACGCATTTGCCAGAAGGCTCCCGTCCGAGAAACGGGTCACATTCGGCTCTCTACCAATCACGCTAGCTAAGGCTCTCCTCTGATGGATCATGTTGCCCTTAGCCAAAATGCTGCCATCAGTGGAGCGAATAACGAGGAAGCGTTTGAAGCCAGTTCCCTTGATGTACCAGGGGAAAGTTTTTATTTTGATAGTTTTCATCATCGGGCATGGTGACCCTAATAATAATACGGGACGCAAACGTTCATCACCCCACGCAGTAGCCCGCTCTGCAAGGGATGAACATGTGGCCGGCAGAACCGGCTGCCACTATTTAAGGCCATTCTTCCCTAATGACCTGGCAGCTCATCGGCATGGCGGTTCCACCTTAGGTACGGCGTTAAATGGATATATATTGGTACGAGAAATAAAGGGGATATGAGGAAGGTGTGGTTAGGAATGGAGCAGGTTGTTGAAAATCCACCACCCAAGACCGGAGCTCAGGAGTAACAAAGAAAGGAAGTACCCTAGGAGACCTTACGGTCCATTCAAAGAGGGTACCTTTGGACTAGCAATCAAGCAGGCACATGGCTGCTCAATTGTTTTGCGTTCCTAACCGCCACTTTTCAAGACTTTGTCTAGTCTTGACTTGAACTGGTCAACAGATTCACTGTTGACAACTTCCACTGGAAGTGCGTTCCACTTACCGCAGATACTGTAGGTGAAAAAATTTCCACACAGATTGCGGTTGTAACGCTTCAGTTCAAGTTTGAAGCCGTGATTGCGCGTTCTGTTCTCACTGAATGTGAAAATATCCCGGTAGTCAACATTGTCGAACCCTCGAAGTATTTTGAAAACCTCGATGAGTTGACCACGCAGTCTACGGGTTTCCAGCGAGAACAGATCTAATTCCCTTAGTCTATCCTCATAACTTTTATGTCGGATAGAGGGAATCAGTTTGGTTGCCCTAGCTTGTACGCGTTCCAACCTTGCGATATCCTTCCGAAACGAAGGACTCCAAAATTGTACGGCCTACTCCAGGTGCGGCCGAACGAGGGAGTTGTACATACAAGGTACTATCTCCTTGTTACGGTATCTAAACTGTAACTTTATGTAGCCTAACATCTTTGGGCTTTCTTCTCTGCCTCGATGCACTGTTTCGACAACTTAAGGTCGCTAGTGATAGTTACACCCAAGTTCTTCTCAGTGTCACCCGATTCAAGAGCAGTGCCCTTAAGGATATACTGAGATTGGGGGTTTCTGTGGCCGATATGCATCATTTTGCATTTGTTCACGTTAAAAGGCATTTGCCACGTGTCCGACCACTCCCCAATCTTCCCAAGATCTTCTTGCAGACGGGCAGTATTTCCATCCTTTGCAACGTTCATACCAAGCTTGGTATCGTCGGAAAATTTGGAAATCCTGGCAACCATGTCACCGTGCATGTCATTGATGTAGATGATGAATAGTAGTGGTCCCAGGACAGAACCTTGAGGCACCCCGCTAGTAACGGGCACCCACACAGAAGCCTGTCCATGCACCACCACCCGTTGCCGTCTGCCACTTAGCCAGTTCTCGATCCAGCCGGCTACTTTTCCGTCTATGCCCAGCGCTCGCATTTTCCGGAAAAGGCGGCGGTGTGGTACCTTATCAAAGGCTTTCTGAAAGTTTAAGTACACCACATCCACCGCCTTGTCCCGATCATGCTCACTGAACACGAAGTGGATGAATTCCACAAGGTTCGTCAGGCATGACCGTTGCCTTCGGAAGCCGTGCTGGGAATTCCTCAGTAGCAGGTTTGACTCTAAATACGACGTCATTTTGTCCACCATCATGCTTTCCATGAGTTTACCGACTATCGAAGTCACTTATAGGTCGGTAGTTTGACGGTTGGCTACGGTCTCCTTTCTTGAAGATAGGAGTCACCTCCGCTTCACGCCACTCTCTAGGAACGCATTCGGTCCGGATTGACATGTTGAAGATTGCGCTCAGGTGTCGTGACACTTGATCGCGCACTTCTTTCAACACTTTAGGTAGAAACCCAACCGAGCCAGGTGACTTATTCGTCATTAGGTCACTGATCTTCTTTTTTATTTTCCCTTCGGTGAAGTCCATATCCTCCAGCTTTTCCCCCGAGTAGGAATCCATTGGCTGGGGGATGGGACCACACTCTTCAGTAAACACTGAAGAGAAGTAGTCGTTGAGGAGGTTAGCATTTTCTGCATCTAGGTGCTTTAATGCCCCCTCCTCATTTCTCAAAGGGCCAATCGTTCGACGGATGGGTTTACGGCTGTTCACATATCCAAAAAAACTCCTTGGGATTCTCTTTGCAGAGTCTCGCCACTCGGAGTTCATCAGACCGCTTAGCCGCCCTTATGCTGGACTTCACTCTCCTGGCTAGCCTCCGGTATTCGTCAAAGTCACCCGAAATCTTCGATTGCCGATACACAGTTCTCTTCTTCCTAAGTAGTTGGCCGATTTCTCGATTAAACCACTTTTGGTTGAATAGAAGATCAACGGGGACATTTCAGAGGGATGAAACGCGATTGAAGACTCATGAATGTGGTTTTGAAACTGTTCCACGAGTCTTCAACAACATCGTACACTTCTAGCCTCGCGTCAGTCAGTCCAGCACGAAGACCTGCAAAGTCTGCTCTTTTCAAATCGAGTTTCCTCGATTTACTAGTTGCAGGCCCTGCCTTCAAGACTTTGACTACAAATCTAATTAGTCGGTGGTCACTGCCACCGAGCTCTTCGCCAACAGAGAGGTCCTCAACGATGTCATCCTCAGAGGTGAAAAGCAAGTCGAGGATATTGTCTCCTCTCATTGGTTCTCTCACCCATTGAGTCAAGAACTCGTTGTTCGCGAACTCCAGGAGTAGTGCGTTCTCGCCACAGGGTTCTTTACTTTCCCAGTCAACCTGTGTGTTGAAATCACCCATGACGATACACACCCTGTCTTCGAAAAGTTCTCCTAGTAGCTGGTACAGATCTCTGTCCTTTTCAACGAGTTGGGCAGGAGGTCTATAAAGCACCAGGGTCCTGTATTTGGCAGGACCTATCTCTAGGTCAACACCTAGTAGTTCATGGTCGGATACGATGTTGCAATCCGTCGAGTTGAGAGTATCCTTGACATACAACATCACACCGCCACCCTCTCTGTCTGGCCTATCTTTCAGGAAGAGCTGGTAACCGGGAATCGTGAATTCACGACTCCGTTATGGCCATCATCTCCGGTTCTTATGTTGCTACGAGGCCACGAAGTTCTAGAAACTTGTTTCTGATAGACCTCGCATTAAACACAACTTTGAGGGAGTCCCCGACTGTAGGACTCCCTACGCTCTTCCGTTTCCCGCTTCGATTCTCTGTGGCGGGGTCACTCCCCTCTTTGTGACTTCAGAAAAGGTTGTTCCTTGAGTAACACGGGTGTACTGGCGTATGTCCTCCTTTACTCGGGGTCTGACACTTCTTTGGGTCCGCTCCACAACATCCTGGATCATGTTCGCGAGTGCAGCTTTCCCTTTAAAGGAAAGATGCACTCCGTCCTTTTTGTACAGGTAATTTCTCCCGTAAAAGGTGCGGTAGGGGTCTACAAAAAAAAGACTCCTTCTGCCGTACAAAGATCTCCCAGGCGTTGGTTTATGGAGACGTTCCTCGCGTGAACATTGCGGGATGGACCTCGTCTTGGGAGTATCCCGACCACGACACGTCTGCAGGTTTTTAGCCCACAGTCGTCAACTCCTCCCATAACCGTGGTCAGGATCTTCCCGCTGGCGCCTACTTTACCTCTTCGTAGGTAGAGATCGTTGCCGCTTGCCATGAGGGCAACTACTGAGTTCTCAGAGATCTGGGATTTCTCAGCCTCCACCCTTATTTCTCCGTTCCCCTTTCCTAGAAGGCAGCTTACCTTCACACTGGTGCGAAGGCGGGCCGCTAGCAAGGGTTGTAGATCCCGCGCTTGGGAGTCACCGATCACGATGACCCTCGCGCATTTGGGTTCCGAGGACAGAGGCTTCCCTTTCAGTATGGGCTCTTTCGATTCCTCTTTCTTCCTCACTTTTTTTGTTTTTTTCTTCCGTTTCTACTTTCTCTTCTGTTTTATCTACTGTTTTTCCTTTCTTACTCTTCCTTTTCTTCTTTTTGACGCCCTGAGTAACCCCAGCAGCAGCTGGCTCTGGGACGTCGGATGGATGGCCTATTTCTATCGATGCGGTGCTTGAGGGCTCAACAGAGGAGCCATCGGCGTCGTTGGGAGTTTCTTGATGGTCTTGCTCTACCTTGGTGGCTGTCATCTCTGCAATGATGGCTTCGAGACGACGGATTTGAGTCACATGCTGAGATTGGAGGATTTTCACCTTTTCTTCCAGCCGTAGAGTTTTTTCCGCAGGAGAATTAAAAACTTCCTTAAGCTCTTGAAGTTCTGCCCTTAGGACGCAGTCCGTGCAGATACTTCCTGGGTGGCATTTTGAGAAACACCCCTCCGGAAAATCTACGCACCACTTATCCTTTTCGCATGTCGAGCAGGTATATTTTAACGCACCAGGTCCTTTCTTTCCAGTCATGCTGAACCCTTTATATCTCTGAATACTTTGTGACCACTCAATAAAAAATAAAGGGGGTGGTGAGTTCGCCCCGCGTGAGTCGCTCCCGCCTATCCATCAGAGAGGTTTCGGATATTTCAGAAGGCACGCTCCATGTGCTGTTCTGTTCTGTTTGAGGTTCGAGATATTGCCTTTACTTCGGCATCTCTTAAATATACATTATGTCTTGTTTATTTCTTTTTGTATTGTTTGTTTTGCAGAATTTATTATCTTTGTCATCTTATTAAGCTTTTTTCACCCTTGTCATTAATAACTATATATTTACGTATCAGGCACACTTGATTAGGATTGTCCTTGTCATCACTTGATTAGGTTTTTCACCATCGTCATTATTAATTAGATAAGATATTTACATACACATACTGGTGCCTATTGTCATTATTAGTTATATATTTACATACACATATATGAGTGCCTATTTTTCATCATTTACTTTGGCTATTTATCAATCTTATTAAATTGCTTTATCCATTAGTTTTTTTCTCATCATCCAAGCCTCTTTCAGGAAATTTTTACATTTATATTCTTCTTCCTCTTGGATATTATTAAATAGTAGTAACTTCTCTATTCTTATCTCTCTTATTTCAAATTTTTTTCTGATTTTTTCCAATTTGCTACATTTTATAAGAAAGTGTTCCAAAGTTTCCTCTTCTTCATTACACAGTTTACACTTTGTATCTCCTCCTACATAAATCTTCCTCCATTCAAGGTTCAAAGTGTTTGTTCTACATTTAAACATAAGAATTGATGGAAAATCATTACGATAAATTTTTTTCTTCTTTAATCTCTCTTTTATTTTCCTGGTATAATTTGAGAGTGTGTTTTTTATTCAAATTCTCAATCCATAACTTGGTATCAAAATTCATTGTCAGTTCTTTTAGTTTTTCTTTAATTATTTCTCTTAGCTTCTTTGTATTTATTTCAATAAACTCCATATATTTCCTTACTATGTCATTCCATTGTTTGTCCAGTTTTTTGTCCATCATTTCTTTCATGATTGTTTTACTCAATGGTGTACCTTTATCCAGAACATATTTAATGTAACCCAATTTTGTTTCTATATCTGTGCTGCTGTTCGTCCGACCGAGTCGTCAAACCTCGGCGTGCCGGGGCTCCCAACCAAGCAGCACTGACGGTCCCCGAAGGGGCCATCGATTTGTCACCAGGTGAACAACAACGAAGCACGCCCCGTACTAAACTCCTACTAGTTCCCTTCACGACAGCCAAGATCTCGGAGCAGCGTTCAATGGATATCCCGCCACACCAAGAGACTCGACCCAAGGCTTTTTATTGGCCTGGCGACCAACCTGGGAACAAAGGCTGTCACCTCGGACCGATGCTACCAGAGGCACCCGTCAACGGTCACTGGGAATGGTCAATAATTACGCGCCAGGGAAGGGGTTAACGGGGCACCACCCTCATCACATTCATCTTGCCCCAACGCCTAGGACACCTCTAGTCCTAGTCTCTCGCAACCAGTGAGCGTCGATTGGCGTTGTTTTAGAGGTTCCAAAGCCTCTCTTCTGACGCATGAGGTAGCTGCCAGGTCCTTATATGTAGATAGAGGGAAAAAAGGGAAAGAGTGACATGATAGGAGTAGGCTTATTTTTTTTTTGTATAAGTGGGAGAGATAGGATAAAAGTAAAAAAGGAGAAGGATAGAGTAGAAAAAGGAAGGAATGACGCACTTAGTCTGGAACCTAGTTTCCGACCAAATCGACAAGGGAAGCCTTGCCAGCGGTACCCAGAAGAGATACCCCCGCCGACATAGCTCGAAAAGTCAAGGGTACGCACAAGCTCTCTTCCCGCGACAAGGGGGCGTCACTCCTCTCCTTCTATTTTCAGAGAGAGAGAGAGAGAATGAGGGGACGCTGTCCCCTCCCCCTTCACCCCCGATTCGGGATAGTTGGGTGAGAGGAAACTGGTCGGCGTCTACCCTGTAAAATTAGAGACCGACCAGAGAAAGTTGTGGGAGAGGTTGTAGGGAAAGTGAGGAAGTAGGGGAGAAACACAGGCTGTCTGAAAGGAGAAAAAAATAAATAGGAGTTTTACCATCGATCGATCTGCACTCATTTAAGAGATTTGGACCTGCTGATTAGCGCACGCTCCGAACCACAGGTATCTAAGTGTATGTCAGCTGCGGTGAAGGCGACCGAAATCAAGAGTCCATCCGACGACTAACGACACCCGATGTGGCTTAACTTCGCTGTAATCAGAAGAGGTTTTTCCATTCGGCAAGCCACAGTACAAAGGGCTTGAATGTGTATTTTGGGAGGGTTGAATGGCTGTTACGGGGGGAACCACACCACCGCTTGACGTTTCCAGGTAAAATAGTATCTTGGACAAGGGAGGGTTCAATAGTATCTTGTGCAAGGAAGACTACCTCACCTTCTCCGCCAAAACAATGCCTTCCGCTACTGAGGGTGACATAACCCACAAGTCTGACTGATGATATATTATGTGCGCGGTTCTTAGTGTTGGCATGTCATTATTAGGTGCGTGCTTTCTGTGAGGTGGTCACAACATGAGGGGTTTTTGGTTGTCTGCTTTATGGCAATATGTAACATTTCAGGGGATGACAATTGTTCATTGGCTAGGTGAGTGGAGTATGGGATCGATTTGGAGGCTGTGTGTGGATGCGAGTAGTTTTTCTTTGTTGCGGTGAACAACAGTGTAGCGAGGTGTAGATTTTGTTACTTTGTTAATCCTTGGGAGGAGTAGATTTATATTGAGACTGGCTCGGATGTGATTAGGGGTGTAGACCCGGTATTTGTCCCAAGCGCGTTTTTTTTCATATGGTAGGGATAGTGTTCTGTAGCCAGTAGTTGAAGATGTTTGTTAGGGGTTGGATATTCGGTCTGGGTCTGTGACTGATGGTTTTCATGATAATAATAATAATAATCCACTAAAACCGAGAGATCTTATATACAATGTCCTGTGGAACGACTAGAGCACTTAGAAGTACATCTTTGTAGGGCTTACTTTATTAAACCATAAATAAAATGCCTGTGCGTATTGCGCACACAGTAACAAACAAAACTTGCATGTGTACAGCTTCCCAGGCCAATAGGCCCATATCTGGGTTTAGTCACCTTTTACGTCCGACCCCGGGGGAATGTATGGATATTTTTCCTTCCTCACATAGAATGGATGTGTATGTAGGTGTACATAGTGTATGTCTATGTGTGCGCTTGTGGATTTCTGCTCAAGGAATGAACCCTAATTGGACGAGAGGCCATAGCATATAGCACCCCATCGCTATGAAGGGAGAAATTGAGTGTAGGGTAGGGGGGGGGGGGTTGTGAGTTATAGGACATAAGGCAGTGGGAGGAGAGGGTTATTATAGTAACATTGATGCAAACCGATCCCACTTTAAGGGAAAGCGGTTGATGATGATGAAGCGTACATTGAATGTGTTGGAAGGAGAGAAAGAACCAAAGCAAAAGGACCCCCCCCCACCTCCCTCTTACTTCTTATTCAGGCAACCAAAAGAAAGTTGTGATGGACAAAGAACGGTGAACGAATACTGCTTGCTGCCTCGAAATCCTCGTCCGAAGCCCCTTCCTCTGGCCCCACCAGACACCCTCGTTTCCTCCTTCAGATACTTAGCAAACACCATCATCTTGGCTGAAAAATACAACAAAAAACCCTTTCATTCCTGAATTAAGTTAAAGGGTAAAAAATGTCTTATGCTATTGATACATAGAGACGAATATGGTTAGAAATATTTGGGTCGAAAATTAGACTACTCAGTATGAAAGGCTTAAACAGCATCATTTTCCTTTCATCAAAATGGTTCCCACAAGATTTCCAAAGACCCTGAGTGAAGAAGGTTCGCAAGCCTCTTCTGCTCTGTTTTAAAGGCATCAAACGTAAGATTTCTAGATCTTCCTCCATCAGCCATTTTTTGAGTTGCCTTAAATTCAACAAAGATGAGTTCCTTGGGCTTATTTAGGCTATGCTAGATAATACTGTAGTATCCTAGTTACAACTCACTAGATTATAAAGTGGCAACACTGAACTGGTCAATCTCTAGCTTTTGCCTAATGTAGTTGTGTTGTTTCTATACACCACTGCTCTGGCCCATAACTACTCAATGTGACTAATTACTAGTATGACATTGCACTTTGATTAAACTAGCAGGTCATTTGTATTTTGTGATTAGAATTATAGCCTGAAAGATTCCAAGGTGAGTAGCTAAGTTTAATCGGTACTACCTACATTATATAGCTATCATGTTTCTTGGGAAGGGTTCCTTAAACTAAAACGAGACTATTCTACAAGTACTACATTAAGTTCAACTAATCTTGATTATTTTACCTAGCCAACTCATTTTTCTTGAAGAAAAGGAAACACAAATTGCCTAAAGTATTATCTACACTTCCCATCTTCAAATTGATAAAAACTACATAACACAGATTAAGGCTTATGAATTTCAGAAGGAAAAAGAAAACCGACTCGAGCCCAACCCTTAATCAACTTGATAATATTCTGCAATTAATCATAATACTTACTGATATGAAATAGGTTTAATGAATATGTCTGATTAAAGTGAATACAAGAATTTATATTATCGAGTCTCAGCCCTTTTTTTATTTAATTTTTTCCAATTTTAACTAAAATAGATTTCAACTTAAACTTGACACATAAAAAGGGGTAATTACATTAACAAAAAATGGGAGAAATTATCGTGTGAATCTTTTGGTCTTTGGAAAACAAAACCATGATGTGTTTAGTTGTAAATGGATTGCTACCCAGGAAAAGGTGACCTCTGCTCCCTCCGACAACTTGGGGGATTAAGGAAGAAAACTTTGATCTTAGAGCCTGCCCTGTAGGAGGCTCCACCAACGTTACCACAATTAAGTGGGGCCGTGCCTTCTGTGAGACTCTCCTGAAGGAGCAGGTTAGAAAGGCATTTGAAAGCAGTGGGAATTTTATAACACCCCCATTGTGGTAGCGACCCATAAAACAAACTAGGAAGTGGAAGTTCTATTGCAACTTAGACTCACTCAGATTACATCCAAGTGGGTTGGTCCCACTGTAGGATTAGATCCAGGTGGTGGGGTGGGGGGGGGGCGTATCATATCCACTTAGAAATGATGAGCCCACTACAACTCTATTCTTACCCTACAGGGCGGTTAAAGTTTAAAAAACACAGCCTTGCCTTACTAGGTATTGAATGCAAATGAGATTCAGCTACTAGACAAATACACTAGTTTCGTATATTTGATGACAAAGTGACGGAATTTCTCCTACGAATGTTGCTTAATCACGAAATGCGAGGTTGAGCTACATCTCCATCATCTCGAGGTAAATGGTACAAACTTCCACTACACATATACTAGCAAGGTTCTTTTGCTCATATAATTAAGAATTATATCCTATAATTAGAAGAGGTTCGCATCTAATTCTGACTATTCTAGCACGTCAATTTTAATTTATATATTTTATAACAAATAAAATTCTATGATATGCATATCTGCACAAGGTCACCCCGAAAAAACGGGCCCCAACTTTCGATAGGCCTCATTTCTTAATTTTCTGCAAGGATTGAATGAAACTTTGGTGATAACTAGTTTATTGTGTTTAAAAACATCATATCAAAACATGAGAGTCTTTGGACTTTTCTTATTTATTCTAGAGCACATGCTCGAGATGGTTTTATTTAGCTCTGTGCATTTCTTGAGGCGCAGCACAAAGTTGTCCATGACGTCCTTACAAACCGAATGACTAATGGCTTTGATCTCCTCCCTGATGGCTTCCTTGAGTTCCGTGATGGTCCTGGGTCTCCCTGCGTACACTCTGTCTTTAAGGTAGCCCCAGGGAAAGAAATCTGGGGCTAAGGTCTGGACCGTGAGGTGCCCACTCAAAATCAGTCTTGAGACTGATCACACGGCCACCAAAGTTCTCTTTCAGCCAATCTCGGGACAGGTTTGAGGTGTGAGAGCTTGCTCCATCTTGCTGGAACCAGAACTTCCTCATAAGCGACGGGAACAGGGTCTGCAGCTCCGTCTTGAAGGTTTTGAGGACCTCAACATACCGCTCCTTGGTGACTGTCACTGTCGCGCCAGATTCCTCGAAGAAGAATGGTCCGATGATGCCTCTGGCTGAGATTGCAGTCCATACCGTGCATTTAGGGGAGTGTAGGGGCTTGGTGGCTACCTCATTTGATCTGGAGGTCCCCCAGAAGACATTTGTCTTCGAGTTTACCTTTCCTTCAAGATGGAGGTGAGCTTCGTCTGAGGTCCAAGAAGAAGAAGAATAGTGCATTGAAAATTTAAAAGCTGCGTAGCCCAGATGGACTATCTCGCAGCCAAATTCACTTATGGGCAGTGAATTTAAAATTATTATTTTTAAAATATTGCCATATTAAAATACATAAAAAAAAGCAGAAATGTCCTTGGGACCAAAATTAGTTTAATAGGCAATATTAAGTCAGTTAAAATCTTTTAACAAAAAATAGACTATTAAAAACTCAACAAAATGTAAAAACATAAACTATGAATAGATCAACAATAAATATATAAAACTATTTTAAATTTTGTTTAAAAGATTGCTTTCTTTTAGGAAGGTTAGTATCCTAGTCACGTTAAAGAAGCAATGGGTCTCAGAAAAGATGCCCCGCAGAGCCTGCTGGGGGGCCATCTCTCTGGTAATGAAGGGAAAAGTCGTCCTTCTGAGATTCCTTAGCAATGGGCATTCTACAAATATATGGAGGACAGATATTTGTACCCCACACAGAATGCACATAGGTGGAGGCAGCCCACTCATTAAATGCTCATGGGTGAGCCGGCAATGGCCTATCCTCAGACGGACAAGCGCAACCTCCATTTTACGATGTCTAGTTGTACGTGGCCATGGGTGAACGGAGGGTTTTATGGAGTGGAGCTTGGTGGGAGGGAGCTCACTCCACCTCTTCTGCCATAGGCCGACCACGTATTCATTGATCAGAGGATAGGCATCGCAGAGTGGGACTGGGGCCACTGGAGCTGTCCCCAGTGATGCTGTGTCTTTGGCTGCAGCATCTGCCCTCTCATTGCCTGGGATGCCCACGTGACTAGGCACCCAGCAGAAGGATATCTCGTGGATGGGCGATAGTCGTAGGAGCCACCGCTGGATCTTGGAAACCAACGGATGGCTCGAACCAACATCACCCAACATTTGAAGCGAACTAAGGGAGTCTGTAAAGATAGTATGAGAACCAGATGGCCTGCCAGCTATGATAGTCAGTGCCGCCATCATAGCAACGAGTTCCGACGTGAATGCGGAAGCTGCGTTTGGCAGGCGGACTAATGCTGTCTCAGATGGAAAGACAGCAGCTGCTCCAACTCTGTCCGGTGACTTGGACCCATTGGTGAACACAAAAGTGCTATGCCGATGTTGAGAGGAGTGGTCGCCATACATGGCTCTCAATACTACAGGCAGGTGGTGATCCTTGGGCCTATCAGCTAGTTCCCTACATACCATTACAGGTGGTATGAGCCACGGGGGGGTCTTTGGCATGGTAAAGGGAATCACTGAGAACTCCCTTAGTTGCACAGTGTGCTCGGCCATACGCAGAGCAAAGGGGCGAACCAGAGATGGAGATTGATCGTATGAGGCCACTGTCCGTGTATTGAACATGCACTCATACACTGGCGTCTGCGGTAGTTGCTCAAGTCTAAGGAGGTAGTTTAAATTAGACTTGAGCCTGTGATAGGGAAGGGGGAGAACCCCGTTCTCTGCATAAAGGCTCCACACTGGGGAGGACTTAAACGCTCCAGAAGCCAGGCGCACACCCTGGTTACGCACAGTGTTTAGTTTTTCGAGAATGGATGGCGAGGCAGAGGAGTACACCTGTGATCCATAGTCTAGCTTTGATTGGACCAATGCTAGATACAGGAGCCACAGGGTACGTCGATCACTTCCCCAAGAAGTGTGAGACAACAGTTTCATTATGTCCATTCTCTTTAAACAAGACCTTTTCAAGGCGTCCACATGGTGCCGGAAAGAAAGCCTTGAATCAAATATGACCCCCAGATATTTGAAGTGGGGCTCAAAATCTATAGGCACACCATATAGCGACAAATGGGGGGGGTCCCATGTCACTAACTTATGCCCATAAAAGTGAACAGCCTTGGTCTTTACTGCGGAAAAGCGGAAACCCTTGGAGGAAGCATTTTCAGCTACAGTGCTTATAGCTCGCTGTAGCTTACGGACGATAAATGGGAGTCTGGGCGAAGAACAAATGAGCGCCAGATCATCCACATATAACGTCGACGAAATCTCGGGAGGGAGATTTCTAACAATGCTATTAATGGCCACAGAGAAGCAGGTGACACTGAGGACACTTCCCTGTGGCACACCCTCAACTTGGTCCACGGGCTCCGATAAGGTGCCTCCAACCCTTACGCGTAGTGTGCGTCGCATCAGAAATTGCTCGACAAACCTGGGGAGGTAACCCCGCAGGCCCCAATCATGGAGTTGTTTAAGGATACCACGCCTCCAGGTGGTATCGTATGCTTTCTCAATATCAAAGAAGACAGCGATGGCGTGCTGCTTCTTTGAAAAAGCATCTCTTACGAGTGACTCCATTCGGACAAGCAGGTCTGTCGTACTCTGCTTTTTCCTGAACCCTGATTGAGAAGGAGATATGAGATTTTGAGTCTCCAAAAACCAGACGAGTCTGAAATTGACCATTCTCTCAAACACTTTACATGGACAACTGCTAAGAGCAATGGGGCGGTAATGGGTGGGCTCCGTCACGTCCTTTCCTGGTTTGCGGAATGGAAGGACTATGGACTCTCTCCACATGGAAGGGAAGCGGCCCTTGATCCAAATCCAGTTGTAAATGTCCAGTAAATGAAAGAGAAGGGATGGATGCATATTCCTAATCATATCATAGGAAATGCCATCCGATCCGGGGGCAGTGGATCTACAGTGCTTCACTGCATTATGGAGCTCATAGATAGAGAAGAGTCGGTTGTAAGACTCGTTATCCATGTTAGGCTCCATAAAGTTGAGCGGTTGCTGCTCCTGTTGGAGCCTAAAGCACTGGAATTGCATCTCATAATTATCTGGGCTTGAGATGCTAGCAAATGATCTGGCCAAGACATTGGAAATATGGGACAAGTCCCCCAACAATTCTCCAGCTTGGACAATGTTGGGAGCTGTAAAGCCATTGGATTTGCCCAATAGCTTTTTGACCCTTTTCCACACTTTGTCTATAGGCGTTTGCCAACTTATGGACGCGATGTAACCTTCCAACGAGGTCTTTCGAGCCTGTCGAAGGATGCGTCGCCGTGCTGCCCTTGCTCTGTTACGAGCAATTTTATTTACCATCGTAGGGGAGCGATGGTAACGTCGGCAAGCCATTTTACATTCAGTCACGGCTCTCGAGCATTCAGCCGACCACCAGGGAACTTGTGGTCCGCGAGCGGTTGAGCCGGAGAGCGGGATGGAGGAGTTAGCCGCTTTATTGACGTGGACTAGGAGGTCATCGATAGCCACGTCAATATCTTCATGAGGGAAGGACCCGTCATGGCTCGAGAGGTGCCTGAATTTAGGCCAGTTTGCTTTTTTTGCATTCCATTTTTTACTAGGTGGTGGAGGGGGGCCACCTGTACATGGCGCTATAATAATGGGGAAGTGATCGCTGCCTCGCAAGTCAGGATCCACTGCCCAGTCAAAATCAGCTCTACAGCTTGGTGAACAGAGGGACAAGTCCACGCATGTAGAGCTGCTCGTCTGGATGTGAAATGATGTATGGCTGCCATCGTTTAGAAGGCAGACATCATTTTCGCCCAGAAATTTCTCAATCATGTTTCCCCTAGGGTTCTTATCATGGTCCCCCCAAAGGGGGTGTCGAGCATTAAAATCCCCAATCAATAGAAAGGGGGGAGGGAGCTGTTTGATTACCTCTACTAGTTTTCTAGCTAGAGAGGCTGTGTCTTTTTCCTCACTAGGAGGGAGGTAAAGCGAGCAGACCGTATAGTGGCGATGGGAGAACAGGCGGACAGCGACCGCCTGCAGGTCTGTCGCAAGGTCGATCTGGTTGTGGGGAACCCTGCTGTTGATGAGCACAGCAGAACCATGGATTGGTTCTATAGGGTTCTTATGGTATCCCACAAAACCAGGAATATTGGGTACACTACGAGTACCCAAGCAAGTTTCCTGTAAAGCTATACAATCAGGATTGTAGTCTTTAAACAGGAGCTTGAATTCTTCCCACTTGGGGAAGAGACCTTGGATGTTCCAATGAATTATTGGATACATCCTTACCTCTTTAAGACAATCATCCGACCCTTAGGGGTAGGAGGTTTTGGTTTTATACTACCCGTAGGGGTAGTTTTGGTCATACCAATTACCGGTTTTGGGTATGACTCTGGAGGCATCGGGAGCGTTAATTTAGCTCTCGGCTTTTCTTTTAGACGTGGCAATTTTGTTAGCTGGCTATACGAAATGACTGTCTTGACTGGAGAAGCAGATGTGGGAGCATTTCCATCAGTCATTTCGTGAGCTGATGACATCGACTTGGCTGGTGATGGTGGCAGCGATTGTTCGGCTGGCGAAGGATTCTTGGAATCTGATGGTTGGTTCGGCTCCTCCTTGGATAAGGGGGCAGCCTCTACTACAGCTGTTTCCTGTGATGGGGTACAGGTTGATTCCTTCTCACTTAGGGCTCGAAGGAGTTCCAAAGCAGTATCAGCAAGGGGTGGGTTGCTGACTACTCGCTTTGGGGCTGTAGTTCTCTGTTCTTTTGGGGCAGGATGGATGTCCAGAGCTGGAATAGACACCACCTGCGGCCCAATCCGATTCACATCCACGTCTTGTGGAGCGGTGGCAAAGTGTTTTGCCACTCTTGGTGAATCGGGAGAGGATGGAAGGTTCCTCTTCTTTGTGCCATCAGAAGCTAGGCTAGATTTTGGTGAAGAGTTTTCTCTACCGATTGATCGTGGTTTCGGTCGAGGGGGGCTCTTAACCTTTTCAGGTGTGCGTGGAGATGCGGGTTTAGGGTGTGGAGAACCCCTTACCTGTTGAGGCACATCTCTGCGCGGAGACCTGGGTTTCGGTTGTGGAGGACTTCTTGTTTGTTCAGGAGAGCCTGTAGATGGTCTCTGGCTTCTCCCCTTCTTTGGCGTGGCGGTGCGCAGAGCATCCGCGAAGCTCACGCCAGGCTGAACGTAAGTCTCTCTAACTCTTCGTCTAGCCTCTTTATAGCTCACCCTGTTTTTATTTCGAACAGCAATGACCTCTCTCTCGTAGAGGAAGAAGGTGCATTGCTGTGATGTGGCAGAGTGGTCTCCGCCACAATTGGGGCAGCACGGCTGTTTGGAACAGGGTGTTCCGTGAAATTCTGCTGAGCAGTTTACACAAATCCTTTCACTTTTACAAAACTTGCTTACATGGCCAAAGCGTTGGCAATGGAAGCACCGCCGGGGGTTTTCGACGTAAGGCTTGACTGGGATGTTAAGGTAGCCAGCCTTGACGTACTTGGGCGGTTCCAATCTGTTGAAAGTTAGGATTATGGTGGCGGTAGGGACCCTAGCGCCATTCACAAACCTAGAAATTCGATGTGCACTCGTTACTTTCTGATTGGCAAGTTTTGTCACCAACCTGTCGATATCATACTCAATGAGTTCACCCGATCGAATAACACCTTTGGAGGTATTAAATGTCGGGTGAGACGCGGATGATACATTCACTGAGGCTAACTTTTCGAGAGATTGAATTCTCTTTTGCTGCTCATTAGACTTGGCCTCGACAATCAATGCGCCATCATTGCGCGGCCACATTTGAGCAGGTTCGCCACACTTGTTTACGAAGTCGTCAAAGACATCAAAGATGTCAGCTTTGCTAAGAGGACAACGTTCGTTGCTGGATTTGAGTACTATAAAGCGGTCATAATCCAGTTCTTCGTCTACTTCTGACCCAAAAGGATCCAAGCGACGAAGATCTCTGCTTTTTTCACGGTGACCAGAGGCCGGCGGTCTCTGGGATGAGTTTTTTGCAAGTTTACCCATATGATTTTTATTTTTATAAGTGGTGTCTCTGGAGCCGAGGGCATGTACCAAATCGCCATCGTGAGTCCGGAGAGCGCCCATACAGTCCAGACAGGGTAGCCCGCCCCCCGACTCCCACTGTTGTTTCAAAAACAGCGGAGCCGCATAACGGAGTTTTGCTGGACTGCGGTGCAAAGACCTCCCGAAAGCAAAACAACGACCCAGGCAACCAAACCTACCTCCGTGGCACGGTCCTGCGGACGATGCCCCCCAGTGGGTACATCCGTCGACTCGTACAGAGTACACATACTGACTAGGACCAAGTGGGCCGAAAGTGCGCTGGGGTTCAGACACACAGTCGCCCCACAAGGTTATTTGGGGATGCCGGAGTGATGCCAGTGTTTGGTCATCAAACCACCTCATGGGGTTCCCCTCACCCACCTTTTATGTTGGTGTGAGGTCACCTAGCCCTTGTGATGCCATTCACTAACTGCAGGGCCACAGCAAAGACAACCATATGGGCCAGAAGTGTGCTGGTGTCCATACACACAACTGCCCCAAAAGGTTGGTGGGTACCCTTAGATACCCAAACCAGGATATCCCGCCTGGTGTTCGGACGTTGGGCACACGCTCAGTTAAAAAACAGGGGCACCACGTGAAGGTGGTGTGCCAACATTTAGGGAACATAGGCTATGAGTTGCGCGATATTCCCCATCGCCCCCTAAAGCACTGGAATTGCATCTCATAATTATCTGGGCTTGAGATGCTAGCAAATGATCTGGCCAAGACATTGGAAATATGGGACAAGTCCCCCAACAATTCTCCAGCTTGGACAATGTTGGGAGCTGTAAAGCCATTGGATTTGCCCAATAGCTTTTTGACCCTTTTCCACACTTTGTCTATAGGCGTTTGCCAACTTATGGACGCGATGTAACCTTCCAACGAGGTCTTTCGAGCCTGTCGAAGGATGCGTCGCCGTGCTGCCCTTGCTCTGTTACGAGCAATTTTATTTACCATCGTAGGGGAGCGATGGTAACGTCGGCAAGCCATTTTACATTCAGTCACGGCTCTCGAGCATTCAGCCGACCACCAGGGAACTTGTGGTCCGCGAGCGGTTGAGCCGGAGAGCGGGATGGAGGAGTTAGCCGCTTTATTGACGTGGACTAGGAGGTCATCGATAGCCACGTCAATATCTTCATGAGGGAAGGACCCGTCATGGCTCGAGAGGTGCCTGAATTTAGGCCAGTTTGCTTTTTTTGCATTCCATTTTTTACTAGGTGGTGGAGGGGGGCCACCTGTACATGGCGCTATAATAATGGGGAAGTGATCGCTGCCTCGCAAGTCAGGATCCACTGCCCAGTCAAAATCAGCTCTACAGCTTGGTGAACAGAGGGACAAGTCCACGCAGGTAGAGCTGCTCGTCTGGATGTGAAATGATGTATGGCTGCCATCGTTTAGAAGGCAGACATCATTTTCGCCCAGAAATTTCTCAATCATGTTTCCCCTAGGGTTCTTATCATGGTCCCCCCAAAGGGGGTGTTAAGCATTAAAATCCCCAATCAATAGAAAGGGGGGAGGGAGCTGTTTAATTACCTCTACTAGTTTTCTAGCTAGAGAGGCTGTGTCTTTTTCCTCACTAGGAGGGAGGTAAAGCGAGCAGACCGTATAGTGGCGATGGGAGAACAGGCGGACAGCGACCGCCTGCAGGTCTGTCGCAAGGTCGATCTGGTTGTGGGGAACCCTGCTGTTGATGAGCACAGCAGAACCATGGATTGGTTCTATAGGGTTCTTATAGTATCCCACAAAACCAGGAATATTGGGTACACTACGAGTACCCAAGCAAGTTTCCTGTAAAGCTATACAATCAGGATTGTAGTCTTTAAACAGGAGCTTGAATTCTTCCCACTTGGGGAAGAGACCTTGGATGTTCCAATGAATTATTGGATACATCCTTACCTCTTTAAGACAATCATCCGACCCTTAGGGGTAGGAGGTTTTGGTTTTATACTACCCGTAGGGGTAGTTTTGGTCATACCAATTACCGGTTTTGGGTATGACTCTGGAGGCATCGGGAGCGTTAATTTAGCTCTCGGCTTTTCTTTTAGACGTGGCAATTTTGTTAGCTGGCTATACGAAATGACTGTCTTGACTGGAGAAGCAGATGTGGGAGCATTTCCATCAGTCATTTCGTGAGCTGATGACATCGACTTGGCTGGTGATGGTGGCAGCGATTGTTCGGCTGGCGAAGGATTCTTGGAATCTGATGGTTGGTTCGGCTCCTCCTTGGATAAGGGGGCAGCCTCTACTACAGCTGTTTCCTGTGATGGGGTACAGGTTGATTCCTTCTCACTTAGGGCTCGAAGGAGTTCCAAAGCAGTATCAGCAAGGGGTGGGTTGCTGACTACTCGCTTTGGGGCTGTAGTTCTCTGTTCTTTTGGGGCAGGATGGATGTCCAGAGCTGGAATAGACACCACCTGCGGCCCAATCCGATTCACATCCACGTCTTGTGGAGCGGTGGCAAAGTGTTTTGCCACTCTTGGTGAATCGGGAGAGGATGGAAGGTTCCTCTTCTTTGTGCCATCAGAAGCTAGGCTAGATTTTGGTGAAGAGTTTTCTCTACCGATTGATCGTGGTTTCGGTCGAGGGGGGCTCTTAACCTTTTCAGGTGTGCGTGGAGATGCGGGTTTAGGGTGTGGAGAACCCCTTACCTGTTGAGGCACATCTCTGCGCGGAGACCTGGGTTTCGGTTGTGGAGGACTTCTTGTTTGTTCAGGAGAGCCTGTAGATGGTCTCTGGCTTCTCCCCTTCTTTGGCGTGGCGGTGCGCAGAGCATCCGCGAAGCTCACGCCAGGCTGAACGTAAGTCTCTCTAACTCTTCGTCTAGCCTCTTTATAGCTCACCCTGTTTTTATTTCGAACAGCAATGACCTCTCTCTCGTAGAGGAAGAAGGTGCATTGCTGTGATGTGGCAGAGTGGTCTCCGCCACAATTGGGGCAGCACGGCTGTTTGGAACAGGGTGTTCCGTGAAATTCTGCTGAGCAGTTTACACAAATCCTTTCGCTTTTACAAAACTTGCTTACATGGCCAAAGCGTTGGCAATGGAAGCACCGCCGGGGGTTTTCGACGTAAGGCTTGACTGGGATGTTAAGGTAGCCAGCCTTGACGTACTTGGGCGGTTCCAATCTGTTGAAAGTTAGGATTATGGTGGCGGTAGGGACCCTAGCGCCATTCACAAACCTAGAAATTCGATGTGCACTCGTTACTTTCTGATTGGCAAGTTTTGTCACCAACCTGTCGATATCATACTCAATGAGTTCACCCGATCGAATAACACCTTTGGAGGTATTAAATGTCGGGTGAGACGCGGATGATACATTCACTGAGGCTAACTTTTCGAGAGATTGAATTCTCTTTTGCTGCTCATTAGACTTGGCCTCGACAATCAATGCGCCATCATTGCGCGGCCACATTTGAGCAGGTTCGCCACACTTGTTTACGAAGTCGTCAAAGACATCAAAGATGTCAGCTTTGCTAAGAGGACAACGTTCGTTGCTGGATTTGAGTACAATAAAGCGGTCATAATCCAGTTCTTCGTCTACTTCTGATCCAAAAGGATCCAAGCGACGAAGATCTCTGCTTTTTTCACGGTGACCAGAGGCCGGCGGTCTCTGGGATGAGTTTTTTGAAAGTTTACCCATATGATTTTTATTTTTATAAGTGGTGTCTCTGGAGCCGAGGGCATGTACCAAATCGCCATCGTGAGTCCGGAGAGCGCCCATACAGTGCAGACAGGGTAGCCCGCCCCCCGACTCCCACTGTTGTTTCAAAAACAGCGGAGCCGCATAACGGAGTTTTACTGGACTGCGGTGCAAAGACCTCCCGAAAGCAAAACAACGACCCAGGCAACCAAACCTACCTCCGTGGCACGGTCCTGCGGACGATGCCCCCCAGTGGGTACATCCGTCGACTCGTACAGAGTACACATACTGACTAGGACCAAGTGGGCCGAAAGTGCGCTGGGGTTCAGACACACAGTCGCCCCACAAGGTAATTTGGGGATGCCGGAGTGATGCCAGTGTTTGGTCATCAAACCGCCTCATGGGGTTCCCCTCACCCACCTTTTATGTTGGTGTGAGGTCACCTAGCCCTTGTGATGCCATTCACTAACTGCAGGGCCACAGCAAAGACAACCATATGGGCCAGAAGTGTGCTGGTGTCCATACACACAACTGCCCCAGAAGGTTGGTGGGTACCCTTAGTCAGGTACCCAAACCAGGATATCCCGCCTGGTGTTCGGACGTTGGGCACACGCTGTTAAAAAACAGGGGCACCACGTGAAGGTGGTGTGCCAACATTTAGGGAACATAGGCTATGAGTTGCGCGATATTCCCCATCGCCCCCGTCTGAGGTCCAAAGGAAGTTAAGGAAAGCTGGGGTCTCCTGAATCGTCTCCAGTATCTTAACTGCCATAGCCTTTCTTAGCTCCTTGTTTGAGGGTGTAAGGGTCTGCTTCGGCTGTATTCTGTATGGGTAGGCCTTTACATTGATTACTAGCACTCTCCTGCAAGTCTCACGGGATAGACCGAGGGACTGACTTCGCTTGCGCACAGAGCGTTTTGGACTCTGCTGAACTGACTATCACGCTCTTGACCAGCTCAGCTGTACGCTTCCTAGTTGTGTTCACAGGCGTTGCTTCTGTAATGTCCTGAAAAGTAAGGTTATTAGTGAATGAATGAAGGATATATCACAAAAAGTATGTGCAGGCCCGTTTTTTTTTGTTTTTTTTTTTGGGGGGGTGACCCTGTATATTCAAATAGTCCATTTATTTTAAACAAATACACGAAATGTTTTGTAACCTTGCAGCCAATATAGTTTGAATTTGTATTATACAAATTGTAACAATAAGTATTATTTGAAGTAGTTAGTTATAATTTTTAGCGTCTTTTCAGTCTCGCTTCTACGAGGTAAGACGTGCAATGGTGGACCGCCATCTCTCCCCTCAGATTATGCTTTATCAAATCCTCTTCCATGTTCTTTCTCCAAGTATTATTTGAAGTTCCATAATATTATAACAGAGATAGTATATACATATATTTATGATATATATTTAAAACTCTCAAAAGTTAAAACTATAGCATGCTCGAGATCTTGGATTCCCATCACTACACACTTTTGCATGTGCGCTGCTCACAATGCTATCAATGATTAAATTCTCTCTTTTAATACACTCACCTAAAGACTTCCAGTAATTCTCAGCACGAAGTTTACCGCACCCGAATGTAGGCAATTTTTTCCAGTAATCTCTTACTCTCTGACAATTGGATCCTCTCATGTAAAGAACAAGAATCCCTGTACTCACATCACCAATATCCTGAAATAAACGTACATCACCTGAGTGAATGGGTGGTTGTTTTTTGAAATGCGCCGACTGCATTCAAGAGCAGTCGTCGAAATTACTAGTAACAACCTATTCTCAGGCTTAATTAATATTTAAACTCAAGGGAAAACCACCAAAAACAAAGAAGGTAAGCACAAAAGAATGATCGGGTGCCGGAGGAAACCCAGCTTCCTTCAAAAACCTATTTACAATCTGGAGTCAGGACTAAAATGAATAAAACGGTAGTAACACTACTCGTCCAAGGACCGGGAATGGGTAACCTGAGGGAAGATCGCCTAGGAGGGGACACTTGACAGGAATGTGCGGCGCAGTCTGGGAACCACAGAGTCACCGCAAGAAGATGCGGAGGAGCGCTCCGTCAAGTAGTGATATGCCCCGCGAGTGTGCACGATTGGGAGAAGGCAAAACACAAGGGCATAAGTCGCCGCAATCACTTTGCAGGCTAATGTTAGGATATATATAAAAAAAACCCAATATAAACAAAGGTACAAACAAATGCAAAAGGTAAGAAAGAACAAAAACAAGAAGGGAGCACACTCCTGCGCCAGGAGGAGGCGGGCCTCCCAAACTCATGAGACCAACACCAAATAGAGTAAAATAGAATGGAGGAGGGCAGCCTCCTCCAAAAAAATAACAGTTCACAAGTATGTGTGGACAAATCCGACCCGAGTACCAGAAACAAAAGGTAGTGACCCTGCTCGTCAGGGAATAGGGAGAGGTAACTTAAGCAAAGATCACTCAGACTGGAACAATCAACAAGAATGTGGCAAATACTCTTGGGAACAACGCAGTGGTCGCGATAAGGTGCAGGTGAGCACATCAACAAATGGCGGTGCGTCCGGCGACTGTGCCCAATTCGACGACGAGAGAAAGCGACCTGAAGCCGTCACGGCATTGGGGCGAAGGTCCATGGGAACAGTCGTGGTGCAATGCCATGTAACTTTAAGTTCCTCTCGACAGTCTCCAATTTTCTTTGCTAGGCTGTCCTGATTCCTGCCATAGAGTCGGTGTGAGGAAGAGCGAAACGATAGTCTGGTCGCCCAGTCCTCCCGTAATTTTGGGGGCCCTCATTTACCACAATTCCCATATATTCAGGAACCTAGCACAAGATAAAATCGAAACCCACTCGACTCGCAGCAACCGTGGCGTCCCTTGGATATTGCCAACTAGTCGGTGTGGAGATTCCAATGCCCCGAGAGGACTCAGGCGCTTTGTGAGTCACTAAAGATCACAATCAGGTCTTACAATCGGGCAAGACAGGTTAGGTCCCGTCCAGAGCGGTGTATTGCAACTAGCTCGGCGGTGAAGACAAACGCAGTGCCTGGTAGACCTCCTACAGATGTACAACAGAGGAGATAGGGAGTAGAAGCCGACCCCGTCCTGGGACTTGGATCCATCCCTGTACATTGGTACCGCTCTAGCATGAAACGAAGTGCATTCAAAAAGGGCCAATCGCAATACTCCCAGCACTGTGGAATCTTTGTGAGCAAAGACTTAGCGACAAACAAGTCCATGATGGTACCCTCCAATGCGGCGTCCTAAGCAGAATCAACGGCGCCATCGGCCCAAGAGCTACACCAGGCGCTCGAAGGAATTTCCTAGCCCCAAACACGGGTTTAGGCACCGTTCAGAAAGGCCGCGGATGCAGTGAGAGCCGTTGGCGACTAAGGGAGGCGCCATGCTCGCACATACAAGCAAGTGTTAGGAGTAGAGCGAGTCACATCTCCGCGGTATCGAGAAGCTCTCAATGGGAGACATGCGGAAGGCACTAGTCGCCAGGGAGAAACCTGGGGTGGTGGATTGAGTCCACCTTCCGGAATACACGCTCGGCTGCGGATGCATAAAACTCTTATCCATAGTCAAGTTTCGAACCAACAAAGGATCGATATAAAAGCAAGGCAGTAG
Organism: Ceratothoa steindachneri; assembly: GCA_963969495.1. NCBI lineage: Eukaryota > Metazoa > Arthropoda > Malacostraca > Isopoda > Cymothoidae > Ceratothoa > Ceratothoa steindachneri. The sequence goes on from OZ018324.1 coordinate 84,329,936, forward strand.
CCCTATCAGCACCCTAGGTGCAAAACGTCACAGAACAAGAGGCGTCGTTCGAAATCAAGAACAAGGAAACGGTGCTAACCCACCACTTCCAGGCGAACCCCGTTAAGAAACAAACAAGTCTGGGGGAAGGAGCCATGGATGGGGGCAGAAGTGTACTTGGTTAGCCTTTGCTCAGGAAAACCGAAACCTGTGCACTTTGGCATAGTGAGAAATGCGGTTCAAACAATGCCTTTTTGATCGACGCTCCAGATTTGGAATAGGGCCGCACCAAGAGAGATCGAAAGGTCGTCCACGTAGAGCTTATACTCAGGAAAAGGAGTGTAACGCTAAAGACACTTTCCTGTGGGACACCCTATTCCTGCTCCATTGAGCCTGAGAGGAATCCCCCCCCTCCATACGTACGGTAACTCGACGATCTCGCAGAAATAACGATTGGGAAGCGTGCGTTCACCCCCATCGTGTGGAGAGTTTCCATGATACCGTGTCGCCATGTGGTATCATAGATCTTATAATGATAAAATGACTGTTGCGTAGTGCTGTCTACAAAGGAAGGCCACGCAAACAGCATTTTCCAGTCCTAGCAGAGCATCCGACGTGGAGTAGAACTTGCGGAGGCTGTATTGTGAGGGAGACAGGCTGCCTACACTCACGTGTACACGGAATCACGATCTTGCAAAAAAATCAGAAATGAAGAATAAGGAGGCGTCCGTTCGACTACATCGTGTAGAGAGTTTTCATGATACCGTATAGCTATGCGGAATCATTGACAGCGGCATGATCAAAGAAAAAAATGGCGTAGGGGTGTCTACGAAGGAAGGTATTAAGAACGTCCGCGCAGGTTTACCTCTGAACGACTGCTACGGAGCGAGCACCCAGCCCAGCCTTCATTACACCACCGACTGTGACGTCACACTCGCCGGCTGGACGGCTATGACCTCACGCCACGCTATAAACAAATGAACAGCGCGCAGCGTACAATTGCGCGCTATTATTACTCCGCTAGATATTAACACAACTCCTTTTCTTTTCACCGCCTGATCTTGTTCGCAGTGAAAGTGGCTTGCTAAACAACCATTAGTCTCTACCGATAGCGGCCGGTAGCCGATGTGTGGACGTTGCACGCTTGGTGAGACTGTCTACTAGTTGTTGTGACGTGTCCACCCAAGTCACCGATGTTATATCCTTTCTAGCAAGCATATCGCGTAGAACAGCCACATCAATTCTCAGTCTTCGATTATCCACATTTTTAGAAGAGTACAGAGCATTAACCAAACTCTCGTTGTCCACAAAACAATGAATGTTAACACCAGCACAGCGAGATATTTCAATAATGATACTGGCGATTAACACTGCAGCTTCAGCGCACTCTTAAATACCAAGCTCTGGCTGCATCACACAAACCGTACAGTCTTCTTTAATTTTCAAAAGTTACCATTAAAATATTGAGGAGGAGGTTTCAAGTAAATCTCACGTTCAATGACATTACCCTGCAGATAAGCAGCCTTGACATCAACGGTGTGATACTCCCAATGCTTGGAAGATACCAGAGACAAAGCCAGACGCACTGCTTCCCGGGAACACGTAGGCGAATCCTTGCGCAACGAAATAGTGCGCTCTTCAAAACCACGTGTTACTACTCTCGCTTTAGTAACCGTCTTATTATCTTGCACTTTCTCAGTTATCACCCACCTCACTGATACAACATCTTGACCAACATTTTCAACTTCTTCATAAACATTGTTTCTCCAGTTTTGCATTTCAGCTTCTCTCGCTGCCATCACATCATCACTATTAAACATTACAACCATCTCTACACTGTTAGGTATCACATACAATTCAACAATATCATTGAAGTCAATCCAACCAACAGTACCATCAGAATCGTACCTGACGTTGAAACACCTTGAAATCGCTGTTCAACTTTGATTTGGGCTGCAGAGTTACTGCCGATGTCAACGCAACTATCTTCATGTTGATTCTCATTACCATCAGCCGGCTGATGCACTTCAGCAACCTCATCCGGTTCGCACGCAGGAAGTTTATTGCAAAACACATTAGGCATAGCAGGGTTAAAACCAAATACTAATTGGTTAAGTGAAAATCCTGAATTATTCAACAAGACATTATGTGCAGAAATTGCCCAAGCAAGCGCAGTCTCCAGATCACAACTACATAGAATCAGCCATAATTTTATTTACTAGATTACCAATGACTGCATTGAGCCGTTCACAAGTCCCGTTACTCCACAGGCTCTCTACTGCTATAGTCATCACCTTTATATTGAATGCTTCACCAAGGGCTTTCATCTCATCATTATTAAACTCACCCCCGTTATCAGTGAGGATCTGCTGGGGAGAACCAAATAGACTAATCCAACACATGAACAAACCTTTAATGATTGTTGAAGCAGTTTTGTTTTTGATTACTGTTGCTGTACAAAATCTTGTAGCTATGTCGACTATCAAAAAGAAGTAACATTGATCCCACACTTTCGAATCCATTAAAACTCGTCGCCATTGGTAAACATACAACTGGTCTAGGAACAGGTCTTTTAAATTTAACACATGTTCCACAAGCCCTCGCCATTGGTAAACATACAACTGGTCTAGGAACAAGTCTTTTAAATTTAACACATGTTCCACAAACACTCAGCCAGATATTAACAAAAGGCCTCGCAAAAAGCAATTTCCAGTCCTAGCAGAACATCCAATGAGTGGAACTTGCCAAAGCAATAACAGGCAGCTTCCGGTGATTAGGAAAAAGGCTAATCTAACATTTGCAGGCCAGGTTAGAGTGATCTCTCACCGGTATGCGAAAACCGAACGAGCACAAGGGCCATTCACCGGGAGTCTTTGTCTAGATCTTGTTGAACAAATCTAACAGGCGATGCCTCACTTACTGTAAAGGATAGGCCCTCGTATTCCCATGCTTTCCCTTGCTCATCATAGTTTACGGTGTTTACCGCAGGTCGACCCGCTTCGAGGCTACCATTTTTGGCCTCCAGCCTAATTTGCATAGGGTAAGAGACTCAATTCTCCCCCCCCCCTTTCCCCCTTTCGGACTGAAGGATATAAATGGGGCCGTGAGCCCTTTTAAGTTATTCTGTTGCGAGGATTCTCCCTTGATTGCTCCGCTGAATCGTTTACCACCACTTGCCTTTGACGTTCATTTTGGAGACCCGTACTGGATTCCTTCGTGCAGCGAGGACTTTTTGCCATTGATTCCTACCAGTGTTGTCGCTGCCCCTCTGTCGGCTGCATCGAATTGTGCTCTTCTAGTTACGTTTGCAAGTGTTTTCCTTTGGGAAGCCGTTCACACTGGGCACGTGAAAGCTCTCCCCCAGTAACCTTGTCATCTCCTCTTTGGAGAATTCTGTCATTTCGAATTCCTTCTCTCGGATCGTTGGGCCTTCGAGTCGTCGTTCCCCGTAGTCTCGACGCCTTTAGCTCCGATATCGCCGTCTGTGGGTTTCTCCTCACCGAAGACAGTCATCGCATTCACCCCTGTGGACTTGGGTTGATTTCACTCATCATCGCCGAGCCTCTTTCGCCTGGGTTATTGCTTTACTGCTCTGGTATCAGGTATTTTGGAGTATCTCTTTCTTCTTACGTCCCTTTTAAATTAATTAGTTTTATTCATGTAACTTTGGGCCTTCGGGTAAGGGACGTAAGACAGGGAGGTTATTCCGGGAACACCTGTCACTAGAGTAGCGAAGCCTATTTCATCTTCAACGGCGCGTGTCGTTTCGGCTTTAAACAATCTATTCATAGCACCCAATTTTGTATGCGCGAATATCTATTTGGTTAGAACGACCTGTGGTCGTTAGATGGTGATAAGCATTTGTGACTTTTCTTATTATTTGATGTACCCCCGTATAATTTGTTAGCAGTCAATTTATTTGATTTTGATGTAAATAGTACTGTAAATACTTTTATGTGTGTATTTATTTAACCCCTTGCGGATACCTCGTAATTTAGCACCGTCCTTATAAATTCTGGTGAATTTCTGATAGACCTTTAGATCCCTGGTCTTCTATAAATTTCTGGTGTTTTTTATTTGGGCCGTGTGAACCGGGTTCCGCGATAGCCTTTACACTCACCTAGGTATAAAACCATGACATTCGGGACATCGTCCGGACCAAGGGCGGTGTCTGCGCATGAATCAAGGCTAGAATGTAACATGCTCAATGTAAACCTGCAGTTGAGGGGTTATCCGCCACTGGAGGTAGAGTCCAGTCGGCGGCTTTCATAAACATTAGAACGTGAATTGAATGCTGGCGGAACAGCATCGGCATCGTGGCTAGAGAATGCGGAGAAAGTGGTCGCGAAGGAATCCGCCACGGACGCGGGGTCCGAGATGCGGTCCCATTCTCCTGAAGAAGGAAAAAGGGTCAGGAGAGAACTTGACTCGAATCCTTTTGACTCGCAAACACACATCAGCAAGAGGGGTTATCCCGTTAAATAAAGAGGTATGTGGGCTAGGAAGAGCGGCGAGGAGTACTTCGAAATATATTGGAACTTAGTCCTAGCTCGACTAAATTCACCAACAGTGAAGTCATTCGGTTGGTGTTTATAGCGCATGTAGAGATATAGTTTCTGTTAGAGGGCCCTCTTATAATCGGCCAACCACCAAGGAGGCAGACGGCGTGCGAAACGACCAGATGCTCTAGGAATAGTAGTTAGGCACACGGCAAATAGGTTACAGAAGAAAAACACAACGGCATCATCCACCGACCTAAACTTCTCGACTGGGACAGAGCAATCAGTCATTTCCTGAAATGCGGATCATCGTGCACGTTTCAATCACCACGGTTACACTGTAGCTGTTTTCAGGAGGCAGCCGTACCGAAAATGAGAGTTGAATGGGAGAGAGACTCACTACTATATACGGCATTGACCACCTCCTGCCCCAAATCAGACAGTACATCCGGAGAACACATGGATAGATCAAGGCAGGAAAAGGATGCGGTTCTAGGATCCAGTAATACATAAATTCATCCACATTTAGCATACCTATCTCCAGCTCGTCGATAAGGTCGGCAAAGACCTAATCCCTGGGATTGGCTGTCTACTTTTCAAATCCCCGAGCAAGAGAAAGGCCTCGGCAGCCATGCCACAACGCGACGGAAGTCCTCCCGCATCGAAGTCGGCTGACGTTGGAATGTATGCAGAAATTACATTAAAGGAGGTATTTATACTAAATGCAAGAACATACATATATCATGCCAGCTGTAAATCGCGTATTATGCCGCCAACCCCATCCTTTGATGGTGTGGTTGCAAAATCCTGATACCCTGGGAGGGTGAGCACGGGGCACGCGCCTAGAATGATCTCCTGCAAAAAGATAGCTAACGAGGAAGGGGTGAGACAAGCCTCCGCCGCTTCCAGTTGACCCGTAGTCGGCAGTTATTCCATTGAAGAAATATGCCCTCCATGCCTAACTCTTCGAAAAAAAGATCCTCATGGGAATGGCCATACGCCTTGTTGGCCGAACAAGGCGCTGAAGCCATCGTCGCTTTTGAGGACTTATTGGGTGAGGTTGGGCTCGCAATGCGCCTTTTCCTCCCCCTCGCCTCGAAACCTTTGGCGGGTAGGTCAGCTTAGGAGGCGGGTGGTCCTCTTTTGGGGGATCCACCGTCTCCGGGCCTTGTGTGGGGGTGTAGGAGCGGAAGTTCCTTTCGTAAGGCAGCTTTAGGAACTCCGGAAGAGGCCTCGCGACGATCTTCAGGGGGTTGTAACCTGCAGAAGGGTTCCAAATTGTTGCAGAAATGTCCTTGCTCGTATGCCTGGATGGGTAAGGAGCAGAGGGGGACTTTTTTAAAGTTGAGGCAGGGTGTCTACTTGCTTGGTGATTTTGAATTCAAGGACTTTTAAAAAAATAATCAAGGACGGGTTTTAGCCATTTTTTTTCTTTAAATTAAAGCAGCGCAATAAACATTATGGGACATTGATGAAGGTGAAGTATTTAAAGGAAAAATGGGTTATAAGCAAAACATAACAAAAATCAACTCACCAGTGCAAAAATACAAGAACAAGGTATCCAAGCGACAGTCACAGAAGGATTGCGAGCATCCATCATAAAATACAATGCATCCAAAGCATACATATGTTCACTCACACTAGTGAGTAGATTAACTTAAATATTACTATTTTCCTAATAGACATTAAAAAGTATATAAATAGTGAATTTGAAAAATCATTTGAACAATCACTCAATGATTTATTTTTTAAATTCAAGGACCATCTACCTTTTTCATCAAATTCAAGGACTTTTCAGGGATTTCAAGGGCAAAAAATAAATTCAAGGACTTCAAGGGCAGTAGACACCCTGTGAGGCATAAGACGTACTAGCAAGAGCCGGGCGCACCAGGACAAAATCCTCAGCATCGCGGAATGAGGGACGATCCCCAACCTAAACGGCAATGATTTCCTTCTTCACCTAACACACTTGGTCATACATGATAGGGACTTAGCATGCAAAGCATATGAGCAACTTACACTGACTTTGGGTAAACCATACATATCAATACAGGAGCTATTGGTATGGACGAAGCGGTGGAGGTAGTAGCCCCTCCACGGCAGTGGCACAAATGTCTTCACGCGGTAGCGATACTAACCAACACGCACCAACTCAGAGAACCTGTCACGGTCGAATGTGACGAAGAGTGTATGGGTAGGTCTCGAGTCCCCTCCCTGTAAGGTCATGTCTTCTAAGTAATTCACGAGTTCCATCGCATAAACCACTCCTTTCACAAAGTTCATGGTAGAGTGGGGCGTGAAACTCGGACGAGCGTGCCATTAAGTGTCCGGAGGGCACTAATCATTGCCAGCTCAGAAGGTTCTGACACATTCGCTAGAAGGCTCCCGTCCGAGAAACGAGTGACTTTCGGCTCCCTAACATTCAAACTAGGTATTGATCTCCTCTGATGGATCATGTCGCCTTAGGCCAGCGTGTTGCCATCTGTTGAACGAATAACCAAAAAGAGTTTGAAGCCAGCAGACTTTTCTTGGAGCACACGTGGAGGAAGAGGAATCCCTTAAGTTTTCTTTAGAGAGGAGAGCGGGGATTGAACCCGCTTCTCTTCACCTCCTGTAGCGGCGCAGGAACCGGAAGGACCAGCCTCACCAAGATCCTTCTCCGAGATAGAGAAGGCTTGGCTGTCGAAGGACCACTAGTCGGTAGAGGAGGTCCCTCCTCTCCTTTTTAGTCCTCGGAGGCCAGAGCCGCCAGAGGAGAAGCTTGCATGCAGAGTGGCGGACTGAGGTTCGGTGTTTAGCATCGAGCCTAGATTCGGGCCCTTGGAAGATCCTGCCATCTGGGGCAGGGTCACCTCAAGGACTCTGTCTTTTTGGCCGGCGAGCAGACCTTCATTGGGGAATAGAGGCGGGTAGGCACGCCGACCATCAGCAAACTTGAGATAAATGCCTACACGATTGTAGAGGGCACGGACAGACGAGCCCTGATATCCTTTGCCTCCTCAACGACTACTTGGCTTAAGTGTTTAATGAAGAGTGTGGTCCCATCCCCCAGCCAACTGATTCCTACTCGGGGGAAAAGCTGGAGGATACAAACTTCACCGAAGGAGAAATAGAAAAGAAGATCACTGACCTAATGACGAATAAGTCACCTGGCCCAGATGGGTTTCTACCTAAAGTGTTGAAAGAAGTGCGCGATCAAGTGTCACGACACCTGAGCGCAATCTTCAACATGTCAATCCGGACCGAATGCGTTCCTAGAGACTGGCGTGAAGCGGAGGTGACTCCTATCTTCAAGAAAGGAGACCGTAGCCAACCGTCGAACTAGCGACCTATCAGCTGACTTCGATAGTCGGTAAACTCATGGAAAGCATGATGGTGGACAAAATGACGTCGCATTTAGTCAAAGCTGCTACTGAGGAGTTCCCAGCACGGCTTCCGAAGGCAACGGTCATGCCTGACGAACCTTGTGGAATTCTTCCACTTCGTCTTAAGTGAGCACGATCGGGACAAGGCGGTGGATGTGGAGTACTTAGACTTTTAGAAAGCCTTTGATAAGGTACCACACCGCCGCCTTCTCCGGAAAATGCGAGCGCTGGGCATAGACGGAAAAGTAGGAGGCTGGATCGAGAACTGGCTAAGTGGCAGACGGCAACGGGTGGTGGTGAATGGACAGGCTTCTGCGTGGGTGTCCGTTACTAGCGGGGTGCCTCAAGGTTCTGTCCTGCGACCACTACTATTCATCATCTACGTCAACGACATGGACGGTGACATGGTTGCCAAGATTTCCAAATTTTCCGACGATACTAAGTTTGGTATGAACGTTGCAAAGGATGGAAATACTGCCCGCCTTCAGGAAGATCTTGGGAAGATTGGGGAGTGGTCGGACACGTGGCAAATGCCTTTTAACGTGAACAAATGCAAAGTGATGCATATCGGCCACCGAAACCCACAATCTCAGTATATTCTTAAGGGCACTGCTATTGAATCCACCGACACTGAGAAAGACTTGGGTGTAACAATCACTAGTGACCTCAAGTTCTCGAAACAGAGCATTGAAGCGGAGAAAAAAAGCCCAAAGGATGCTAGGCTACATAAAGTGCCAGTTTGGATATTGGAACAAGGAAATTGTACTGTGTTTGTACAACTCACTTGTCCGACCGCACCTGGAGTATGCCGTACAATTTTGGAGTCCTTCATTTAGAAAGGATATCGCGAGATTGGAACGCGTGCAAGCCAGGGCAACCAAACTGATTCCCTCTATCGGACATAAAAGTTATGAAGATAGATTAAGGGAATTAGATCTGTTCTCGTTGGAAACCTGTAGACTGCGTGGTCAGTTCATCGAAGTTTTCAAAATACTTCGAGGGTTCGACAATGTTCACTTCAGGGATATTTTCACACTTGCTGAGAGCAGAACAAGAAATCACGGCTTTAAACTTGAACTGAAGCGTTACAACCGCGATCTGTGTGGAAAGTTTTTGACGTACAGTATCTGCGGTAGTTGGTGTAGATATGAAGTAGTCCATGGGCGACTCCAAAGAACGGGCTGAGGAGGAAGCAACCTCACCCGGAGGCATTTGAGATCAGTAAACCTGCACTCCGCTAAAAGAAAGTGGGAGGGATCCCCGAAAAAGCATAATGGGGTCCACCTCCTTTTTTTAAGGTGGAGCTACTCGGGGACGGCTCCACAGATGGCAAAGGGGAGGACCATTTGCCACATGAAAATCGTGAGGGAAGCCCCACCACTGGTCAAATGGATGTCTCCTTTTCCTTCTTCTTACCCGACACCTAGAGGGTGAAGCGGCACTTGGAGGCGGATCCCCATGAGACCTCCAATGCCTTGGGAGGTTAAGAGAAAAATATCCATAGGATCAGAAAGTTCCAGAATATGTTCATTTATACATACTCGGCCTACGGATTCGAGCTAAGTATGGCCCGCCATTCAAGCAAATTTGTTCTCAAGCTTTACCCATAAAGGATGGTGCCGACATAGCCACTTTATATGTGTACTGGAAGAAAGTGAGGTGAGTCGATGGCCCAGTACACCCTGTCCCTAATACTTGCCTGAGCCGGCGGACCTTTGGCTCTCGTAGCGAGTAGAAACCTCACGGTATAAACTGCCACTCGACTAAATACCAATAAGAGGATGAAAGAGCGCCAGGCAGACAGAACATCTCTGGATAAAAGAGCAAGTTTGGAAGCGGGTAGGCGGGTATATAATATAAAAAGGTAGTAATAGGCAGGTCTACTAACGAGTAAGGTGGGTGATCACCTATTGGCTATTATACTCATACCCCGGCGCTATATGGTGCCAGGATGGCGTGGTCCACCAAGGCATCATACAACATACAACCTAGTGACAGGGCTTTCCTAATTTTCACTCAAGCAGGGACGATGTGCAACTCCCCCAGGTAACAAGTGGTACAGGCTACAAGGGGTACCCGTCTGCGGGGTTAAAAGGCACCAGCCTTCCTTCGGTGACGGAAGGCCGTTCTCTGGAGATGGTTTCTACCCGACTGAGACAAAATAGCGAACTAGACTGCTTGGAAGGGTTGATCTCCCTGAGGAAGGGGAGCTGAAAGGGGAAGTCCTCTTCATTGTGAGTGTAGTCGCATTACCAGTTCCAATTTCTCCATCCATTAGAGTGGTCGGGCTATTTTTCCAATTTCATCATTGGGCACAGTGCCCCATATAGAAACTGGGAGCAAACAATAAAAAACGCCTGCCCTGGACTGCTGGTTGGGGCCACTTGGCACCAGTCAGGGACTCCCTTTTGTCGGCATGGAGGAACTTGATCGGTAAAGGAGGACAGAAGAAAGTGGGGCAGTGGAAGGGAGAGTGCAGACATGACAAAACACAACATCTCCAACGGGAGAAAAGGAGGAAATTTTGAAGAAAATAAATTATGGCCTCTTTTGGCGTCTTACAGCGAGGGCACAGCCGCGAAGGCAGCTTGGTGAAAGCTAGTCGGCGACTAGCCTGTAAAATTAAACGCCAATGAATGAGAGGTGAGAAGATGTTCGCAAAGTGGCGTTAAAAAGGTAAAGTGGAAATGTCTAAAGGAATAAAACCCAGGTAGACTTAATCTAGTTCGAGACTACTTGGTGCACTGCGTCTTGGAGGGTGGTCCTCGAGGTCCCAGGTGGAAGAATGTGTACGCAGCGAAGAGAGGAGGTAGCAAAAGATGGTGGCGGTGTGATTGGCGGTGACTCTGTGCGAGCTATCGATAGAAGCCTTGGATAAATGAGAGCTGGAATAGGATACTATCCGCCCTGACCTCACACCCCCAGTCGGCGCTGCTGGCAGGGAGGGAGAGACGCGTTTACCTTCAGAGCTCGAATGATTTTGGTCGCATCTTCTGTGAAGTCATAGCGGCCCTCGTCATCCAAGGAGGCGTCAACCCTCGACACAAAGTGGCTAGAGGCCCTGCGAAATATATAAAAAAATAAGCATGCAAATCAACGAGGTTCGCAATGAGAACGGAAATTTGTGGATGGTATACATTAGAAAGGGAAGGGGGGTATTACAGGCGATGAGAGCTACAGCCTGTGACAAACTGCTTTCCATGTCAACGAAATGATGCCACAATGGGTATAGTTAGTTGTAAGATAGGGAAACAATTTGATTCGAGTTAAAATGTACCGGTGCTAGGTATATGAAATAAGGCCACATATATGCTAAGAATCCCGAGATAAGCTGTAAGCCCCCACCGGGAGAGGCCATTTTATCTAATATCCGTCATCCAAATTCTAACTTTCCCTCATTAAGATTTTGTATCTGTGTCACAAGCCAACGCGATCTGATTAGGCAGAATGAAAAGCGGTTCGAGGATCCAAACGGAAGTACATACTTGAGATTGCAATTATCACAACACGACTTGGTGGGAGTGAAATTCAGGTCGGATGTAAAATGCGAGAGCAGATTAGCCCTCCTACAGGTCGTCAGGTTGAGATACAACTCCATTTTGGTTTGCATTTCGGTCCTGTGGTCGCGAAAGTGGCTGTTGCTGATCTGATGAAGAAAGTACCTGCAGAGAGAAAAATTTAACTTTTGTAAACTATTTTACAACCGATACGCACTCGACGTCTGATGCATACGTCATTGGGGCACTAGTTATACAGTTGATGTAGCAGAGATACTCAACGACCCAAGCAAATACAATGAAACTTTGAATTTTCAGGCGCATTAGTATTAACTATTATAAAGTAAAAACACGGATAACATTTTGCCCGTTTCTGGGGAAAGATGCGTTTATTAAACCACCTGATGACTGCCTGAAAGAGAATAGCCGATGCAATTATAATCATCATCATCATCATCACTAACTCTATAATTTAAGGGGATTTTTTTTTTAGTATTTGAATAATAATTTCGTCTTAGTTTGGTTATGAATTATGTTTTTTTATCAAAGTTATTTCTAATAATTCTTTTATAATATCAAAAAAACAAAATAGTGGAGTTCAAAAATAAATATAAGTATCAAAATTTTGTGAAATTTTTAAAACCCAAAGAATTACAAATGGTGTAGTTCAGAAAATTTAATTGAGTTCCTTTTTAAAATTATTATAATTGGCGAAGTTCAGAAAATTTATAAAAATTTAACCATGGCTGCTTTTTTTTAGATTTTAAATTTTAATCTTAGTAGCGAAGCGCAATCCCCCCCCCCCCCTTAGGGGAAAGTGACGAAGCCATTGCCTAGTTTAATTTATAAAGAGGATAGGTCACAAACTAGTTTAAAAGATAAAAACAAACAAAAAAAGCGAAATCCAAAAAGGCAAGAGCCCACACAATAATAACTACAAAGAGGAAAAGGGAAAAAAACAAACAACTGGCACGCAAAGGCGCTGGAGGAAGCCCTGCCTCATCTCGGATCCGAGAGTGCGACCAACACCAAAATAACTAGTAACTTTATAGGAGATCCACCTCCTAGAAAAATGAATTAAGCCCAGTCACGTGGTCCGAACCGGTCCCCGAGTACGCAGTAGGAGCGGTAGTGACTCAGCCCATCCGGTAACGCGCGCGAAGTTGCCCACAATTTCACCAGGTTCATCAAGTGAGTCTTTAAGGGCATAAGTCACCGTAATTAAAATTGCAGTCTAGCACTGGGCTACTCTAAAATTCCCCAAGGAAACAAAACAACGAGAAAAAAAAATAAAAAAAAGAAGCACGTTGCGGCGTCGGGGGGATGCGAGCAACACCATAAAGCGTCAAATAAAATCGAGGAGGCCAGCCTCATCTAGGATATCAGATAGTCCACTAGTTTGTGTACAAGAACCCGTCCAGAGTACAAGGGACAAGAGGTAACAAACCCGCTAGTCAGGAGACAGCGAAATGTAAAATGTGTGAACATCCCCCAGACTGGGACAACATTCGACAATAATGTGGCGAACAGTCCGAGGGACAACGCAGTCGTCGGAGAAGGTGCAGGTAAGGTGCGTCACACGAGTATGCTCAGTACAAAGATGACAGAAACCAAACTGAATCCGTCGTGCAATTGGGGGGGAGGGGTGATAACAGTCACGACCGATGGTTCCCCACGGACGTATCTGATCTTGTTTGAGAGGCAGACCTGGCCCTGATTCCTGTCAAGTAATCGGTGCGAGAAAGATCAAAACGTTAGTCTGATAGCCCAGGCCTCGGGGAGTCTTTGGTACCCTCATCGGGGCGCTCTTTACGCGGAATACTCACATGTCCAGAAACAGAGCACAGGATAATCTCGACATCTGCTCGGTTCGCGGCAAGTGTGGCGTCATGGATACCGCATAGCAGGGTGTGTTAAGATTCCTTCCAATGCTCCGAGATCACTCAAGGCGCTTTGTGAGTTGCTAAAGATCACAAACCATTCTCCGAAATTTGTATGACGCGTTATCTCCCGTCTCGAGCGGTGTAAAGCAGCCAGCTCGGCTGTGAAGACAACGCAGCGCCTGGAAGACCCCGCTGACTTCAAAATGACGGGATACGGCGTGGAAACCACCCTCTCTTGGGAGTTGGAACCATCCGTGTACACTTGGAAGGATCCAGCGAGTAACGAATTGTGCTCTAAAAATGTTGATCGCAATACTATCAAAGCGCTGGAGGCTTTTGAGAAGACGCGTAGGAACAAATAGTCAAAGGAGTACCATCCGAGGTAGCATCCTGGGCAGAACACAGGCGCCACCGACCCGAAAGCTATACCGAGCTCTCGAAGGAGTTTCCTAGGCCTAAACCCAAAGTGCTTAGGATAAGACTGGGGTCTCTCGGCGGCATAGGGACCGTCGAGATCAGCTACGTCTGCAGGGAGAGCCGTTGGCGACTGAGGGAGGTGCCAGGCTCGCGTGTACAGGCGAATAATGCACTGTGCACGACGCAGAGCGAGTGGCATCTCCCTAGCATCGACAAGTAGGCTCTCAATGGGAGACCTGCGGAAGGCACAGGCGCCAGGCGGAGGCCGGTGTGGTGGATAGAGCCAATCTTCCACAATACACGATCGAATGCAAAAAAACTCGCATCCGTAGTCATGCATCGAACGAATAAGTGATCGATAGAAAAGCAAGGCAGTAGCCCTATCAGCAGCCCAGGTGCTGAAGACACGGAACGAATAATGTCCAAGGCGGGGGTACAAGAGACCTTAAAACTGAGAATATGAGCTTCTCAAGTGAAGCGTCGGTCAAATACAAGACCAAGGGAACTGTGCGGGTCCACCACTTCCAGGCGCACCCCATTTAGAAATAAATCTGGGTCAGGGTGGAGCTATAGATGACGGCAGAAGTGCACCACCTAAGTCTTGACTAAGGAAAACTGATACCTGTGCGCTTCGGCATAGCAAGAGATGCGGTTCAAAGCCTGATAGAGTCGACGCTCCAGAGTTGGTATCTGGGCATCACCAAAAGAGATGGAAAGGTCGTCGAAGTAGAGGGTGTGGAGAACATCTTCGGAGAGCACCGAGGTGATGCCGTTGATGCTCAGGGCAAAGTGTGACACTGAGGACTCTTTCCTGTGGGGCACCCTCTTTCTGCTCTATGGTGGCGGAGAGGGTTTCTCCCCACCGGTACGCGGAATAAGCGATGTCGCAAAAACTCAGAAATAATGATTGTTTCCCCTCGCCTCCATGATACCCTATCTTCAAGCAGTATCATAGGCCATCTCCAGATCGAAAAACGCCGTGGCGTAGTGCTGTCTACGAAGGAAGCTCTCGCAGACATCATTTTACAGTTGGAGCAGAGCATCCAACGTGGAGTAGAAGTTGCGGAAGCCGGACTGTGCAGAAGACAGGTGGCCTCCGCTGTCTAGGAAAAAAGCTACTCTAAAATTTATCGATTTCTCCATCAACTTGCACACGAAGGAGGTTAAAGAAATTGGACGGAAACATGTTGAGGTAGAGCGATCTCTCCCCAGTTTGCGACAAGCGAGGACAGTAGCCATTCGCCAGGAGTCTGGGAGGATACCCTCTCTCCAGATCTTGTTGACCAAATCTAAATCATTGAAGTGAAATGGAGATCACCGCAAAGTACCAGCGTGGAGATAAGACTGAGTTGCTCCCTTTGCAATGACATACTCAAGTGTGCAAAGAAGCCCTTAGCCCTTAAAGAGAACAAACCACGTAATAGTGACAGGTTAACAGTGACATACAGAATAAAACCAAACTGTCTCTGACTGGCTAAACTATGAATTCATTTGTTTTACGAGTTCCCAACCACATGACTTTTCTTCCTTTTAAGCAGCACGGAATATCCAATTAATATAAAGGCCTGTAGGTTTGTAGTTGCCATCGGGAGTTAGATCGCGAAGCCTTTCAGGAGAGAATGCATTTACTGTCTTTCAAGGAAAACCAGGGCATAGCGGTCGGTTAGATTTCCCTTATAGAATGAAAGATCAAAAAGGTTTTACTCACCTATGGACGGCAAAATCCTTGTTTGCGTAGTAGACAGTGCACACAGAAGGAAGCCCATCGCGCCCCGCTCTACCGATCTCTTGGTAGTAAGACTCCATATCCCTCGGAGCACCATAGTGGATCACTCTGCGGACGTCTGGTTTGTTAATGCCCATCCCGAAGGCGATCGTCGCCACGATGACGGTGACCTAGAACGAAAACGGACCCTACAGCAGCTCGTCATAAAAGCGAGGAGGAAAGGAACTTGACAGCTCAACAACAAAACTAGGGTGTTCTTGTCAAGGAAAAAGAAACCTCAAATGACCAACCGAGATGGTAAATCAAAGGCTTCTTCTTCGAATGGGATTTTTAAAATGTTAAGAGCAAATTATATAAATTAAGTGCAGCTTATCGAGCGATTACCATCAAAGCAATAGTCGCCGAAATTAAAGTTTAGCCTAACCTAAAGCAACTAAAAAAAGAAAAAGTCACAAAGAACAACCAAAAAGAAGTAGAAAAAAGGAAACGTATGATCAGGTGTTGTAGGGAGGGCCGTGCATGCAACAAACACACACAAAACAAGGTCTGCTGACCAAAGTCGCATGCTCTCACATTCTGATTTATGACCTTACAACCTTCAAAACTTTCAATAACTCTCGGACTAACCTTGGGAGGACCTTGGCAATTATATAAATGGAAAGATAATGTAAAACAACATAAGTGTTTCAAACTTCGTTAGAATCAGCCGAATAGTTATGAAGTTATTGCTAAATAATTCCCCGGCTAAGCTTGGGAGGACCTTGTCAATTATATCATTCGAAAGGGAATGTAAAACAACATAAGGGTTTTAAATTTAGTCACGGAACGAAGTCTATCCATGGCGCGGGTACAAGAGACCCTAAGGCGGCGAATGTGAGCCTCCCCGGTCAGGCGTTCGTCAAATACAAGACCAAGGAATCAGTGCGAGTCCCCCACTTCCAGGCAAACCCCATTTAGAAACAAGTCCGGGTCAGGGTGGAGCCATGGATGGCGGCAGAAGTGCACCACCTTAGTCTTGGCCAAGAAAAACCGAAGCCTGTGCGCTTTGGCATAACGAGAGACGGGGTTCAATGCCTGTTGGAGTAGCCGCACCAAAAGAGATCGAAAGGTCGTCCACGTAAAGCGTTTCGAGAACATCCGGTAACACCGAGGTGACAGTGAGGACACTTTCCTGGGGGACACCCTTTTCCTGCTTCATTGGGCCGGAGAGGGCTCCTCAACTCGTAGGCATCCCCTCGCCCTCATCGTATGGAGAGGCTCCATGATACTATATCGTCATGCGGTATTATAGGCCTCCTCCAGATCATCGAAAAACACTGTGTCGTAGTGCTGTCTACGAAGTAAGGTCTCGCAAGCTTTGACATGGAGGGAACTTGCGGAAGACAGGTGGCATCAGCTGTCCAGAAAAAAAGGCTAATCTAACATTTACCAATTTCTCCATCAACCTAACATGCAGGAGGAGAGAGATTGGGCGGAAACAGGCCGGTAGAGTAATCTCTCCCCGGTTTGCAAAAAGCGAGCACAGTAGCCATTGGCCAGGAATATGGGAGAATACTCTCTGTCCAGATCCTGTTGTACAAATCTAACTAGATGTCGAAGCATGGCATACGGGGCATCGTTCAGACCAGGGACGGTGTCTCCGCACAGAGGGAGCGGAACGCGACTCACTCAATGTAAACATGTCGTTAAAGGCTTCTCTGCCTCTGGAAGTAGTCTAGTTTGCGGCCTTCAACGACATCACGACGTGCATCGAATGCTGACTGGGCAGCATCCCGACCAGAAAATGCGGAGCAAGCGGTCGCAATCGACTTCACCACGGACGCGGGGTCCGATATTTCGGTCCTATTCTTATAATGATGAACATGAAGGGGGCTCTGCATGAACTTGCACCGAATCCTTTGGACTCGCTTCCACACTTCTGCTCAAGGGGGTCTTCCCATTAAGTGAAGACACGTATGCTTGGCAGGAAGAGCGGCGGGCGCGCTTCGAAACATACAGTAAACTAGTCCTAGCTCTACGAAATTCACTGACAGTGCAATCGTTCTGGCGGCGCAAATAGTTCATGTACGCATAAGGCTTCAGTTTGAGGGCCGTCTCACACTCGGCTGATCACCAAAGAAGCCGTCGTCGTGCAAAACGGCCAGACCTTCTAGGAATAATACTTAGCCCACCGTGATGAGGTTGCCGGAGAACTCAACAGCCTCTTCCTCCGACATGAACTCTTCAACTGGGTCAGAGAAATCAGTCATTTCCTGAAATACGAACCACGGCACCGGCACCAGGCACCACCGGGGAAAAGGGGGGTCCTCAGGCGGCAGCAGTCCCGAAAACATTTGACATTTGAATAGATAGGAGAGTTAAAGAAGAAACCTCCTTTACCGGTAGACATGTGAGAGGTGAAAACCACTCTCCGTAATAAAAAAAATGGAGTGCTCCCTGAAAGCACAATGAAAGGGGAAGGGGGTTACCTCCAGTAAAGAGGTAGAGCTGACCGAGGGCTAAGGAGAAACAACTTTACACATCATGGGGTGGATGGATGGGAGTCTCTCCCTCACTAGAAATGGTGCTTTGATTTATGACGCCCTCCCCGGCACCTACAGGAAGGAGGCTCTCCTTTTGCTTTGAGCGCATTCCAAATTTCCCTACACTTGTGACCATACTAACATTTGAAAAATTAATGAGTTGCAAGGAAAGGAGATACGATGACCTATTAATTCCTTGGGAAGTTAAGGGAAAAGTCTCCATAGGATCAGAAACATCCAGAAATTGACTATTTACACATACTCTGCCTAAGGATGGAAACCAAGAATGTTTAAGGTAAGGAACCAGTTGGATAGCTGCTCAATCCAAGTGGATTCTAAATGGCAGCTCAATAAAACGAGGTAAATTAGTTACAAAAGAGGGAGAATACAAATATGTGATAAAAACTTTAAAAAATGAGGGTTTAAAAGATTCCTCGGCCAAAATGAAACGAAGAAGGGTGAGACGAGGGATAGGTAAAAGGGTCGGGAAACAGGACGCGAGGGCTGATTTGAGTACCAGTCGAAACAAGATGACCGCAAGTAAGTCTTGTGTGGCGGATGCGATCGCAGCAAAGGGCTACCTCTAAGGAGCGTAGTCTCTGTAGGCTCGAAGGCTAAGAGCGAACAGGTTATTTGATTTTATATAATTTAAATGAGGAAAACCCATCCCATTCATTCTGATACCACTGGAAAATATATTTTCTTATAGAAGGAAAGAAATCTCGAAAAGACAGAGCAGTGTTCTCCGGGGACACAAAATGGGCTGATCAGCACTCTCGTTGCCCAGGACCCCTACATGCCCGGGGACCCAACAAAATAGAACTCGACATCGGGACGCATTTTGGACCAGCCAGTTGCAGATTTCTGTGACCAAGGGATGGAAAGCATTAAAAGACCGACTCGCTTGTATAACACTCCTAGAGTCAGAGAAAATGAAATCTTTAAAAGGTAAAATTTCGATCAGTCTAAAAGCTAAAAGAATGGCTCAAAGTTCAGCGGTAAAAATAGAAGCTGACAGCGACAAAGATAAAGTTAAAAACTCTCCCGAGTAGGTGGCTGCGGCACCCACGCCACTGTCAGACTTGGAACCATCCGTGTATATCGGGTAGTGGTGTATATGTGAGGTCGCATGCTCTAGGAATAGGCTCTTAAGGATGCAAGGGTCCACGGACTTGTCCAGGCTCCATATGCTGGTACAAACTGTGGGAGGTCGAGCACGCCAACTAGGGGTCAGCGGCGACGACGGAAGGGCAAGGACCCTTAGAGCACCCAGGTTGGAGAGATGATCTCCTATGCGAAGGTTCAAGGGACGGGATAAAGATGGCAACCTATCAAATGTTGCCGTCGACTCGGCAGCATACAGGCATCTGTAGACCTGTGATACAGAGGCCTGCTGTACACAGCAGAGGTATCGCGTACAGATCTGGAGTCGATGATAGGGCAAGGGGAGCACCCCACTCTCACCCTAAAGGCTGTTGACAGAAGTGCGGAACGCTCCACTGGAGAGACGAACGAACGAGTTTGCGAATGGGTTTCAGTAATTTAGGGGCTGAGGGGGAGGCCAAAAGTAAATTCGACACCTATAGTGCAATTTTGATTGGACGAAGGCAGTGTATAAAGTCCATAGTGTTTGACAATCACTGCCCCACGACGTGTGGGAGAGGACTTTCAAAATGTCTAGAGCCCACAGAAAGCCAGTTCGAAGATGGTGTAGTAACCAGGATAACTTGGGATCAAGAGTTACACCCAGAAACTGAGACGAACTTTATCTCTACACTTTATAGAGAGATAGGTGGCGAAACAAGAACCCCTCTACACTGGTGGAAATACATTGCCTTAGTTTTGCTCGTGGAAAAGCGGAATTCCCTAAGTTGTGCACTTTTCGA
Organism: Ceratothoa steindachneri; assembly: GCA_963969495.1. NCBI lineage: Eukaryota > Metazoa > Arthropoda > Malacostraca > Isopoda > Cymothoidae > Ceratothoa > Ceratothoa steindachneri. The sequence continues at coordinate 84,349,710 of OZ018324.1, forward strand.
GACCGCATCGACTGCCAGTTGCAGCCAATGCGCTCCTGATGGAAGGCGAAGTGAGGAACAGTATAGTGCCAAGTCATCGATGAACAAGGTCGCCGATACAGCCGCTAGGAGAGAGGAAATGATATCATTGATCGCAATTACAAAACAAACACTTAAAACACTGCCCTGTGCAACTCCCTCCTCTCGGGGTTGCAGATCAGAGTAGGTGTCTCCAACGCGCACCATAAAGGATAGAGATGCTAAAAAACTTTGAATAAAGGATAGTAAAAGACCTCTCACACCCCAAATGTATAGCTGTTTTAAGAGGCCGTATCTTCATGTTGTATCGTATAGGCTTTCTCAATGTCGAAAAATATGTCAGACTCGGGGCTTTAACCAGAAAGCTTTCCAGACCGATACCTCGAAACGTAGTAGGTCAAGGATACTATGATCCTTGCCCCTTGCGAAAACCGCATTGAAATGGAGACAGTAAGTAATTGGTTCCTAGGAACCAGTTCAGGAGCTCCAACACCATCTTTTCCAGCAACTTATTCAAACAGCTGGGGAGAGCTATAGGGCGGTAGTGGTCTGGAACGGAAGTGCCGACAGGCACGACCAACATGTCCAAATTGATCACAATTGAAGCAATGTCTGGGTAGTTCGACGTAGGGAGTTACCGGGACATGAAGGTAGCAACCAGCTATAATAAAATGAGGCAGTTCCTGATGTTCGAACGTTAAAATGTGTGGCAGTCAACATTCTAGTAGAGTCTACAGTTTTAGTCACCCAGTGTACATGTGTGACAAGTTGGGTACTAAGCTTGCTCTGAATGGACGACACCTTTGACAAAATTCAGCGGGGATGGGGTGAAATGGTTACTAGAACTTCGGCTAACGAAGACAGATTTCGCACAAGATTATGTTGAGAGTGAGATGACACCTCGACTACGATATCACCACTACCTCTTGACCACATCCGATGGGGTTCACCACAGCGGGACCAATGATGAGTTTCTCCTTGGGCATCGGTAGTCGAAGGCAGTGAAGATGCCCAACCTCCTCCGACCTTAACCCCTTCCGCCCGAGGTTGCGTAGCAACGTTGCAAATGTGCATTGCGACTTTTTTTGCATTCTTGCAAATTAATTGTTATTGACAAAAATGGTTAACCTATTAATGATTACTAAAAAAAAAAAAATATATATATTTAACTCACGTTTATTTACCACTGTTATCACTATGGAAGCTTTTTAAATGTTCCATTGAACAAAATCTAGGCTTGTCTGGGCATCCGATACAATGGGTTCTCGTATCCTTACATTTTGGGTAGCAAACGCGACAATGTTTTTTGGGACGATCTACCGAGCTGCTTGGTTTTGGAGGGATCTTTGCTAATTCATGGACAACAAACTAATTTAGGTAATGGTTTAGGCTTCGTGTCTGCAAAAATATCACCAATTCTTTTCCACCTTCCGGATAACGTAACTGCTTCACCTTCTTCATTTGATATATTGAATATATCACTATCATAGCTATCGATTGTTTGATTGTCACTCTCTATGGGGTCATAATCACTATTATCTATGTCACTATCGGACATTGTGAATGCTTAAAAAAATTAAAAAATTAATATGGGTATTTCACAGAGCAACTTTGTAGGCAAGCACTATTTCGCAACTGACTCGCCATTAGGCTCCACCCACTACATTTGTGATTGGCATACTCGAATGACAGCTTCTAAATTTCATTTAAATCCATTGGAAGCGGTTTTTTTTCTAAGACGCCCGGCCGAGCGTCACCGAAATACGTACTGGCATATCATGTGACGACCGCACGGTCGTCATCGAAGGGAAAGGGGTTAATGAAAGAACGATTCAGAATCAATCCGATAAAATGAGCAGAGAACAGGTAACCGTTAGGGCCACTAGATAGGAGAAAGAAGAGGGGGAAATAAAAGAAAGTAATAGGGGAGGGGAAAGAGGGGTATATTAAAAGTCTGGTTGGCAGCACCAAGTAAGCCCTAAGGGACCCGGGGCTGACCCCCCTCGCCACGAGAAGGCCAGAGCTTCTCTGGGACCAACCCCTGAAGAAAGAAAAGGTCCCAGAGAGGGAGGGGAAAACCAAGAAGGGCCTTGACAACCTGCCCCTCCGTAATGGCAACTTTATCCTTGCACTTTAATCAATAAAAGATTGAGCCATCTTATGTGTGCAGTGTGCACTGAAATCATTAGAGTCGACAACCCAGTACTCCTTGCACTTAATCTCTCCCCTGACAGAACCATTCATCTGAAAGGTGAGGCAAGAGTTCCGAATAGTATTGAACCTACCTGGTATTGCGCCTACCTTGTCTCTGACGAACTGCTCGTGCGATTCTCGCCTCTGCTTCGGGGTGAGACCTGCGTGGTACATAGCGCACTCGATTCCATTTCCTGCAAAGAAATAGACGGAATATTTTAGAGAAAAAATAATTTATTAAGGAATTAGTTCATGGAGGGAAATTCTGGAAGATATAAAACCCCCCAAAGAGACAAACGAGGTACCTGTGGCGGAAGAGGCGTACCTCTCTTAAACCTGCCTTTTGTAAAGCAACTAAGTCTAATTTCTCGCGAAGCGCCAAGGAAGAGATGAACAGAAAAATTGAGACAAGGCAAGACAGCATGGAAGCGAGAGAGACCCGCGGATGCTCAATCACTCATACAACAATAAAGAAGCCTATTTACAGACAAGCTTTATGCCCTTTGAGGGTGAAGAGAAACGTTGGAAGAGAATGAAGCCATTAAAAAAAAATTCTGAAACATGGCTCGTGCATCCTTTGGGATGTCTCCAAATCAATTCAAAACAAGTTTCTATGGAAGAATTAGCTCCCTCTTTCTCCAAAGATCGTCTTTCTAGTTATGGGAAGAAGAGACAAATAAAATAAGAAGTAGACAAAGAAGTATTAAATAAGATTGGGGCTGCATGGTAAAGCTGATCCTTTTGTTGTTGCGTACAACCTAGGATAATAGTGTGAGGCCGACGCCTTGAATGAACTGTGCTGACTGAACAGGGTTATCCCAAATTATTCAAGTTGTTGTTGCATTGCTCCCCAGGAGAGGAGGACTGCTCCCTCCGACCGCTTGGGAGATTAAGGGAGAAAGCGGTAATTAAGTAGGGCTCCACATTCTGTGAGGCTGTCCTGAAGAACCAAGGTCAGGGTGGAGGGAGGCTGTTGCATGCTGTGGGAATTTTATGGCACCCCTCTATGCATTAGCTAGGAAGTGGATGTTCAAATCCAACATAAACTCATGAGGAATACATCCAAGTAGGGTGTGGCCCCACAACAGTAATGCATTAAGGAAGGATAGTCGTGTCGAATCCACTTGAAAATGACTGACAACTCTACAACTACGTAGGTGAGTCAAAAAGTTCTCAGACAAATGCCAGATTATTGAAATGTTCGATTTTGTACAAGTAAATACAGGGTCAAACACGACTTTCATGTTTTCTGAACAATTCCTACAAAATTCGTCATTCAATTTGTCGAGACTCTTTGTATTAGATGTGCTTCAAAAAGGTTACTTTTTTGAACCCATAAAATGGCAAATTTTGAGATAAGAGCGAACATTAAATTCCTGACTAAACTTGATTGGAAGCCTGTTAAGATTATTGACGCTCTACAACAGGTTTATGGTGACTCTTCGCCATGTAGAGCGGTAGTTTACGACTGGATTAAGCGCTTCAAGGGGGGCAGAGAAGAAGTTGAAGATGATCCACGTGAAGGGAGACCCTCCACCTCCATTAACCCAGAAAATGTCGAGCTTGTGAGGAATCTAGTGGATAAAGATCGCCGTATTACTATTGATGAAGTTGCCAATGCATGTGAAATCTCTCATGGCTCAGCATTTGGAATTCTAACTGAAAATCTTGGCCTGAGCAAGCTTTCAGCACGTTGGGTCCCAAAAGCGTTGCGAGAAGACCAGCTGAATCATAGGGCCAACCTTTCTTTGGCTATTTTGACCAAGATTGAAGCAAACGAGGATAGTTTTTTTGAGCGCCTCGTAACGGGAGATGAAACTTGGGTGTATCAGTTTGATCCTGAAAGTAAAAATCAATCAAAAGAGTGGCACCCAAGGGGGGCAGCAGGGCCTATCAAGTTCAAGACAGAGAGGTCCGTTAAGAAGATAATGGCTACAGTTTTTTGGGATTCGGAGGGAATTATTTTAATAGACTTCTTAGAAGGACAAAAAACTGTTACATCCAGCTATTACGAAGGAGTTTTAAGGAAGCTGAAAACTTCAATAGGCAAAAAACGACGAGGAAAGCTCCACAAGCAAATCTTGTTCCACCATGACAATGCCCCTGCACATTCGTCCAAAGCTGTGAGATCTCAGCTACGGGAATTTCGATGGGAAACTCTTGCTCATCCCCCTTATAGCCCTGATTTAGCACCCTCTGACTTTTTTCTGTTTCCAAATTTAAAGGGACACCTAAAAGGTCGGCCAATAGCGCGGTGTGTGATTCGTGATGTAGGCAGCGGATGGCCAATGAGCTGGCTGCCTGTCCTCCTGGACACTGGGTTAGGGGTAATTTTTTAAAAATGTCACTGGGATTGTGCTCTCGCAGAGAGAAAATATTCAAATATAAAACTTTAGGAGCGATTTTCTCAGTTTTTAAAAAAATGGTGCTTGGATCGTTATCACATGTAGCTACTCAAATGTGATCTGCAGAAAATGGTTTATGTCCTTTGTTTCAATGTGAATTGAGATGCTGTGGATGCATTGTGAGGGTGAGGCAGAGCACTTCATTCTCTTCTGTACTGTACTGAGGTGATTATGTGCCAGATTTTGGTGTCCAGGCCATATAAACGGCCTCAAGTACCCCTGGGGTGGTATGCCTCCTTCGGAGACAGAAGTGAGCCCCAAATAATAATAAAATAGTAATATGGAGCCTGTAATGGATGGTCCCAGTAAAGGCCTGCCTAAAGGTAAGCTCACTCCCTCATGAGACCCCCTGCTAGATCAGGAGGAGTCTCAAGGAAACGCCGATATTTATTGTTTTTTATGTTTATTAATTAAAATATATATATCTCCACCACTCAATCCTATCACCTACGAATACAGATATATGAAATGCACAACTACTATATTGACAAAAAAAATAAATATGAAACAATAACAAAAATATATATATATCAATAATAAATTCAAAGTACAATTTCTTTAAATATATATGGATACCACCAAAAAACTTGCTTTACACAAAGCACCAATTGGGTGCTCTCACTTTCTCCAATGATCGGTCAGCACAAAAACCCAGGCTCATTACGAAGTAGTCACTAAGTTGCCCTGGGGCATTTTTTTCTACGCATTACAGGGCGGCACCCTTACTCTTGCTGAGTGTGGAGCAGGGGCAAAAGATGGTCTCATGGACTCTCTTTTTCTCTCACAGGGGGGACGAGGGGAATGGACAGCTGGCGTCTCCAAATTGTGCCCCACACCTCCTGACTCTTTCCTTCTCCTCACCCCAAGACGAGAACAGCGGGACATTAGGAGCTGAAAAGGGAAAAAATATCCCCCCCCCCCTGCTTGCTTTCTCAAGGGTGTTACTTATTCCCTCTCCCTAGCTCATATAGACACCCTTACACACATTTCTCACTCATACATGCACATACCTGGCTTTGTCTTCCAACTCCAATACTTTCGTGCACCTTCTAAAATGGCCTGACATACAACTTTAAATTTTTATATTTATCTCAATCAAGAACCTGAGGGGGAAAGAAAAAAATCACTCTGTGGCGAAAGACTGGGGTCCAACACTGCTTCCAGGCAGCTTTGTCCTCCATCCTTCACCAAAATCTTAAATAAAAAGTGGGTATTAGAGTGGGCACAGGTGAGTTGAAGATAATAAAAAAACTACCACAAGGCCCATCTGGACAGATACCACGCACAAAGCTTCCAAGACTGGGACTTTCAACCCAAAAAGTGGGGGTAGGGTGTGGGGGACCAAGCAGTCTTCACAGAAAGGTCCAGGGTAGTACTCTATCCGGGCAGCTGTGTCCCGTGAGTCTGTCCGATTTGGAAACAAAAGAAACTGACATCAAAGTCCACGGGAAAAGATGGAGCGGGGCGCAACTCCAAAATTCTGGGTTTCGTCTCCCACCACCTTCTTTGCCATGAGCCTAAAGGGCTGACTTGATCCCAGTGGGAAAGGGCAAGATGCCGATCTGGTTGCTCAGTCTGTGCAGATCTCCTGGTCCCTACGCTCGTTCCCAGCAACCCCTACATGCCCAGGACCTGGTGGAAGATGCTCCTCGACATCATTCCGACTCACAGAAGCCCTGGCACCACAAATACTGAGAATCAGGGGATGGGAAGATTCCAATGCCACAAGAGTACTAACCAGTGGTTCGGCCTTACTTTAATATTTAAGGTCCCCACTGAACATTGAAGGATGAACCTCTTAACTTACAGGCTTTATGCTTTGTTTTGTATCTTATGTAATGTGGCCGTGCGTGTGTGTGTGTGTACAAAAGCACGTATTATATTTTAAAAAGTTTCAATGCCCCCTTTAACCCATCATCAGGTCTAGCCAAACCTAGGAAGGAATGGGGAAAAAGACAAATGAAAAATAAAAACAAAAAAGATTAGGGATGGAAAAGATTGACACAACAAACCACATTAACTTTAAATGGGGCAGGGAGGGCACATTTGAAGCCTCCAGGGAAAATGCTCTGAACACAGGTATTCATAAGTATGACCAACCCTTTTTGAGGGGGGTCCAAAACCAAAACTCACCCTTGAGAACAGTGACCACCTCTTCAGTCATCTTCTTGGTTGGGCAGTACACAATGGTGGAACCAGAATTCTGCTCCTCAGATAGGTAAAGCTTGAGGTCTTGCAATATTGAGCTTCCTTTTGGTTTCACTTCGAGGAAGAGGTTGGGTCGGTCGAAACTGGTCACTGTATCCACAGGGTTCCTGGCACCAAGGAGATAAATTTAAATACAGCCTCTGAAGAACAAGAAGACAAAAAGAATCCGGAAAACAGTGTAATCCAATAAAGGAATGCTTACTTTTGAAATGAGAGAGAACAGACAAGAAAAAATGAAGAACAAGAATAGCAATAAACCCTAAGTGAAAAGGATGGGAGAGTGTGTAGATAGACCCTGGAAAATAATTCATAGGCACTGAAATTAAGAATACCCCTCCCCCCCCCCATCTTCTCAATATTAACTTCACCCATCCCTTTCATTTAGTCAAGGTCCCTAACAGAGCAATGGAACCAACATAAAGATCAGAAACACAATCTTTGACAAGTTCGAGAACAGCAAGGGAGCCACCCCCTTAACATTAGGAGAATAATGGAATGAAAACCCTTTAGATGGATTCCGAGAGGGGGGAATAGGGCTGCATTATGTGCATGAAGAAACCGAGAGGCAGCAGTGTTGAAAAGGGATGATGTATTTATGTCATGATGTATGGAGATGAATTTGCATGTGCCAGAGTCGGCCGTTCCTGTCAGGAATCAAACTAGAGTCCCCAGGTTTGGGAATTCAGTGCATTATCCACTTGGCAACAAGACTTTCCATGCACTTCAGTATGGTCGTGACAACCACCATAAGTTGCTGTAACAAATGTTTAGCTTATTATTAGGCTACTTAAAAAACAATGCACACTACAAAAACAAAAGCAAAGCAAAACAAAACGATAAGCAAGCAAAAAAAGCAAAAGAAAAGAGGTAGAGGCACACTGCGGCATGCATCGGGGAGTCAACCGCCCCCTGGCAATGGAGAGTGCAACCAACACCAGAGTCAAATAAAATGGAAGAGGCCAGCCTCCTTCACAAAGTCTAGGGGTCCACAAGTCTGTGTGCACAAACTCATCCTGAACACAAGGAAAAGGCGGTAGCAACAAAACCCTTCCAGAAGGTACTGGGGCAGGTAATTCAGTTACGTCCATGGCATGAGTTGCGGTGCAATGACATTCAACTTTACACTCTCAACTGCGTTAATAGCTTGGTATGCAAAGTTAGGATTTATCAGTTCTCCGTAAATCAATTTTGATGAAACTTTGCCCAGCTGGTCTGTGTAAGAGAGCAACACTAATGTTTTTATTATGGTGCGTTGCATCCATCAATTTTTATTTCAGATTTGTCATTTTGGGGGTGAATTCGCTATCTGATTTAAGAACAATGGGATGTCGCAGAGGACTCAACAATGAAGAAAAGTTCTTCATCATCAAGGAAAGTGCTGAAGGCACCTCTGTTCATGTTATTGCAGAGAGGTTAGTTTGCCATGTGGAGAGACAATTTCTGAAGGGCCCTTCGCTAAGGATGAAGCGATTCGATTGTGGGACCTCCAAGACTGACAGCGAAGGACTTGAGGAATAGAGACAGTTGGACAAATGGTTGGGTCTATTTCGGAGATGAGCTTCACTAACATTTGCGGCATCAACAGCATGGAGGAAGAGTCATGTCGTGGGTAGGTATAATTGGACACAAACTTGTTGGCCCAGTCAGGATGCCTTATGGGGTTAAAGTGGCTGCAAATGCCTACTGAAATCTCTTGAGGCAGGTCTTGGATCCCAGGCTGGATGACATACCGATGTCACTTCTAAGAACTCTAGTTTTCATGTATCCATTCCACTCTGCCAGGGCCAACTAAGCATTTCTAGGCTCTTATGGCAAACAAGGTGACAATGTGATGGGCAACCATCAAAGCTGCAGAAAAGGCAGTCCAAAGAAATTGGTTCAGGGGGAATGCTCCATAGTTAGCAAGGAAACAATATATAGTTCAATGATGACTTAAAACTAAAAGATAGAAACCAATGTGGGCATCTACCACCAGAAAGATCTTGAGGATTCTCAAGGAATTAGCAAGCTTATGTAAAAATGTGTGCGAGATACATAGCATGACTAGCTTACTCAATGAGGAGACTACTTGGAGCACCGTGATTTGAAAGGGTATGAGGGATCACCAAGTATTTGTCCAAATAAGTGCTGATTTGACTTATTTTTGTACTTTCTGAATTCAGACACCAGTGCCCAGGACTAAGCAGGATTGGCGATGCTCACTCATCATTTAGGTCAGGGGTCTCCAACTTGCAGGCCACATGTCAAAGTTAACATTGTGTGCAGCCTGCCAGATCATTTCCTGGGCCATTGGTATGGCCCTCCATCATTCCAAACATGTATTTAAATATCTTTGATCTCAAAAGAATGTTTTGGGATAGGTTAAGTTAGATTAATTGGTTAGTTCAGGTTAGGAGGTTAGGTTACGTATATTTTTATACAAGTTTAGTCTTCTTGTCAATATGCACAGCTCACAGATGACCACTTGGACGAATTTCTCTTATGAGTGATAGTTCCATTACCCAAGATTCTGATAAGCTCTGTGGTGAGAAATGTCACCAGGTGTCTCATTAATAAATTCTTTGAATTTTTTTTGTTCTGTATAATATGTGGTTTTCAGTTTGTTATTGGTGCGCCCCTCGGGCCCTCTTGGACTTTTGATGTGGCCTGCAGTTAACTGCATGTTGGGGACCCTTGATTTAGGTTAACACCCTTTACTCTCATCCATTTGTCTTGTACCCACCCCTATCTTTGCCCACTGCCTCCCTACCAAGAGGCTCCTTAAGGCTTTGTTTAAAGAGCATGAGACCACAACCCTTTAGAGGGACTGACTTACTTCAGTTTCAGCGACTTTCTGATGTCAATGAGGATTTGCGGGGTGGCAGTGGCAGTAAGGGCCATGATGGGCACTGTAGGAAACTTATCACGCAGAATACCCAGTCGCCTGAAATAGTAGAGGGAAAAGGGTGGTGTGTTATAGTGCACAACATCCAGTCAAAACAACCTGCTTGATGGGAGGGATATTATTTAAATAATTGAGAAAAGGAATGGGCATTCAATGGGATGAGAAAGTGAATAGACAGAAAGAATATATAGCAATTTCATTTAAGAAGACCGAGGACTACAAGAACTGGTGTGGCAAATCAAGGGGAAGAGAGAGCTATATTTCAAATATCTGAGATACTTTGGTACAAGTGAGCATGAACCAGCACAAAGCAACATTATTTTTAATTGGGAAAAGAAACTGGCATATACAATAATAGCATTTTTAGTCAATCAAAAAAGAATGATACAAAATGAATTAAAATAGTGAAAAGGCCAGGATGAGTGTGTCCAATTGCATCCAGTTAGACTACTACTGAGTCTTGTTGGATTATATTGATTAAGGCAGTAAAAAGGACATTACAAAGTGGGTTGCTTTATTTTTTTTAAGGAGCTCATCTGCCAAATCCCAAAATAGGCATAAGTTGCTGTAACAGGGTATCAACTTGTTTGGTGATTTTGAATTCAAGGACTTTTCAAGGTTTTCAAGGACTTTTTAAAAAATAATCAAGGATTCTCTTCTTTAAATTAAAAAAGTGCAATAAAGATTATGGGACATTAACGAAGGTGGGGTATTTAGGGAAAAAATGGGTTATAAGCAAAGCATCACCAAAATCAATTCACAAGTGCAAAAAAAAAACAAGAACAAGGTATCCAAGCAACAGTCACAGAAGTATAGCGAGCATCCATCATAAAATACAATGCATCCAAAGCATACATATGTTCACTCACATTAGTGAGTAGATTAACTTAAATATTACTATTTTCCTAATAGATATTAAAAAGTATATAAATAGTGAATTTGAAAAATCCTTTGAACAATCATTCAATGATTTATTTTTTAAATTCAAGGACTATCTACCTTTTTCATCAAATTCAAGGACTGTTCAAGGATTTCAAGGGTAAAAAATAAATTTAAGAGCTTTTCAAGGACTTCAAGTATTTCAAGGGCAGTAGACTATTTCTAAGCTACATAAAAAGAAGGCAAAGTAAAACATTACACATTAAATAAAAGAAACTAAAACAAAACAAAAAAGAAGCAGAACAAAAGCAAGAAGAGGGAGGCATGCTATAGTGTTGGGAGAGAGGAGCAGGCTTCCAATAGAGAGAGTCAAATAAAATGGAGGAAACCAATCTCTTCCAGAAAGATCCTGAGTGCATAGGTCTGTCCTTATGAACCTGTTTCCAGCAGAAGGGACAAGCGGTAGTGACCATGCTCTTCCTGGTACCGGGACAGATAAGATACGTGAAGATGCTCCCAACCCCGACTAAGACACTCAAGAAAGTGCCAAATCGTCTGCAGGACAATGCGGGATGCACCGCCATCAAATGACGGTGCATCCCGAGTGTGTGCCCAATTCAGAGATGACAGAAAGCAACCAAAAGTAGCCAAGGCAGTGGGGGGGTAGAATAGCAGGTGATGGCACCCAACTTCTTTGCCAGGCAGTTAGGAGGGCGAAGATGATTACTGCCATGTGTCAGTATGAGGAAACACTAATGCTAGTCTGGTTACCCAGTCCTCATGGACTGTTTGGTGACTTCAATCACCACAATCCCTACATGTGCAGGAACTGAGAAGATAATCTCCACATCAGCCCAGCTTGCGAAAAGACTGGCTTGACAGATAAATCGAACCAAGGAGTGCTGGAGATTACCAAGTCCTGAGAGCACTCAAGGTGCTTTATGAGTCACTATTGATCACACCCCAGTCTCTGAACCAGGCATGACGAGTTATCTCCAGTAGCAAGCAGCATATTGCAACCAGCTGGGCAGTGAAGAAAGACAAGGCACCTGGGAGAGATATGTCAACTTCAAATAGAGAGGAAACGGCATATATCAGTGTAGACTGGGAAAGATTCAGCATAACATGTGTGCTCCAAAAAGGCCACATGCAATGCTCCCCGCCAATATGAAAGCTTTGAAGTTGAGGCATGGTGGAAAATAGTCAAAGGTGGAGTCCTGGGCAGAACCAGAAGTGCTACACTGAGCTCTCGTGGTTTCCTAGCATTAAACATAAAGAGCTTAGGCTGTGACTGGGGGTCTCACGGTCAAGATCAGCTGTGGATGCAGAGAGAGAGATGTAAGTGACTGAGGAAGGAGCCAGGCTTGCATAATGCAAGGTGTAAGGTGCAGAACAAGTGGCAACTTCCCAGTGTCAACAAGTAGCCCTTCATTAGCGACTTGCAGAAGGCATAGGTTAACATTTTTTTTTTTAGGAGCCCACCCGCAGACTGCTGACTTGGGCATAAGTCGCAATATTAACGACAGCCTAGTACTAGGCCACATTAAAATAACAATATGTAAATCAATAATAAAAAAAAAGGAAAAGGGCAGGGCAGGAATCATGCTCCGGCATCGTGGGGAGGCCCACTTCACCCCAGCACAGGAACGTGTGACCTAAAAAGAAACAAGTACAAAAACAAAGTTAAATAAAGTGGAGGAGGCCAGCCGTGTCCAAAAAACGTCCACAAGTCAGTGTGCACGAATCCGTCCCGAGTACAAGGGACGAGCGCGGTAGCCACCCCGCTCATCCCGGTAACAGGACAGGTAGCGTGGGCGAAGATACCCAGACTGGGACATGCAACAAGAATGTGCCGAACAGTCTGGGGGACAACGCAGTTGTCGCAGGCGAGCGCTCCATCAAATGGCGGTGCGTCTCGTGAGTGTGTCCAATTCGGCTGAAGCTGTCTCAGCTTCAGTCACAAGGCAATGGCATGCTACTTTAGGTTCTCCTCAACCATCTCCCATCTTCTTTGCCAAGCAGCCCAAAGAGCTGCCCATATTCCTGCCATGTAATCAGTGTGAGAAATGGCAAAACGCTGGTCTGGTCGCCCAGTCCTCGTGGAACCTTTGGCACTCTCATCGGCGCGCTAATTACCCCCAATTCCTACAAGTATAGGAACCCAGCAGTAGATAATCTCGACATACGCCCGGCTCGCCAAAACTGTGGGGTCACGGATATCGCGAACCAGGGGATGCAGAGATTCCAATGCCCAGAAAGCACTCAGGTCGCTTTGTGAGTCGTTATAAATCACAATCCGGTCTCCGAACCGGGCATGTTGCGTAATCTCCCGTACAGAGTAGTGTATTGCGACCAGTTCGGCCGTGAAGACAGACAGATGCAGCGCATGGCAGAGCCCCGCTGACTTCAACAGAGGGGATAGGGCATAGAATTGGAGCCATCTGTATACACTTGCACAGTTCCAGCATGGCAGGAAGTGAGTTAAAAAAAAGGCTGAATTCAAATACTCCCGGCACTATAGAAGTTTTGGGAGGAGGGCTGTGGCAAAAACTGGTCAAAGGTGGTACCCTCCAGGGTGGTGTCCAGGGCAGAACCAGGGGCACCACTGACCAGAGAGCTATACCTAGTTCTCGAAGGAGTTTCGTGGCCCTAAACCTGAAGGGCCTAGGGTATGACTGGCGTCTCTCGGCGGCATAGGCACCGTCGAGATCAGCTGCGGATGCAGTGAGAGCTGTTGGCGACTGAGGGAAGAGCAGGGGCTCGCGCGTACAGGCGAATAATGCACTGTGCATGGCGCAGAATGAGTGGAATCTCCCCAGCATCGACAAGTATGCTCTCAATGGGAAAATGCGGAAGACACTTGTCACCAGGAGAAGGCTGGAGCGGTGGATCAAGTCCACCTTCCACATTACATGCTCGGCTGCGGATACATAAAACTCACATCTGTAGTCAAGCTTCAAACAAATAAAGGATCAATAAAAAAGTAAGGCAGTAGAAGAATATCCATTGCACGGGTACAAGAGTCCCTAAAAGTCTGCGAATATGAGCCTCCCAGGTGAGGCATCGTTAAAATACAAGACCAAGGAAACAATGCGTGTCCCAGGGTTGGAAAATAAAAAAACCCGGGTTTTATTACCAGTTTTGGGGGCCTTTTCAAGTGAAATTTAAAAAAACTCTGGTTTGGTTTTGTTTGTTTTTTTTTAAATTATACCTTCTTTTTTTTCAAGAAATGAACGCTACTTATTATTTTATTCAAAATGCATAATTATGTTTATAATTTTAACAAATATGTATCAAATTAAGGTTTTTCTCTGATACTGACTCATAATATAATTCATCTATCCTTTTACAGGTTGTGGCTATCATTGGTATCCACAATTCTCGATCAGTGATGTGTTCTTACTATGATATAATTATTAAACTAATTAATTATTATTATAAAAAAAGAGATAGCTATTCCTTTTTTATGCTATTCTACTAATGCTTGTAGCATTTGTTTTATCCAAAATTACACTTTTTTTTAAGAAATGAATGCTACTTATCATTATTTTATTCAAAGTTCATATTTATGTTTATAACTTCAACAAATATGTATCAAATTAAGGTTATTTCTCTGATACTAAATCATAATTCACCTGTCCTTCTACAGGTTATGGCTATCATGGGTACCCATGATGTTATTCTAATGCTTGTAATATTTGTTTAAAAAAAAATAAATAAATAAAACCTGGGTTTGGCTTTTTGTTATAAAAAATGAATGCTACTTATCATTATTTTATTCAAAATGCATATTTATGTTTATAATTTCAATAAATATGTATCAAATTAAGGTTATTTCTCTGATACTGAATCATAATTCATCTCTCCTTCTACAGGTTATGGCTATCATGGGTACCCACAATTCTTAATCAGTGGTCTGTTACTGTGATCTGTTCTCACTATATAATTATTAAACTAAGTAATTATTAATATTATATAAAAATAGATATAGCTATTCTTTTTCTATGTTATTCTAGTGCTTGTAGCATTTGTTTTTTAAAGAAAAAAACAGAATAAAACCTGGGTTTTTGCCACCTCTGGTGAGTCAACCACTTCCAGGGGCACCCCATTTAGGAACAAGTCTGGGTCAGGGTGGAACCGTGGATGGCAGCAGAAGTGAACCACCTTAGTCTTGGCCAAGGAAAACCGAAGCTTATGTGCTTTGGCATAGCGAGAGACGCGGTTCAATGCTTGTTGGAGTCGATGCTCCAGAGTTGGCCTCTGGGCCGCACCAAAAGAGATCAGGGCAAAGAGTGTGACACTTCTCTGCGGGACACCCTCTTCCTGCTCCATTGGGCCGGAGAGAGCTCCCCCCACCTGGAATCAACGATCTCAAAAAAATTCACATATAAATATTAAGAAGCGTCCCCTTGCAGTGATCATGTGGGAAATCTCAATGATACCCTATCGACATGCGGTATCAAAGGCCTAGTCCAGATCGAAAAATACTGTGGCATAGTGCTGTCTACAAAGGAAGGTCTCGAAGACGGAATTTTCTGGTCAGAGCAGAGCAGAGCATCCGATGAAGAGTGGAATTTGCGGAAGCTGGATTGTGCGGATGACAGGTGGCCTAGAAAAAAGGCAGAAACTGGCTGGAGATTGGGTGGAAACTGGCCGGAGTAGAGTGATCTCTCCCCTGTTTGCGAAAGGTGAGCACAGTAGCGATTCACCAGGACTCTGTGAGGATACCCTCTACACAGATCCTGTTGAACAAATCTAACAGCGAGTCCATGCCTCGCTCACCCAGGTGTCGAAGCATGGCGTACGGGGCATCGTCCGGACCAGGGGCCGTGTCCACGCACAAAGTGAGAGCTGAACGAAACTCACTTAGAGTAAACCTGTCTTTAAATGGTTCTACGTCTCTGGAGGTTAAGTCCAGCCGGCGGCCTTCCGCGACATCACGACGTGCATTGAATGCTGGCGGAGCAGCATCCCGGCTAGAGAATGCGGAGAAAGTGGTCGCGAAGGATTTCTCCTGGAAAACCGGATGGGGGTCCTGCAAGAACTTGCCCTGAATCCTTTTGACTCGCCTCCACACCTCTGCTAAAGGGGTCTTCCCGTTAAGTGAAGACACGTATGCCCGCCAAGAGGGTGGGCAGGAGAAGAGCCTCCGCAACTTCTCCCAGTTGGCCAGGAGTCTGCGGCAATTCAATTGAACTAATATGCCCTCCAGGCCTAGCCTAGAGGAGATGCGGGGCCCCTCTTCGAAGAGAAGACCCTCACGGGAATGATCGTACGGTTCACGGAGGCAGAACTCCAAGCACTGTTGGCCGGATAATGCACTGTGGCCTTCGAGGACTTATTGGGGAGGTGGGGCTCGCCATGAGAGTCTTTTCCTCCCTCCACCTCAAAACCTTAGGCGGGCGAGGCGGCTTCGGAGGCGGGGGGACCTCTTTTCGAGGATCCACCGTCTCTGATCCACCCAGCCCACCACTAGGCGTGGGCGAAGGAGCCGAAGCTCATTTAGAGCTGTCCTCCTTTCGGGGGGCAGCTTTAGGAAGCGTGAAAGATGGTCTGGTGGCCAATTTCAGAGGTGTTGATGCCAGCGGGTTCGAAAACGCCAGTTAGTCTCTGAATGACGGGTCCAAACGTAATCGAGGCTCCGCTCTGCACACTTGTCGTTGTACTTGTACTTTTGGTCTTTGTCAGCGACTCAGCACCTGGGGGGAGGGGCAGCTGGACATGCAGATCTTGGCTCGGTCGATAACTGAAGTAGCAGACCCATCCGTTCCCGCAGCCACCGCAGATGGAGAGGAGCTCTGAGTCTTTTTTGTCTTTTCTTGTTTCTTTTCTTTTTAGGAGAGGAAGGGAATCAACCCACTTCTTCCCTCTGTTGGCAGGAGCCCCCAAGCCAGATGGACTGGCCTCAGCAAGGTCCTTCTCCGAGATGGAGAAGGACTTGGTGGTCACATGGACACCAGCAGGAGGAGGAGATCACTCCCTTCCTTGTACTGCCTTGAAGACCCAAGCTATTTGAGGAGGACCTTGCATAGGAGTGGACTCGGGTTCGGTGCTTAGGGCTGAGCCCAGATTCTCCCTATGGAAGGCCCTACCGTCTGAGGCTGGGTTGCCTCAAGGACCATGTCTATCTCAGGGGAGAGGCAAATGCCCCCCACCCCCCACCAGGAGATCAAAGGTCCCCTTGGCAGTGGTGTCACGAGTCGATATGGGGAAGCACAGGCCTTGATCCTGGTTTGCCCTGCTGAGCCGCTTGAACTGGGAGCAGTCAGTTCTGAGCTGCCTGCTGGCTTTCTTGGCAGTCCACTGTGAAATTAAAAGGGGGACTGCCGTTGACAAGAGGGAGGCACCCGAGGGCACCTCAAACAAGGTGGTGAGGGGAAGCCCCCTGCACCCGTAGGAAAATCTCCGGTTAAAGAGATTTTTTTCTTAGATTTTCATCATCCGGCATGGGGACCCTATTCTTTCTGAGGGAAGCAAACGCTAATCACCCCTCGCAGTGGCCCGCTCTATGAGGGCTGAGTACAGGGCTGGCAGAGCCAGGTGCTGCCATTTTAGACCACCCCTCCTGCCTGGTGACCTGGCAGCCCTTTGGCATGGTGGCTCCACCTTGAGCATGGCATAAAAAGGATAGAGTGTGAAGTGAAAAGGAAAGGAGATGTGAGGGAGGCATGAGTGGAGATGAAGCAGGTTGTTAAAAACCTACCATCCTAAACCGGAGTTCGGGGGTTAGGAAACATTGTCCTCCTCCACCCTGAGCCCATATCCAGGATAGTTGGCTGAGAAGAAGGTCAGCATCTACCCTGAGAAAATAGAGAGCGACCAGACAAAGTTTTGGGAGAGGTTGTAGGGGAAGTGAGGAAGTAGGGAAGATACACAGGCTGTCTGAAAGGAGAAGAGGCTAAGCTGGGGCTGGACGAGGCGCTGAGTCGTTTCAGCATGGCGGCAAGGAAGGCAAATCGCATGCGCCCCTTAGGGGGCTTTGGTCAGCAAACTGGCACCTTTTGGGGAAAAGAAGGGGACACATACAGTGACCCCTTATAAGCTCTTTTATGCCCGCCCACATGTCTTTGGAGGGGATGGACCGATGGGCCCTGCCTTCCCTCGCCCCCCCCTAATGGGGTTGGCCCTATCGTGGTGGGAGCGGTCAATAATCGGCCGCCTACCTGCCTTCTTGGCAGTCCCCTTGGAAAGCAAAGGGGGGACTGCAACTGTGAAGAGGAAGTTGCCCAAAAAGCTGACTCCAAAGAAGGGGGTGAGGAGGGAGTCCCCTGGACCCGTAGGCATAGGAGGAAGAGAAAGCCTCCTCTTGGGTGGAAGTAGTTTGGAGGGTCCCCTGCAAAACCACAGGGTTGGGCAGGGACCTCCATTTTTTCCTTGGAGCAGGCGGCTTGGTCACTGGTGAAGGGGTGGGATTGATTTTTTTGTTTCATTCATGGACATGGTGACCCTGGTCTTTTTGCGGGATGCAAACACTCTCACCCCATGCAGTAACCCACTCTGCAAGGGGTGAGTATGGGGTTGGCAAAGCCAGCTACCGCCATTTGAAGCCACTCCCCCTGCCTAGTGGCCCTGCAGCCCATCACCATGGCGGCTCCACCTTGGGTCGGTGTAAAATTGATAGAGATCGAAAGGAGGAAGAAAGGGGATGTGAGGGAGGTGTAGGTGGGATGAAGCAGATTGTTAAAACCCCACCACCCCAAACTGGAGCTCAGGGGTGAGGGGAGGCTACCTTCTCCCCCCTCAGGCTCAATCCGGGATAGTTGGGTGAGAGGAAGCTGATTGGCATCTACCCTGTGAAATTAGAGGCAGACCAGAGAGAGTTGTGGGAGAGGTTGTAGGGGAAGTGAGGAAGTAGGGTAGAAAACATAGGCTGTCAGAAAGAAGGAGAAGAGGCTAAGCTGAGGCTGGACAGGGCTCTGAGTCCCATCAACATGGCGGCCACGAAGGCAAATTGCCGCACCCCTTATGGGGGCATAGGTTAACAGGCAAAGACAGGTTTGTTGGATCTAAACCCCCTTTCTGCAATACAGGCTCGGCTGCAGATGAATAAAACTCGCATCCATAGTCAAGCTTCGAATAAACAGAGGATCGATAGAAAAGTAGGGTAGTTAGTAGCTATATCAGCAATCAAAGTGCTGAATTTCCTGGAATGAAGAATGTCCATGGTGTAGGTGCAAGAGACCATAAGGCTGCAAAACTGAGCCTCCCAAGTGAGGCCTTGGTCAAAAACAAGGCCAAGGAATCTTGTGCAAATCCACCAATTCCAGGTAAACCCTGTTTAGGAACAAGTCCAGATCAGAGGAGAGCCGTGGATGGCGGCACAAGTCCACCACATTAGTGTTGGCAAAGGCAAACCCCAAATCTATCCACTTTGGCATAGCAAGAGATGCGGTTCAATGCCTGTTGGAGTCAACACTCCAGAGTTGGCATCTGGGCCGCACCAATAGAGAATGAAAGATCATTCACTTAGAGCATGGTGAGAACATCTTCCAGCAACACTGAGGTGATACTGTTGATGCTCAGGGTAAAGTGTGACACTGATGTGTTTTCCCTGCATGGTACCCTCTTTCTGCTCTATTGTGCCAGAGAGGGCTCTCCTCACCCATACACAGAATCGATGATCTCGCAAAAACTCAGACACAATGATTGTGAGGTCTACCCTCCCCTCCATTGTGTGAAGTCTACATGATACACTCTCCAAGGGTTTTCATAGGCCTTCTCTAGATAAAAAAAGCACTGTGGTGTAGTGCTGTCTATGAAGGAAAGCCTCGCAGACAGCCTTTTCTACTCAGAGCAGAGCATCCAACATAGAGTTGAATTTGTGGAAGCTGGACTGTGTGGAAGACGTGTTCTACACTGTCCATGAAAAAGGCTACTCTAAAATTTAGCAATTTCTCCATAAACTTACATATGCATGACGTTAGAGAGAATGGGCCGAAATGTGCCGGGGTAGAGTGATCTCTCCCCAGTATGCGAAAAGCGAGAACAGTAGCCATTTGTCAGGAGTCTGGGAGGAGATCCTCTATCCAGATCTTGTTGATCAAAGGCCATGCCTCGCTTACCTAGCTGTCAAAACAAGGAATATGGGACATCGTCTAGAACATGGGCATTGTCCAGGCATGAAGTGAGAGCATAATGCAAGTGACAATGTAAATATGTCGTTGAAGGATTCTCCACCTCTGGAGGTAAAGCCCAATCGGCGAACTTAGGCAACATCACAACGTGCATCGAATGCTGGTGGAGCAGCATCCCGGCTAAAGAATGTGTAGAAAGCGGTCACGAAAGATGCAGGATCCGAGATTGAGGTCTTGTTCTCTTGGAGAGTAAGATGTCCTGCAAGAACTAGCACCACCAAATACTTTTGACTAGCTTCCACACCTCTGAAAGGGGGTTCTTTCAGTTAATTGAAGATATGTATGCCTGCCAGGAAGAGCGTGGGGGTGCTTTGAAATATACCAGCCCTTAACCCTAGTTCCATGAAATTCACCAACAGTGAAATCATTTGGGGGCACTTATAGTGCAGATAAGCATATGATTTTTGTCTGAGGACCATCTTAAACTCGGCCAAACAAGAATTACATGGATGGCATGCAAAACAAGCAGACATTCTAGGAATAGTAGCTAGGCCCACACCGATGAGGTTGTCAGAGAAAAACTAAATGCCTGGCCGACTGAACTAAACTCTTGATTGGGATGGAAAAATGAGTCATTTTGTGAAATGCGGACCACTGATCCCGCACCAAGCACCAGCTTGAGGTTCTCTCAGGTGGCAGTGGTTCAGAACATATTTGAATGAGAAACTGATCACTACCATGGAGATCATCAACCACCTCCCACCCCAAATTAGGCTGTGCATCTGGAGAGCAGAACAATAGATCAAGACAGGAAAATGAATCCATTGTTGGGGAGTGATGCGTAAATTCATCCACATTTAGGACATCTATCCCCAGCTAATCGACCAGGGTGGCAAGGAAAGGACCCCTGAGATTGATCAAATATTCACCCTACAGAAGGGGGGGTGGGGAAGTACATTCAAATCCCTGAGCTGGAGAAAGGGCCTCTGCTACTGTGCCAGGACTGGGCGAAATTCCTTGCGTCAAAGTCGGCTGACAGTGGAATGTAGGCAGAAATAATAGTAGGGGGCATGGGTTGGTGTCACTCCTGGAGAAAACTAGCTAAGTGGGAATGGGAGGTAATGAGCCCCTGCTGCTCCTCACAGTTGGCCCGGAATACATGGCAATTCCATTGAAGGAATATATCCTACCTTGGAGGAGATCAGGACCCCTCTGGGCACTGTGGGTTAAACAAGGTGCTGTCGACTTTGAGGACTTATCAGGGAAGGTTGGGTTTGCCCGACCTCCGCAGCCTGAACTGTCAGGATTTACTTCTCCAGGAGATACTCACTATAGTGCTTCAGAGAAGCAGGGTACGGCTCTCAACAAATGACATACTTGGCCATACACGATAACGACCTATCATATACAGCCTTAAAGCAACTTATACAGCCATCGGGTGACCCTGACTTCACATGTCTATATGAGAAATTCAAATGGACAAAGGGGTGGCATTAGTAGCACATCCACAGCAGTGACACAAATGCCTTCACGAGGTAGCAATACGAACCAGCATGCACCGACTGAGGAAGCCTGTTTCGATCAAACATGACAGAGTATAAAGGTGGGTCTTGAGGTCCCTCCCTGTTTTCTCATCACATGCTCAACCTTGACTGCTCCTTGGTCAACCAACTCTTCAGTGATGTTTTCTAAGGAGTAGTCTATGAGTTCCCTCGCATAAACCGGTCCCTTCACAAAATTCATGATAGAATGTGGTGTTACACTCACCGGCGTGCCATTAAAGCGTCCGAAGGGCATTAATCATGGCTGCCTCGGAGGGATCCAACGCCTTCGCCAGAAGACTCGGGTCCGAGAAACGAGTCACCTTCGGCTCTCTACCAATCATGCTAGCTAAGGCTCTCCTCTGATGGATCATGTTGCCATTAGCCAACATACTGCCATCAGTGGAGCAAATAACCAGGAAGCGTTTGAAGCCAGCGGGCTCAAAAATGCCATTAAGCTCTGATTGAGGGGTCACGAATAATCAAGGCTCCGCTCTGCGCACTTGCGACTTTGATCTTGAACTAGTCCTCCCTGCCCGAAGATACCTCGCAGCTTGGCATTGTGTTCTTGGCTTGGTTGCTTGCCAAAATAGCAGCAGAAATTTCCTTCTCTGGAACCCCTGCGGAGGCAAAGGAATCCCTTACCCTCTTTAGTTGTCCTTTTTTAGGAATTGATGGCGTGGAGTGAACCTATTTCTCCCCCTCCCCACAGAATAAGTCTCAAAGACTGACAGACCTGCCTTGGCAAGATCTTTCCCCAAGATGGACAAGATCTTAGCCATCATGGGAAAAAGGGGGAGGGGGGAGGATCCCTCTTTTCCTTGTGAACTTCAAGGGCCCATGCTGACTGAGGAGTGGAATCAGGTTCGGTGTCTGGCATTGAGCTAAGGTCCGCTTCCCTGGAAGATCCTGCCATCTAGAGCAGGGTCACCTCCAAGACCACCTACAACTGACGAGCCTCCCACCAATGTATCAGGTATCCCGACCAGGAACTCATAGGGCATATATCTCATCACTGGGGCTGGCATGCTGACTCTCATTAATGCGACAAAAACTCGAGTCTATGAGGTTCGTTGATAATTCTCAGAGGACAATGCCGCCTCGTATCCCTCTAAGGGGTTGTGGTAGGTTAGCTGCCCAACTTGAGGGGCGAGGACTGAGGTGGCATGTTCTGTCTTACTGTGTTCTTGGCGGGCCCCAGAGAAAGCAAAGGGGGACCTTGCTGCAAGTGGAGAGTCACCTGGAAGAAACTACAAAATGGAGCGAGGGGGAAACCCCTGAACCAGTAAAACATGGAGAGGGAGAAGTGCCCTCTCCGCTACAAGAGTCTTGGATGGGTCCCTGTGAAAGAAAAGGGTGAGAGGCACCTCCTTTAAAGAGCTGTAGCTGCCTGGAGCAAGCTGAAGATGGCAAAGGGTAATCCCCTTTGCTGCATACAGAAGCTAAGAGGGGAGCCCCTCCACCCGCCAGAGTGGTATTGTATCTAAGCTCCTCATATGTTCCAACATCGAGGTCAGCTGAGGATTGAGAAAGAGGGAAATAGTAAAAAATGATGAAATAAAAAAAACTTTGGAAAACCAGCTACCAAATGAAAATTCCCTGCACTTGTGACACAAAAAGATTAAAAACTGGTCGGCTGGGAGGACATGCAGCTTCTCCAGGCACCAGGTGTAACAGGCTGTAACTTGCCTGTAATCTCCGCGGAAATCGTGGCCCCACTGGCTGACGCAATGGGCCTCATCGACAGCAAAGAGTGTGATCCCGGCAAGGCTGTGCAGAGTCTCCAAGAAGTCACTCTCTGCGGGAGACAAGATCGAGGATTAAACCTGAAACTTGGCTGTCACAACATCATTAAACACAGAGTGCAATGTGAACAAGAAAATAATCCAAAAGACCAGAAAGGGAGAAAGAAAATAAAAATGTAATAAAGTGGAAAGTGTATTAATTAGCTCAACAGGCATAATAGATGAAGAAGACTGGGGAAATATTGAAGCAATCTAAATTACAGGGAGTACATTAACTATTTGTGGGGAGTTATGACTCACAAAGATAACAATGGATAAGTAAGAATTAAAGAAAATAAAAGATGCAAATATTGGTTCAACCAAGACCTTTAATTATGATGCGTCCATTTTCCCCTAAAAAATATTAATAGAGATGGCAGGTTTTAAAAGGGGATGTGCCTTGGTGGATTAGAAAAGATAATAAAAAAATTGAATATGAAAATTGATGCGAGAGGAAAGAAAGTAGAGATAGATAAGTGGTTGAAAGAATGAACTGGTATTAAAATAGCTTTAATACACCAAACAAAAAAGGAAGAGATTTGGTCTGAGGGTTGGAAAGGAAAAAAGAAATGCTATAAAATAATTACACCTATAGTATGGAGATGCAGGTGAAGAAAAGATATGAAAATTGACTGAAGATGCAAATTGGGATGAAGGTTTGTAGGAAAAGGAAAGACCAAATCTAAAGAAACAATTATTGGAACAAGTGTGTTTATGCAAATTAAGCAAAACAAACAATTTTACAGAACATGAGCTATTTGTTGTGTTGTTTAGTGTTTATCCAATCCATTTCTGTATCTCTTCTGTCAATAGCTTCCTATATTGCAGCCATTTCTATCTACAAATGTTTGCTACTAACTGCAGTGCTAAATTTTATAGGTCAGGTCAATGTCTCACTATCAGTTTTTCCTTTCACTTCCAATTTGCTTCCTCCAATTATTTCCTTCCATAAGTGATTAAAATAGATACTCCATTTTGGAGGCTCTCTCACATTTAAAGATTTGGTTTCTATAGTTGCCTTTGCAACACACTTTGCCTATCTAGATTTCCATCATATAGGACATCTTCCTTTTCCATCAGCCAAAGATATTATATATCCTATCGGTTTCGCTCATCTTCCACACATCCAAATGCAGAATCCATATTTGGTACAACTTTTGTGTACCAAGCCTTTGCAGAATCATTTTTTCCATAGACTTTTCTCCCTTTAACTTCCTCACACTGACTATATTTTTCAGTTATGTCTTATTCTACTTCTTCACTTAGAGCAGTGCTTTCAACCGGAGTGCCATGAGAGACAGCTAAAGGTGCCACAGGAGTGACCAAGAAATCATTTTTAAAGTGCCTAACTTGCAAAAAAAATATGTATTTCTGACGTTAATTTATAAAAAAATGTAACAACACTTGAAAGTATTTTGAAACTAGTCTCTCTGCATCGTGCAACATACAAAAATATGGGAAAGAGAAAGATTGCAGACAGGAAATCAAGAAATTGAATAAAATTAGGAGTATAATCCTTCAAGTCTTTAACATAGAATGTTGGTAAATAGATCTGTATAAATGAACTCTATGTTCTTTTATGTTCAAGTTAGGCATCAAATTACCTTTTGTACCCTGTACTTTGACATCAAGGATGTAATTGTGATGATGTTAGGCCATCGCCTAGGGGCCTAGCTCTAATTTACAGCTTTGACAATTCTTTAAATATTTATTTTAATATTTATAAACTATTTCAACAAACTATATCTCTGAAAAGAGAATACAATCGGCTATTATTCGTATTAATCAAAATTGTCCTACCCACGCACTCACACAGGGGTAGGGAAAGATATATGTAAAGTGGGTGGGAGAATGGCCCTACAGACACACACACACACACCGCTCCCCCACAGCATGATCTGACACAATCCTATGGATGCATTTTGTGGGTGGGTTTTGATAAATGCAGATGACCTTTGATAGGCCCATGTGGCTTTTGTCATCTGTGTAATTATGTTATGTTATGTTATATTAGGTCAGCCACTGTGGTGAGTGGTGAATGCATGAGTGAAAGTTATATGGGGCCATTTTTTCACATTTTTCATTTATGGTTTTTCAATATTTTACCTTAGTCTTCCCCTTTGTGCAAATGAAAGGTATGGCTTTAGTAGGAGAATTTAGGGCATTATTGAAATATAATAAGTTTATTTATTATAATTGGATTTTAATAGGAATTCTTCACCTAACTTTTTTTTTCAGTTTTCATATTGATGAAGAACCCTGACTGCTTAAGATTTAACAAAATTTAACTGTCAAATAAAAAAGATTTAGTGGGAGATTTAAACAGGACTTTAGTTAATAAAAAGGAATTAAATTAAAGACAATCTCAGGAATGTTCCAAAATTTGTTAGCCAGTTTTCAAGTTTGATATACTCTACATATCTGGATACTATGTTAATAAGATCATCATAAATTTCAGGAGTTTTGTGTCCTACACCCCACCCCTCCCTGCCCTCATCACTTTTCCTAGAACTGTTAGTTGACAATTTTTTTCCCCCCCCGCTCTCTAGGAAGGTTGCAAATTATAGTAATATGAAAGGTGTAAAGAGAGTATAAGACCAGACATGTAGAAAATTAAACTATATATTGTGGTAAGATATTTCAACCAAGAGTAGTCAATAATAAAAAACATTTGTTAAAAATTGCAAGGATTCATTTATTATCATTAGTTGGTAAAAAACTATTGTACTGCTGTGGAAAGACCAAGATTGGTTAATAAATGTTTATTTTGGAGATTAGTAATCAGATTGTGCATTTAAAATTGAATTATTTTAACATTTTTGTAACAGATTTATTAGCTATAAGAATACTGTATATCAATAATATTAGGGAATTTGCCTTAAGATATATGGATTGTAATAATTATAGTAAAACCTATTTATTACAAGACATTTTTTTTTTCTGTAATTAAAATAAAGCTTTTACATATCTTTCAACCCCTTTCTGAGTGCTGACCTTACACTCCAAAGAGTTGTCTAAATTTAATGTTGTGGGAAGTAACCATTTTTATGCCACACCACCTGCATGGGATTTGCCAAGAAATTCAGCACTGTCCATCTCTAGTTTATTTTCTAAAGTATGCAGGTGATGAGCATGTTTGCTGGTGGTGGTGGTGGTGTGTGTGTGTGTGCAGGGGAGGGGGGGAGGGGTCACCAATCTGGCAATACCTACTAGGGCATAAGTCACTGTTTGCTGTGTGTTAAGCTGGATCTGGTTCTGAGTAGGTACAGATAACTGTGTTGGTAGGGGGGCTAATATGTTGATTGTGTTTAGTTTTGTATGATAACTGCACAGGGGCCTTGAAAGGTGGCTCATGTGTGAAAGGAAAACAATTCTTTGTGGATGTCAGTGTTGTTTAATGTGCTACACATTCATTTCAAAGAGTAGGGGGTTTATTGGTGCATCCCATGGAATAATGTAGTATTTCAATGTCCTTTGTAATGCAAGTGCAGCATATGGTTGTAAAATTAGGTGTCTGGACCTGTATGTGAAAATGCTGAGTTGGAGACTGGTTTTTGGTATTATAATCTCATGAATTCATTAATAACATGTACAAAAAAATGGACACAGATTTTTTACAATTTAAATACTAAAATAAAAAAAAGCAAATCTCTAGCAGAAAGTTTTTAAAATAAGCTCAAAGAAAGTAGAATAGTGAATAGAAATGAAAATATATGGAAAGTACATAGTTCAAATAACCCAGAGAGGAGACAAGATGAAAACCTGTGAGAATATGCAACTCTCCATAGCCTGCCCTATCCTACAATCGGGGTAACTCCCTTAAAGGATACTTGAAAGTGAAATAATACAATGATCTAAGACAATTTCATTTAGATAAAATTGAAAGTGCATTTATTCATACTTATGATGAATTCAGGAGTGACGTATATCAGTCGAAATTTGTTCTGGAGAATTTCACTATATATTTGAGAACCTTTTGACTGGGCTGAGCCAAGGTAGCAGGCCTCAATGTTGGCAGCCTGTAAATAAGAATAAGGATAAATCTTTAAGAGCTAAGTAAATAGCAATATTAGACTAACTTTTGGTTCCACAACCATACAAAATTGAGTGATGGCATATATTGCAGAAGGTTGTAAAGAGAGCTCTGTAAAGATATGAAGATAAACAAAGTATATGAAAGATAAAAAGATGTAAATTGTCATACAGGCATTGATATCAACCCTACACCAGAGCCAAGAGAGGAAACAATTATTATCTTTATAAATGTTTGACAAAAATTTAGAAGCAAAAGGGAAGATTTTAGTTTGGTATATTTAAAAAGAAAAGGAAAAGGCAACAAGAAATTATGTAGTAAAATGGAATATTTAGGTTTTGTATATGTAAAAAAGGAAAAGAAAACAAGGCCAACTTTGCAAAAGGGATGATTTCAATTTTCTTCAGAAAAACAAAAAAGGAAAAAGCAACAAGGTCATCTTTGCTAAAAATTTAGTAGAAAGAGGAAGATTTAGGTTTTAAATATTAAAAAAGAAAAAGGCAACAGGGTCACTTTTGCCAAGAAATTTGGTACCAATGAGGAAGATTTTGGTTTTATATATAAAAAATAAAAGAAAAGGAAACAATGCCATCTTTGCCCCCAAAAAATTGTAACAAAAGGAAAATTTAGACTTTGTAAATTTAAAAAAATAACAAAAAATGAAAGGGCAACAAGGCTGTGTTTACAAGAAATTTTGTAGTAAAAGGAAAGATTTAGGTTTTGTATATATGGTTGGCCAGAAAGTCCTGACTCATTTAGGATGCAGAAAGAAAACAGCAAAATTTTATGGAGCAACAACAACATTTATTCTTCAAAATAAAGTCCAACATTCTCTATGATCAGCTAGCATCCAAATGTGTCCCAGATACCAGTCAACTGGCTTTGAATAAAAAACTGTAAACAAGCTTCCTTCACTCTATCAAAAGTGTTGAATTGCTGGTCATGGAGGAAGTGTGCCATTGAGTGGAATAGGTCATAGTCACTCGGAGCAACATCGGGACTGAATAGTGTATGTGGAAGAATCTCAACACTGTCCATCTGTTTAAACTTGTCCATGGTCAACCTGGTAGTGTGCAACCTCGTATTGTCTTGCTGAAACAAAGCCCGACCTCGATTGATCAAAGCAAAATGCTCCTCCTTTAGTTTGTCATACACACAAGTCTAGTTGCAGCAATACAGTTTAGTGTTGATGGCGTAACCATGTAGAACAAGCTCGAAATGCGGTACTCCTTGGAAATTCCACCAGACAGAGATCATGATCTTCTTGTCAAACCGATTCTGTTGTGGAATTGATGCCATTTGTGTACCTCGCAGAACCCATTTCCTCTCCTGATTCTGATTAAGCAAATACACCCACTTCTCAACAGAGGTGACAATTTCACTCCAGAATCAGTAGTCCATTAGGTTATTGAGAAGTTAGTTAGTTGCAAATCTCTATTCTATGGGCAGTTTGTGCTTTGGTGAGATCATATGAAACCAATTGGGGCTTATGAACAAAATCCATTTGATGCAATCGGTTCAGCACAGTCTGATGGGATGACACTAAAATAACTTTCGCAGGATCACGGCAGCTTGCAGAAGGTTCAACTTTAAAT
The DNA here is from genome assembly GCA_963969495.1 of Ceratothoa steindachneri. Lineage (NCBI taxonomy): Eukaryota > Metazoa > Arthropoda > Malacostraca > Isopoda > Cymothoidae > Ceratothoa > Ceratothoa steindachneri. The sequence continues at coordinate 84,378,324 of OZ018324.1, forward strand.
GCTGCAACTAAAGCCTCACTGTCAAAGGTTGATTGTCAGCAGGATCGTAGTTAATCATCAAGGGTAAGATTCCCGGAGTTGAAACACCTGTAGCACCTCAAGACCTTCAGCTGACTGACTGTGCCTTCTCCTTCAGTATCGCAAATTTCCTTCACAGCAACTCTTGTAGAAAGTTTTCACTTGTAACAGTAGGGAATCAAAACTCTTATTCCAAAGAAAGTGATTTCTGTCAGTTGGGACTTACACAAAGAGAAATAAACTGCGCAGGAGCAACAAACGACAGGAGCATACACAGGCTAGTAGTCGAATGAGTAAGGCTAACTTAATGCAGTCAAATGAGTAAGGCTAACCTAACCTAATGTTGGTGTTGCTCCATAAAACTTTGTCATTTTCTTTCCACCTTCTAAGTGAGTCAGGATTTTCTGGCCAACCTCATATTTAAAAAAAGAAAAAAGCAACACAACAATAATTGTCAGGAAATTATATAAAAGGGAATATTTAGTTTTGTATATTTAAAAAGAAAACAAGGCCATCTTTGCCAAGATATTTTGTAGCAAAATAGAAGATTTGGGTTTTGTATATTTAAAAAGAAAAGAGAAAGCAACAAGTGCATCTTTTTAAAGAATTTTAGTAGCAAAGAGGTAGATTTAGGTTTTATATAGGTATTAAAAAATAAAAAGAAAGAAAAATGCCAAGAAATTATGTAGTAAAACAGAAGATTTAGATTTTGTACATTTAAAAAGAAAAAGGCAAGAAGGTAATCTTTTCCAAGATATTTTCTAGAAAAAAGGGAAATTTAGATTTTGTATATTAAAAAATAAAAAAACAAACAAAAAGGCAACAAGGCCATCTTTGATAAAAAATTATGTACTAAAAGTGAAGATTTAGGTTTTCTAAATTTAAAAAGAAAAGGAAAAGGCAATAATGCCATCTTTGCCGAGAAATATTTGAAGAGAGGTTCATATAAACATTTAAAAATATAAAACTATGTGCAAGGTACACAGCTAAAGTGGGCTTTTCCAGGTTATATTGAAGGTGGTTTTCTTGGTTCTTAGTTGGTTTGGGGTGGTGGTGAGGATAAGATGAGATGGACAAGGTTTTCAGGTTATTAGGAGAATTGGTAGAAGGGAGTAATTTATTTTTGTATTGATGCATGTAGGGGCGGGTGGTGTCCAGATTGCAGGTGGGTCAGTCAGTGAATCTCCAGTTCGGACATTACAACCTACCTGCAGTCCCAAAACTTGGTCTTGCATAAGAGAAATGAGCGGCGATATCACTATCACAATACCCTGGGTGAAAATTGCAGGAAACTGATAGCATAAACTTTTTCCATATCCTGTTGCCATAACTACGCAGTTGTCATGACCCTGAAAGGTGAATTAAGACAACATAGTGAAGGAATAGAAGGATACTAAACAATTATAGAATTCTCCTAATGTTGAAATAATATATTCAGTCAAGTTCAGTCCTTTGTTTCAGAAAGTGGAGTGCTATTGAAATGTTTTTATTAAGTGGTAAAATAATCAAATAATTTTATAAAGATTTTACCAACAATCTGCACTCCTCTTCGAATTTTTTTATTTCTCAGTGGGGACCTACATTGAATGTTGAATACAAACCATGGGTATCTACGGGATATGGCAGCAGTCTAAAAGTTGACCCAGATTGGGACCCCATACAGAAACTTACCACAGTTAATGTAGCATAATTTACTTATTGAAAGTGCCTGAAGGTACATAACCAAAGTAGTTTTATGAGGAGACTACTTGGAGCAATTGGAACTGAGAGGGTGAAATAAGCTAAGCAGGGAACTTGCTTTTTTGTGAACAGGTTCTCTTTAGTCAATTATTATTATTATCGTCTACCTGGTGACTGTCTACTTGTGCATAAGACACTATAATTCTTTCAAAGCCTAATGTTAGGCTAGATTAAAAACCAACAAACATGCAAAAGGCACCAAAAATTAAAAACAAAACAAAATATAAGATAAAAAAAAGAAACAAAATAAAACCTACTCGTACATAAACAGTTTTGCAGATGATCTATTTTGCTTCAACTTCCTGCCATCTGTTGACGATTTTATAAACTATACCATGATGATAGTTTCAACATCATCATCCATCAGAGATGGGACATTGTTTACATATTCAATTATTGTTACAATACTTTATTGTTCACTGTGTAATGTATGATCTTAACTCTTTCAGATAATAATAGTTTTATAAATGAATGTTTGAACAAACTTTAATCAGCATTCATTTACTGTTTACCACTGGAGATAATTGGTGACTGGTGATTAATTTTAGTTCTTTTGCAATTTCAATTTTAGGCCTACTGATTCATTTCATATAATACATAATATATTTATTTTGATCCCATTAAATATTACTTTAGAAAAATATTCATCTGTATTAATTAGTAGGCCTGTATTCAGTATTATTATTTACTAGTACCATTCCCGGAAAGAGTAAAGAGTGGGGGAGAACATTTTTTCTTGCAATATAATTATTGCAGTTGATCAATGATCATCATTCCATATTTCTCATACATTATACTATTAATAATATTCACTACTTGGCCATGGAATATGACAAATGCTATAAGCAGGTAACAGAAAATATATATATATATAAATTTTGTTTAAGACCATTGTGTATTTTGCCTTAGTTAATTTCCTTTGGCAACTTTCTCTTCTTCTAACTATCTTTTTTATTCCATCTCTTAGATGGTGGATTATTTGTCCAGTATTCATCTCTTTTTAAATGAATGTGTTTGGTAAAAACCAAACTAAAATGCTAAGCTTTTGATCTTATTCAATCATCTTCCAAGCATTATGGAATTTCTTGCCTCCTTTACCAATGTAGTGAGTGGAGTGAGGATCTGGCAGAAAGTTAAGTGAAAGAAAACGGTTTTTAAGGGGTATTTATTCTCCTTGGTTGAACGTAACGGTAGAGGAAATGGACTACTCTTGTGTGTGGAATTTTTAAAATAGTTTTAATGTACAATTCCAGCTTGTCGCTTGACTGTTAATGGCTGGCTTATCTTCATTTATTAAAATGGCTTATAAGATGTTAAGCCTCGCTTTATTAACCTCTTTTCTTTTAATAATGGTGTTGTCAACGAACATATCTCTTGTTAGGTTAATATTATGTACACTCTCCATATGGTTTTTTGGCCCTCCGCTTTGTAGATCTTAGTTGTCATGACAACTAAGATCAAAAGCTTAGCATTTTAGTTTGTTTTTTACCAGACACATTCATTTAAAATGGAGATGAATACTGGACAAATAATTCACCATCTACAAGATGGAATAAAAAAGATAGTTAGAAGAAGAGATCGTTGCCAAAGAAAATTAATTAAGGCAAAATACACAATGGTCTTCAACAAAATTTGTATTCGAGAAAGATTGCTACCCAACTACACTAATATATATATATATATATATATATATATATATATATATATATATATATATATATATATATATATATATATAACAATTGCTTTATTTCACAGTCAGGATATCAATGTAAAGAAATTTTACAAATAAAAAATATGTTTATAGTTACAGAGGAACCTCACTTCACAAACTTAATCCATTCTGGTCCTTGGTTCACAAACCAAATTGTTTGCAAACCAAGAAAACTTTTCAATTGAAATTAATGTAAATACAATTAATCCATTTTAGCCTCAGAAATATGGTATTTTTTTGCTTCACTAACACTATCTCCAGTCAGCTGTTTTTCATTTGTCCAAACTAAAAACAGTTTTCCTATTTCCTCTAGCACTTTGGAACTTTGCTTCGTTAATACAGTCACTCCCTTAGCAATATCAGCCACCTATATTGCCTCTTTGTTTTTTAGAATCGTGCAGATTGTTAATTTTGCCATATCGTACTGCTTGCCAATGTCGGAAACACAAATGCCATTCACATATTTGGTAAAAATTTGCTCCTTAACTTCAATAGTAATACACTTAGGCTACTTACTGCCGCTATCACACACTTTTCTCCTTCTTAGGTGGCATAATGGGGACTAAACTAACATAAAGAAAAAAATGAATGTTTTGAACACAACACCTTCACAAGCAATATTTACGCCAAGCGTGCCAATGCACAACTGAGCACAAGGTTCCATGGATTGTGGGTAATGTGCGTTCATAACCCACCGCATTGTTCATGAACCAAGTTAAAATTTGTTCGCAAAACTAGTTTGTGAACCAATTTGTTTATGATGTGGGGTGTTCATCAACTAAGGTTCTACTGTATATTAAATATTTTACCTACAGTTTCTAAAATATCACCAGTAGTTATAAAAGTGGAGCTCAAAAGAGGAAGATGAAGCAGAAAGCTGAAGAAGAGCTTAGCAAGTTACTGAAATTAGAAAGCTTCTTAACAAAGACAGATAAGAGACCTGATGAACCCAAAGCCTCTACCACAGTGAGTCAATCATGAGATATTCTTCCCATTCCTGATACAGAACCTGGTACATCTAGTTCTATAGAATCTGCTTCAAAGAATAAGGCAAGAAATATTTAGATTTACAAACCAGAGTAGCATAAGCACAGAAGATTCAATATAAAAAAAGCAAACAGAATGATGTTGGGCTATGGTGTGATTTAAGCAAAGATGACAGTGTATACTGGGTATAAAAAGGTCTGTCAGAGTGTCAGCACTTAAATTGTTAATTTGAAAGGTTAAAGAAGTTTTTTTCAAACCAAGAAGACATATTGTTCAAAGAGCTTGTTCTATCACAAACGGGGTAATGGTGAAAAAAACATGCAGAGAATAGTTAGTATATTCACCAGAAACTGGTCGTGTATACTGTTTTTTGTGCAAACTCTCTTCAAATTCTTCTACACCATTATCATCAGATGGATTTTGAGATTGGCTTAACACCTATTTAGTTCCAAATTTCAAAGTCATGAAAGCTCTGTAGACCATAGAACAGTTTCAGTAACATATCTTACAAGAAAACATGGCTCAACAATTGACTGTCAACTAGCAGAACAGATAAATAATAAACGGCAGTACTGGAAACATGTTCCTGAATGAGTTGTGGCAGTCATAATTACTCAGGCAGAGCGTGGTTTACCTTTTAGAGAAGATGAGGAAATATTTGGTTCTCCTCACATGGCAATTACCTTGGGTTACTTGAGCTTATTGCAAAATTTGATCCTTTTCTAGAAAACCATATAAAAGAACTTGGAATAAAGGATCAGGTGTCTCATCTTATCTTTCTAAAACAATATGTGATGAATTTATCCAAATGATGGCATATAAAGTAAGAGAATCAATCTTGGATGATTTAAAAACTGCAGGGTACTTCAGTTTATCTCTAGATTCCACTCCAGACTCGTCCCATATTGATCAGCTCACTGTTATTGTAAGGTATGTTTCACCAGATGATGGGCTCCCTATTGAATGTTTTCTAACACAGGGGAAAATATGGCTACTATGGTGCATGACTGCCTTACAAATGAATGCAAAATAGATTTTAGTAAGTGTTGAGGCGTCATATGATAATGCTGCCAATATGTCTGGCAAATACAAGGGTATGCAAGAAATAATATTGAAGATTAATAAGTATGCTATGTATATTCCATGTGCCGGTCATTCCTTGAATCTTGTTGGTAGAGCAGCAGTTGACTGTTGCTTAGATGCAGTAAACTTTTTTCAAATTGTTCAAGGAATATATAATTTCTTTTCATCATCTACACATAGATGGGCAGTACTGTTGTCATTCTTCAAAGATGATTCAAAAGTTCCAGTCTTTGTCAAGACTAGATGAGAAGCACATTCATGGCCATAAATGCAATACTTGATTGATAGTTATGATTGAATTTCTGCATTGCATCAGCTGCATATTGATGCTACAAAGAAGGGCAAAACAAGAAATCAAGCCATAAAAATTTTGAATAAAATGGAGGAGTTTGAATTTATGATAATGTTATATTTGTAGTTATTTGCTGGATGAATTTCACAAGACTATTCACTCACTGTAGGACCCCCAAATTAGCCTAGATGTATGTAGGAAATTGTATGCTTCACTTTGGGATTTTGTTAAAGGTTCCAGAGATCTTTTTGATTATTTTGAAGAACAGGTAAAGGAAAAATTGTCCAATGTTTATTACAAGAAAAGCAGATCTAGAAAAAGGCATATAGATGATATAGGTGAAGATGAAGATGATGCTTTAGAGAACCTTGAGCCAGAAAAAAGTTCAGAATAAAAACATTTATACCTGTGATGGATGCATTAGAGTCAAATCCAGTACAAAGGGCATCAGTATACAATGATGCTGCAAAAAAGTTTTCATTCTTAACAAAATTAGATGCAACAAAAGAAGAAATTCATGAAGAGTTAGTGCTTTATGCTAAACATATCCTGAAGATTTAGACATGAACCTTGTTGGAGAACTCAAGCATTTTCATCAATATGTTAGAAATAGTCAAAGCCATGGTTCACATGAACATGATAGTCTGATACATCAGGATCTGTACCACGTAATATTTAACATGTCCAATCAGTATTCCCTAATGTAGAAGCAATTTTGAGAATGTTCCTTAATATGATGATTGCAAATTGCTCGAGAAAGATCCTTTTCTCAGCTGAAGAGGATAAAAAATTAATTTAGAACAACAATGACTCAAGATAAATTTCATTTCCTCAGTCTCTGGGGCATAGAAAGTGACAAACTATGCAGTTTATCATTTGATGGTATCATCAGTGATGTTGCTCTGGCAAAGGCAAGGAAGAAAGTATTTTAGTTTAGATCATGTTTGTTTTCTCTTTGGATACACAGTATAGAATAAATCTTTGATAAAATTATACAATTTAATGGGTGTTGGGTAGATGCATTAATATAATTAGTTCTTATAGCAAGTTTCTAGGGATTAGATTATTGTAAATTGTGTTTCTAAAAGAACTTTTGTTTTTTTACCAAAGTGTTTGCATTATAAAGTTTGTTATGAATAAAATGCAAATGGCTTTAGATATCTATGAGGTCCAAAAATTACCGTATAGCATATTAAACACAAAAAACAGCGACAATTTTTCGCCGGCATACAACATCTTAACATATAAAGGACCCTATTATTTCAAATAGCTTAGGGGCTTATCAAATCTAAATACAACCCTGGGTGTTTCCTATCTTCTTTGCCAAGCAGCCAGGTGGGTTGCCATGATTCATGCCATGTAGTTTGTATGATGAAAAGCCAAGCGCTGGTCTGTTTGCCCAGTCCTCATGGACTCTGGCACTCTTATTGGTGCAGTAATTCTCTCCAATTCCGACATGTCCAGGAACCCAGCAGAAGATAATCTCTACATCTAACTGGCTTGTGGCAACCATGGCATCATAGATACTGCGAGGCATGGGTTGTGGAGATTCCAATGCTCTAAGAGCACTTGAGGTGCTTTGTGAGTCACTAAATATTACAATCCAGTCTCCAACCTGTACTGAGTGGTGTATTGCAACCAGCTTGGCTGGGAAGATAGACACAGTGCCTGGTAGAGCCCCATTGACTTGAAACAGAGGGGATACATCATGGAAGCCAACCCCCTCCTGGGACTTGGAGATATTTGTATACACTGGCACAGTTCCAGCTTGAAACACACTGTGCTCCCAAAAGGATAAACACAATACTGGGTATTGGTAAAGTCTCGTTATACTTGTTACAACGCTTATAACAAATGAGACAATGCTAGTTTTGATGCAGTTAGACACGTTTTTATTGTTTTAGCATATAAATGTATGCTTAAATTGTAATATTAATCAATGTGGCCATCATCAGAGGCAAGTACATACACCAGGCAAGAACTGAAGGCTGTGCACACATTGCAGATGAAGTCCTTCTCATGTATGCACACACGCGTTGCTGGAGGTGTTCAGGTGGTTGAAATTGCCTTCAGGGCAACTGTGGCATCCCTAAAGTCCAACCACTTTTGCATGTTCTTACCCATGTGGGGCAGGGCACTGTCCAGGTGCAAGATGAAGTCTGCCTTCTTTGTGATCTTTCTCACCCAGGGCAGCAGTACTTTTGTGGCCAAGATGTCCCTGTAATTGGCAGCGAACCACACCAGTGTCATCTTGTTCCTATTCGCAGCCAGGACACCAAGCATCATAACGAAGATGATGATGCTTGCTGTCCTGTCTGTGAATCGGAAGCAAATTGGCTAGATATTCTAGGAATAGTAGTTAGGCCCACAGGAATGAGATTGCCAGAGGACTTAATGGCCTCATCAACAGACCTCAACTCCTCGACTGAAACAGAGAAATCAGTCATTTCCTGAAATGTGGACCACCGCACCCTCGCAAAGCACCACTGGATGGGCTCTCAGGCAGCAGCGACCCAGAAAATGATATTTGAATAGGATAGTGATCCTTACCATGGAGGTAATCAACTACCCCCTACCTAAAATCAGGTTGTGCATTCCAAGAGCACAAAGATATATCAAGGCAGGAAAATGAAGCAGTTATCGGGTAGTGAGGCGTAAACTCATCTACATTTAGGACACCCATCTCCAGCTCATCAATCAGGTTGGCAAGGAGTTCACCTCTAGGATTAATCGAGTAGTCTCCCCATAGGGGGTGTCTACTGTTCATATCTCTGAGCAAGAGAAAGGACCTCAGCAACCGTGCCACAACACGTCGGAAGTGCCCCTCGGCCAAGTCGGTTAATGGTCAAATGTACGCGGAAATAACAGTATACCTCCTATCCAGGTGCAGCTGCACAGCAACTGCCTGAAAGGAGGTATCTAAAGCAAAGACAAGAACGGAGGAATCATGCTGGGTGTAAATCGTGAATCCTCCTGCCCGGCCACCATCCCATAGTGGTGGGGTCGCAAAACCCATATACCCTGAGAGGGTGGGCAGGGGGCAAGTGCCCAGTATGGTCTCCTGCAAAAAGATAGCTAATGGGGAATGAGAGGAGAAGAGGCTCCACAGCTCCTCCCAATTGGCCTAGAAGCCGCAGCAATTCCATTGAAGGAATATGCCCTCTAGGCCTAGCTTGGAGATGCAGGGGCCCTCTTTGAAGAGAAGGCCCTACGCTTCCTGGAGGCTGTTGGCCGGATAATGCGGTCACCTTCAACAACTTATCGGGGGAGGTTGGGCTCACCATTCAAGTCTTTTCCTCTCACCGCTTTGAAACCTAAGGGACCCCCTCACCGAGATACCTCCTCTCTTTGTAAGGCCTTGGGCACCACATGCCATCTGAGGAAAAGCTTTCACAGGGGCGGACTCGGGTTCTGTGCTTAGCAGAACCCCTAAGTGGGTTGGCCCTATTTAGCCACTCTTACCAGGAGCTGTCAATTATGGGTCATTGGCGTGCATTCTTGGCAGTTCCCTGGAAAGTAAATGGGGGACTGCGGTTGTAAAGAGGAATTGCCCTAACTCCAAAGAAGGGTTTGAGAGGGAGTCCCCTGCACCCATAGGCATAGGAGAGGAGTAAGTCTCCTCTCCTGTTGAAGTTTTGGAGGGTCCCGTGCAAAAGCACGTGGGGGGAGGGACCTCCATTTGGGAGGGAGCTGCATGAAGGCGGTTCCTGCGGTGGTAAGGGGGAAGGGGAGAGTTGTTTTGTTACCTATCATCGGGCATGGTGCCCTTATAGTTTACACTGGACACAAATGTTAATCACCCCACACAGTAGCATGTTCTGCGAGGGGTGAATGTGGGGCTGGCAAATCTGGCTGCCACCATTTGAGGCCATTCCTCCCGCCTAGTGACATGGCAGGCCATCAGCATGGTGGCTCCACCTTAGGCTCAGTTAAAATTGATAGACTGTGATAAGGAGAGAGAGTATATGGGGTGAAGCAGGTTGTTACCCCCCCCACCCCCACCCCACTGGAGCTCAGGGAGTGAGGAGGCATTTTCCCCTCCCCCCGATCTGGGAGGGTTGGGTGAGAGGCAACTGGTCAGCTTCTACCCTGTGAAATTAGAGGCCCACCATGGAAAGTTATGGGAGAGGTTTTTAGGGATAGTGATGAAGCTGGGTAAGAAGACAAGGTGTCAGAAAGGAGAAGAGGCTAAACTGGGGCTGGAGAGGGCGCTGAGTCACATCAGCATGGCAGCCAAAAAAGCAAATCAGTGTGCCCCTTATGGGGTGGAATATATGCAGAAATAACAGTATACCTCCTTATCCAGGTGCAGCTCACTACTAGTGCCTGAGAGGCAGTATTTAAAGCAGAGAGAAGAATGGAGACATCATGTCAGGTGTTAATGATGCATCCTCCTGCAGTGGTGAGGTAAAAAAATAAAAATTAGACTCCAGGAGGGTTGGCAGGGGGCAGCCACCTAGCATAGTCTCCTGCAAAAAGATAGCTAACAGGAGGAGATAAGCATCCGAAGATCCTCCAAGTTGGCCTGGAGTCCGCAGCAATTCCATTGAAAGAATATGCCCTCCAGGGATCCCCTTCAAGAGAAGACCCTCACAGAAATGGTCTGTCACTTTGCTGTGGCAGAACTCTGGCTGCTATTGGCTGAACAATTCGGTGGAGGAGCTGTCTCCTTTGAGGACGTATCGGAGGAGGTTGGGGTCGCTATATTTTTTTTTCCTCCCTCTGCCTCAAAATCTTTGGTGGCAGGGATCCCTCCTTTGGAGGATCCTGTGTTTCTGAGTCACTTCGCGCAGCCTTAGGAGGGGGCATATACAATGTTCAGGGATGTTACCTCCTCTAAATCTAATGACCACTAATGACTGAGTGGAGGTGTCTGGCCATTTTGCCTTACTGAAAACAATCACATTGGGGAAGCTGGGAGGAGCTCTGATTTTAGCCAAGGATTGGTCTGAACCCTTTGTGCCACCAGCTCTACCAGAGTGCCCAGGGTGAGTAGAACTCATAGAAGGATTACAAATGGGAGTAGAAATAACTGTGCTTATAGGCTTGGAGGGGCGAGGAGTAGAGGGTGCCTATATTTGTAAATTGAGGCATGAGATCCCAGGTAGTACCAAGCATGCCAGGACCAAGTCCTTAGCCTCATGAAATGAGAGACAAATCTGTAGCCTGAACAGTTAGGATTTCCTTCTCCATGAGATATGGGCTACATTGCTTCAAAGAAGCAGCGGTGTATCTCCACAATTGACACATTTGGCCATACACAATAGTGACATATCATCAGTGAAAGCCCTATGCTTACTGGCACCCTGGGCAAGCAGATGTTTGGCACCCTTTTTAAGTATAATTATAAAAGTTTCACAAGAAAACAACTAAAAATATAGAATAATAGAAATGAGCTTATTACCTTGGGTTGTTTTTTGACAAACAATGAACAATACTATTGTTTTTCTCAACCTGGATTTTGGTGAGGATGAACAATGAGCCTACCTGAAATATTTTCCCCTAGCCTTTAGATCAGCAAATCTTTTCATGACACTTTCTATATTTATATTCTTTGCAATATCCTTTTTTTATAGACAAAATTGCCAAATAATTAATTCATCTTGAGATATGGATGACTATGTTTTATAAGCTTTAGTTTACTAAAGTTTCACTTTTTCTTTTGGGGGGGAAGATCCTTGATGGCACCCCTTAGCACATGGCGCGCCCTGGGCAAATACCACAGTTACCGGTACCTTGAGCCAGCCGGCACTGCATATCATGTACAACATTGGAGCAACTTACACAGACTTTGGATAAACTCAACTTTGCATGTCTACATGAGAGATTCTTATGGCCGAAGCGGTTGTAGTAGTAGCACCTCCACAGCAATGACAGAAATGCTTTCACACTGTAGCAATACCAACCAGCACACACTGACTCAGGGAGCCTGGCACAATCAAATGTGATGAAGACTGCTGTAGGTGGTGTGTCTCAAGGCTCCTCCCTGTTTTCTCATCACACTTTCGACCTTGAATGCCCAATGGTTGGCCAGTTCTAAAGTGATATCCCATATGGAGTAGTCCACAAGTTCCATCATGTAGAACCAGTTTTTTCACAAAGTTCATGGTAGTGTGGTGTTGCACTTCCTGATGAGTCATTAACTGTCCAAAGAGAACTAATCATGGCTGCCTCAGAAGGGTCCAATGCATTTGCCAGAAGGCTCCTGTCCAAGAAACAGGTCACCTTTGGCTCTCTACCAATCAAGCTTGCTAATGCTGTCTTTTGGTGGATTATGTTGCCTTTGGCCAACATGCTGCCATCAGTGGAGCAGATAACTATTAAGCGCTTGAAACCAGGGGGTTCAAAGATGCCAGGTACTTTAAATAAGGGGCCCCAATGTAATTGAGGCTCCACTCAGGTCTTTGTTAGTGCCTCCCATCCAAGGATGCCTCTGGGGTGGATGTGCCAATTTTAGCCTGGTCACTTGCTGATGTGGCAGCAGACCCACATTCCCCATAACACCTGAAGAGGGGCTATGGGAGGGGGTATGTAAAACAGAGAAGTAGAGATAGCCGGGTCCACTAACCAGCAGGGTGGGTGCTAACCTATTATTATCATACCCTGGTGCTAGATGATCCCAGGATGGCATGCAGTTTACTAAGGCACTAGGGCTAATGGACTGAACTCTGTTCAGGTAGGAAGAACAGTCCTCCTGGTACAAAGTGTTAGCCATAATAATAATAAATACTACTACTATAATAATACACAATAATTATAATACAATATTAAATGATAAATAATAATAATATCACTAATAAATAATGCTACTATATAATATTAAGAAAAATTATAACAATTATAAATAAAGATAAAGTAGCACTGAGAAGGAGCAAGAGGAAGGCACATCAACAACTTTCCCAGGACCCATCAGAGTTCACATCAGCCCACTGACAGGGCTTCCCTAAATTTGCATCAGGCTGGAAGGATGTGTAGCTCCTCTGGGTAGCAAGTGTAACAGGCTACACAGGTTACCCCCACTGCAGGGAGAAAAGAGGTGAAAGATTCTGTCCAAGGTGGTTACACCATGACAGATTGACAGTTCCATCCATTACTGCCAATGCATATTGCACTTGAGCAAAGAACAAAACCTTTGCATGACCATCTGATTTAGTTGCTGTTTTAAAGAAACCAATGAATGACTTACCTTCAAAACAGCTTCAATTATTCGCCATTGACATGGGCGAAAATTTGTGTGACCAAAATATGATTGTAAAACTTTAAGGTGATTTTCTGATGGTGAAGATTTTGGCAATGTATGTTCATTTGCAACAGAGTTTTTCTGCAAAAAAAGCAAACTTCAAAAGAAATTCAGATACACAGGGCACTTTACAATTTATTGAAAACCTTCTTAGATAAATAAAGATTTAGCTCCATGTGCAAGAGGAACAAGAACCCAAATCCATCCAGCCACTGGAGTTAATTAATCTCATTACAACAATAAATCTTACTTATGTTACCCATGTCTAGGGTTCCTACCCTAGGCCAGCTGCCATAATGAATCATGCAATCGGAGAGATCTTGCACTCTATATATCTGAAGGATTCGTCTTATTAGTGCTTGTATTTGGCATGTTGTAAATAAGTGTTTAACTGTCTGGTACCTGGTTGCAGTGGTAGCAGATGTCTGCTGGTCAGCCCAGATTGGCATTTGTTTAGTTTTGGATAGCAACGGCACCAGAGGGTTACCCTGGTTTTGGAGTGGAGGGATTTCATGGAGTGTCTTGGTGTAGTCTGTCCTTGGAGTTTTACAAGTTATGTGGAGGGTGGTATGGGATGAGCATTTGTGGCATGGGTTTCTCATACTAAGGAGAAATTGTGTTCCCCATAGGTTGAGATGGTGGTTTAGTGATACAACCCTTGTTTCATGCTGGTTGTCAATAGGTGCACTGTGGGCACAACCCATTCCATTGCTAGACAGAGTTCTTTTTTTTGTCTCTTCTAGAGTGTGCTGAGGTGAGTGGGTGTGAGGTTTGTTGCCCAGGTTAGGGCATAGGCAAGTGAAGGACAGATATATTGCATATATGTGTGGGTGATGGAATCCTTGGATTGCCCTATATATGGTTCCTGTTACTTCTGTGGTGTTGAAAATTTACCCAGTATTTAAGGGAATACTGAGCACTGTAGACATTTTATTTAAGGAGAGGTTTGAGGAGAGTAACATAGGATTTTGAAGGTGAGATGGTAATTTGGTTCTGTAACAGCTTGCATTCAAGGTTTGTGATGTAAAATTGTAGCTTGCAAGCTGCTTGTGTGGTAAAGTGAGAATGGGGATGTTATTCACATTGCTATAGAGTGTGGCAGCAGGCAATGTGACTGCAGGAAATCTGGAGCCTGATGCCACAACTCAACAATCTTCCACATACCTAAAATCCTGTCCAGTTCATACACAGGACATATTCAATCACAAAATATCCTCTTATTTTGTTAATCTGTAAAATACTTTTCTTATTGGAGGAGAGAGAATTACATGTTGACCATGATGGATTTCCATCAAGCCTCACTTCAAATACCTCCTCCATTATATGATGACCCATTCATGAAACATTGAGAATTAGGCAAATTTCAGCATCACTGAATAATATTCTTTCACTCTGCCTCTTCTCCTAGTAATAGGGCCTACCTCTGTCACATCCATCATTATCATCTTTAGCACCTTCCACACATTGTCTTTCACAAGCATCTGACACTTGTAATGGGTTGAGGAATAAGTTCTTGCAGTTTTATCAAATTTATTCATTACCATTAACAATTTTAGAAAAACTTCATTTTTAATTGATAACAATATGCAATTTAATAAATAATGTATTCTCCGTTGTTATTTACGACTGCTTCCCAACATTCAACTAGTTTGTTGATGCCTCTGCAATAAAAATCTCTGGATTTTGACCGGAAGAATTCGTCTAACCAGGTTCTTATTTCCACATCAGTATTGAAAGAAATGCCGTGAAAATTATTGGAGAGCAATCAGAACTAATGGAAATCTGATAGAGCCAAGTCTGGTGAATATGGAGGATGCGGCAGGATTTCCCAATTAAGCGTCTTTTGTCATATTGGCAATGTGAGGACGAGCATTGTCGTGTTGCAGAAGGACTCCATAACGTTGATAAGGTCGCTTTTCACGAATAGCTTCGGCGAGTTGATACATTTGGTGAATGTATAGTTTTGCATTGACAATCTCGTTGTTCACAAGGAGCTCAGAAAGAATGATGCCTCACAATCCCACCACACACACAGCATCATCTTTCATGGATGAAGTCCTTGCTTTAATCGTGAAGTGGTTTTTTATTGGGGCTATGCCATTGTTTTCGATGGTTCATGTTGACATAAACACACCACTTTTCATCGCCAGTGATTATGCGGTGAAGAAATCTGTCATTATATCCACGAGTAGCCTTGTGGCGAGCAAGCAAACCTGCGTCAATTGTGAAGCATTTAAGTTTGTTGCTTTCACTCAAAGCATGCGGAACCCATGCACTGAGTTTTTGAAATTTCCCCATCGAATGAAGGTGATTCACTACAGTTTTCTGATCACACACCAATTGTACAGTCAATTCTCTAAACGATTGATGAGGATTTTCATGAAGAAGGTCGTTCAATCGATCTTCATCCAACTTAATGGGGTGACCAGAACGTTCTTGATCATTAAGATTGAAATGACCATTTTTGAAACATGAAAACCACCATTGAGCTGTCCTTTCTGATAAAGCATTTTCTCCGTACACAGCACAAATATCGTGATGAGCTTTGGCTGCGTTTGCATTGTTCCTGTCTCAATTGAAAATAAATAACGTGTCAAAAATGCGCCTTTCTTTCAACTTGACATTCCATTTTGAGGGTACAGAACAAAAAATAAATTAACACAACTTTTAAATAAACCGCAATGACTTATTACTCAACTTCAAGACATAGCCTAAGAAAAAGCCTAATAGTCTACACTGTTAAGAGACATAGCCAAACCTTTGCAAAGTTTGCTCTCATTATTTATTATTGTTTCTTAATATGTGCACAAATCACATCAACAAAACTTAAATCAACACATTAAAAAAACACAAGAACTTATTCCTCAACCTAATAGAAACACACTATCCACTTCCTCTATCTTCAATTGCTTTTGCCTTTTTCTGGAGACTAATCATATTTAAGCCGCAAGCTTTTGCAATTTACCTGAAAACCTTTCCCATTCTTTCATGCTCTTCTCACCCAAAGAAAAATTACAAATGCTAAATGTTCCCATCCTTCATTTCACTTTTAGTAAGCCAAAATCCTGAAAATTCATCTTTACCAACACTTATCTTCCCTTTAGCCTCCCTCCCATTTTTTTTAAGCATTCCTCTTAATATGCACAACAAATACTGGTTCCCTTCTAAAATGTAATCTAATCCATTTTCCTCTTCACACTGTTGCATGCTTTGAGACAACTAATCATTCACTGGATGTTCAACCAAATACTTTTGAGGTTCACATAATTTGTGCAAATGACTGAACCACTTTACATTAATCCAAATTTCCATCATCAATTTCACACACTAGAAAATAACTTAAGCCTTTAGATCAAACCTTAGTAACTGTAAATGGTCTGACAAACTGATCTTTAAACTTATCAATATTTAAGCGATCTTTCTCCTGAACTTTCTTTAGCACATTATCACAACAGCAAACTCAAACAAGTCACATAAAATGGAGAAAGGCAACATCCTCCAGAAAGTCTGTGTGCATGAATCTATCCCAAGTGCAAGGGACAAGGGGTAACAAACCTGCTGATCCTGGTACTAAGACAGGTAACATGCACAAAGATCCCTCAGACTGCTGAACTACTCTTCTGACTTGGATCTATCCATGTACACTGCCACAGATCCAGCATGATATAAAGTGTACTGCCTAAATGTTGAACGCAATACTCCCAGTGCTATGGAAGTTACAGTAGCAGAGGTGCAGGGACAAATAGTCAAAAGGGATAACCCCAAGAGGGGCATCCTGGGCAGAACCAGAGATGCCACTGACCCATGTCTCGGAGTTTCCTAGCCTTAAATGTATAAGGCAAAGGGCATGAATGGTGTCTTTCGATGATGTAGGCTCCATCGAGATTGGCTGAGGATGCAGTGAGCATAATGCATTGTGCATGGCTCAGGACAAGTGTCATCTCCCTGGCATTAACAAGCAAGCTCACAATATGGGATGGTGGATCACATTCACCTTCCGCAATTCAGCATTACTGCAGATGCATAAAACTGGAATGCGGTCAAGCTTTGCGTGAATGAAGGAAGAAGAAACCCTAAGAGTGCATTTAAGGGCCTCCCAGGTGAGGCATCAGTGAAAAACAAGATCAAGAAAACTATATATGAATCCACCACTTACAAGCAAAACCTATTTAGGAACAAGACTATGTCAAGGTAGAAATGTAGATGTGGACATAAGTACACTACCTTAGTCTCAGCCAAGGAAAACCGAAACCTGTGTGCTTAGGATGGCAAGAGATGCCTGTTGGAGTTGATGCTCCAGAGTTGGCATCTGGGCCACACCAAGAGCTGAGCATAGTGAGAATATCTTCCAGCAGCCTAATGGTGCTAACATTGATATTTAAGGCAAAGAGTGTGTTACTAAGGAAACTTCACTGTAGGACACCCTCTTGGATGAGGTGGGTAACTTGCAGAAGTCACACTGTGCAGAAAACAGGTGGCCTCCACTGTCCAGGTAAAAAGTTAAACCTAACATTAACCAATTTCTCTATCAACTTAAACATGCAGGAGGTTAAAGAAATTGAGGAGAAACTAGCTGGGGTAGAGTGATACTCCACGGTTTCCAAAAAGCAAGTACAGTAGCCATTCTCCATGAGTCTGGGAGGATACCCCTGTCCAGAATGTGTTGAACAAATCTAGCAAAATGCCATTCCTTACTCACCTAGCTGTCAAAGTATGAGATACAGGCATCATCTGGACCAGGAGTTTCCATACATGAAGCAAGAGGGCAATGCAACTCACTCAATCTAAACCTGGAGGTAAAACCTAGTTGCCAACCTTCAGCAACATCACAATGTGCATTGAATGCTGGTGGAGCATCATCCTGGCAAGAGAATGTGAAGAAAGCAGTCATGAAAAATTCTGCAATGTAGGCAGGGTCCTTTTGACTCACTTCCACACCTCTGCAAAAGCAAACTTGCCATTAAGTGAAGAGACATAGTTTAAGAGAAAACCAGGTGGCAGCTGCCCAATCCTAATGGATTCTTAATGGCAGCACTGTTAAAACGGGGTAGCCCCCAAAAAGTCAGAAGAGGCGTGGGAGACACTCAATAAAAATAGGAAAAAGCAAAGAATTAGAAAAAAACAGTATAAGACACAGAGACAAACACTTAAATTACAGGCATACATCACGCATTCTAAAAACAAGGGCTGCTGGGGCAATAAATAAATGACATGCGCCAGCCACAGGGAAGGGCACAAGGTAAAAGATAAAACAATAAACCTAAACACAAAAATGGAAAGAATTTATAAAAGGGATAAAATGCCACATCATGATAGAAATGTAAGGAGGGAGGACAACTGAAGGGAGTCCTCTGATAAAATAAAGCAAAGTCGAGTATGGAAGGTGATGCCAGAAAGGGTAGGGAAGCAAGACTTTCGGAGAGAAGCAAGGTGGGGACAAACTACTAAAATTGAGCTACAGACAGCTCGCCACCGCAAAAGGGACAACCAGGGACAACTCAGCCTCTACCCAAAACTAAATAGACATGGGTGAGTCGCATGTGCCCAATTCGCAACCTCCCAAGACTGGAGTCGCTGAGAGTTAGAGGACCAGGAACGGACAGAGCGTTTAATAAGGGACAGCTTAGAAGAGAGGAACGAATCCCATTCTCTCTGCCACAAACAAAAGACATACACCCTGATTACAAGGTATGAATCCCTAAAGGGCACAGGGGCTGCATTCGGCACTTCGAGGGCAGCCAAGCGGGCCAGCTGATCAGCGGCCTCATTGCCGGGGACCAAAACAGAAGCCACCCTGTAACGGGAGGCATTTCTGACCAGCCAGGAGCGAATCCATAAAACCAAAGAGTGTGTAGACGTAAAAGAACGAACTGCCTCCAAAGCAGACCAGGAATCACTAAAAATAATAAAATCTAAAGAATTGAGGGATAAAATAAAATTAGAAGCCAAAAGAATGGCTGTAAACTCTGCAGTAAAAACGGATGCTACAGGAGGGAGGGCAGATTGAAGACTCCGTAGAGGACACTGCGGCTGCCCCAGCACTGAGGTCTGACTTCGAGCCGTCAGTATTGATGGGACGCTGGTGAGCATGAAAACATGCATGTTCAAGAAACAGGCACTTTGATAGATGAGGGTCAGTAGACCCTTTCTCGAAATGCCAAAAAGCAGTACAGACCTCAGGAGGGCGGACGCTCCAACACGGAGCCGGCGGGAATGGGAGGGCCAACACCCTGGGAACACCCAGGGAGGAGAGATGGCCCCAAACCCGGAGCCCCAGAGGCTGGGGGAAGAGATGGCCACTGAAGCAAAAGATGTCGAAGAGGATAGGGCAAAAAGGCACTCATGGACTGGGGATGAAGGGTATTGCTGAACACGAAACAGGAATCATAGGCACACCTGCAGCCGTTGGTATGGCAAGGTAAGCACGCCCTCAACAAAGATGCTAGGGATAGGCGAGGTGCAATAGGCTCCACTACTACGACGGGCCGCAAGCGAACAAACAGGGTCAAGTATCTTCAAGGCTGAAGGAGAGGCTGAAGGAAACGCTGAAGAATACACCTGGCAACTGTAATCCAGCCGGGATTGGACCAGTGCCAATAAAGCGACCACAAGGTGCGCCTATCACCACCCCAAGTGGTGTGGGATAAAACCCTAAGCAAATCCATAGCCTTGGAACAGGACGCCCTCAAGCGACGCAAATGGGGTACCCAAGTGAGCTTGCTAACAAGCGTTAAACCTAAGAACTTAAAAACGCGGACATATTCAATCGCCGTGCCATCCAAGAAGAGGGGAGGGGGACCAAGGACACCACGACCCCGATAAAAATGCATGGCTTTTGTTTTGGTGACCGAAAAAAGGAAACCCTTTAAGACAGCACGACACGACACGACATCAATTGCCAGCTGTAATCGACGGGCACCAGAAGGCAAGCAGGGAAATGAACAAAACAATGTCACGTCATCCACGAAGAGGGAAGCCAAAACCTCCTCCGGAAGAGTGGACATCAGACTATTAATGGCAACGGCGAAACATGTCACACTCAAAACACACCCTTGGGAAACACCCTCCTCTTGAATCTGCAAGCCTGAGAAAGCATCCCCCAATACGGACCTTAAAATTACGGGACGGTAAAAATTCTTGAATAAAAACTGGTAAAAAGCCCCTCATACCCTAATCATATAACTGACGTAAAACACCATATCTCCAGGTGGTATCGTAGGCCTTCTCAATGTCTAAGAACACCGCTAACCCCTGATACCTGGAGGAAAATGCCTGTAAAGCGGAGTCTTCCAAACGAATGAGGTGGTCAAGAGTACTACGACCGCTGCGAAAACTGCACTGAAATGGAGAGAGGAGCGAGTTGAACTCCAAAAACCAAGAGAGGCAAACTGGAACCATCTTCTAGAACAACTTACCGAGGCAGCTCGTAAGAGCAATTGGGCGATAGTGACTGGAGGCCAAACCGTCCCTACAGGGCTTGAGAAAGGGTAGAAAAACTCCCACACGCCAGGAGGATGGATAGATTCCTTTGACCCAAAGCAGGTTGTAGAGGTCAACCAAAAATAACTCCGAATGGGGATAGAGACGACGGAGAAAGTCGTAGTAAATGCAATCATCACTGGGAGAGGTGGAGCCACAGTGAGACAAAGCATTCCGCAGCTGATAGACGGAAAAGAGAGCATTATAAGAGTGGGTGGCGCACGTGGTAAAATCTAAAAGGCGATACTCTATGGCGACCTTATGATCGAGAAACCGTCGAGGATAGCTACCAGCGCTACTCACCGAAGCAAAATGGTCAGCCAGAGCTTCGCTGACCAACCGGCCATCGGACACATGCGAGCCTCCGATGTCCAGATTGGGGATGGCATGACCAGCGTAGCGACCACGGATCTTATTGACCTGCTTCCAAACACGAGTAAGTGGTGTGGACGAAGAAATGGAAGATACGTACCGGCGCCAAGACTAACGGCGGGCACGGCGGTGGGTCCTTTGGCGGATGGCACAAGCCCGGTTCCGATCGACCCAATTCGAGACGGTCGGGTTCCGCCTATAACAGGAATGAGAAAACTGATAGGCAGAAATAGCCGACGTGCAATTCTTCGACCACCAGGGGACGGTGGCGCGCCACGCAATAGGGCACATCCGCGGAACGAAGCGCTCAGCAGCCTCTAAAATATAAGACCGCTGAATCTACGGTATCGAAGGAAACCCAGGAGGCATCAATAAAGGAAACCTCCTGGAACCCAACCCAATTTGCTTGCCACAATCCCAAGAGGAGGGAGGGAAAGGCATGGGCCAGAATGGGCGACCGACAGGACTATCGGGAAGTGATCACTCCCGAATCGACCACCGGAAGTCGAGGAAACAGTCGGGCGAACATAAGGACAAGTCTACAGTACTAAACAAATCTGTTTGAACATGGTAAGAAGTAAAGTTGCCGGAATTTAAAAGACAAAGGGAATCGAATAATAAGAGGGACTCAACCACTCCGGACAGTATCACCCCAAGATGGGTGGCGAGCAGTAAAATCACCAAATAATAAAAACGGGGTAGGTAACTGACTTGTGAGCTCTAAAAGGTTGGAAATAAAAACCCTCGCAGCAACAGCCTGCAAGGTAGTACGGAGGAAAAGTGCCGCAGAAAATCGCGAAGAGGAAATTAAAAGCGAAGCACCATCATGGGACACGCCCCCGGACGGGGGAATGGAATTAAACAGCAGGAAGTGCAGGGAAGGGGCGAGCCCCAAGCTTATTTTCTTTCAAACAGACCCCCGAGGGCCGAACGCAAGAAAGCAAGAGCTGGAGTTCCTCCCACTTGGGGAGAACCCCTTGACAATTCCACTGTAGGATGACAGACATTACTGTCGTCTCGGGATTCTAGTGAGAGACCGTCGAAGGTTCCTGACTACTAGAAGGCCCAGAAGGGGCAAGCGAAAAATTGCGATGAGGCGGGGACGCACCCGGCACGGACTTGGAAGCGTGAACGGCGGGAGGCGACAGCTAAGAGCCAAACCGAACCCCCAACGTGGAGAGTTCATGGCCCGGAGGGAAAGGGAGATCGAGAAGAGATGGACGAGAACTAAGATGCGAAGAAGATGAAACAGAAGGCGGAACATGGAATTGGATCAGATGAAGAGGAAGGAGCAGGTTCAGAGGGTGAGGAGGAAACAGGTTCAGAAGGAGATGAAGGAGGCAAGGGAGACGAAACTGGGGTAGGAGACATAGAAGACTGCACATAGGTAAGGGGTAAGGAAGAAAGGACCAGGATAGGAGGCAAAGAAGACAGAACCGGGTGAACTTCCGCCCGGACAATGACATCGGTGATGCCAACGGGGGAGGCCAGCGAAGACAGGGGAGGAGAAGACATCAAAACAGAGGACGCCTCAACAACCGACTCGGGGGGGCCAAACCAGCCTCATCAGAGGCAGCGTGTTTGGACTCCGAATGGGGTGAGGAGGAACCCTTCCATTTGCGCTGAGGTAAAGGAACGGGAGGAACTGCCGGATATCATCCAGCGTCTTAGCTCGGTCAGTCTCACGGTCTGCGACAGAGGGAGGAACATGAGAAGAGACCAATGACAAAGGAGAGAGCACAACGGAGGAACCGCGAGGAGGGACCAAAGGCAGGGGAGAAGGAGCAACAGAGGGACCGCGAGAAGACAAAGGAGTGGGACGACTGGGAGGGGGACGGCGGGACACCACCTCCCAGAGGACATCAGAGAAGAGACGGCTGGAGGGGGCGAGCTGCCCCCGCACCCTACAGCGGGCCTCACGGAAGTCCAGCCTGAAGGAGTCCCGAAGAGCCAGGACCTCCTCCTCAAAAAGGGATATGAGACAAGAACGTGAGGCCATGCTATGGGAACCTCCACAATTGGAGCAACATTCATGATTCCCACAAGAGGAGCCATGATACGCCAACGCACAGGCCACACAGCGACGATCCTGCCTATAATTGCTGCTCAAATGGCCAAACTGGTGGCAATTAAAATAACGTCTAGGGAGCTCGACATAACGGGACACAGGGACACGAAGATAACCAGCACGAACAAACTGGGGCAGATCCTGGCGCTCAAAGGTAACAATGAGCGTACTCGTAGGAACCTTAGTGGGACCAACAGACTTGGAAACCCTAGAAAAGTCTGTAACCCTCTGGGACAAAAGTTTATCCTTTAGTCTCAACATCATATTGCAATAATTCGTTGGGGAAAATCACTCCCTTAACAAAATTAAGGCGAGGGTGGGCACAACCGAAACTGGGACCTCCGAAAGGGAGGACAAATCTTGCATGGAACCACACTGCTCTCACGAAGATACCTCAACCACTAAATCGCCACTATCATGGGCCTACATACGGCAGGGCGCACCACAGCGGGACTCAAACTCCTCATTCAAATCAAACACGTCCAATTTAGAAAGCGAAGACCCGGAACTGGAATTCAGCACCAGGAAACGAGGATAATCGAAATCAGGATCTATCTCTTTTGCGAAGGGATCTAACAAGCGGGGAAAAGAGGACTTATTGACAGGTGTAGTACGGAACCAGTGGGAGAGAATTTTTTTTATTATTACCCATATAAAGTAGAATATAAAAGGGGGGTGAACTCGCGCAGTGCAGTCACTGTCTACTGTCCAGACACCTACTCGGAGGGCCGGCCCAAACCAGGAGGGTAAGCCCATCGACCCCTGACCCAACCATCATTTTAAAAATGGCTGGCCAGCCTCCGAAATTTACCGGTTGGTGAAGCAAAGACCCCCAAGAGCGCCACGACAGCTCAGGCGCCCATCTACCAACACATGCAGGGCCAGCTAAAAGGTCGCGCCCCCTGACGGACAGCTCTGATATACCGAGATCGATAAACAAACGTAGATGGAAGGACGATGCAGGGTGAAAGAGAATTGGTACAGAAGAGGAAATAGGGGTTTAGCAGAAGGAGAAAAAGGATGCCAACCTGGGGCCGGACAGGGCGACTGAGTCCTGTCAGCACGGCGGCCAGGAAAGCAAATCGCTGCACCCCTTATGGGGTGAAGAGACATATGCAAGAAGGGAGGATCAGCAGGCATGCTTTCAAACATACCAGAAACTAGCCCTAGCTTAACAAAATTCACTGTTGGTGAGATAGTTCAGGCAGTGCTTATAGTGCATGTTGTCAATATAGCTTCTCTCTGAGGGCTAAACTCACATTCAGCCACACAGTAAGTTAGTGAACTATGCGCACAAAATGGTCAGACATTCTAGGAAAAGTATCCAGGCCAACAGTGATGACATTGCCGGACCCCCATGCCCATTCCAAGCACCAGTGAAGCAGTTTTTCAGGCAGCAGTAACCCAGAAAATGATAATTGAATGGAAAAGTGATCACTCCAATGAAGGTCATCAACTACCACTCACCCAAAATAAGGCTATGTCCAGAGAGCACAGGGACAAAGTGTGATAAGAAAATGAAGCAGTTCTCAGGCAGTGATGCATAAACTCATCCAAATTTAGGACCCCTGTCTCAAGCACATCTATCAGAACAAGGACCTGACCCATGGGATTGATTGTGTAGTCCCCCCAGAGGGGGTATTTATGATTCAAATCCATGAGGAGAAAGGACCTTACAATTATGCCACAATGCAGTGGAAGTCACAAGCATCAAAGTCAGCTGATGGTGGAATGTAGAGAGAAATAACAGTATTAATCCAACATGGTGTACCTGCACTGTGTGAAAGTAGGAATTTATAGCAAATTTATTACTAGGTACCCAAAATTGCACACATATATTTACAAAAATACTATGACCAAAATGGTATGTACATAAAATCTTTTGGCTACATCTAAGCCTTAAAAAAAAAACCCACCTGAACCAAAAGAGCAAGGAAAGGGGGTAGGTGATAAATGGGAAATGAATCACTTGCAGCAGTCCAAGGGGCAGAAGGCACTCCACTATGGTGATTCACAAGGTCTTCAGTCTATTTGCCTCTAAAAATGTGCAGATCAGGCTTATCATAATTTAAATTTTACAAAAAACTTTTTATGTTTTGTATCTTTGATAATTATTAAGAAAACAGTCCATAAAGAATTCATTTAAAATTATATTACAACAATACATAGTTACAGGGAGCCAGCAAGGATACTTGTCCACTCAAAGGCCAGTCCAATTCTATACTAATATGCTAGTAGTCCTCCTTTGGACATTGTCACCATGATGCTCGCTAATATCTTAAATGAGTTTTTTAGTTCAGTTTTCACATTAGGATATACTAATAACGATAACAATGAGTCTATACAGGTCAGACACCCATCACTAAGGAGCCTGGAAGTAAATCCGCAACTAGTAATTGATAAATTAAAGAAAATGAACTCGTACAAGACTCCTGGTCCTGATAAATTTTACCCGAGAATCTTAAAACATGTCCATAATGAGTTAGCAGAGTCACTTGCTCTCATTTTTAACAAATCTCTCGAGCATGGGGTCGTCCCTGATGATTGGAGGAAAGCTAACATCACACCTATCTTTAAGAAGGGATGTAAAAACCAGGCCAGTAATTACAGACCCATTAGCTTAACCTCAATAGTTGGAAAGTTGCTCGAAACGATCATTAGAGACAAGCTAGTAGAATTCCTCAAAAACAATAACCTTATACGTGATAGCCAGCATGGTTTTAGGTCTAAGAGATCGTGCTTAACAAACCTAATTGACTTTTACCATAACCTTTTCAACCTATATAACGATACTAAATCATTAGATATAATTTACCTAGATTTCAAAAAGGCATTTGACAAAATTCCCCATCAGAAACTCATGAACAAAGTGCGTACACTAGGAATTAAGGGTAATATATACGGATGGATTAGTAGCTGGTTAAAAAACAGGAAGCAGAGAGTGATAATAAATGGCGTGGAATCGGACTGGGTATCTGTTACCAGCAGTGTTCCCCAGGGATCAGTCCTGGGGCCTATTTTATTTACTATATACATCAATGACATAGACGTTGGAATGAATAATATCATATCTAAATTTGCAGATGACACGAAAATAGGTAACTCAGTATTATGTGAAGAGGACAGGGCTAGCCTGCAAGCTGATATAAATAAAATTACCGAATGGTCTGAGAAATGGCAAATGCCATTTAATATCGACAAATGCCAAATCCTTCAGTGCAGAACAAAAAACAAAATATCCACCTATACAATGCAAGGCGGCTTAATAAACACAACCCCGCAGGTTAAAGATTTAGGAGTAATAATGACAGAAAACTTAAAAACATCAAACCAATGCGCAGCTGCTGCAAACAAAGCTAACACAGCACTAGGATTTATAAAAAGAAACTTTACTTATAAAAGCGAGGAGATAATTATGCCACTATATAAAAGTATTGTCAGGCCCCATCTCGAATACGCTGTACAGTTCTGGGCCCCTTACTTAATAAAAGACATAGATAAATTAGAAGCTGTACAACACAGAGCGACAAAACTTATCCCGTCAGTACGTAACAAACCTTACCACGAGAGGCTAAAAAAACTCAATCTATTTTCCGTCAGAAAACGAAGACTAAGGGTGCAGCTTATAGAGTGCTTCAAAATACTTAAAGGATTTAACAACGTTAATGCCAATAACTTGTTCACACTGACAGGGGAGTGTCCCACCCGTGGACATGATTCAAAACTTCAGGGTAAAAGAGCCACTATGGATGTAATAAAAAACTTCTTCACTTACTCGATTATTAATGATTGGAATAATTTGCCAAATGAGGTAGTGGACAGCAGCACTATAGATTCATTTAAAATGAGATTAGACAAACACTTAACAAATATTGGAATTGTTTAGCATAAGCTACAAAATAAAATAATATTACAAAAATATAACTCTTTCAGGTGTATGTAAGTGGTTTTCACATATTTCATTTAATTACTATTCAATGCAAATTTCCTTCAGGTACTGTTTTCTTACACCTGCAAGGTACTTTTCCAAAATTATTTCATGTACGGCTTTTGCCGGAGGGAGTGGAGGGTGGGGAGAGCCTAAAACTTTTCTATCCTTTACTTCTACTATTCTATGTGTAAGTGGCAGTAGATTTAAGGCCAGATCACCTTAGTCTGGGCCGTAAGGCCCGTGTGATCTGTGTATCTATGTAACTCTATGTAACAGTGCTCTGTATTTAAACAATATCATTATTTGTAAAATAACTGTCAATTTTGTTTTGAAAACTATTCACACGACTAGCATTTACTACCTCCGCGGGGAGTGCGTTCTATTTATCGATTTTAAAGTTGAACTTTTTTAGTTTTTTAGCTATGTTCATTTGAAACCTCCTCCGTCCTTTCAGTTTAAAACCAGTTACATGTGATACCATGGTCCTACTTAAAAAAAATTTCACAATTTACATTTTCATGCTTCTACCATTCTTATTACCAAGTCCTCACCTACTACTTCAGTACTCTTCCCAACCTATATATACTCCTCTTTCTTCCTAAACACACTACCACCAAACAAAATCATAAACAAGTCACTCCCCTTAATAAACCAATCAGAGAAATGACTACATAGAACACATCGAGTAAACCTATCTCAACATTTACCATATCCATCTCATCTTTTCTTCTCTTCTCAAGTTCACATACTGCCACATGTCAGTTAGGGAAAGTTTTTAAGAACTTCATTAATACCTACATCACCAAATTTCTTTCTCACCAATGATGCCAACCTATGTGCCTACAGATCTATTCCTTCATTCTTTCTCATTCGCATTTCCCCAAATTCAATTGTCTTCCTATACTTCCCACCAGCCTTCTCTCTCTCTCAACTTTGTCCATAAATTTTTTTCCCCCCCATTTCATTCTTCAGTTCACCCACACTCACAATTAATTGTCTTGTAAAAGTCACAATGTCCATTCCAAAATCTACCTAGTTGTTTTATCTTAAAATGTATTATTTACACCAAACATTTCCTTACAAAAGCCTTCATATCCTTAAAAAAATCTTTCACATCCTCAAGTTTATATACATTAAGCTTATTTACTTTGGAGCTTTTCTAATCAATATACTTCTATGCAATTCAACCACACACTTTCTCTTCACCCTCCTCCGCACAGTGATACTTCTTACTTTCATTCCTACTTGAGTAAAGGGAATGTACACTCTTCAATAATTTAACTTACACCAGTCAGTTGAGGTGTCAATTCTTAGATAATCTTTTTTTTTCTTACCAACCCCTGATTCTGGGATGTCAGAGAGAGCTCTCTCATTTCTTTATCTTCCTTTTTGTAACACCCATTATTACAAGAGTTGAGACACTACCACCAATTACACTCAATTCTCCCCTCATTTCCATCATTCTCTCATACATTTTCCCTTCTATTTGCTCTCCCAGTCTTTCCTCAAGTCTAATTTCACTATACTTAAACTTATACTCCATCTGAACTTCCATCTTCCGCTTTGAACTATCATATAAATTACTTTAGTTCAAGCTCCAAGCTTTCATATTATTTCCCTTCAACTTTTCCCACTGTAATTTGTTTTAATAAAGTAAAATACTATAGCAACAATTCACCCCTTGTCTCCCCCCCACCAGCAAGTGTCGCTGTTCAGGTGCCAAGGGATATATGTGGTGGTAGGTTTCAGAAACCCACCACTATGACTCTCCTTTGCAGTAACTCAAGGTTGTTTGAGGAAGATAGAAGGAAACAAGATATATAGCTGCAGCTCCCCCTGTGGGGCTGCTATACAGAACTGCGATGAATAAACAAAGAGGCCAGATTTTCTGAGGCAACATTTCTTATGAGTTCATGTTAGGAAATTGATTTGGCAAGTTGTATAGTACCTGTTTTTTTCTACCATTATTTCTCTTCTTTTTTTGTAGCATGCCATGGTGTTCCATCTTCTCTGAACAGGTTGCTGTTGTTCTTAATTAGATTAATTAAAACTAATTATCAGAAATCCTTCAAGGAAAAACTATATTATAATTAATGTAACCTACACACAGCCCAGTCAGATCATCCACTGTTCCAAACAACTCTCCAAGCCATAATTATGTGCCCCCATGTTTAATAGTTCCCTGACCTTTGACAAGGGTATCTTTAAATGAATGTACATTTCTGGTGGCACTTTCTCTTCTCAATACTTACCAGAATTAAAAGCAACTTTCAATCTGCACATTCATGGTGAATGCACATCACCAAGAATGGTTGGATTCTGTATCTCCAACAAATATAAATGGTCTTATTGCTTTGGATTTCTCCAACTTGTCTGGTTGTGAACAACTAATTTGTGGACCTACACACAATTCTGGTAACTACCTGGATCTTATTTTAACTCATGTTCCAGGAGTTATTGAAGCATCTGTCCTTGCTCCCATTGGTACTTCTGACCATAATGCCATCAGTTGTAAAATTTGTGTATATATTACTGTGCCTGATATCACCATCTCCCGTCGGGTTTATCTTAAGTCTCACATTAATTGAGAAGTTTGTCATGAAATTGAGAAACTTCAGTGGAATGTGATTTTCCGATCCAGTGACCCTGTTTCAGCTCTTAATTCATGTTTATTAGACATTCTACATAGAAGAGTCCCATGTAAGATAATTAAATCACATTTAGGGGATAAAGCCTAGTTTATGGTGATTATAAGCAAGCCTTTGGGGACAAACAGGCAGCTTATCATCTTTGGAAATGAAACGGGTGTCAATTTCTATGGGACAACTATATTACTCTCAAAGCTAAGGCTCTGAGAATTTATAATGCAGCTGAAACTGATTATAATTCTCACTTGCAGGAGAATTGTTTGCTGTGGATTCTAGTATGCCTCCTCTTTGTGAGTCTAATGGTTCAGTGTCTTTTGATCCATTAAGCAAAGACAATTTGCTCTTCGATATTTTTATTCACAAACACAGTGTAACCAAGAATTATCCCTACCCTTGACTTGTTTTCCATTGCCTAAGCTTGTCTCTGTTACTTTTAGATCCAATGAATTGAAGAAATTCCTTTGGGATAATTGAAGAAATTCCTTTGGGATAATTGAAGAAATCCTTTGGGATCTTGACACATATGGTGTGACAGACCCAGATGTTTTTTTTCCTTCTATTCTTTAAGAAGTGTGCCACAATTATAGCACCTAAATTGGCTATAATATTTAGATTCCCCCTGAAGTCTGGTAGTTTTCCATCTTGTTGGCAGTAAGGCCAACATCACTCCCATTCCTAAGGGAGCTTCAACTTCTCCTTCTGAGTACCACCTCATATCTATTACACCTATTCTATCCAAGATTTTTTACCGTGTTTTGGCTAAGCGGCTATCCAAATACTGTGAAAACTTTAATTTATTACCCAATTCTCAATTTGAATTCTGTAAGGGTTTGGGAATTTATGATGCACTGTTTACTGTCTCATGATCTGCACTTTTTTAAGGACTATGGGTTTGAATTTTGAGTTGTTACTATTGATCTGAGTTCTGATTTTGATGTGGTAAACCATAAAGCTCTGATCTATAAGTTCAAACTTCTTGGTATTGGTGGAAATCTTCTTAAAATATTTACAGCTTCTTAAATAATAGATCTCAGTGTGTAATTGTTGATGGTATTTCTTCTGCTTCAGTGCCTGATGTTTCTGGTGTTCCACAGGGCAGTGTCCTTGGTCTTTGTTATTACTTTTACTTCCGATATGGGCACTGATCTTGAAAATAACCTTTTAACTTATGCCGATGATACTACACTTTACTCCTCTGTTAACTCTCCTAGTAACAGAGGTGAAGTTGATGCATCCTTGAAGCGAGATTGGGCTAGGATCACTTATTGGTGTCAACTTTGGGGCATGAAACTTAATGCTAACAAAACGTATTCTATTACTATCAGCAGATCGTGTATATTGGATCCACCTTATCTCTGTTTGCATATTTCTGGTGAACAGGTTGAGGAAGTTTCTAGTTTGAATTTTTTAGGGGTATTTTTTTACTCTAAGCAGAGTTTTGAGAAGCACATCCATTTCTTATCTTCCTGAATTGCCCAGAAGACAGGCTTACTTCAAAATGCATTAAAACTTTTGGTCTAGACTCCACAGGACTAAAATCTTATGGTTTCATCTTGCCCCATTTTGAGTATTGTCCTCCTGTTTGGATGTCTGTGGCAAACTCTCATTTGACATTGCTGGCTAGATTTTTTTTTTTTAAGAGCTCATCTGGTGACTGCCTACTTGGGCAATAGTCACGTATTAAAAACCGGCCTAGTGCTAGGCTACTTTAAAATCAAATTAAAAAAGATAAAAAACAACCCTCCCCCCAAAAAATGGGAAAAGGAAGCATGCAGTAAGCAAGCTCCCGGGTCGGGCGGAAGTCCCCCAAGCGCAGGAGCGTGTGACCTATAAGGAAAAAAAACAAAAGGAAAAAAAACAAAAGGAAAAAAAACAAAAAAAAACCTGGTTAATAGGTAGAAGGCCGGCCTCCCCCCAAAAGTCAGCAAGTCAATGTGCACGCACTAGTCCCGAGTACAAGGGACAGGCGGTAGCGACCCCGCCCATCACGGTACCGGGACAGGTAGCATGCACGAAGATCACCCAGACTGGAACATTCGACAAGAATGTACCGAACAGTCTGGGGGACGACACAGGCGAGCGCTCCATCAAATAGCGATGCGTCAACGAGTGTGTCCGATTCGGAGACGACAGAAAGCGATCTAAAGCCGTCGCGGCATTGGGTAATAGGTCCATGGGAACAGTCGCATCGCAATCGACGCAACTTTAGGTTCCCTTCAACCGTCTTCAATCTTCTTTGCCAAGCAGTCTGAAGAGCTGCCAGTATTCCTGCCATGTAGTCAGTGTGAGGAAGAGCGAAACGCTGGTTCGGTCGCAGAGTCGTGGAGGACTCTTTGGCGTCCTCATTCACTGGAATTACCATATGTTCAGGAACCCAGCAGAAGATAATCTAGACATCAGCAAGGCTCGCCAAAACTGTGGCGTCACGGATATCGCGAACCAGGGGATGCGGAGATTCCAATACCCCGAGAGCACTAAGGGCGCTTTGTGAGTCGCTATAGATCACAATCCGGTCTACGAACCGGGCACGTCGCATAATCTCCCGTACCGAGTGGTGTATTGCCACCAGCTCGGCCGTGGAAGCCGACCCCCTCATGGGACTTGGAGCCATCCGTATACACTGGCACGGTTCCAGCGTGATACGAGGTGTTTTCCAAAAGGTCGAATGCAATACTCCCGGCGCTGTACAAGCTGTGGGAGCAGAGGCGTGGCGACAAATAGCCAAATGTGGCACCCTCCAGGGTGGCGTCCTGGGCAGAGTCAGGGGCGCCACCGGCCCGAGAGCAATACCTAGCTCTCGAAGGAGTTTCCTGGCCCTAAACCCAAAGGGCTTAGGGTATGACTGGCGTCTCTCAGCGGCATGGGCACCATCGAGATCAGCTGCGGATGCAGTGAGAGCTGTTGGCGACTGAGGGAGGCACCGACCTCGCGCGTACAGGCGAGTGATGCACTGCCCGCGGCGTAGAGCGAGTGGCATCTCCCCAGCATCGACCAACAGGCTCTCAATGGTGGAAGTGCGGAAGGCACCGGTCGCAAGGCGAAGGTCGGTGTGGTGGATCGACTCCACCTTCCGCAATAAACGCTCGGCTGCGGATGCATAAAACTCGCAACCGTAGTCGAGCTTCGAACGAACAAAGGATCGATAAAAAAAAGTAAGGCAGTAGCCCTATCAGCGCCCCAAGCGCTGAACGTCACGGAACGGAGAATGTCCATGGCGCGGGTACAAGAGACCCTAAGGCTGCGAATATGAGCCACCCGGGTGAGGCGACCGTCGAATGCAAGACCAAGGAAACGGTGCGACTCAACCACATCCAGGCACACCCCATTAAGAAACAAATCTGGGTCGGGGTGAAGCCGTGGATGGCGGCAGAGGGGCACCACCTTAGTCTTGGCCAAAGAAAACCGAAACCTGTGCGCTTCGGCATAGCGACAGACGCAGTTCAATGCCTGTTAGAGGCGATGCTCCAGAGTTGGCATCTGGGCCGCGCCAAAAGAGATCGAAAGGTCGACCACGGAGAGCGTAGCGAGAACATCTTCCGGCAGCACCGAGGTGATGCCGTTGATGCTCAGGGCAAAGTGTGAAACTGAGGACACTTCCCTGCGGGACACCCTCTTCCTGATCCTTTGGGACAGAGAGGGCTCCCCCCACCCGTACGCGGAATCGACGATCTCGCAAAAATTCAGATATAAACATTGGAAGGCGTCCCCTCGCCCCCATCGTGTGGAGAGTCTCCATGATACCGTATCGCCATGCGGTATCATAGGCCTTCTCCAGATCGAAAAACTCCGTGGCGTAGTGCTGTCTACGAAGGAAAGCCTCGCAGACGGCATTTTCCAGTCGGAGCAGAGCATCCAACGTGGAGTGGAACCTGTGGAAGCCACACTGTGCGGAAGACAGATGGCCTCCGCTGTCCAGGGAAAAGGCTAATCTAACATTTACCATGCTCTCCATCAACTTGCACACGCAAGAGGTTAGAGAGATTGGGCAGAAACCGGTCGGAGTAGAGTGATCTCTCCCCGGTTTGCGAAAGGCGAGCACAGTAGCGATTCGCCAGGAGTCTGGGAGAAGACCTTCCACCCAGATCCTGTTGAACAAATCTAACAGAAAGGCCATGCCTCCCTCAACCAGGTGTCGAAGCATGGCGTACGGGACATCGTCCGGACCATGGCGTGGTCCGCGCACGAAGCGAGAGCGGAACGCAACTCACTCACAGGAAACTTGTCGTTGAAGGGTTCTCCGCATCTGGAGGTAAAGTCCATCATGACGTGCATTGAATGCTAGCGGAGCAGTATCACGGCTAAAGAATGCGAAAAAAGCGGTCGCTAAGGATTCCGCCACGGACGCGGGGTCCAAGATTGTGGTCGCATTCTCCTGGAGAACAGGAGGGGGGTCCTGAGAGAACTTGCCCCGAATCCTTTTGACTCGCTTCCACACCTCAGCTAAAGGGGTCTTCCCGTTAAGTGAAGACACGTATGCCCGCCAAGAAGAGCGTGCTTCGAAATATACCGGAACCTAGCCCTAGCCCGACGAAATTCAGCGACAGTGAAATCGTTGGGACGGCGCTTATAGCGCATGTAGGCATAACGCTTCTGTTTGAGGGCCGTCTCACACTCGGCCGACCACCATGGAAGTAGGCGGCGTGCAAAACGGCCAGACGTCCTAGGAATAGTAGTCAGGCCCACGACGATGAGGTTGCCGGAGAACTCAACGGCCTCATCTACCGACCTAAACTCCTCGACTGAGATAGAGAATTCAGTCAGTCATTTCCTGAAATGCAGGCCACTGCGCCCGCGCCAAGCACCACCAAGGTGGTCTCTCAGGCGGCAGTTGCCCTGAAAATGATATTTGAATGGGAAAGTGATAACTACCATGGAGGTCATCGACCACCCCCCAATCAAAATCAGGCTGTGCATCCAAAGTGCACAAAGATAGGTCAAGGCAAGAAAATGAAGCGGTTCTCGGACAGTGATGCATAAACTCATCCTCGTTTAGGACACCTATCTCAAGCTCTTCGATCAGATCGGCAAGGACTTGTCCCCTGGGATTTATGGAGTAATCTCCCCAGAGAGGATGCCTGCCGTTCAGATCTCCATGCAAGAGATAGGGCCTCGGCAACCGTGCCACGACGCGGCGGAAGTCCCCGCGTCGATGTCAGCTGACGGTGGAATGTACGCAGAAATGATAGTATACCTCCTATCCAGGTGCAGCTGCACAGCCACTGCCTGAAAGGAGGTATCTAAAGAGAAAGGAAGAACGGAGACATAATGCCGGGTGTAAACCGCGCATCCCCCAGCCCGGCCATCCCGCGGTGGTGGGGTCGCAAGACCCTTATACCCTGGGAGGGCGGGCAGGGGGCACGCGCCTAGCATTGTCTCCTGCAAAAAGATAGCTAACGGAGAACGGGACGAGACGAGCCTCCGCAGCTCCTCCCAGTTGGCCTGGAGTCCATGGCAATTCCATGAAGGAATATGCCCTCCAGGCCTAGCTCGGAGGAGACGCGGGGGCCCTCCTCGAACTGAAGACCCTCACGGGAATGGCCGTACGCTTCACGGGGGCAGAACCCCGGGCGCTGTTGGCCGGACAAAGCGCTGAAGGCGCTGTCGCCTTCGACCACTTATTGGGGGAGGTTGGGCTCGCCATGCGAGTCTTTTCCTCCCCCCGCCTCGAAACCTTAGGCGGGCGTTGCGGCTTCGGAGGTAGGGGGCCCTCTTTTCGAGGAACCACCGTCTCCGATCCACTCGCTCCACTTCGGGGCGTGGGCGAAGGAGCCGAAGCTCCTTTGTTGCTGTCCTCCTTTCGGGGGACAGCTTTAGGAACCCCCGAAGATGGCCTAGCGACCATCTTCAGGGGTGTTGCCTCCTGAGTCTAACGACTCGGTGGAAGCGCGTGGCCGTTTCGCCTTACGGGAAACGGTCACGCTGGAGGAGCGCCCAGGTTGGGTAGAGCCCGCAGAAGGGCTCCGAATGGGCACGGAAACAACCGTGCTCATTGGCCTGGATGGGCCAGGAGCAGAGGGTGCCTTTCTAACTATTGAGGCATATGACGTCCCAGACAGAGCCGGGCGCGCCAGGACCAAGTCCTTAGCCTCACGGAATGAGAGTCGATCCTGGGGCCTGAACAGCCAGGATTTCTTTCTCAAGGAGATATGCACCACATTGCTTCGAAGAAGAGGGGTGCGACTCTCCGCAATTGACACACTTTGGCCACACACGATTTGGACTCATCGTGTGCGACCTTGGAGCAATTTACACATACTTCGGGTGACCCCGACTTTGCACGTCTACATGAGCGATTCGTATGGCCGAAGCGGTGACAGTAATAGCACCGCCGCGTTAGTGGCATGAATGCCTTCACGCGTTAGTGGTACCAACCGGCACGCACCGACTCAGGGAGCTTGTCACAGTCAAAAGTGACAAAGAGTGTAGGGGTGGGTCTCGGAGCCCCTCCCTGTTTTCTCATCACACGTTCGACCTTGACTGCCCCATGGTCGGCAGGCTCTAGGGTGATGTCCTCAATGGAGTAGTCAACGAGTTCCCTCGCATAAACTACTCCTTTCACAAAGTTCATGATAGAGTGCGGGTCACACTCACCGGGGTGCCATGAAGTGTCTGAAGAGCACTTATCTTGGCCGCCTCGGCGGGATTCGCCACATTCACCAGAAGGCTCCCGTCCGAGAAACGGGTCACCTTCGGCTCTCTACTAAATTGCACTAACTAATCCTCTCCTCTGATGGATCATGTTGCCCTTGGCCAACATGGTGCCATCAGTGGAGCGAATGACTAGGAAGCATTTGAAGCCAGCGGGCTCTAAACTGCCAGGTAACCTCTGAATGAGGGGTCCCGATGTTAACGAGGCTTTGCCCTGCGCACTTTTAGTCTTAGTCGGGGGCTCCGCACCCAGGAGGGTAGAGGGGCCAGATGTCCAGATCTTGGCTTGGTCACTTACCAAAGTGGGAGCAGACCCACCCATCCCCGCAGCACCCGCGGATGGAGAGGAGCCCCGAGTCTTTTTCTTATTTTTTCTCCTTTTTGGAGAGGAGGGCGGGAAATGAACCCGCTTCTTCCCTCCGCTGGCAGGAGCCCCCAGGCCAGATGGACTGCCCTCAGCCAGGTCCTTCTCCGAAATGGAGAAGGTCCTGGCCATCATAGGGGCTCTGGGACGAGGAGATCCTTTCCCTCCTTGTACTGCCTCGGAAACAGCTGTTTGAGGAGGACCTTGCATAGGGGCAGATTCAGGTTCGGTGCTTGGCACCGATCCCGGATTCCCCCCATGGAAGGCCCTACCATCTGAGGCTGTGTTGCCTCAAGGACCATGTCTATCTCAGGGGCGCCTCTAGTTGGCCATATTCCCCCCACAACATCGCAGGTCCCGTTGGCATCATTGTCCTTTGTCAGGTGGTGTGGGGAGGCACAGGCCTTGACCCCGGCAAGGTTCAATATTCTTGCCAGCAGGTCTTTTGAGGGAATCGACCCAAGGGGCCTGGTTTCCCTCTTCCCCCTAAGAGGGTTTGCCCTACCAAGCCGCTTCACTGGGAAGCGGTCAGCTATGGGCTGCCTGCTGGCTTTCTTGGCAGTCCCCTTGGAAAGAAAGGGGGGGGACTGCCGCTGGAAAAAGGGAGGTGCCCGAAAGCACCTCCAGAGAAGGGGGTGAGGGGGAGTCCCCTACACCCGTAGGTGAAGGAGAGGAGTAAGCCTTCTCTCCAGTTAAGAGAAATATGGAGGGTCCCCTGCACAGGCACAAGGGAGACCTCCATTTTTCCTGTGGATCTGCCCGAGGGCGGCTCCGTCAATGAAACAGGGAAAGTTGAGGGTTGGGTTTTTTTTAATTGTTTATCATTGGGCATGGTGACCCTAAATTTTCTACAGGAAGCAATAGCTCATGACCCCTCGCAGTAGCTTGCTCTGCAAGAGGTGCAGACAGGACCTGGACCTGGCCTCTCCACCTTGGACATGGCGTAAAGAAATTAATAGAGTGTGAAGTGAGAAGGAAAGGGGATGTGAGGAAGGGATGGGTGGGGGATGAAGCAGGTTGTTAAAAACCAACCACTCCAGACCGGAGCTCAGGGGTTAGGGAACATTGTCCCCTTCCCCCTCAGCCCTGATCCGGGATGGTTGGCTGAGAAGGTCAGCATAAACCCTGTGAAATTAGAGGCTGACCAGAGAAAGTTGTGGGAGAGGTTGTATGAAAAGCGATGAAGTAGGTGAGAAATACAGGCTATCTGAAAGAAGAAGAGGCTAAGCTGGGGTTGGACGGGGTGCTGAGTCTCATCAGCATAGTGGCGAGAATGGCAAATCGCCGCGCCCCTTACGAGGTTGCTGGATAGAGCTTTGAATTCTATTAAGTTCATTACTCCAGAGCTTTCACTTGATTTGTACCATCAGCAGCAAGTTGGTGCACTTATTGTTTTATTTTAATGTTTTTAATAACACTCAGCATCCATTAAATAATGTCTTGCCTGAACCTTTCAATCCTGTCTGTGTGACAAGGTGTACTCTTAGTCTGAATGATTTTGCTATGAATCCTATGAATGCTTGCACTGTGCAATTGTCTCAGTGCTTTGTTCCTTCATTGGTCAAAATTTAGAATCAATTACTTAATGATATTGTCTCTTCTCCTAACATCTCTACATTTAAGTTTTGAATAAATGTTTATTTATTACACTAACTTCTCATCCATTATTTGGGCTTACTAGGGCTTGTTTCTTTTTGTTGCCTCTGCCTTTCTCCAGTGCCCCCTGGTAATTTAAGCAAATTCAATTCAGTTGTATCTGCACTCTGGGGAAAGGCTTTCGTAGCTTGATGATGATAATAATAATACAAGGCTAGTTTACTGCTGTTATTAGGTTAATTTTGCAATTTTTTCCCATTTGTAATGCCTTTAACCAAAGTCAATGAGCTCTCACTAGCCTAATAGATAGAACATTTATGTGTAGTATCAAGGGTACAAGATTGATACCACAAAACTTTTAAAGGTAACCTGACTGCTGCTGGGAGAGAGAACTCAGGTTGAAACAACATAAATTGCCCTAAAAGATGTCTCTCTCCCAAATTAAACACTTCACCAGGATGGAAAAAAAAAAAACTACATTAACATATTGTTGTATGTTAGGAATAAACCCTGTCCCATCACCAGAGTTCACTGAGGCAGCTGACCTAAGGATAGAACCACAAAAGTTATCAATGCTGGCAAATTTCCTATTATTTTTGTCTGCTTACATTTAAATGAAGATGGACTGCAGGTTTCTTGAAATTAATTTCCAAAATAATCAGGGTCCTATATAATGGAGCAATTTTTAACTTTTAATGAAAATTTTAATCATGATTGTTTTATACTTACCCTTTATACTCTATTAAATAAATATTGGACTAGCTAAGTGGAAACATAGATTCTTATTATAGTGAGTTAAGTCATAATGGGTATGGTTCAGTTTCCATGCTAAACAGGAGGTTGAAAAATAAAACATTTTAAATGAGTCCAAATTGGGGGTAAAACCCCTACCAATTTATTTTCCTTTGAAACTAAAATTAACAATAAAGATAATAATTTTAATACATTAAATAAGACCAAACCTGCATTATAATTTTTAAATAGAAATTTACACACCTTTTCAGAGTCCTTGCAAATGATATCCAAGTCAATGGATGCCATAACATCATCCAATTCATCATCAACAAAAGCACAGTTCTGTTCACTCCACTCACTATATTCATCATGATTCATG
The DNA here is from genome assembly GCA_963969495.1 of Ceratothoa steindachneri. NCBI lineage: Eukaryota > Metazoa > Arthropoda > Malacostraca > Isopoda > Cymothoidae > Ceratothoa > Ceratothoa steindachneri. The sequence continues at coordinate 84,417,618 of OZ018324.1, forward strand.
ATATAATCTAATTCTAATTTTATACTAAATTAATCCTTGTTATAATTTTAATCTGAAAAATTATAAATTTTAATTGTTGTAAATCACTTAAAAATAATATCTATTGGTGTGTATAATATATGACAGAAGAAAAAAATTAATTGAATGGCTCAAGGAAGGAAGGATATTGTGAATGGTGAATGTGCAAATTAAGAGTATGTGGGCCATTTTACATTTTTCCACTATGGATTTTTCACCACTTTTCTTTGTGTTAAGAAGAAAGTGAAAGGATTAGATAGGAGAAGGGTAGCATGGATAGTAAGTTTGTATAGTGAAAATTGTTTGAAAACAATTCCTCAAAAAACAGTTATTCAAATGGGAAATTTCTCAAAAGAAAATTATTTGAATAGACAATTATTCAAAATGAACAAACACCAGTGACAGATACATCATCAGCATTGGAGAATGAGGAAGTAATAAGCTAGCTCATTCAGAGAAATCCATCATTTACTTGGAATAGTTCTATATATACCCTTAAAAGATGGTTGAATATATTAAAAGTGAAAAAGGCAAGCCCATGTTCAAAATTGATGCTTTCCTATTTTTGAAAGATGTCATAGGCAAGGCCCTATGTTTGAGATACATATGCGGTCTTGCTTTGAAAGTCAATGCTGGTTTACCAAGAGCTAATAACACCCTTTTTTTACAGCGTGTCATCCCACGATATAGAAATTCTTAGATGCTCTTAAAAGAAAACAGGACTTTCAAGAAATTCATATTATAACAGTAGGAGCAGGTTGCCAAAATATCAAAAGCGCCAAGAGATACAGGGATGCAAATGAATGACATAAAAATTAGTGGTATTCTTTAATGATTACTATTCAGTAGTTGAGTACTTGCATGCAGTAGCATATAACTTAACTTTATAGGAAATGTTGCATTGGGTTTTTTTAATAAAGATATGTCTATTTCCAATAATTAGCATTTGTGTACTTGATTTGAATTTTGAATTTCAAATAATTATCATTTCGTATAATTGTCATTTCAAATCATTTTTATTCAAACAATTTTCCATTTTAATAAATGTTTTTCAAATAATTGTTTTCAAACAATGTTCACATAATTAATCGTTTAGTTTGCTATAATAAATTTTATTATTATAGTATCATATTTAGACAGAAATTTATGCATTACAGCATTTGATTAAGAAGGGTATTCATCAATTATTAATTTATTGATTACTTTGAGAAGTTATAGTCCACCAGGGATGGGCGAGTGGCTGAGCTTTAGGAGCAATTTATCATTTTGTTGTCATATATCCAATGACATGTGCATATTGGTGGCCTGAATCCATGTTATAGTTGTCTTTGTGTCATTTTAGGAACTGGAGCACACTCCTGATGACCAATATACTTGTGGTTTGTGCCTCTCAATTGGACTGCTCAGATCATCAGGACTACAGAACTGGTCTGCATGCCAAAAGTGCTACCAGTCTGTTTATTTGTGTCAGAGGGAAAACCCCAAGCCTATTTATGCAAATTAGAGCCAACTTCTCCCTCCTTTTTGTCTCCCCCTTAATTGTCTTTTTACTGATTGTTTTCCTTGTGCTCCATCATCTTTGCTGTGTATTTAGACATTTGTATGGAGATTTATTATTTTTTATTGTCTTCCAACATCTTTTTTGCCTTTATTGTAAATTAAGATGTACTAATGTTTACTGATTCTTGAATTGTATGTTTTTTTGACATTTTGTATATATTAGACTATAGACTAAATTTTCATTGTATGTTAGAATTCTAAAGAAAAATTTAAGGGAATTCAGATGATTAGTGTATTTCAGTCTTCTATAATACTGGCATTAGTTACCTTATAGGGAAGGAGGTTCATAGAATCCTGCCACAACATCACTGAAGATCTGCTCACCTTAATGAGTATTATTCATTGATTAATGATTTAAGAAAGGAATCAGTTAAGCAGCTGCCCAATCCAAGTGGATTCTAAATGGCAGTGCAAATAGAATGAGGCAAATTAGTTATAAAATAGCGAGAATACTATTATGTGATATAAATTTTTTCAAAAGGTTTAAAAGATTCCTATGCCAGAAAAGGAAACAAATACAGGACAGGGGAGGGATAGTTGAAAGGGTCAGGAAACAGGACCACTGGTGAATCGTTGTGGCAGCAGGGTTGCAACTTCCTCACCAATTCTTCCCGCCGGCCCAACAAGGTCTGCTCGGTGGTTCAAAGAGAGTGTATTGAGGAGAGAGGGTATTTTCTAAATTTATTAAAAACCAATAAATATCCCAAGCTAAACCAAAATCACAGCCCCAAAACCTTTAAAATAAATATACCTTATAACCTACTCAAAAATAACTATAATTATATACACACTATATGTGACCTTACAATTGGCCAACAACCGCAATCACAAAAAAAGGAACTGTCTAGGGCTTCACAAACAAATTGCCCAACGCAAAGATGCGAGTCTGTCCAACTTTTATTGGATCCAGGAGCGCTATTACCGGTATAAAGGGGGGGAAAGGAAAAGGGAGGCAGAAACGCTTTCTGAGGGAAGGGGAGTTCCTTAGGATCTTCTTTCTTGTCGGTCTTACAGTCCAGCCCCAGCCAATGCGAAATGATCTGCACTCAAGGACGGGGATGCGGTGGTTCCGGTCAATGCGGAAAGTGGGAGAGCTCTGGCTCCAATCGATGCGTAGGTGACTTGGAGGCAGTCTCTAGACTCATGCTTCGAAAAACTGTCCCCTTACTGCCACACGAGGGTCAAGATTGGCTACTCCTACCTCACTAATTCAGAACATGCTGGACAAGCCGGCACCAAGAAGCTGGAAAAGAGAAGGCACTTTCAATCACCCAATCGCTGTCACACTTAAAACATTCTCACACTGACATTCATACACACCCACCCATTCACACTAAGACTCACCTGAATAACTATTCAGCTTCTATTTAAATTCCAATGGACACTTTACTAATTTAAGTTCACTGTTAAACTCATCCAATAGTCAATCACTTTAAATTCAGACTAATCTCATTCCTATTTCAAATATCGCCTGTGGAGGAAGACAGAAGAATGGGCAAATATGATAGAAATCTATCGAGTCCCCTCAACCGGAGTGACTTCATTGCATCTTCCTCATTCAAAACACCCTGAAAAGGCAGAAAGGAATTAGAGACGGGGAAGGGGGGGGTGGACACCAACACACTACTACATCACAAAATGAGGGCATTCTAGTCAAAGATGGGCTGATTCAAGTAGCAGCCAGCCGAAACAAGATGACTCTGGGCAAGGGTCCATGGATGACTTGTCCATGCTCCACATGCTGGTAAACTGTGGGAGGTGGAGCACACCAAATAGGAGTCAGCAATGACAAAAGGGCAAGGACACTTAGAGCACCCAGGTTGGAGAGATGATCTCATATCCTATAAGTCAAGTAAGAAAATGACACAGTGTAGATGGAGGTGCTTAATCGGCATTATATGGAAGGTTAGATTTGGTTGCAAAATTAAGAGGATGAGACTCTTCCTTTGATTTATAGACTAGAAAAGCCTTATTGTAAAGGCTGAGACTGCTGACAGCATGGGAATTGTCAGTCAATTCGTTCGCTGTCATTCGCTAAAGATCCTTGTAGATTGAGTGTGGAGGTATTATGACCAGCATAACAACCCTAGATCTTGTCAATCCTCTTCCGAATCTTTGTGGTAGGGGTCATAGATGCAATTAATGAAACATAGCGGCACCATGAAGTTCTTTGATGAAGTGCCCAAGCTTGGTTTCAGTCAACTTTATTGCACAAGGTCCGCCAGAATTGGGCATGAGCTAACTTTTAGTTTTTGACAGCTGTTGCACACTCCAAGATCCACTGGGGCACTGTTGAGTGACCTGTTATGGGTTGCCTCTGTGGAATGGTTGTGAGGCCAAGTTGTAGATAATCAATATAAAGTATGCCACTACCACATCCCACACCATTGAAGGTCCCCAAGGTTTTTTGTTGTTTTTTTAAGAGCTCATCTGCCGACTGCCCCCGGTCCCCAAGGAGGCACTTGTGAAAGATGCCTCTTGGAAGCCTTCCCAATCAGCATGGCCTAAGTCCCACTTGAGAGGCATTTTATTCATTTTAAGGATTTATAGCCCTTTTTGCCCTATAGGCTCATCTGGCAAAAGTTTGTAATAAAAACAAGAGATAAAAATACGAACTGCCGGCAAAAGAGGCAGTCAAATAATGGGGACATAAATATTATCAGTTCAATTAAAAGATTAAAAACAAGATAAAAAGGCACTAACATGCGATTAGGTAAAGTCCTTCAAGTAAAATACGGATGTACAAAGTTTGAAAATAACTAGGAGTAAAATATGATTAAAATGTAGGGCAGTAAAGAAGTAACTAAGGTATTAAATTTTGGAAGAAAGGCCAGCATCTTCCAGGAGTCTTACTCTGTTGGGCATAACATGGGAGGGAATCTCTGAGTAGAGAAGCAAAGGTGGGGTGAAGACTGAAGTACTTCTTTCCATGGGCAGAGTATTGTGGGTAGGTGAGTAAGATGTATTGCAATGAGATGTGATGACACGTCTGGCAAGATGGTCGTTCCTCGCTAGCCATTAAGTTTCTGTGGGTGAGGCGACAGTGGCCGATTCGCAGGCGGCACAGCATAACTTCATGCCATCTGGTGAAGGAGTAGGATGATGGACACTGGGAAGCATTTTTCTTAAGTTGGAGTAGGTGAGGGTGTCCATACAAGTTCCAATAGCACTCCCATTTTTCTCTGACAAATTTAAGGATGAGAGGGATGTAGTCTTGGTGAAAGATGAGCAATCCACGTATGGACAGTGGCCTTCTTAGCTTGTAGGTCAGCCGTTTCATTTCCCTGGATGTTTGAGTGTCCAGGCAGCCAGCAGAACAATATGGAGTAAGAGCGTCTGGTCAAGAGGTGTATGGTTTCCAGAATCTCCATGGCTACAGGGTGTTGAGGGAACAATCGCTGAAGGAAAGTCAGTGCACTCAGAAGGCTCCCATCCGAGAAACGGGTCACCTTGGCCTAGCTACCAATTACATTAGCTAATGCTCTTCTCTGATGGATCATGTTGCCCTTGGCCAACATACTGCAATGAGTCGAGCAAATAATTTGGAAGCGTTTGAAGCCAGTGGGCTCAAAAATGCCAGGTAACCTCTGAATGAGGGGCCCTGATGTTATCGAGTCTCCGCCCTGTGGACTTTTGGTCTTAGTCATAGTCAGGGGCTCTGCACCCGCAGGGGTAGAGGGGCCAGATGTGCCAATCTTGGCTTGGTCGCTTACCAAAGTGGCAGCAGACCCATCCATCCCCGCAGCCCTGCGGATGGAGAGGAGCCCCGAGTCTTTTTAGTTTTTTTTCTTTACTTTTTAGGAGAGGAGGGCGGGGAATGAACCCACTTTTTTCCTCCACCGGCAGGATCCCCCAGGCCAGATCGACTGGCCTCAGCCAGGTCCTTCTCCGAAATGGAGAAGGTCCTGGCAGTCGTAGGGGCACCGGGCGGAGGAGATCCCTCCCCATCCTTGTACTGCCTCGGAAACCCTAGCCATTTGATAAGGACCTTGCAGAGGGGCGCCAAGCACCGAACCTGGGTTCCTCCCCATGGAAGGCCCTACCATCTGAGGCTGGGTTGCCTCAAGGACCATGTCTATCTCAGGGGGGGGCCTCCAGTTGGCCATCCCGCCCAAAGACATCGCAGGTCCCATTGGCATCATTGTCATTAGTCAGGTGTCGGGAGGCACAGGCCTTGACCCCGGCAAGGTTCAATATTCTTGCCAGCAGGTCTTTTGAGGGAAGCAACCGAAGGAGCCTCCTCTCCGGTTAGAGAAATATGGAGGGTTCCCTGTTCAAGCACAGGGGGAGGTGGCTCCATTTTTTCTGTGGAGCTGCCCGAGGGAGGCTCCGTCGATGGAACAGGGGAAGAATAGGGTTGGGTTTTTTTTTAATTTGTTCATCATTGGGCATGGTGACCCTGTATTTTATATGGGAAACAATAGCTCATCACCCCTTGCAGTAGCCCACACTGCAAGGGGTGCGTACAGGCCTGGCAGAGCCAGGTGCCCCCATTCAAGACCACCCCTCCCGCCTGGTGGCCTGGCAGTCCATCGGCATGGCAACTCCAACTTGGACACAGCATAAAATTGATAGAGTGTAAAGAGGAAAGGAAAAGGGATGTGAGGAAGGTATGGGTGGGGATGAAGCAGGTTGTTTAAAAAAACCCAACCCGGACCGGAGCTCAGGGGTTAGGGAACATTGTCCCCTCCCCCTTCAGCCCGGATCCGGAATGGTTGGCTGAGAAGAAGGTCAGCATCTACCCTGTGAAATTAGAGGTCGACCAGAGAAAGTTTTGGGAGAGGTTGAATGAAAAGCAACAAAGTAGGGGAGAAATACAGGCTGTCTGAAAGAAGGAGAAGAGGCTAAGCTGGGGTCGGACGGGGCGCTGAGTCCCGTCAGCATGGCGACCAGGATGGCAAATCGCCGCGCCTCTTACAGGGGAGTGTGTGGTGAGTGATGATGTGGGAGTTGATGAGGGTGTGGATCTCAGTGCTGATGTTGGTGTGCTTGTTCCTTCTGTGTATTGCAAACATGGTGGATCTGATATGATGGAAGCGAGAGTGAAAGTTGGTGAAAGATTGTTCTGTGGTTTGATTGATACTGGTGCGCAAGTGTCGTTAGTGAATGAGAGGATTCTGAGTAAGGATGATGAGTTTAGATGTTGCAAGCGTAAGCCTGTAAAGTTACAGATAAGTGGATTGGGGAATGGAATGATAGTGACGTGGGAACAGGTTAGTCTGAGAGTGAGTTTGCGCAGTGGTGTGAATGTGAAGCATGATTTTGTGATTCTGAAAGATGAGCACATGCCATGTTGTTTCTTGCTTGGTGTAGACTTTATGAGATTGAATGATTTGTCTTTGGATGCTGATAGGGATTGTCTTATGAGAGGCGAATGTGAGGTGATGAGGTTGAATGAGTGTGCAAAGAATGTTGTCAAGTTTTGTGGCATGAGTATGTTGGTCATGGATGATAAAAATGAGGTTTTAAGTGATGATGATATTCTGGAGATGCAAGATATGTGTCCTTTTGTCAGCGAGTTGAAAAGGTGTGTAATGACACGTGTTGATTTGAATGAATGGCCTGAGTGTTTAAGTGATTTTAAAAGGTATGCTAAGGATTTTGTTGTTTGTATGGATGTTGTATATTTTGTGAGGCATGTGAAGGGTGGTAATGATATGTATGTACCTGTGATGTCCTTGGTTGGTATGATTGGTCTGCTGAAGGTTGTGCATGATAGTTATGGGCATATGGGCAAGTTTAAGCTGTGGGAGTGTATGAAGGAGCGTGTGTTCCTTCCGTTTCTGAGAACTGTTGTGAATGATGTTGTGACTATGTGTGAAAGGTGTCAGAAGTGAAAGGTGCAAGGTGTGCAAGTGAAACCATCGATGTTGAAAGTTGATGCGAAAGAACCGTTTGAATTGGTAGTGATTGATTGTGTCCGTACCGCGTACAAGTGCTGGGAATGTTGGTATGGTTGTTATGGTTGATCATAAAAGTAAGTTTGTGTATGCAGTGCCTGTGAGAGATAAAAGGAGTGCGACTCTTGAATGTGTGGTTGAGCAGTTGTTTGCGAGTGAAGTGTTGAATGGATGTTGAGAGAGAATATTGTGGAGCATGTGAGAATGACTCTGTATGTACCGTCTTCAAATGGGTTGGCTGAACGTACTATAAGAACCTTGTGTGAGATGTTGAGAATGATGAGTACGACAGTGAATGACTGGGATGTATGGCTAGGAAGTGTTGTGGGCGTATAATTCGACTGTGCATAGTGCAACTGGAATGTCCCGGTGTCAGTTTGTGATGAATTTTGAAAGGCGAGTAAATGATAGGTTTTGTTTGAGTGAAAGTGAGCAGAGTGTATGGCGTGAAGCACATGAAAAGTTCTGTTCATTTGAATTAGGTGCGAAAGTATTGAAGGTGAAAGAAGTGAAGGGTAGGTTGAATGTGTTAAAGATGAGTGAAAAGTTTGATGGACCTTATAGATTTGTGAGAGTTGGGGAAAATAGGGTGACCTATGTTTTTGAGAGTTTGAATGACTGTATGACTGAAAGAGTGCAAGCTAATCAGAGTCATTAAGGAGATGGAGAGAACCTCCTGACTACCTGGTGAGTCATCCAGTGTATGAACTGTGCAGAGAGAGAGGTAAAGTGCATGATAATGAGATTGAATGTGATAGTATGGATCTGGCTGGCAAAGAGCTTGTCTGTCTCGAGGAGTAGAAAGCATACAAAAAAAGAGTGAAAGAAAGAATGACAGTATGAATGAAAATAAGTCTGAGCAGAGTCTTTCTGGTATGGGGGAGCTTGAGAGAGAGATTGAGTGTTTGCACAAGCAGGTGAGTGATTTGGCTGGTGTAAATAGATCAGTGAGTGAGCTGCCTGTGCCTGATTTTTCTGGCTTTGGGAACAGTATGAATGATAGTGTGTTTGGGCAGAATGAACCTAGTGTGGCTGATTTTTAAGGTTTTATGAATGGTAAGGGTAGAGGTGAGTTTGATGTGGAGAATGAGGAGGTGACTGACTTTTCTGGCTTCTGGTGGGAACCGGTTGAAGGGGTTTCCAGTGTAACCGCTGAGAGTAGAGGGGATGTGAGTGATTTGTCCGTTTTGCAAGAGTGTACCTTGAGTTGGATGAGAGCTGTGAGTGAGGAGCTGATGAATGGGACTATGAAGAGTGAAGGTTCTGAACAGAAGAGTATGAAAGAGTTCTGTCAAGAGATGGAAGAACTGGTGATGAAGGCTAAAAGTATGGTGGACGACATGATCAATAGTAATGAGGAGACTAACAGGATGACTGACAAACAACCACGACAGATTGCTATGTGTAGCCCGGGACCAGTAGACGAGTGTGAATGGGTGCAGAAGGGCGCGATTGAGTATAAGTGGTATCGTGAGTAGAGATTGAGAGAGTTTTAAGTGTGACTGTGGTCATATGGCCTAAGGAAGGAGGGGTGTGGTGGAGTGAATGTGAGTGTGTTTGTAGAGCCATTCTCCCACCCCTTTTCCAATACTCTCTCCCTCCCTCTGTGCGAGCGTGTGTGTGTGAATAAATGGCAGGCATTTAAATTGGGGGGGGGGCTCAATTTTTTATTTGTTTGTTTTCTCTTTTCTCTATAATAGGTTGAAAGCCTAATATTTATGTACAATTTTTTTAATACTGAGCATTGGTGGTTGTCCAGAAGATTTACCGAGTTCAAATATAGAGTGGAGACCGTGAACGCAACCGTGGGACATGAACTTCTAGCTGAAGTTGGAAAGAGGACAAGAGTGCTTCTACCCCTACTCTGATAGGAGGGTTTACACAACCTCTCATTGCAAACCACAACCACACCTGGTTTCCCCATCCCTCATCTTGAACTGAGAACTATACGGCCTTGGAGAGCCTTGCCCTAACTGACAAGTGATACCCCCATACCCCCCTTTTGTTTTAAAAGCATCGTACTATTCAGTTTGGCTTCATTTTTTTGCACGCACATCGTTTGACCCAGTACCAATTGGTGATATTGTACAAAAAAATTCTCTTCGCCTGTTGTAGGTTTTGGGGTATCTTGGTTTTTTGATTGGGGAATTTTGGCCTTGTTTTGTTGTGTGCACATTTTTTTTTTAATTGAATTCTTATATGAAAATTTAATTATCTCTTGTAAATATTATTGTAATTTATTTGTGAATACAGGACTGTACATACAATCCATTTCATTTCTCCCTGATTTCTCATGTCCGAATTAGTGTAGGAAGCGGGTTAGATTGATTGGGGTTAAAGCATAGATTCGTGGCCCACTACACCATGGCAAAAAAATGCATGTGATGGGATAAGGGTTACAGTGAAGAAAGCTACTGCTCATGCCAGTTTACAGAAAACTACAGAAAGGCAAATTCTTATACCAGTTTTGTGAAGAAAACTTGAGCAAGACAATAAAATCTTTCTTTGTTTACTACATCTGATTTGAAAGATGCAGAACAACAGTTAGAACATCAATTCAAGGACAATAGGGCTATTCTGGGAACTCAGAAATATCCTAGATTTGTTCCCATAAACAAGGTGTATCTCATTTCAAGTGGCATTGGAGAAAAGAAAAGAATAAGGAAAAGTCTTATTACTAATGAACCTGCATTTATGATGGGCAAATTTGGTATGGAATTGTGGAGGAATATTGTGAGGAGTTTGATGATTAAAAAGTGAACTTTTTACATCATCTGGGTCATCAGAAGCAATGCATATCATCATCCATCAAATAAGGATTCATGTGCAGTGCCAAGACATCATATATAAACTGTCATGAGTTGTCCTACACTAAGAGGAGCCAGCAGAATTAAATATATTTTTCCTCAGAAAGAAATTGATGAAAGTATCGAATATGCCAAAATTGTATTAGGTTAACAGGTCTTCCCTATCATTATTGTAATTATTTTGTCAGTGAGGATTATCAGTGAAATATCATGTTTTTTATTCTTCGAGATTTAGGTCAAGTCAAAAAAGATGATACAAAAGCTATAATGAGTAGAAAATTCTCAGAGCTGATACAAAAGCTATACTAAAGAACTATTGGAAGATATAATATAAAAGTGAAGAAGATGGAGATAGGTGATAATGTATCAATTGTTGACAAGACTGACAAACAGCCCTACTCCTGCATTATAATCGACAAGGACTCCAGCGGCAAGAAGATCAAAGTTCACTTTGTCAATTGGAATGAGAGGCGGCATGATGAATGGCTCAGTATGGACTCTGACTGTATAGTCTCCTCAGCAAGCCTCGAATCAAACAATGACAAGTGACATGATGATAATACTGTCAAGACTCTCATAGGCAATCTCCTTTCAAACACCTCTGAAGGAATCAAGAAAGTTATCTCAGTATTTGACTTTGGCAGCAGCACGGAGGCCAATGAGAGAAACATAAACAAGTTCAATAAGCCATTGCTTGAATAAACAGTAGAGTTCTTATACATAAAAATGAAAGAGGATGGTAAAAAGAAGTCATTAACCAAGAAAAATCTGGTACTTAAGATTACCAGAAAAAATAAATTCTTTAATGCCAACTCACTGATCCATATGTAATCAGGATTACAGGCTACAACTTGGAGATACCTCAGTTTTTTCATGCTTGAAATGTGAAAGAGGATCCCATTCATGTGCACAGATGAAAAACTTCACTACCTGATGAAATCCCAAAGGGGTTTGTTTGGCTTTGCCAGGGCTGCTGCCTGGACATCTCTGAGGGAGACCCTGGAGTCCAAACCCCAAAACTACCTAATAATAATAATACCCCTAATGAGAATGAGACCATCCAGATCAACATTCAGATTTTAACATGATCGAGTTGAAGCTTCCTCTCCAGCCACCCAAGTTATTTGCCCTAAATATAAGAGGGGGGCCTGCCCCCATGGCATAAATGGCAATAAATTGATCAATCACAAAAAGTGTACATTTATTCACAAAAAAAATGTTTTAAGTTCTGCAACTTCAGCTCCAAAGGACAGAAAGGTTGCAAAGAGGGTGTGAATTGCACTTATTTCCACCCTATTCTCTGCAAATTCTCAGCTAGGAACCACCTTTGCACCAACATGCATTTAAAAGGAACTAAACATCAACCAGAGGAATTACACGACTATATTGAAAATGCTCCTAGTTCGGCTGCTGTAGGGAATGAAAATCAGCCAAAGCCAAAATACGGCCCAAACTGCAAAATCGAAGCACTAATCTTAGATCTATGGAGAGACTTGGAGAAGGACATAGGCAAGTTGAAACTAAGACATGTCCAACCAATATCAAAACTGGATGAATATGATGCCAGTGTATCCACGTCCCCCAGACCAATACTACAATCCAGCATATGTTCCAGCACAAATTATGCATCAAAATCCTCAGATGCACCTACCAACCCCCCAGATGACTTATCAGATACCATCGAATGAGCAGGCCAAAGGGTTCAGAGTGCCAAACCCAAAGGCCTCGGAACCTGTTTCTTATTGCTAAATGCCAGATCAATAAACCCTAGTGCTTCAAGTCGGTGCAAATACAAGATCAAAGAAATTGAAGCAATAGTAGGTGATGAAAATAATGGAATCTCAGTCCCCTTTATAGCCATCACTGAATCCTGGCTAGATCAACACATTACTGATGCACAGTTGCATATCCCGAATTATAATGTATCAAGATATAATCGTGAAGGCAGAGGTGGAGGAGTTCTTCTCTATTCACATGAGAGCCTTCCAGTCACTGATACATTCTCATACGATGATGGGAACTGTGAGTGTTTTTGTCCTCTTTGCCGCACAGAGACCTGTGTTATTGTTGCATATCGGCTGCCGAATGACAACAAAGCAAGTTTTCTCCAGATGATTCAATTCATGAACAGGACCATCGGTGAAAATATAGATAATGAATATCAAATTTGTTTTACTGGCGATCTGAATTTACAATGCATCGAATGGATAGAAGAATCCACAAGCTGGGCACATCATCTGTAAATTAAGAAGTCTGCCTTGCTCTATTCCAATTCATGTCTGCATAAATAAAGACTCAGTATATTTTGTCACCTACTAGAGGAGGAAATATTCTGGATGTTTTTTGCTCCAATAATCCCCAGCTAGTTCTTGCCTATGAAAGCATAGATTCTGGCATGTCTGATCACTCCCTTATTAGACTCCCTCTAAAAATCCAAATAATCCCATAGAAGGGTAAAGAAGACTAGATTCTCAAGAGGAAATTATGAGCAGCTGTCTACTGCTATTGGTGAAACTGACTGGTATTCACTACGCTCTATATGTTCCTTTGAAGAGTTTCCTGCATTGGTAGCGTTGGGGTTGTTGCAGTTGGCCATGGAATATATTCCTAAGAAGAAACCCAGAAACGGTAAGCCTAAAAAAGCACATGCACTTTACAGAAAGAAGAAGCGATTACAGCTAAATTTATTAAAAGCTAGGCAATCAAACAATAAGTAGAGAATTGAAAAGCTAGAAAATGATCTTGTACTTTGCATGTTTGAAATCAAGGAATGCCACTTTAATCAACTAAAAAGAAGTGAAGAGAGAGCCATCTCGAACTTGAAAGAAAATCCCAAGTATTTCCATTCATATCCCAAGGCTAAATTGAAGAGAAATAGCAGTATTAGCCTCATCAGAGATGAGAATGGTGCTCTTGTTAGTGATGCTGATTGCATTGCTAACATCTTCCAGAACTGGTTCTCTGTTGTCTACAGTGACCCTGATGCCTGTGATATAGAGTCTCCCTCTTTTGTACCGCCGGATATTGTTGAGGACATAACTGATGATGATTTGGTGGTCAGAGGCGGAGATCATTGAAGCAATTGGCGAAATCAGTGTGAGCTCTGCCTGCGGTCCTGACAACGTTCCTGCAAAGCTTATAAAGAGCTGTGCAAGTACCTTGGCTGTCCCCCTAAGCATTGTCTGGCAGGAATCAATCCAAAAAGGTGTACTCTCCCAGTACTATAAAATGGCCTACACTACACCCATTCATAAGAAAGGTGACAAAATTTCAGCAAGTAGAAGGAGTAGTCAATAAGTTTTGCAATTCAGATATAAGGAAACGAGATATGAGGAAAAGTGTTTTATTATTTTTCAATATAACTACCCTCGACTTCAATGCACTTGCGCCACTTGTCCCTGAGGCTTCAAATTCCCAACAACCAGAAATCTCCCGACTGCTGTTCAATCCATTCCTGGATGGCAAGCTGGACATCTTCATTGTCCCCAAACTGGCATCCACGCAGTGCAGCCTTGAGCTGGCGGAATAAAAAGTAGTCGCTAAGGGCCAGATCTGGACTGTAGGGGGGATGGTTGAGCTCCTCGAATCCGCACTCACGCAGGGCAGCTTGTGCAATTCTGGCCTTGTGGACAGGGGCATTGTCGTGGAGGAGCAGGACACCACGTGTCAACTTGCCGCGCTGCTTCTGATGGATGCACTTCTTCAACCCAGCCAGTTCCTCTGCATAATATTGGCCTGTGATGGTCCTTCCATGAGGCACATAGTCCACCATCAACACTCCCTCAGACTCCCAGAAGATAGTGGCCATGATCTTTCCGGCTGAGGGTTAGTTGCGGAACTAGATGGGGGTCGGAGAGCCCCTTTGCTTCCAGGCCATGCTTTTGAGCTTGGTCTTGTGATCCCAGTGATGGACCCACGTTTCATCACCTGTCACTATGCGTGACTCAAATCCCACCGGGTCTTGGTTGTACAGGAGCAGCAGCAGCTCCGAACTTTGATGACATTGAAGTCGATCATGGGGCGTGAGGTTTCTAGGGATCCAATGGGCAGAGACCTTGGTCATGGCCAAATTGTTGTGGATGATGTTGATAATACTTCCATGTGATATTCCAAGTTCTCGCTTGATTTCTTCAACATTTACCCATCGATTTTTGAGGATCCTCCTCTCCACACGGGCCACATTGTCTCTGTTGGTCACGTCTGACAGACTCATGACCATGGCGGAACTCCCTATTCCAGCGAGCAATGGTTGCATAAGAAGGGGCGGTGTCGGTATACACTGCAACCATGCATTCATGGATCTCTTTTGCATTCTTGCCTTCCTTGGTCAAAAATTTGATCACTGTGCAGTGCTCAACCATCTCCATTGTTGAAAAATTTGTGACTGACGATCTGTGATCAGCTACTGCTTCTTAAATAGACAAGGCAGGAGCGTGCAGCTGCGCGTCCCGACTTGTCCTAACACCCCCACAAACAGCTATTCCCCTTCCTTTGTTTCGCCCTACCAATTCGCAAAACTTATTGACCGCCCCTCGTAACTATAGACCAATTACACTAACCTCACATTCATCAAAATTTATAAAAGAATCTTACAAAAAATAGTAATAAAGTTCCTTGAGTGTAATAATATCATCACAGAAAATCAACACCGTTTCAGGTCTGGGCGTAGCACACTAACACAGTTGATTGCCCACGTTGATGATGTGCTGAGCGGTCTACTGGAGGGCGATGATACTGATGTTATTTATTTGGACTATGCAAAGGCCTTCGACAAAGTAGACCACAAATTTTTAATAAAAATTACAAAATGGATTGATTCATTCCTATCAAACAGAAGCCAGGTAGTGGTTGAAGACAGTGAACACTCATCCCCTGCGCGAGTGAGAAGTGGAGTCCCACAAGGTACAGTACTTGGTCCTGTACTGTTTTTGATATTCATCAATGACATGGAATCAGTTGTCCAAGGCTCAAAAGTACTATTCTTCGCTGATGACACAAAGATTTCCAAGCAAGTGGGATCTTATGTGGACAAAGTTGAGCTGCAACATGGCCTTCAAAGGGTCATGGATTGGTCGCAGTCAAACAATATGCTGCTCCATAAGCAAAAAAAAATTTGACCTACTTGTCCATGAAACACAGGACAATCCATTAGCATGCAAGATGCCCTTTTTTCCACCCCTCCAAAGTTACGAGGTAGCCTCAGACCTGGAGCTGTCCCCAGCGGATGAACTTCGGGATCTTGGCATTAAATATCCAAAGACCTGTCTTGGACTTCCCACCTCTGAAGGGAAGAAGTATGGTAGCATGGGTTCTCAGTCTATTTAGCTCCAGAGACTCCACCACGATGTTGACGCTGTATAAGTCCCTAGTCAGAAGTCATCTGGACTACTGCTGTCCATTGTGGAGCCCAGTAAAGGTGGGTGAGATTGAATAGCTTGAAACGATCCAATGAGAATTCACCAGAAAAATAAGAGGCTGTGAACACCTTACATACTGGCAAAGGTTGCAAAAGCTCCAATTAATATCTCTACAGAGACATAGGGAATGACTTATAATAAATGTTTGGAATATTCTGTATAAAGTAAGTCCTAATGAACCCAGACTGTCTTTTCATCCACCTTCGAGGCTGGGAATACAAGCCAGACTGCCTCCACTGAGAAGGTGCAGTTCAGCACTTCAGTCCAAGTATGATGCGTCATTTTCTGTGGTGGGTCCTAAACTTTGGAACATTTTGGCACCAAGAATGACCAAGATAACAAGTGCAAATGCCTTTAAGAGCCAGCTAACAAAATTTCTGTTCTCCCTGCCCGATGAACCACCCGTGCCTGGCTACACCCAATTACATGGCAACTCACTCCTTGAGGTAGCAAGAGCAGAATGGTAGTCTCCCTTATGAGATCACCGGTGGGAGCCCTCGAAGCATCTTCAAGTATCCAAGTAAGTAATTTCTATAGGTCACTTTAAGAGCTTAAGTGTGAAAAATATGTAGAATTGACAGACAACGTAAAAATATAGTGCTCACTTATGTATTACTAGCATAAACAAACTTTTTTTTTTTTTACTAATTCTAATAGCCAAAGCATATGCCTTCATTTATTTCATTTATAGAAAATTTTCAATTTTGATACCCCAGAGGTCAAATCTTGACCTAAAATTTTAGCAAAGTATTTTTTTTATTTTTCAAATTAGAGTTCTAAAACTTTCATATTTGGATTCCTTGTCCTTTTCTGATTTTAAATATCTATACTTTTATATAATTATGACCATTATTACCCTAGTTATGGGTCACCAAATGTTAGTGACCTCAAAATGAACGAGGTTATATCTCCTTAACTGTTGGTCGGATTGACCTTAAAATTTCAAAAATGGGTTCAGGGACCCAAAACTTCCTATAAACCAAATTTCAGCAAAATCGGAGAGATGAGGGTGTTAATTTGCAATTTTGGGGTTGATCTCGCAGAGAATGCCCCAGAGACAACCCAGATCAAGCAAATGGAATTGGACCTGACCAGTCAATACCGAGAAGATTGAAATCACCCAGTAGCAGCACATCCCTACAAGAACAAAAGAAGTGAAAGTAACTTAACATTCTCTCTGATTGAGTAACTGAGTGGTCTGTAAACAACCATAACAAAAATTTTATAGGATGGGAAATAAACTCCCCAAGTGTTGGGATGACATTGAAATTTTGACCAATCTTAATTAATGCATCAATATAAATACCAACTCCATGTTTGGGATAGTCTGAGAGAGAATAATTTCTTATAAAGACAAAGAAAAAAGCTTGTCTCTTTAACATTCAGAATAGTAGTGTTTTTTTGTGTGTGTGAATTTAAATTCTACTCTTTAATAAGACTTCTAATTCCTCATTAAATTTAATAGACTTTTGTTGAAATTATAGCCTCATTTTAAAAGCGAAGCATTGTGACTGGTATGGATTGATTATAATATCCCAGGACTAAATAACTACAAGTATTCCCTATGCTTGTGCTGAGGATTTGACTTACATCCGCCGAAGATGGATGTGTTTTACGAAGCTCCCAACTTTATACCTTAAATGAAGTCTTTAAATCTGTTTCATATATTAATCTCTAAGAAATAAACTCCCATTTGCTTCATATATTACTCTATAAGAAACAAGCTCTCATTTGTTTATGTTTAGTTTTCTATATACATAGTTATAATAGAAACAAAATTTTTTAATATTGTGGATGAGTGAACCTTTAAATAAAGACTTCCATGCATCCACTACTCTGAGTTTGGAAGTGTTTTGGAGGCTGAGCATAGCATACTTTTAGTGGATACATGGAAAATAACTTATTAACTCAGGTTTTTCAAGACCTCTGCCAATGTAATTTAGGTTTGTTACTGAAAACAGGGCAGCAGTTGAATCCACTGAGGATATACAAGCTAAGTCTAGTGAATGTCCTACCTGTGGTAATGAGGTAAAGGATAATGATGCAGCATTGCTGTGTGACCTATGTGATTTATGGCACCACATTACATGTGAAAAAAATAGTAAGGAGGTATACAAGTTCTTAAGGAGGGGAGAGGCTAGTGTTATCCATTGGTATTGTAGGAAGTGCAATATAGTTGCAGCGAAAATTCTGAAACATGTTTCTAGGCTAGAAAAACACCAGGATAAATTAGAAGTCAGAATGGAAAACTGTGAGCAGGATGAAGTAGAGTGTATGAAGTAAGTGTTGATGTAGGGAATGGAGAAGAAGTAATAGCCAAATCTACTAGTATGATACAGGAAAGATTGGACAGGAAGAATAACTTGGTGATGTACAATGTGCCAGAAAAGGTTATGAAAGACATGAACTTAGGTATATAAAGTCTGAGAAAATAAAGCAGGACATAATGATCTTCAGGGACATGTGCACAATGATTGAAGTGAGATGCTGTGATGATGATGTTAACATTAAGAGAATAGGTAAATTTGTAGCTGCGTCAGAGTCGCAAGCAAATGTTAGACCATGGCCAATACTGGTAGCACTAGGATATGAACTGAAAGAGAGAATTTTGAAGAATGCTTATAAACTGAAGAATTGTAATAGATGATAAAGAATATAGGGCTGTCCCATATGAATGAACAAGAGCATAAGAGGAATAATTAATTAAGAAAAGAAGCAAAGGAAAAGAATAGGAATTCACAGGGCACAGAAAATCTTTATGTGGTGAGAGGGCCTGCATGGGAAAGGTCTATAGAAAGGTTGAGGAAGAACCAGGGGCGCCACCAGCCTGAGAGATATACCTAGCTCTCTAAGGAGTTTCCTAGCCCTAAACCCAAAGTGCTTAGGGTATGACTGGCATCTCTTGGTGGCATAGGCACCATCAAAATCAGCTGCGGATGAAGTGAGAGCTGTTGGTGACTGAGGGAGGTGTCGGGCTTGCGTAGACAGAAGAATAATGCACTGTGCATGGCATAGAAAGAGTGGCATCTCCTCAGCATTGAATAGTGGGCTCTCAATGGGGTAAGTGCAGAAGGCACCTGCGCCAAGCACCACCAAGGTGGGCTCTCAGGCGGCAGCAGCCCAGAAAATGATATTTGAATGGAAAAATGATCACTGCCATGGAGGTCATCGACCACCCCCTAATCAAAATCGGGCTGTGCATCCAGAGAGCATGAAGATACATTGGGGCAGGAAAAGGAAAATGAAGCGGTTCTCAAGCAGATCCACATTTAGGATAACCATTCAAGCTCATCAATCAGGTAGAGTAGTCTCTTGGTGGCATAGGCACCGTCAAAATCAGCTGCGGATGAAGTGATAGCTGTTAATGACTGAGGGAGGCGGCGAGCTCATGTGTAGACGAATAATGCACTGTGCATGGCATAGAGCGAGAGGCATCTCCCCAGCATCGACTAGTAGGCTCTCAATGGGGTAAGTGCAGAAGGCGCCTGCGCCAAGCAACACCAAGGTGGGCTCTCAGGTGTCAGTGGCCCAGAAAATGATATTTGAATGGGAAAATGATCACTACCATGGTCATCAACCACCCCCCCCAATCAAAATTTGGCTGTGCATACGGAGAGCGCAAAGATACATTGAGGCAGGAAAATGAAGCGGTTCTCAAGCAGTGATGCATAAAGTCATCCACATTTAGGATAACCATTTAAGCTCGTCAATCAGGTAGAGTAGTCTCCCCAGAGGGGGTATCTACCGTTTAGATCTCCGAGCAAGAGAAAGGTCCTCAGCAACCGTGCCACGACATGGCAAAAGTCCCCCGCATTGAAGTCAGCTGATGGTTGAATGTCCGCAGAAATAATAGTATACCTCCTATCAAGGTGCAGCTGCAGAGCTACTCTACTGCCTGAAAGGAGGTATCTAAAGTGAAGAGAAGAACGGAGGCATCATGCCAGGTGTAAATTGCACATCCTCCCGCATAGCCTCCATCCCATGGTGGTGACATCGCAAAACCCTTATACCCCGGGAGGGTGGGCAGTGGGCATGCGTCCAGCATCATCTCCTGCAAAAAGATAGCTAACAGGGAAGGGGAGGAGATGAGCCTCTGCAGCTCCTCCTAGTTGGCCCAGAGTCTACAGCAATTCCATTGAAGGCATATGCCCTCCAGGCCTAGCTCGCGGGAGATGCAGAGGCCCTCTTCAAAGAGAAGACCCTCCTAACGCTTCTGGAGACAGAACTCCAGGCGCTGTTGGCCAGACAATGCGTTGAAGGCGCTGCCACCATTCGAGGACTTATTGGGGGAGGTTGGGCTCGCCATGCAAGTCTTTTCCTCCTTCTACCATAAAACCTTAGGCGGACAGGGCGGCTTTGGAGGCAGGGGGCCTTCTTTTTGAGGATCCACAGTCTCCAAGCCACCCAGCCCACCATTGGGCATTGGGCAAAGGAGACAAAGCTCCTTTGTTGCTGTCCTCCTTTCAGGGGGCAGCTCTAGGAACCCAGGAAGATGGCCTGGCGACCAGCTTCAGGGGTGTTGCCTCCTGTGAGTCTAATGACTCGGTGGAGGCACATGGCCGTTTCACCTTAAGGGAAACTTGTCATGCTGGGGGACCCTTGTTTTAGTCGTGGCTGGGTGTGGACCCTCTGTGCCACCAGCTTTAGCAGGGGAGCACCCAGCATGGGTAGAACCTGCAGAAGGGTTCTGAATTGGGCGCAGAAATGACCGTACTCGTAGGCCTGGACAAAAACAAAAATACAAAGGCAACAGCAGGAAGCAGGTTCCAGCACCGGGGGAAGGTCCGCCTCCCCCCCCCCCGGCGCAGGGACATGCAACCTACATAGAAAACAAGAAAAAACCCACCTAGTTAAATAAACAGGAGAAGGCCGGCTTCCCCCAAAAGTCTACAAGTCCACCAATCAATGTGCACACACTCATCCTGAGTACAAGGGACAGGCGGTAGTGACCCCACTTATCCCAGTACTGGGACAGGTAATGTGCGCAGAGATCGCCCAGACTGGGATATTCAACACGAATGTGCCAAACAGTCTGGGGGAGACAACGCATTCTTCACAGTAGGGCCCTGGCAAGCGCTCCATCATATGGTGGTGCGTCCACCGAATGTGCCCAATTTGAAGATGAGGGAAAGCAACCTGAACCCTTCACAGCATTGAGGGGTAGGTCCATGGGAACAGTTGCATATTGACTATGTCTCCGCTCTTGATGCCTTGAGTCTCTTCTCTGTGCATGGCAGGCTGCTCAGAGCTGACATGATCAATGTCTGGAAGATTTTCAATGACTTATCTAATGTGAAACCTTCTGAGTTGTTCCCCCTCCAGACCTCCTCTAGGACCTGCAGTAATTCACACAGAATATTCCTAAAAGCACTGACCAGAATAAGAACACTCCTCTCATCCAACCTAAGTTATAGTGGCCCCAAAATCTTCAACTGCCTACCACCAAAAATAAGGAACGCTACTGGCTGTCCTGTAGAGAAATTCAAGTGCCAACTCAATGACTTCCTGAAGAGAATCACGGATGAACCTCCAGTCCTGGGGTACACATCACTCACAGAGCCTAATCCAACTCACTACCGGACCAGATGGACCGGACATTGAGGGAGGCTGAGGTCGGATGCAGCGGTGGAGGACAATGGCTGTGAAGATCACATCTCAACAATATCGTGGTTCCTCTTGATCTGTGGAGGGGTTCACTCCTCTTGCATGGAGTATCTCTTCCCACCAAGCCAGTAACTTCTAATTTCTTTCTGTCTTGACTTTAAGAAGTAGATTTGGCTTGTTTTGCACAGATTTGGATTTTAAAACAGAGCAGTGTTAATACTACAGTTATCTAATAGAGTTATACACTACACAGTTTGCTGCACTGTATAATCTTATTAATTGAAAGTAGTTATGAATCTATATTTGTAATTAGAAGATAAATTATTATTGATTGAGCTTTCAATGCTCAATCTTATTGATTTGGCTTTAGAGTGTAAAATCTTATTGATTTTTCTTTTAGAGGATGAGTACCTGTGTAAATAATGATTAAGGCGGATCATAAAGTAATTTTAGGCTGTACCTGCTTTCAAATGCTAGTTAAAAGTGATTGATGACTATAGTTAATAAATTAAAGACCAACACCAATCTTCACCCATGGGGCTCCTCTCCATAGAGCTTTGGAAAAAAAATGGAACCTTGTTAGTATCTTTAATATTTGGGCTTAAGTGTGTTCTTAACTAAATTTAGGTAACTAATATTTATATAGGTAGTTATAGACAGGTTAAATTAATTGATCAGGTAGTTATAGGCAGGTTAAATTAATTAATCAATCAAACATTGTTTATAGATATTAAGTTATTTATGGGTATGGCAATAATCCAAGAGGCACATAGTACCTATTTTAGTAATATAGCTGTTATTTACAAATATAAAGGAGACGAAAGCAGTTGTTTAAAATGAGTTTTATAATTTTGATAATTTTCTAGTAGAGAAATTTAGGAAGAATTTTTTTATCTTCTCTTGGATGTGTGAGCTGAAGCCACCTCCTCCCAATAGAATTTTAAGAGTTATATTTTTTATATTAAGAGAGATTAGATTGTGTATCATTTTTTGTCTTTTTATATTGTAAGTCTGACAGTCTAATAAATAATGTTTTATTGTTTCAGGCAGATTACATTGGTCGCAGTTTGGTGAATGCTTTAATTTAACTTTGTTTAGATGGTAATTTAAGCCTATATGTCCTGATCTTAGTCTAAAGAGTGCTGTTTCAAGTCTCCCATATAGAAGAGTATTCTTTTTGTATATTTTCTTTTATAAATTTACAATTTGACTTTTTAAAGAATGGAGTCGTTTCTATATTATTAAAATTGTGTGAAGCTTTAGCCAGTAAATCTGCTTTTCATTTCCTACAATTCCTATATGAGAGGGTATCCACTGAAAATATATTTTATGATTATTACTCTGAAGAGAATGCCACAGATACTATTTCAGTAACTAGATTAGAGTATGTTTGGTTTGTCTTATGTTCTTCTAATATATAAAGGCTAGATTGCAAGTCAGTGAGTATAACGGCAGATGTAGCAGGGTAGTTTTTGCAATGCCAAAGTGTCTTTTTAATGGCAAATAGTTCAGTAAAAAGTACAGTATGATCTCCATCCAATTGCCAAGAGTAGCAGTGATCAGAGTTTTGAATAAAGATTGCAGATGAACATGAGTATTTATCATTTAAGAGTACTTTAGATCCATCAGTAAATATTTTTTGCAATCCGATGAAATTGCTGTTGATATAATCTTCTATTAATATTTTACTAGTACTCAGCATTGATTTTGAGTAAGTTAATGGTAAATTTGATTGTATAGGTAGTTTCATAATTTCCCATGGAGGTATATTACTAATGGGTGCCAAGTGCCACCATGTGAGCCTGTTCAACTTTCTTCAGCTCTGGGAGCGCTATTACCGGTATGGGAGGGGGGGGGAGGGAAAGGGAGGCGGGCCCGCTTTCTTGAGGGAAGAGAGGTTCCTTTTTCTTAAGGGACTGGAAGTTCAACTTCAGCCAAGGTGAATGATTCGCATTCAAGGATGAGGAAGTGGTGGTTCCAGTCAGAGCGGAAAGTGCGAGGGCTCAGGCCCCAATCGATGCGTCCCTTTACTGCCACACCAGAGTCAAGATTGGCTTCAGCCGTCTCCAAAAGCCAGATGTCGGCGACAATCGGTACCACGGAACTATCCTCCGTCTAGGCGGTTCTTCCTTCTTCAGTCACAACTAATGACTTCCAAACTATTACACTAAAAATATTTGCTGAAAGAATCTGCCTGCATGGCAGCAGCTGGTTCGTCTTGCGTGAGTTTTGAGAATCGAATCCGCCTAAAAAGAAAACAGGAGATGAATGGGGGAGCACGATAGAGATCCATCGAGTCCCCCCACACAAAGCAAAGACGGTGATCACACGATCCACACACACACATTCTGCAAAAGAAGAAAAAGATTAGACATATGGGAGGGGAGGCGGACAACCAAACTACTACATCCCTCCCAGCTAAATTCGCCTCACCTCACCATGTCTCAATCCCCATCTTCATTCATTCACAATGCTTTCGACATCACCCAGTCATACTCTTTCACTCTGCCTCTCCTCCTAGTCATAGGTCCATCAACTGTCTCTGTCATCTGTCGTAATGTCTCCTCATGTCTGTCCATGGCCCCTTCTCTATGCACTTCATCCACACACACATCCGACATTCCCTGACCAATCCCACTCAAATCCTCAACTAACCTCTCTACTACATCCATCAAACCTTCCCATTCTTTCATAGCATTTATCGACTCTTGTTCCAATTTCGCACTTATCCCATTTATACTCTCTAGCATAGACTCAGACTCATTCAAAGGAAACTTACAAATGCTGTACGTTTTATCATATACTCCATCTTGATCTTGCACAAACCCAGAAAACTCTCTCATATCACTCTCACCGAACTGTTCCATCCATTCATCCTTTCTCAACCGTTTACTCTTACGCTTCCCCCTTCCATGTTCAACTAACACTAACTGCTTCCCCTCTAAAGCACTAGCTATATCATCCACCATTTCACAGTCTTCCATCCTTTCAGACAGATATTTATTCACCGGATGTTGCACCAAATATTGAGGAGGTTCATGCCACTTTCGCAACTGACCTTGATGCGCTCTACGTTCATCCAAACTTCCATCCTCTCTTTCACAAACTATCAAATAACTTACCCCATTTGACCAAACCTTTCTTACTACAAACGGACCTTCAAATTTCTCTTTCAACTTATCCACATTCAGTCTACCTTTAGTCTCAATCTCCTTTAGTACTTTATCACCCACAGAAAAACTCTCAAACCTTTCATTCCCTTTTCTCTACAACTCACGATCCTTCTCACTAAGTCCCATATGTGGCCTAATCATTCGTTCAAAGTTCATCAAATACTTACATGGTGACATTCCAATCGCCTTATGCACTGTCATGTTATACGCCCAAAGCACTGTTCCCAAACATTCATCCCATTCTTTCCCATCTTTCACCATCAATCGTAACATCTCACTCAAAGTTCTTATCGTTCTTTCAGCCAAACCATTCCCACTAGGCATATACGGCGTCGTTCGCACATGATCTATTCCCCATTCACTCAACATCTCCTCAAAAGCACGTCCTACAAACTCAGGTCCATTGTCACTCAACATTCGCACAGGCTTTCACATGCACATGGGCAACATTCTCTCACTCACTTCTCTAGCAACAGTCAATGAAGATTTATTTGTCACAGGTGCAGCAGATGCAAATTTGCTCTTATGATCCACCATCACAATCATCCCTACATACCCTCTTGCAGTCCTCGGAAAAGACACGCAATCGATCGCTACCATTTCAAAGGGTTCATTCACACTCAACTTTAATACAGGTGGGGCGACATACACTCTCTGATACTTTCTCTTCTGGCACACTTCACACGTAGTCGCTACATCCACGCAAATCTTTCTCAAAAGGGACTAAATAAACATCCTTTCATACATTCCCACAATTTATTCTTACCCATATGTCCAAACCTATCATGCACAATCTTCACCATTCCAATCATGCCACACACGGAAAACACCGGAATATATACATTCTCATCATCTATACATTGCACAAAATACACTAAACCCTTGCACACTACAAACTTTCCAGCAAACCTTCTAAACTCTCTTAATATGCAACTCCATTCATTCACAGGAACACTGGTCATCACGCTATCTTTCAATTCACGCACCATCGGACATGACTCTTGCATGCTCTCTATATCTTCAGCAGTCAACAGCTCTTCACTCAAATCGACACCTGCCACTCCTACAAATCCAGTTGAGCCTACAAGCTCACTCTGCAACTTCCCAACTGTTACACCATCTTTCACTAAACATTCTTTACATACATCCACTGAAATCCTATTCTTACGCAGAAAATCAATCCCAAACAGAAAACAATAAGGTAATTCATTCTCACTTAGCACAACAAATTCATGCAATATATCATTCAACTTCCCCATGCTTACAGACAAACTCACTTCCTCCCATGCCATAATACGTCCACTTCCGAGTCTACTTATTGAAACTGTCACACCTTTTCTAGAAACATTCCAACTCATATTATCAACATCACACACAACTTTTGCATTCACCAAGGAAATTTGCGCACCTGTGTCAATCATTCCACAATAGCTCTTCCCATTCATAGTCAAGGTAACTTGCACTCTCTCTTCAAGTCCATGTTCACACATTATATTCAACACTTCGGTCTGTTCCACAAACACTTCTGCAGCATCCAAACCTTCATCTTCACTAACAGGAACAATTCCTTCGCAAACGTAGTCAATCTCTCTTCTTACATAATTCTTCTTCTCAATCAGCCAATTATAATGCACACCACTCAAACATTGCAGATGCAACTCACACCCATTCACTCAGTCTACACCTTTACCACGATACATCACTGGCTTCTCCACACCATAATGCACATATACTCTCACACCAAACAGCTTACTCACTATCGTTAACACTTCCTGAAACATCATCACTCCTGGCATACACATACTTCTCAACTCTTTTCCTAACCTACTTGAATTTTCCATTCCTAATTGCTCTGGTCTCTTACACGCTTCTTCCATAACCACCTTTCGTAATGCATTCACACTTTCTGGCACCTTTTCAAGCAATCCATCTTTCACCAAGTCTCGTAAACCATACAACACACTTTCGAACATAGAATCACCTCCACCCTTACATTTTCTTCCAACAACTACACCTGCTGGCAAATACTCAGGATTTATGCTTACAGTCTTGCTCTCATTCAAACTACATGGCAAATGTGACATCAAATCAGCAATCACATTCCTTTCACCTGGCAAATACTCAACCACAAAATCAAAATCACTCAAATCCTCTATCGTCCTTGCAAGCCTACTATCAACTAACCTCATACACTGCAAATACACTAGTGGCTGGTGATCTGTTCTCACTACAAACCGTACTCCATACAGAAATGGTTGTAACGACTTGAGACAGAATCTTAATGCAGCCAGCTCTCTTTCAATCATTGAATATGCACGCTCTGCCACACTAAACGCCTTGGAAACATACGCAATTACTCGCTTTCTTTAAAACCCATTCACAACTTGATCTAGCATCAAACATCCACCCATCGAATGACCACTTGCATCCGTATATACTTCAAGCATTCCTGCATTTGTTCCATATGCTGGATACGCAAGTTCCACATCTTTTGCAACTTCCGCTTTTAACTTTTCAAATGCTGCATTCATAGAGTCATTCCACTTAATCACAGTACTCTTCTTTTTTCCCAGTCCATACACTCAACGGTTTCATTACACCTGAACAATCTTTCATAAACTTTCTTCCAAACTCAACTAAACCAAGAAATCCACGCAACACTCTCACTGTGGTAGGTTTAGGAAAGTCCTAACCTTTCCCACGAACTTCCCCGATTTACGCAATCCAACCGCACTCACTTTATGTCCTAAAAACTCAACTTCACTAGCAAACCATACACATTTAGACAACTTCACTTTCACACCAACCTCTTCCAACTTTCTTAAAACATCATTCACCAAGGTTATATGTTCTTCCCTGTTCTCACTCATCACCAAAATATCATCCAAAAACACTTGTACATTCTTACACAGAAAACCACTCAACTCTACATTCATAGCACGCTGAAAAGCAGCTGGGGCATTCGCCAACCCAAAGCTCAGGTTTCTAAGCTGATAATGGCGCTTTGAGGTAGAAAACGCCGTAATTGGTCTACTCTCTTCAGCCACAGGCATCTGGTAGTATACACGTACCAGATCCATCTTAGAAAACACTTTCATTCCATACATACTGTACACACATTCAGACACAACACTCATAGGAAACTTGTCTTTCAACGTTCGTTCATTCACTCTTCTATAGTCAATACACAGTCGCAAACGTCCATCTGGCTTTCGTACAGGTACAATCGGACTATTTCAGGCACTCACACTCGGCTCAATCACACCAATTGTCTCTAATTCCTCAATCTCTTGAGCCACAATGGCAGGGAAATGACGAGGCCTTTGATATATTGGCATATCATCGCTCAAAATTATTTTGAACTCAGGCAAGCGAGCGTTGCCAAAGTCCTCATCCCCTTGACTCAAAGCACCTCTCCTATTCCACAATATCCTGTAAACTTTTTGCTTCTCACATTCACTCAACTTTTCTTCCAATTTCACTTGCTCAATCAAATCTTCATACTTCCAAACATTCGACGTTACACTCACGGAAAACACACTTGCATTCGCCACATGCATATCATTCTCCATATTCACCACTGTATTTAACACACCCAATTTATCTCCCCACTTGCACTCCTCTAAGACTCTTCCTTCACAGATCAGGCCAAACTTGTATGCAGACACGCGGATCTTTCATATCAATTATACCATCAAACACATGCACCACTCGCCGTAATCGATAGTTCGCAGCACTACCATCCAAAACATAAATATTCCCATCATTCTCATTTATCTCAACATCCGAATTCCATTCAATCCTTACACTCAATGTTTCATTCTGCTTGACAGGCACACTCTCAATCGCATATACCTCCAGACCTTTCATGATTTCACTCTCACACTTCCATCTGGATTCACATACCATTGAAACTTCATACTTCCATTCTTCTTACATTCAATCATCTCTAAATCAGGGTGAATCACAATACCATTCGCTTTCAAAAACTTATAACCTAATAGCATGTCATACTTCTTGTTTGCACCTTCTACAACACAAAATTCATCTTCATTCATCCGGACACCGGCAATCAAAACACTCTCTCTAAACCTTGCAACAATCGGCACATCCTGTTCACCTAATCCAGTCAAATGATATCCACGATCCTTAACTTCACTTACTTTCATTCCTACAAATGCTTCCTAGTACACCACATTCACCTTACATCCTGTATCAATCAATGCACTAACTTCTCGTTCTCCACACTTAATTTTAACACACATACACCTATTCACTCTCTGACCCCAATTAACTCCACGATTTGACAATCCTTCTCTCACATTCATCACTTGCACTCTAGAGAATTCCCCAGAAGGAACCCTCTCATTCCTTAGTTTCCCTGAGTCGTATCCTCTCGATTACTTGCATCATCCCCATCCATTCTTTCATTCATGCATCTTTCACCAGTCCTACACAACCTTGTTGCATGACCTACCATTCCACATTTACCACAGGTAGCTCTTGGACTGGCACACATCCTGGCATAATGCCCTATCTGCCCACAATTACCACACACTCCAGGTCCACTCATATTTACTCGACCACCTTCCCTGCAATCTCGTACCAAGTGGCCCATTCTTCCACATCCATAACACGCTCTTTCCCTTGCACGACTACAATCTTTTATCATGTGCCCCATTTGTCCACAGCCAAAGCAACTTCCTTGTGACCAGCGACAGTCAACCCTCATATGCCCAACTTTCTTGCACCTCAGACACCTAGGCTCATTTACTCTAGATCTACTGTCATTCCTACCATTTGTGCGACCACTATTCCTGACCATTCTGAACCCTACTCCACCCATTCCGACTCTCACTCCTACTTTTACTCCCTCTCGGTTCGCAGCCAACATACACACTGTGTTGTTCATTCTGCCTGCTGTAATAATTTTCCAAAAATCTAGACATCACTTCGATCGGATTCTCTGTCAATGTGTCCTGATATGACCGGAACTGGGGCAACTTACTTCTACTCGAGTTGCGCACAGTGTGAATCGAGGCCTCCTCCCTTCCATAATCCTCAAATTCACGGTCCTCTAACATCTCCAGTACATCCTTCCATAGCAATCTTTCACCAGCCCCTTTCATCTTCTCTTTCCTCTTATACGTCACATACTCACTCACTTCATTCGGAACCGTATTTAAAAACTTCTTCATCAGCTCCTTATTCCCATTTATTCCATCATCTCCAAATCTCATTCGTGCCAAGGACTCTAAGCGATGCGCATAAGAATTCCCATCCTCATTCTTCCCCATTCGCGCTTCCTCAAACCCATTTGCTTTCTTATACTTCACACTTGTCTTCATCCTCTTACAGTGCTCTATTATTCTCTCTTTCATAACCACCCACTTAGGCTCACCCATGCTCATAATCGTCCGGTAAAAGTCCTTCATACGCCCATCCAGAAACTCGCACAACTCTTTCACCCAAAACCTATTATTCTCTCCAAATTTTTCCTTACAATAATTTTCATACTCTTTCAAAAACACTTTCACATCTTTTGTTCCTTCCACTCTAAACTTACTTAACTTTGGCACTTCTCTGATCAGTATACTCCGATGAACCTCAGCATCACTTTCACTATCACTCACTTCTCTCCCACTTTCACTCATGCCTTCATTCGAGCTGAAATACAAGGAGTCAATACTAGCCAGTCAGGTCCTTTCCTGTCGGTCTGGGCATCTAGTCTTTGGGGTCTTCTTTTTTCGGTGCCTAGTCATTTGCGGGGGTTCCTTTATGCCTGTCAATCCCTTTTTATCAGTCATGTCGATTCCAAGTGGAGTCGAGGCCACACCCCCACCAATTGCACCCGATTCTCCCATTTTCTCATTCAGCATTCGCATCAATCTTTCCTCCATTCGCACCTCACTGTCTTTAATCCTCTCTTCCATTCTCACTTCCATCTCCCTCATTTTCCTTTTCAAACTATCATTCTCTTCTCTCAAATGCGCATTTTCTGTCTTTCTGCCGCACTAACTCATTTAGTCTTCTCATCTCCAACTCCATGGTCCCAACATGTTCATAACATAACATAATTTCATGGATGACAAAAGCCACAAGGGCCTATCAAAGGTCATCCGCATCCGTCAAATCCCACCCACATAATGCATCCATAGGATTTTGTCAGATCATGCATCTACAATATACAATTTAACAATATATAGGAATGTCCAACCATGCATCTACAATATATAATTTAAAGCCTCCATAGGAGTCTGTCAAAAAAAAACATCAAAGTCCCCCAAAATATACAATAAAAAGAAACTGCATCCACAGGAATGAGTCAAGAAACATATCCACATACCAAAAAGTAAGAAATTAACCCTCCATCCCCATATAATCATCCAATCTGCACTTGAAAACATTCAAGTTTGGGCTGTCTACAGTCTCAGGTGGCAAACTATTCCAATAATCCAACACTCTGTTAGTGAAAAAATATTTTCTAACATCCAGTCTGCACCTCTGTTTTTTAATCTTTAAGTGGTGGCCTCTAGTTCTATTACTACCTTCTAACTCAAATAACTTGCTGAAATCCAATTTATCCATCCCAATTTATTCCTCCTCCATTAGCGACAAAAGACACAGGCTCTCACTCCTCTCCTTCCTCAAACCACCGGGCAGTCCCTATTCGGGCGCCAAAAATATGTAGCGCAGGGATCGCGATTCCCTGGCCAAAGATTCCCGCCGCCCTGACAAGGTCCGCTCGGTGGTTCAAGAAGAGGGTATTGAGGAGAGAGAGTATTTTCTAAATTTAATTTACACACAAAAAAAATGGAAATCAACCACAACCCCAGTAAACAAAAATGTAAATTTACCCAATTTCCAAAATATTAACTATCTTTAACCACAACCAAAAGATATTTATATATATATAGTGGGCCTTACAACTTTACCCTGGCCACACACAGGCAAATAAGGAAATGTTTAGGGCTTCACAACCAGATTGCCCAGTGCCACCATGTGAGTCTGTTCAACTTTATTCAGCTCTGGGAGCGCTATTACCGGTATGGGAGGGAGGGAGGGGGAGGGAAAGGGAGGCAGGCCCGCTTTCTCGAGGAAAGAGAGGTTCCTTTTTCTTAAGGGACTGGAAGTTCAACTTCAGCCAAGGCGAATGATTCGCACTCAAGGATGAGGAAGTGGTGGTTCCAGTCAGAGCGGAAAGTGCGAGCGCTCAGGCCCCAATCGTTGCGTCCCTTTACTGCCACACCAGAGTCAAGATTGGCTTCAGCCGTCTCTAAAGGCCAGATGACAGCGACAATCGGTACCACAGAACTATCCTCCGTCTAGGCGGTTCTTCCTTCTTCAGTCACAACTTATGACTTCCAAACTATTACACTAAAAAATATTTGCTGAAAGAATCCGCCTGCATGGCAGCAGCTGGTTCGTCTTAACATAACATAACATAATTTAACGGATGACAAAAGCCACAAGGGCCTATCAAAGGTCATCCGTATCCATCAAATCCCACCCATATAATGCATCCATAGGATTTTGTCAGATCATGCAGCTACAATATACAATTTAACAATCCATAGGAATGTCCAACCATGCATCTACAATATATAATTTAAAGCCTCCATAGGACTCTGTCAAAAACAAAATCAAAATCCCCCAAAATATACAATAAAAAGAAACTGCATCCACAGGAATGAGTCAAGAAACATATCCACATACCAAAAAGTAAGAAATTAACCCTCCATCCCCATATAATCATCCAATCTGCGCTTGAAAACATTCAAGTTTGGGCTGTCTACAGTCTCAGGTGGCAAACTATTCCAATAATCTACCACTCTGTTAGTGAAAAAATATTTTCTAACATCCAGTCTGCACCTCTGTTTTTTAATCTTTAAGTGGTGGCCTCTAGTTCTATTACTACCTTCTAACTCAAATAACTTGCTGAAATCTAATTTATCCATCCCAGAAAAGATTTTAAAAAGCTCAATCATATCTCCCCTCACACACCTTCTTTCAAATGAAAACATATTTAATACCCTCAGTCTATCTTCATATTCAAGGTGCTTCAGGGATGGTATTATTTTTGTTGCCCTCCTTTGTACTGACTCTAATAAGTTTATATCATGTCTAAAATGTGGTGACCATGCCTGTATACAGTACTCTAAATGTGGCCTGACATAAGAGTTGTATAGTTTAAGGATGACCTCCTTACTCTTGTAGCTAACATTTCTTTTAATGTAACCTAGTACCCTATTTGCTCTATTTTTTGCCTCAATACACTGCTTTGAAAATTTCAGTGACCTATCTACTACCACTCCTAAGTCTTTCTCATCTTCAACTGAATTAAGCCAATATCCATCCATCTCATAGCTAAATTCCCTATTATCTCTCCCCATGTTAATAACTTTACATTTATTAAGGTTAAAAGTCATCTGCCACTTCTGAGCCCAAGCTAACAGCTTATCTAAGTCACCCTGCACTTTAAAGCTACCCTCAACCTCTTTGACTACAGCTGCCAATTTAGTGTCATCAGCAAAAATTGACACTTTGCTATTTACACCTTGCCCAAGATCATTTACATAGATTATAAATAATAAAGGGCCTAAAACTGATCCCTGAGGTACGCCACTAATAACATTCCTCCACTCTGACCTCACTCCATTCAGTACAACTCTCTGTTTCCTATTTTTCAGCCATTCAGTTATCCAATTTAAAACGTTCCCACATATCCCATGCAGCTTTAATTTATGAACTAGTCTTCTATGTGGAACCTTATCAAAAGCTTTGCTGAAATCTAAGTAGATCACATCAACTTTCTCACCCCTATCTAATTCTTTAGTTACATAATCCAGTAAATTAGTTAAACACGATCTATCTTTTCTAAAACCATGCTGAGCATCATTAATTAACCTGCTACTCTCTAGATGATCAGAAATTCCCTTCTTAACCATCTTCTCAAGAATTTTACAGACTATAGAAGTTAAGCTTACTGGTCTAAAGTTATTTGGGTCCTCTTTGCTTCCCTTTTTAAAAATTGGCACTACATTTGCCAATTTCCAATCATTTGGTATTTCTCCAGACTCTAGTGATCTAATAAATATCTTCTCGAGAGCTACTGCAATACTTTCTACACCTTCTTTGAGTATCCTAGAATGAATGTTGTCAGGGCCAGATGCCTTACTAGTATTTAACTGAATTATAAGCCCTTTAATTTCTTCTCTGTCTATATTAATAGAATTTATCACTACTTCCCTTGACCTAGAATTATCATCAATTAATCTAACTGGTTTCTCTTCTGTGAATACTGAAGCAAAATGAACATTAAGGACCTCTACTATTTCCTCATCAGATTCTTTCAAAACCCCTTCATATTTAATAGGCCCTATTTTATCACTGTTAGATTGATTATTGATTCTATAATAGCTAAAGAATTTTTTAGGATCTTTATTATTATTTTTAGCTAAATTAATTTCTGCTGTCCTTTTGGTCTTCTTAATAATCTTATTTAGTTCATTTCTGGTTGACCTATAATGGTTTAAATTATCTAAACTACTCTCACTTTGTAATCTCTGGTATGCCCTTTTTTTCTCTGAAACTTTATTAGCTATTTCTTGGTTCCACCATAATGGTTTCCTACATTTCTTCCTAATAGACTTCATCGGAATACACTGTTCCTGAACCATGTTTAATATAGTCTTAAAAATATCCCACATCTCATAAGTATTCTTTCCATGGAATTCTATATCCCACCTAATCTGATTTAGCATGCTGCGTAATTTATCGTAATCTCCCCTATAAAAATTTGGAATTTTCGTGGAGTTTGTCGTTGTTCTACCCTTAACTATTTGCAAATTAAACCGAACCATCTGATGATCACTGTTTCCCAATGATTCCCCTACACTCAATCCTTGAACTAAGTGATCATCATTTGAAAGAATTAGATCTAATATATTGGCACCCCTTGTTGGCTTATTAACAAATTGGATCAAAAAGTTATCCTCAAAACACTCCATAAACTTACAACTTGCTCTATCTCTTCCTATCATATTTTCCCAGTCTACAGAAGTTAAATTAAAGTCACCAAGAATAACTGTATCTTCTTTGCATCCTTTACTTATTTCCCTAATCATTAACTCATCGATACAATCAGTCTGTCCTGGTGGTCTATAAAAAGCTCCCAAGTGTATTTTCCTATTTTTACCAACCTTAATATCTATCCATAATGATTCACCTTCTCCTTGCTTTATAGAGTTATTTAGATTTGAAGAAATGCTATTTCTGATATAAATAATCAACCCACCACCAGTCCTATCTCTCCTTTGACTAATGTACATAGTATAACCCTCTAGTTCAAATTCACTGACATTATCATTAAATATATTTTCATTAACCCATGATTCAACTATACATATTATATCTATATCTTCATGAATGATATAACTAAATAATTCATCCTTCTTATTTCTAAGACTACGAGCATTTGTGTAAAGACAACTCAGCCCACCTATCCCTGAAGCACCTGAGGGCCTATCTCCTCTGCATCTCCTTTCTCTCTTTCCCCGACCCTGTACTCTTGTATTTTCCTGACCACTATCACTACTCAAGTAGTTTAACCCTAAAGCACTTCCATTAGCCTGCCTACCTTCTACAAATCTGTGTTTGCTTCCTTTCCCTGCCTCACTTTGAGCCATTAAATTTCCCTGACCACTATCAAAACCTAGTTTCCCGCCTCTAAAGACCTAATAACACTATCTAATTCCCGCCACAAAACCTCAACCCCATCTCGGCTCAGATGGAGTCCATCCATCGCATACAAACCCTTATTCCCATAAAACCCACTCCAAACATCTACAAATACCAATCCTGACTCCTCGCACAAACCTTTCACATATTCATTCAACCCCATTGCACGAGACAACCATTCCATCCCCACATCCATTCTGGGAAGCACACCTGAAACAACGCCTTTTACTCTACTTTCACACATCCTTTCAATCAGCCTTTTATACCGCTGTCGTAACTCACAAGTACCCACCTTCTTTACATCGTTTACTCCGACATGTGTAATCACAACTGCTTCCCTCTCACACCCAGACACCAACCTATCATACCTCTCACACACATCATTTACACCAGCACCCGGCAGACAAACTCTCACTCCCTTCCATTTACTTTCATTCAACTTCCTATCTAAATACCTAATCTGAGAGTCACCCATCACAATCACCTCAGTCATTCTCCTATTCTCTCTAGGCCTAGTATTACCCTCCCTCCTGCTCTCACTCACTCGACCTCCTATTCTACTTTCAGGCACGGCCACACCAGACAAATCTCTTTCAAATTCTTCCTCTCTCAGGACATCAAATCTGTTAGTTAGCCTAACAGGTTCCATGTCCCTCTCATTCACACACCTAACCTGTCCTAACTTATCTATTCTGTTCACTTTCACCCACCACTCATCATCACTTACTTCACTTACTGCTTTCTCTCCAGTCCCTGTTCTAGGCCTAACTTCCTCCCTCCTGGTCCCAATCTGACTCTTCAAACGTACACTTGCATCTCTTCTCACTTCAGACAATAAATCGTTCAGTCTCAAGCATTCCGCACGTAATCGACTCACCTCCTCAGTCAAAGCACATACACGGCACTCAGACACATTCACTCTCCTCTCTACACCACAGACATCGCACACTACATAGACACTACTTTCAAAAGGCATACTCTCTACATCCAAACAGTCAGCCATACTTAAACAAGAACAATAATAGAAACAAAAACTTACAAACAACAAGAATTTGACCCCAATTTGTGCGCGCAAGTTTAAAACCTGCTAATCAAGATGGGCCCCGAAGTAAACAAAAGTCACTTTCTCACCAAAACAAAATAACCACAATTTATACAAAATAACCACAATTTAACTTTGTTATATTAACCAAATATATGATCTTATAACTTAATATTTATGTTTATGTCACACACCAAAGTATATCAAATAATCAAAATATTCTGAGAGCTCTACGAAACATGTGCTACCTGTTCGAAGGTCAGTCGAATCCGCCTAAAAAGAAAACAGGAGATGAATGGGGGAGCACGATAGAGATCCATCGAGTCTCCCCACACAAAGCAAAGACGGTGATCACACAATCCACACACACACATTCTGCAAAAGAAGAAAAAGATTAGACATAGGGGAGGGGAGGCGGACAACCAAACTACTACATTACAAACTCCAGAAAGTCTAGTAAATTAGTCAAACATGATCTACCTGATCTAAACCCATGCTGAGCATCGCTGATTAACCCCTCCCTCTCTAGATGTTGGCAAATCCCTTTTTTAACTATTTTCTCAAGAATTTTACAGACTACAGGAGTTAGGCTAACTGGTCTAAAGTTATTTGGATCCTCTTTACTACCCTTCTTGAAAATGGGGACTACATTCACTCTCTTCCAATCATCGGGTATTTCTCCATATTCCAGTGACCTAGTATACAACTTCTCCAGAGGTATTGAGATACTTTCTACCCCTTCTTTAAGTATCCTAGAATGAATATTATCAGAACCGGAGGCCTTGGTAGTATCTAACTCACCTATTAGTTCTTTTATCGTCCTCCAATCCACACTAATGGTAGTAAACACCTCTTTTCCTGACCCATGAGTACTATACATAAGACTATTTAGCTTCTCCTTTGTAAATACTGATGCAAAATGACCATTTAGTACCTCAACTATTTCCTCATCAGTTTCTCTCACAACCCCTTCATATTTGATAGACCCTATTTTAACTCTGCCAGACTTATTATTAATTTTATAGTAACTAAAGAACTTTCTAGGATCTTTGTTACTATCCTGAGCTAATTTAATTTCTGACACCCTTTTGTTCTTCTTTATAATCTTATTTAACTCATTCCTAGCCATTCTATAATCACTTAAATTTTGAATATTATTTTGTACCTGTAATTTTTTATATGCCCTTTTCTTCTCTGAAATTTTTCTAGCTATCTCCTGATTCCACCATAATGGTTTCCTACTATTGTTCCTAATGGCCTTCATTGGGATACATTGTTCTTGGACTACATTTATTATATGCTTGAAAGTATCCCACATCCCATAAGCATTTTTACCTCTGAATTCTACATCCCAGTCTACAAAATTTAGCAAGCTTCGGAGTTTTACATAATCTCTCTTATGAAAATTTGGAACTTTTAAAGCATTCTCGGTTATTTTACCCTTCTCAATTCCCAAGTTAAAACGAACTATCTGATGGTCACTATTTCCCAATGCTTTCCCAACAGTCAATTCTTGAACTAAATGATCACTGTTAGAAAGTACTAAATCTAATATATTGTCCCCCCTCGTTGGCTCATTAACAAATTGATTCAAAAAATTATCCTCAAAGCATTCTATGAACCTGCCACTGGTTCTATCCCTACCTATCATATTTACCCAGTCCACAGAGTTTAAGTTGAAGTCCCCAATAATAACTGCATCTGTTTCACATCCCTTACTTATTTCCCTTATCATTAGTTCATCCATATGGGTAAAAGGATATAATAAAGGGGATCTGGGTAAGGTTCTTATACTTAGTGAACATGACAGGACACGTAGCAATGGGTTTAAGCTTGATAAGTATAGGTTTAGGAAGGAGATTGGGAGGAATTTGTTTACAAATCGTGTGGTAGATGAATGGAATAGACTCACTAGACATGTGATAGAAGCCTCCTCTCTGGGTAGTTTTAAGAATAGATTAGATAAATATATGGATGAAGCTGCTAGATGGGACTGACTTTTTTTTATGTACATATGTATATATTTTTCTAAGGAGTGGGGAGATTATATTTTGCGGTTGCATGAATGGACATAATCCTCTGGATGCATTTTATGAATATTGTAGATTAGATCTGACGAACTCCTGTAAAGGGTGACAATGTTGATGACTTTTCTCTGGTAAGAAATCTTTTGTGTGTTGACTGGAACAGGAGCTGCCAAGTGTAGGCCATGAATGGTCTTTTGCAAGGGTGGCCAGTGTCGACATCCTTGTGAGGGTGATGGCCGCTGCAGCGGGAGCAGTGTACGGAGTGGCAGGTGTTGACTGAGTGGCCAATGTGCTGGCACACAGGGCACTGGAGGATGGGGAGGTAGCTCTGTGTTGTATAGACCATATGGCCTATATACCCACTTTTGCTGGGATGGTGCCAATCGAACTCCTTAAGGGTGACAATGTTGATGACTTTTCTCTGGTAAGAAATCTTTTGTGTGTTGACTGGAACAGGAGCTGCCAAGTGTAGGCCAGGAATGGTGTTTTGCAGTCTCCTTCTTTTCTTATGTTCTTAGTGGTGTAGCAGGGGAGATGGGGGGTGGTGGATCCACTCCAGCTCTATGATTTGGTCTCCGTCGAGAGTCCTAAGGGTTTCTTTGATTTCATTTAGGCTGGTATCTTCGGAGATAAGATTCGAATTCAGAGAGAGCTGGCCAGATGTCGCTAGGCCTCTAGTTTTTATACCGTGTTTCTTGACTTCAGACATATAAGCATCGCCGCCAAATGTTATTTAAAATCAATCACATTTTCTTTATAAATGATTACTATAAAATTTCCATATCATATTTTAACTAAGAAAACCGAATTTCGTGGAAAATTGATTATAATATTTTACGATAAGATTAAAATTAACAGTGTGCCAACTGCCTCCCAAGATGGCAACCATTCTTTAATTTTTTGTCAAATCTTATAAAGAGTAACAAAGTATTGATAAAATTAATTTCATCAGAAGTACAGCAAAAACGGGTATTCCTATTAAGATGATGTCTTATAAAACTTCTTCCATAACTTTTATTGATTAGAAGGCTCTAAAACCCTGGGAAAGACGCCGCTATCGTACTCTCAATATATCACGTTATAGTTTGAAACTTTGAAAGTCAAAACCTTGATGATGGGATAGGCTGCAATCGTTGGGAATGACAGCTGCGCTGCCTATGCCATGCTCTTTCAAGTAACTCTGAGAAGGTTGCTGCTGAAAGGTCATACCTCCGATATGATTAAGACTATATATATATATATATATATATATATATATATATATATATATATGAAGATATCACATTGGCGTGATGTATATCAGTGGAAGATAATAGTAAACCACAATATTTGAATCAAGATCTTATTTATAACTATCGGACTAGTTTCGGCAACATGCCATTTTCAACTAATAATGAAGAAGCTAGGCAAGGAGCACAGGGTATATAAGATAAGACATATCCTAAACAAAATGAAACAGCAGGAAACAATCCGGAAAAATATATACTCGAGTAAATCTGGCGTGAATGACAAGTTAAACAAAATGAAATGGAACCGGAAACAATCTGGGGAGTTGCTAATCCCTAAAACGCATTGCACCCGGGGGCTTATAGATACGATTGGTGACTCTATTTGTTAGATATTTGTTAAATTTGTATTGCCCTTCAGATAAATTGAAATTATCAACTTTGTTGATGATGATGGAATCCGCAATTCTCCTCTCAATATAATTATTTGATTTATAAATAATTTTTACATGGTTAAAATCAATTTTATGGTCGTGCGTTTCCATGTGCGCAAAGAGACTTGAAGAATTCGAACACCTTCTGATATCAGCTAAATGTTTTTTCATCCTCTTATTAGAGTGGCCTGACTCTCCGATGTATGTTAATTTGCATTATAGCATGGTATAGTGTAAATTCCAGCATCGAAATTGATTGGACGTAATCCAGTCAAGGATTTTCGAATGCTATTGGAATATTTAAATGTAATATATATATTTTAGTTCTGTTCGCATATGATTTTAGAGGAGCCAAGGCTGGGAATTATGGAAAACTAATATATTTTTAAAAATCATCCCTTCGTGGAGTGGAGGAGGCATAGAAGTTTTTTTTCGTGCTATGGAGTGGCATCTATTTATAAGGGGAATTGGATATTTTAGTTCAATGATATTGCAGATAAGGTGGTTAATTTCATCCTGAAGGAAGATTGGGTCGCATGTTCTATAGGCTCGGAGAAAGAGGGAAGAAATAACAGATATCTTAACGGATTTATCATGTAGTGAGAAAAAATGTGTCTAAGCATTTGAATTTGTAGGCTTTCGTTAGACTGAGCACTGAATATAATTATTTCCGGTTACATTTCATTTTGCTTAGCTTATATTCAAACTGAGCACTGAATATAATTATTTACGGTTCTATTTGATTTTGGTTAGCTTGTCATTCACGCCAGATTTACTCGAGTATATTTTTTCTCTAGATTGTTTCATGCTGTTTCATTTTGTTTAGGGTGTGTTTTACCTTATATATAATGTGCTCATTGCCTAGCTTCTTCATTATTAGTTGAAAATGGCAGCTTGCCGCAACTAGTCAGATAGTTATAAATAAAATTTTGATTCAGATATTGTGGTTTACCATTATCTTCCATATATATATATATATATATATATATATATATATATATATATATATATATATATATATATATATATATATATATATATATATATAATCCCGACTGATCTTTCGGGACTTTACTTTTTAGCGTTCAACCCCAAGCTAGTGTCCTTCTTCAGATAAGTGAATAATGCACAATCCAACAGCAGAATCGTTTAAGTTGACACATGAGTACAAAATAAAAGTGGAGGGATTGATGCAGTCAAATTACAACGAACAACAGTCAGAGAGCAGAGTTTCGGAAATGACTTAAGAGGAGAGAGGAGGGGGAGGGAGATAGGCCGGTGACTTTACACCGCTGCGACGTGTGCTTAGTAGGCGTGCATGTTGGGGTGTTTAACTGGCGAGGCTAAAGGGTTGGCAAGGCAGGGAGAGGTCTAGCTAATCGGAGAGGTTGCTGGTACGCTCAGACGCTGGCGGAGTGTGGGCATAAATGTGGAATTGTTATGCGATGCTGCTACTTAGGTGTATATAGTAAGGATATCCAGACTGAAAACTGTGAGTTGTGGTAAATAAAAATAATTGGAACGGACAATTATACTATGGTAAATAAGAAAAATCGAGAATAGAAAGTAAATATAAACATAGAGGCAACTAAAAATAACATTGCTCGGTTCAGTTCAAAGATTCTTGCTATCCTGAAGCATTACGTGTATTCACGTGTTATCTTAAACTCCAAGACTCATTGGAGGATTGGATCCCGAAATTTGAGTCGAGCATATCAGGAGTAGGATCATTGGCACATGCGAAGACTTTCTTTTTCTATCTTTTCTGTGTTTTAGTTCGGTTTTTACTTGGGTACTCAGCCTCTTTTATTAACTTTTTCTAGTTTTATTGTTTTCCTTCGTTTTTTTTTAGTTTGGGGCACTTCGTCTCTTTTATTTACGCTTTCCTTGTTTTGTTGTTTTCCCTCGTTTTTACCTGCGGCGAAGCGCCAGGTTAAGGGGTCACTTTTTTTCAAATGGAGTAAGGTTCAATTGTTCCCATTTAGAGCCATGAAATGACCCATATAACCATGGCACATATAGTTATTCACCCTGGAGATATCGAATCTGCCATCGGATTTGGCGCTGAGTGGCGTCATGTAGGGGCAGAAGCCTCATTTAGCAATAACCATTTATCATTTTATCACAAAACGCCGCAGGTCACTGGACAGATTTTCCCTCTTGTTTTTGGCACCTTTCATCTTTTGTTAATTTCTTAACTTTTGCAGCACCCTGTCAATCTTAATGTAGCCATTTTGCCTCTTTTGTATGTTTTTCATATCCCATTATATGGTTTTGATTTTTAGCATGTTCCTTGTAATGTTTTTAAGTGAGAATTGGTCGTATGTTTTCTCTTGTACAGTTTCTTCCGCTTGGAACTAACTATGTTCTCTCGACTGCGTGTTACCTTTGTTGGGGGTATACCTGTAGATAGAGGAGAGTAGGAAAAGGAGCAAAGAAAAAGAGTAGCATAGGTGAGTTGGGAACAGATTCACGCGTAACTGGATCACTGTTAGCCCGCGGCGAATCCACTCGGCCATCCTGAGTCTCAAATAATACTCTTTCAAACGAAGCTTTTAAGCCGCTCTCCTGTATTTCTAGTACGCTATATAACTTCCCTCCTAAAAGCGGAGCATATTTCTGAAGAAATGAAGAGAACCCGTTTGGAAATGCTATCCAAGGGCTAACGCTTCTCCACCTGAATCTGGGCACCATTGTAGATGGAAGGGAGTAGAAAAGGGGGCACAAAAAATAATAGCGTTGGCTAGTTGCAAACAGCTTCCCGCGTAGGTGGATCACTGTTAGCCACGGGCGAATCCAATCGGCCATCCTGAGTTTCAAATAATACTCATTCAAGCAAAGCTTTTAAACCGCTCACAGGCACTTCTCGTACGCTACAATACCTATAGACCTATTTCACCCATATGAAGCCTACCACACACTCTACCAATTACTCCATTAATGAAAAAAAATGCGGATTGCAGCGACCTACATATGTTAATCTATTTCATCATTCGAAATTTATTGTATATATTGTCAAAAATGCGTAAAGCTAGCAAATGCACTAACTCTCGAAGTGGGGCAAATAATGTCATCGAACCGTTTAAGCCGTTGGAACCCTCAGATATCCCAACACAACGAGATCATTTAACTTATATTTTTCTTTTCGAGGTGAGTGCTAGTAATTTACATGTATTTGTCTGAGAGAGAGATGGTGGCATCTTGAAAAAGATTGAGGATCGACGAGGTGAACGAGTTCATTGGTCAATTTGTGAGACATCCGTATAAATTGACTCGGCCTTCGTCATCAATCGCAA
The DNA here is from genome assembly GCA_963969495.1 of Ceratothoa steindachneri. Taxonomy (NCBI): domain Eukaryota; kingdom Metazoa; phylum Arthropoda; class Malacostraca; order Isopoda; family Cymothoidae; genus Ceratothoa; species Ceratothoa steindachneri. The sequence continues at coordinate 84,460,862 of OZ018324.1, forward strand.
ACCGTCGACAGACCTACCACGGGCAATAATTCTTTCAGGGGAGCAATAGGGAAGTCTTAGAATGGAAGAGTTAGAATGGGATGAAGAGTTCGTTCCGATCACAGATGGACCAGAAATTCTGATGAAAAATGAAGTGTTGTCGGATCTGTCCTCTGATCAGAAGTACCTTTTCCTCGTCGCCAAATCCATTAAAAGCGAGAAAATAGATCCGCAACTGAAAACTTTGAAGCCAGGACCCATTTCCAACTCAAGGTGGTTGACATTAGCCTATCGCCTTGGCACAACTTATCTCTCTAAACAGCCTTTTAAAAGTAAAGTTAAGGAAAAAACTGCATTCTCTCATCTTATACGTCGTCACCAACTACATTCCTTGTTGGTTTGTGATCAAAACTCGACCCCACATCTATGACGCCGCTAATCATATTCTTTTCCAAATTAAATGTCTTCACCTTCTTCCTCAATCAACGCAAGACATAGTGTTCCCTATATCAAATCATGGAACGGGTACCCATAAAATCTGCTCGACTCTCTCATCTGCGATGATAATCTACTCGTAAATCTCCGCGTCCTCGCTGTTCACATGATCATGGACCTTCCCCAAAGAGCGATGTTGGTGACAAGTCGGTGAGAAAATTCGTTCTTCCTCCCCTCAACTCCAATGTGAACACAACAACATTGCTGAACTCATCGATTGGAATTCAGTTACGATTTACGACTCTACCTCAATTGTGATCTGACCATCGCCGAACTTCAGGATTTGATTCTCAACAAATTTGAATTGCCATCTTTCTCATTCGACACCCAATCGGTGGAGCGCCTGATTACTGAATTAAAAAGTTCATGCGGTAAATTACTCGTGATTATGAAAGAGATGGGTATATTAGGGCGAGAATGGATTTCAAAGATTTTTTTTAGAAATATGACTTGAAAAAAGATTTGGTAGTTACAATCCCTCTATTTCTCATAGTGACTGCGATATGTATTTCTTATGCGGTTCTTCCTTCTCGCGTTCATTTAAATTGATGTTACATTAAAAAAAGACCTCTTCCTTGCTTGGAATTTAGTTCTGTTATCAAAACTTAATTTAGTAATAATATTAGGTTGGGAAAATTTAGGTTTTCTCGATTTGTAAGCCCCTATCCAATGAGTGGCTTTGAATACAGTCTCGTGACCAATGATGACTAATCATAATGCAGAATATTGATGAATTCCTAAATATAGTAATGTATTACTAAAAATAATTATTTGGTTGAATTGGCCGGACATAATTTTTTTTTTACTTTGCAATAAATTATATATTGTTCAACCGATTTTTTTTTACCACAACTTTTCATCTTTAAAATTGGTTGATTTCATTCCCCTTAGTATATAGGTGTGGGTATGGGGTAGTTGAGAGCTGCTGGGTATTTGCATGCACAAGCAGCGTGTTGGATATTGGGTATTGGGTTGTATATGGGGTCTCTCAGGAATTTCCCAAGTTGATGTGTTCAGGGTGTGAAACTGTGGCATGCAAAGTGCAAAGGAAAGTAGGCCTGTGCCCCCTCCCCCCCAAAAAAAAAATCAACGCAGGCTAGGTAGGCCCAGCGAGGAACCCAACAAATCGGCGCCCGGTGAATCTATGAAATCCTGAAATTGGGTATACGCATTGTCGTAGAATTCTTTCTGATAAGAACCCTACTTACCTAACACCACTTTTATTTAGTTAGTGTCGTAGAATGCCCCTCCTTTTAGTTCTAGTCTCTAAGAGTGCTAAGAGTGTCTAATATATTGATATTATAAGAATATCTTAAAGCACAGAGCTGTTGTGCAACACGTAAGGATATATATAAGAGAAACGAACATTAATCCCAAATTAAACTTATATTTTATCTTTAACCATTGAATACACAACCTTTATACTTTAACTACAGCAATACTCTAAATATTATTATAAACAAGAATTAATTAAATTAGTTGACCCACAAAATTAAGTTCACGTTTTCTCTAGACAAAACAATAATATAAGAATTAGGCTTACGGACTCATGTGGAGTTTAAAGGCCCTCAGAAATATTTACTCTTGACGCGTGTAGATGGGCGGAATTCCACGGTCGTCTTGGCGAGGGTAGCAGCTGGGGGGTCGACACGTTCTTCCGGGGGGGGGAGGGTTCTTCAAGGACGAGAACCAATACGGTGCTCTATGCAACACCCAGGCAGTCGTGGTCTCTCTGGCGAGAGTGAGTCGAACTTGGTTCTTGAATCAAGCTAACTTGGAGTGCGGTGTGATCACCGAGTAACGAGCTCGAGGAGGAGCTTTTCTCCTTCGTTACTAATTTTCTTATGGACGAGGACTGAACTCGGGGAGGGTCTTCTTCACTGGCGAGGATAACGGAGGGGGGTTTCTCTGGCGAGAATAAGTTACTTAAACTTTGGTGTGGCCACCGAATAACGGGCTCGAGGGGGAGCCTTTTCCTTCTTCTTCTTAATTCCTCAAGGACGAGGAATACCCCTGGTGTTTACGGTGCACCAGGATATGAGGAGTCTCTCTGGCGAGAGTAAGTTGAACTTACCAAAGTTCACTTATCGTTTGGTTTGATAACCAGGGACTTAGCTCAAGGATGAGTTTTTTTCTTAGCCCCTTAAGGTAGGTAGCCCTGCCTCTCTTGCAGGGTGCTTCTTGGTCTGGCGACACAAGTAAACTACCTCTCCAGTCTCGGTAGCTCGGTTTTGGATCCGAGGACTTCGTCACCTAGAGACTGACGTATACTACCAATCCAGTCTAGGTAGCTCGGTTTTGGATCCGAGGACTTCGTCACCTGGCCTGACGTATACTACCAATCCAGTCTAGGTAGCTCGGTTTTGGATCCGAGGACTTCGTCACCTGGCCTGACGTATACTACCTTCTTCTTTTCTTAATTCCTCAAGGACGAGGAATATCCCTGGTGTTTAAGGTGCACCAGGATATGAGGAGTCTCTCTGGCGAGAGTAAGTCGAACTTACCAAAGTTCACTTATCGTTTGGTTTGATAACCAGGGACTTAGCTCAAGGATGAGCTTTTTCTTAGCCCCTTAAAGTAGGTAGCCCTGCCTCTCTTGCAGGGTACTTCTTGGTCTGGCGAGCCAAGTACACTACCTCTCTAGTCTCGGTAGCTCGGTTGTGGATCCGAGGACTTCGTCACCTAGAGACTGACGTATACTACCTCGATTTTCCTCAGAGTTCCTCATTTATACCTCGCACCCCCACTGGGGGAGTGGTAAGGGGGAGAGGGGCTTGAGGACGGCCCCAGGAGAGTTCTTTTTCCTAACGGTCTTTCCCACGAAGTCAAACATCGGCTCCTCGTTAGCCATCGAGATTGGGGGAAACCCGTCTCCAATTTCTTGTTCGACGTGAAACTGGATCTCACTCTCCTGGGGGAGATCTTACCTTTTTGACCTTTAGGGTCTTACATGGCACCGAGTTATGCCACACCGTGGTTGAACACTGACCCGCCGATGCCTGGGGCGGATGTCTTTGCGGTAACCACCGCCTTGGGACTGCATCACGAGTAAACGGGGGGGGGGGGGAAGTGACCATTCCCTTACACACCTCCCACCGAAGAATTTAATGGGGAGCGGGGGATGCTCCCGGGAACTCAAAACACCTTACTAAACCTAGTCGAGCTTAGCAAAGTTGTATTTCTTTGAGCCCTCTCTTACATTAAGTTTCCTTACACATGAGCGCCCACGCGCGCGTTTACACAGGCAATTTGTCGAGCTAGACCTACTCGCAATACAATTTTACATAGAAAATTAAAAAAACCTTAATTCATCGATTACCCACACCAAAAAAAAACAACAAAACAAGCTACTTCCTTACATTTCTAAGTTTTTGAGAACTTAAATCCTACCGATAAATATTAACACGAACAACAAATGAAAACATGGTTTCACGCTCATTAGGTACTGAAATAACCCTCCATGGTTTTTCGTCTCCACCTATAGAGCAGCTGTACATTATCGGCTCCTTTGAGGTAGCTGATCCTAAAATGGTGCTCTGTGACCATTATTCTACCGCGCCTGAGTCGGCCGTTCGGGTTATTGAGTCTACCCAAGTATGGTACTAAATGGTAGCGGTATTTCAACCTAAGCGACTTACCCATATTATGGTACTTAACTACCTTTAAATTGAACATTAAGGCTAGAGCGGCCTGTTGCAGCGGGGCATAATTGATGAGAACTTGAGTCCCATAGCTCTCCTTCAACCAGGTACACGGGAAGATCGTGTCTGGGTTCGATCCTTGGGGATCGAGAAAATTTTTCCCTGGGAGGTCGTTAATGGGCTTGGCGCTCACTACGACTTGGCGATTTAGCGGTAACTCCGTGGACGTTCCGTTCGGGGAGGAGACTACTAGGAGTAGGGGATACTCATCCGCGTCTACCATTTGACTAGTCTTACCTGGGTGCATAGCCATAGCACCTTTTTCCTCCTTCTTTGTCAACTCATTTGACTCGCTTCTCTTCGCCGGTAGTTCCTCAGGTACACCTGCTGGTACCTGTACCCTACCTTCAACTTCTTCCCTGATAACCCCATTTGGCTGGGTTCTCCTCGTAGGTTCTTCCTTAGGTACTCCTTCTGGTACCTCATTCCTACTTCCTACTTCTTCCATCGTTACCCCATTTGGCTGGGTTTCCCTCGATGGTCCTTTCTTAGGTCCAGGCCGGGCCACAACTTCCTCGGCCTCTATGAGATTCTCGATAGGTGCTCTTTCGAGTGCGAGCAATCTTTCCTTTTCTTCTCTCTGTTCTCTTTCAGCTTGAGCACGTTCTTTTTCCCTCTTCATTCTCCTTTCATCTATTTCTTTTTTAATCTTTATTCTCCTCTCTTTCGACTCTTTTTCCATCTTTATTCTCCTTTCCTCGGCTTCTTGTTCTGCTTTCGCTATTTCGTTTTCCCGTCGAGTTCTTCTTTCTTCATCTTCCAGCTTTATCTTTAGTCTTCTTTCTTCATCTTCCATTTCTATCCTTATTCTGAATTCTCGTGCTTCTCTTTTCAACAGTATTATTCGTTCGCTTGTTTTACCTCCTCTCAGCATTCTTCTTTCCTCGGTTTCTATTTTCCGCTGTATTCGGGATTCTTCACTTTTTCGGTTCATCCGTATTTCCATTAATTCACGTTCTCTTTTATTCTCTCTTTTTATATCCTCTTTTTCTCTCTCAAACTTTATTAATTCTTGTTCTTCTTCTATATCCAAAATTCTTTCTTCTTCTACACAATCTATTCTTAATTCTGCCATGACGTAGTCATGCATTTCTGTGCCTTCAAGTCCCAGACTTTGGGCTTGTTGGTAAAATCTTGTGACTGGATCCATTTCGTGTTGGTCCGTCGATTTTTCCTTTCTGTATTTTCAGATAATTATGCCACCACTCACCAGGTAGCGCTCAGCATAACTTACCCTTAATCCCACTACTATGCTGATTGAAATATCACTCCCGACCTCAAATTTACCACTTGACCTATCAATTACCTTTATATTGTTACCACCCCTAACTCTACCAATTTTCCTCTCGTCAATTATTCTCTTTCTCCTGATATTCCTTTACGTGTTGGCTCTTTCTTAATTAGACACTGCTGGGTTCTTTATAATACCAACCTACAAAACCTGACACCACTTTAATTATGTCGTAGAATTCTTTCTGATAAGAACCCTACTTACCTGACACCACTTTTATTTAGTTAGTGTCGTAGAATGCCCCTCCTTTTAGTTCTAGTCTCTAAGAGTGCTAAGAGTGTCTAATATATTGATATTATAATAATATCTTAAAGCACAGAGCTGTTGTGCAACACGTAAGGATATATATAAGAGAAACGAACATTAATCCCAAATTAAACTTATATTTTATCTTTAACCATTGAATACACAACCTTTATACTTTAACTACAGCAATACTCTAAATATTATTATAAACAAGAATTAATTAAATTAGTTGACCCACAAAATTAAGTTCACGTTTTCTCTAGACAAAACAATATTATAAGAATTAGGCTTACGGACTCATGTGGAGTTTAAAGGCCCTCAGAAATATTTACTCTTGACGCGTGTAGATGGGCGGAATTCCACGGTCGTCTTGGCGAGGGTAGCAGCTGGGGGGGTCCACACGTTCTTCCGGGGGGGGGGGAAGGGTTCTTCAAGGACGAGAACCAATACGGTGCTCTATGCAACACCCAGGCAGTCGTGGTCTCTCTGGCGAGAGTGAGTCGAACTTGGTTCTTAAATCAAGCTAACTTGGAGTGCGGTGTGATCACCGAGTAACGAGCTCGAGGAGGAGCTTTTCTCCTTCGTTACTAATTTTCTTATGGACGAGGACTGAACTCGGGGAGGGTCTTCTTCACTGGCGAGGATAACGGAGGGGGGTTTCTCTGGCGAGAATAAGTTACTTAAACTTTGGTGTGGCCACCGAATAACAGGCTCGAGGGGGAGCCTTTTCCTTCTTCTTCTTAATTCCTCAAGGACGAGGAATACCCCTGGTGTTTACGGTGCACCAGGATATGAGGAGTCTCTCTGGCGAGAGTAAGTTGAACTTACCAAAGTTCACTTATCGTTTGGTTTGATAACCAGGGACTTAGCTCAAGGATGAGCTTTTTCTTAGCCCCTTAAGGTAGGTAGCCCTGCCTCTCTTGCAGGGTGCTTCTTGGTCTGGCGACACAAGTAAACTACCTCTCCAGTCTCGGTAGCTCGGTTTTGGATCCGAGGACTTCGTCACCTAGAGACTGACGTATACTACCAATCCAGTCTAGGTAGCTCGGTTTTGGATCCGAGGACTTCGTCACCTGGCCTGACGTATACTACCAATCCAGTCTAGGTAGCTCGGTTTTGGATCCGAGGACTTCGTCACCTGGCCTGACGTATACTACCTTCTTCTTTTCTTAATTCCTCAAGGACGAGGAATATCCCTGGTGTTTAAGGTGCACCAGGATATGAGGAGTCTCTCTGGCGAGAGTAAGTCGAACTTACCAAAGTTCACTTATCGTTTGGTTTGATAACCAGGGACTTAGCTCAAGGATGAGCTTTTTCTTAGCCCCTTAAAGTAGGTAGCCCTGCCTCTCTTGCAGGGTACTTCTTGGTCTGGCGAGCCAAGTACACTACCTCTCTAGTCTCGGTAGCTCGGTTGTGGATCCGAGGACTTCGTCACCTAGAGACTGACGTATACTACCTCGATTTTCCTCAGAGTTCCTCATTTATACCTCGCACCCCCACTGGGGGAGTGGTAAGGGGGAAGAGGGGCTTGAGGACGGCCCCAGGAGAGTTCTTTTTCCTAACGGTCTTTCCCACGAAGTCAAACATCGGCTCCTCGTTAGCCATCGAGATTGGGGGAAACCCGTCTCCAATTTCTTGTTCGACGTGAAACTGGATCTCACTCTCCTGGGGGAGATCTTACCTTTTTGACCTTTAGGGTCTTACATGGCACCGAGTTATGCCACACCGTGGTTGAACACTGACCCGCCGATGCCTGGGGCGGATGTCCTTGTGGTAACCACCGCCTTGGGACTGCATCACGAGTGAACGGGGGGGGGGGGGGAAGTGACCATTCCCTTACACGCATTAATTAATGAGATAAATATGCCTTGGAATGGACTTGGATATAAAAAGTGTGTTGAAAAGGAAAAATACACACACACATATGAGAATGCAACTGCACTCACGTATGCATCTATGCATATGATAGTGGAAGACAAATAGGTAGGGATAGATTTCCCTGATGAAAAGGATAGAGAGTGGGGGGAGGGGGCGAAAATCCCTGGTGATAGGGAATCGCAGGCAAATTTGAGTTTGGTGTTATTACTCAGTGTTTTTATCTAATATACTTGGTGTTTTTCGTATTCTTCTTGATTTTGATGTTTGCTTTGATAATGTTACTGTCTTCGTGTTGTTTCTGTTTTATGTTCTTTATTTTGTTGTTTGTGATCATTGGATTGTTTTTTGTTGTGTGTGTTGTTTCTTCTTCGTGTAGCGTTCAAGCCTTTGTAGTCGTTTTCTTGTCTCTCTCATGTTCTTCTCTTTGTATGTTTTATGGGGTTTCCTTCTAAGAGTTATGTTTTTAATTGGTTATTGACGTTGTTTTTTTTATTTTTTTTTGTCGTGGTAAAGTCCTATGTGTATATCACAATTGTATATTTATTAAGAGAAGTATGAGTCAAGCAAGCTGACAGCCAAGTTCCCACGCGATCACACAAACATACGCACTCTAGGAAAAACAGCTGTCAGACGAAACGATCACAATAATAGATAAGAGGGGAAAGCCGAGCAAACACAGGATGGTATGTGCTTTGACCGGGTAAAAATTTCGAGGACCTGTGAAATGCAAAACGGTCTTTCTGATATTGGATGTAGGCCCAACTTGGGAAAAATATGTAGTTTCACTAAACGCACATACCTCTTGTAACTTCGCCCAACAGTCAACAAAGGAACTAACGAACAGAATTGGGCGTTGTGGCGAAAAGTTGCGATTTTGCGACTTTGCCGCACTATGAATTTCGAAGCGCAAATGTTTGAAAAAGTTGGACTAAGTAAAGTCGCACCACCAATTTTCCGCGACTTTTGCTGTGACTTTGAATTGGAACAGAGACGACTTTTTTGAAAAGAAATTGCCGCGGCTGTTTTAATCCAGTTTTAAAGCTCGATTTGGCTAGAAATGTCAAATTTGAGTTGGTTACAGCTAACTTGATTTTTTATCTGATTTCTAACTTTCCGTATACGATAAATTAAATTCCTCACATTATATGAGACTGACGTAACATGAAACTACCTAAATGTACCCAAAAAAGTTTGTCACTCTGAATTTTATTATAAATTAGTAAAATTACACACTTTTCAGGCATGAACCAAGTTTTAAACCTGTCATGTCAGTTAAAAAAGTTCGTGAACGTGTGATGCCTTGTGGCGTTCATCGTGCGAATTAATCTCATCTTCTCGTATTTTAATATGTGCTTATACTTTTCTTGTGGCTAAGACGAAAAAATTACTATGAAGTATAATAAGTAATTAAAATCTAACAGCATTCTACCTTTAACATGCCGAAAATGAAACAATATATGTAAATATTGGACCATCGTACGTAGACTAGGTCTTGGTTCTAAATTTAAAGATCATATTGATATAGCCTATTAAAGTCACATGGTTTTATCTCTCTCTAAATCCATTAGGCCACCCTAAAAGCTTAAAAAATCTCGATTGTTTAGTAACTTAAACAGGTAAAGGTTAAGAGTGATGTCCTTCGCCGATCTGAATCTCTTATTTCATTATTTTTTTCTTTTCCGACGCCACCCAGCATGGGTGTTTTTCACTAACTTTCTTCTTGTGGTTTTTATTGTAGATGTTTTAACAAAAAAAATAAAATGAATAAATATGTGTTTTCTACATCATAAAAACATGTTTCTGTTATCGCGCTAAGGTTTACTTTGTAATGTAGCTAAGTCACGCCGGGAAAAAATCGCAGTCACAAAGTCGCAAGGCACACTGGGGGGCGGGGGGTAGAGTTGCAGTCGCACCAGATCTGGCGGCAAAGTCGCAACTGAAAAAATTAAAGTCACGCCCAGCTATGCTGACGAACATATTTCTGAGCACTAGCTCCTCCCTGAGCCTAGGTCAATGTAAAGGGGTCACTCCCCTTGGAAATGAGTGGCCTATACATAGAATAAACACTCTCTCAGAGAGGAGAGGATACTAAAATAGAGAAAGACTCAGTTAACTCGTCCGTCCGTAGAACCTTTTGCAATTCGTTGACCTACCGAGTCCGTCCTCTCGTTCACCCGTCTGTAGCTTCTAGCCTAGACATCAGGTAGGCCAGAAGAAGAAGGTTTTGTGACCGGTTTTAGGTTCCTCCTCGCCCAAGGAGGTAGACTCTGTGACCGGTAACCACTCAAGGATGGAAAAGAAGTAGGCTTGGTGAATTCTCCCCAACAAAAATAAAGAGTTCGCCTTAGCCCGGTCACACCCCTATAAAGTTATATGTATTTAGTGGGGTGACTTTGTTTGAGTCGTGTAATGTAGACATTCTCTTTTCATATGTGAGGTTTGCGGCCGTTAGTGTAATTGGCGCTTATGTGATTAGTGGTCTGACGAGTGTCTCTTTATAGGTGTAACCATAGTTAGACGTTATCGCGATAACGACATCGGGTTATCGGTTATCCGATATCCCCTCCCCCTCCTCGGTATCGATATCGCCGATACTTTTGGTTCCAAACTAGCGATAATCAATAATTTGCTTTTTATAGTATTGAATTAATGATGGCGTCGCAAGAGACTGTGACCGCTTCAAGCCAAAGAGACTCAGCGGAGTCTATTGACGCCGAGTTCACTGAGGCTGAGCCTCAGTCACCCTGGCCATTCCTTGGCAAGTGGGTGAAGTACAAGAAGATAGTTGGCGACAACTACATCTTCCAGTGCTTGTCATGATTCTCCAAGATCACTGAGGTGAAGGTGAACAAGGGCACCAAGGCCAACCTGAAGAGCCACTTCCACAGGATTCATCCTGACAAGGCAAAACAAGTTGATGGAGCTTGCAAGGCCGACGTTGGGACTGGCGGCTGCAGCAGGAACCAGGCCCGTCAGACAAACGACGGCGGGTCAACCAGCAAGAAGTAGCGGCAGATGTCCATCGCCGAGACCTTTGGCATCATGGACTAGGGCAGCGCCGTCCTGCAGTCCACCATCGACAAGACAATTGGTAGGTTTGGTGTGGACAACATGATGCCGCTAAAAATTGTGGACAGTCAGAGCTTCAGGGACATGGTCCACACCCTCAACCCTAAGAAAGAGGTACCGTCCAGGAGGAGGCTAGGGAGGAGGATCCTCAAAACCTATGAGGAGATGAAGGAGAGACTCACCAGGTAAGAAACTAAGAAACATTATTCAAATATTCTTACTATTGTAATATAAAATAACGCTATATATAGTCAATAATCAATATTGTATTATAATTTTGGATTTATCGATTTATCGGTTATCACCTTATCGGGCGATAAATTTATCGCCAGTTATCGATTATCGGTTATCGCCGGTAAAGTTATCGTTATCAATTTATTGGCTATCGTGATACATTTTTTCGTTATCGCGCCCATCTATGGGTATAACTGCACTTTTTTTTACTGCTGAGATGGAATCTCCTAAAGGGGTTGTTTGTGTGCTTGGCTTTGTATTATACGCTGTTTTGGTGTGTATGAAAGTGTAACTATTTATCGAATGTTTCCCACAAGTATTTTGGTTGCTGGTTTGTATACATTGTATAGTGTCACCTGTATCTTCTGAGGATTGGTCGTTATGAGCCACTTATCCTCGTATTCTAACTTTCTGTTGGGCATATACTCAATCGGTGCTCGGTGCACGATAGTTTCAGGGCGTGGGCCGGAGACACACCGACGTGCAACAACCATAGAGTGTCACATATTTCTTTGGCTTTCTTCCATGGTTACACTTTGAATAGTACATAGTAAGGGCTCCAATTAATTATAGATATAAAAATATCAAAGTACGGGCCACCGTTTTGGGGGAAAAGAATTGTGTTAACAGTCGAGTTTTTAATAATGCATGAGAGATATTTAATATGACCACGCAATTTTTCTACAGCAGATCTTAATTTTAAGGATCAACTAAATAATTAAATGTAATTGAATTTATTAATTTCATATGATATATTCGGTTATTTAAAGAAAGATAAATTTATGTTTATATAAATATTCAATTATGTATGAATAATATAAATGCACTTGTAAGTGAATTTAATGTACACATGTCAATCATTTATAACTAACGCAGACCTAATTAGAGGAAGATATGTGTGGCGGACGTATACCTATGAAACAGCTGTTTTCATAGAATATTGAAACTCAGCACGATTGTAACCAAATGACTTACTTGGAAGTATTTATAAACAGACTCATGTGGAATTATGAGATAAAGACATTTGGTTATTTGATGACTCTAATTAAGCACCTGAAGCTATTTTAAGCTTTAACGGTGACAAGTATAATTTTTTCCCCCAAAATAAAAATTCACACACAGACAGAGGTAAATGGCTGAAAAATAATTTTTATACTAATTAATTAAGCCAATATAATGAGAATGCCTGTATAGAGTTGGCGTGTAAATAATTGTGGAGACGGGTAGGTGGAGCTCGTAGCTATGACAGGCAGTCGACTTAAGAGAAGGATAACTCTGATTTCCAAACCCTGGAGACACAGGCAGGATTGCTTTTTCCAGAAGATCATCTGTCAGTAGATAGCATATAATGTATACATTTAGGCTATAATAAAAATAGGTAGGTTATAGTTGTAGGTCGTTATTTTATCTCCATAGAGTATGTGGCGGGCGTAGAGTGGCTCGATATTTCTACAAGACCTTGAGAGGGTTCAACGCCACACAAAGACCCCTCTGGCTGCTTTTCATCTTCCATCGACACGTTTTGACGCCGTTCACATCGATCTGGTAGGCTCTCTGCTCTTTTTGCGTGGTTGCACCTATCTTCTGACCATGATCGACCGTTTTACTCCTTGGCCAGAGGCAGTTCCTATTTCGGACATCAGAGCTTCCACTGTAATTCGAGTTTTCGTGTCAGCATGGGTTGCTCGTTTTGGTGTTCCCTCAACAATCATGTCTGGTCGTGGTAGCCAATTTGAATCCCACCAATGGTATGCACTAATGTCAGTATAGCATTGCCTCTGGGCTTTCCTATAATAAAAACCTCCTGGGAAACTTAATATATATATATATATATATATATATATATATATATATATATATATATATATATATATATATATATATATATATATATATCATCATTATGTATAAAATTCAATTCTTTTGTCATTTAAATAATTCATTATGCATTACTTTAACTTGTCAATTTAATCATTTTACTTTAACTGTTAATTTAATCATTTTACTTAACTTTGTATATTTAAACTTTCAAATTAATTTACTTCAACTTTTGTAAATCAAATCATTTATGTTAAACTTAATAATTAATTAATTAATTTTATTTTACTTGCCAATTCAATTAACGTATACTGTTCCAAACAACATCTCTTAAATTTCACAGACAAACGAACAAACACACGGTCTTAGCTGGACCAAATAAGCACGCTTCCTGCCCACTTCACTCGCCGCTTATGTCGTCTAAAAATCGGTAACCCTGATTTCTACAATTATTCGTTTACCTCCAAATAAATCATACTGAGTTAATTCCACTCTCACATTCTTTGCAAACGACAATACGAGAGGAAGTCCTAATTATATTTGCTTCTCATTGCAGCCCCCAATTCACTGTCCATTATAGATACTTTAAAATACTCTAAATTACGACACTATATTACTTACAACTCAATATTATTTACTATATCAAAGATACTCTATTATACTCTATATTACTATATTATTATTTACTCTATTATTCACTCTATATTGTTTCCCCATTTTATTCACCATATTTACTTAACCTACTTATCTCTGTACATTCGTTGATTTTTATGAATATATTTATATTTGTGTAATTGTCTTTCTTAAATCCCAAGTCATTATTTCAAAATTTACTTCGCTGTTGCATTAGGCCTAAAGCTAACGGCAGACCTCTTCGGTCAAACAAAATTTATGGGTATGGTTTTCGAAACGCTATCTAGGCTGATTTATTAACCGAAGATAAATTACATTGATAACCATACACTATATCAGTGCTTGGCACTTTTCGTCTTCGTACCACTAGCTATCATCCCCAAAGCAACGCCAAGGTCAAACGGTTGCACAGGACTGTCAAGGCAAGCTTACGCTCCACTGATCCCAACATCACTTGGGTGGACAAGCTACCCTTGATTCTCCTGGGTATTCGTGGATCCTTGAAAGAGGATTTGGCTTGCTCTTCGGCGGAACTTGTCTATTGTACTCAACTTCGTCTTCCTGGTCAATTTTTTTCTTCTGACCATCCTCTACCATCCTATCTTCATCCTGCTGCATACGTACGTAATTTAGTACGGGCAATTTCTGGAGCTAAGCCGAACGCCCCAAGAGTGCCTGCTCATCAGAAACCTTTCGTGTCATAAAAGATGGCAACCTATTCTCACGTTTTTGCCCGTCGCGACTTAACTCGCTTTTCCTTGCAACCAGTCTATGACGGACTGTTTCTCGTCATCTCGAGAAAGCCGAAATTCTTTGTACCTCAGTTGTGCACCAAGTAGGATACTGGCTCCATCGATCGCCCGAAATCCGCCTTTATACAGGCCGTTCACCTTGAACAGCCACTCTCTTCTCCTCCCACTATACTGTTAGTGATCCAGTGGTTTCTCATACTTTTCTTCAAAACCCTCCTACAAACCATTCTCCAACACCTAATTCTCCTTCCCGATTACTGCCACCTCCCCTTTTGTCGTAGGAGCCCTCGTCAGCAGCGGAGAGCCAGTCTCAGAAGGGCCATCCCCCGTGAGACGCCAGTTTTGGGGCAACAAAACGGGTGTCCTTCGCCCCGCATGCCCTCGCGCATAACAGTGTTTCGTCCCCATGATTGAAATCAGCCACATGGCACCGTGACACGTTCTGGCCGCGTTGTTAGGAGACCTCATCGGTATCTGAATTAAAAATTTATATTCCATGTTGGGGGGGGTATTTGTAGCAGTTCTGCAAATATATAATATTTAAGAAAAGTTATATAAAATTTTGGTTATATATTTATACAACTTTTCTTAAATATTATATATTTGTAAAAAAGTCTTCAAAAACAGTTGGCAACATTTTTGCAGCATTTAAACGCACGACTAACTCTTCCAAATATTCCGCATGCGAGATTAAAAATTCACTTTTGCCCTCGCCTTCTCTAACTCAAGACTCTCATACATTACTCTTTTTTAACTATCGTGATCTTAATAGTTACAATTACATTTCAATGATTTCAATTACATTTGAAATTCATTTCAATTATTCCAATTACATTTACCCACCATTCGTGATTCCAATTACATTTTGCCTCAAATCATATTTTCAATTACATTACCCACAATTCGTGATTTCAATTATTCTAATTACATTTATATTAGTTACAATTACATATAATTAATTACCTATCTACCTTAGGCCAAGTTTAGTCAAAAATTCAGCGTTAAACTCATGTTTGTTTTATATATCTAAATTCCAATTCAACCAGTATAATTTCAAATATGTTCCATTCTTGTTACTCTATAATAATATATATTTTGTTGTATCCTCGTTATATTTCATACATTCCTCAACGATTTCATTTCTGACGATTAAGCCTACCTTCGCCATAAGCTGCTGCTCAAGCCATTTTTTACGATTAAATAACTCTCCTGAAAAACTTATAGATATAGGTTTGTTGTGAAGTTTCTATCTAGGTTTATACCACGATGGCCTATATCTATATGGTGTTCTCTTATAATCTTAGGAAATCCTTAAACTGCGTTAACTTTGCTGTTAATAACTAGTTAAGTATCTTGGAGTAAATGTCTCGTTCTAACTCTGAAACAATGCAGATATCTTGACGAATGAAAAAGTTTTCCTCTCTCAATTCCACTGCTATATGCGCAAATTCGGAAAGTAAATCAAAAGGTATTGATTCACCCCTTTAGAACCTTCTGTCTCTAGTTCTATGGGTCCTGTTTGAGAAGTGGTCTTAGAGGTTGCTCTAGGAGTTTCAGAGCCTCGTCTACTCAGTTTCATAATGCTCTGAAACGTATTATCAAATATTCAACTAGGGAAAGTACTCATTACGTATGCTCCCAGAGAAATTTCCCAACATTTCACCATTTTATAAATAAAATCATATCAAACTTTGCATTCAAAATTTATAATTCCTTGACCCCTTGCATAATACCCATCAAGTGCTACCTACGAGATCACTCCAGGACACTAGATGACGCAAAAAAAGGCAGAGAAATACTATAAAATTGAAGACCTATTTGAAAATAATAAGGATGCGATTTAAGCCAGAATCCATTTTCTTCAGGCAAGGGAGGCAAGGGAGGATAGCCTTTCGTTAAATATGAATTATTTAGAAATTGTTACTCTATTTTTTTTTTTTGCTGTATTCTCGGGATTTCCCTAACCCCCAAACACTGTTATGCAAATACACTGTAATGTAAATTGAATTTAATTTGTATGCCCATTAAGTTTACTGATTATTATTTTGGGGGGGTACATTTATTGTAATGTTAGGAAATAACTGCAGATAGAGGAGAGTAGGAAAAGGGATAAAGAAAATATAATAGCGTAGGAAACTTGCGAACAGTTTCCCTCGTCGCTGGACCACTGTTAGCCAGCAAGAAATCAATTCGGCCATCCTGAATCTCAAAAAAGACTCATTCAAGGGAACTTTCAAGCCGATCGCCTGCACTTCTCGTACGCCACAGACCCTTTCCCCATTCTTAGAAGAGGAGCGTATTTTGAAGAAATGAAGATAACCCGTTTGGAAATGTTATCTAAGGGCTAATGCTCTCATTTCCGGGTCTGACCATTGTAGATAGAGGAGAGTAGGAAAAAGGGCAAAGAAAAAAATAATAGCGTAGGCGGGTTGGGAACAGCTTCCCGCGTCGCTGGACCACTTTTGCTGGCGTCGTATCCACTCGGTAATCATAAGTCTCAAAAAACTCGTTTAAGCCGTTTGCCTGCATTTCTCGTACTCTACACAACTCCATACTAGAAGGCGATCGTATTTTGAAGAAATGAAGAGAAACGTTTGGAAATGTTATCCAAGGGCTAACACTCCCCCTCCGGGGGCTGGGCACCATTGTAGATAGCGATGAGTAGGAAAAGAGGCAAAGAAAAATAATAGCGTAGGCGAGTTGCGAACAGATTCACGACTCACTGGACCACTGTTAACCAGCAGTGAATCTGCTCGGCCATACTGAGTCTTAATAAGACTCATTCAAGTGAAGTTTTTTTTATGCCGCCCGCCTGCACTTCTCGTACTCTACACAACCCCCATCCTCGAAGCGGAGCGTATTTCGAAGAAAGGAAGAGAACTCGTTTGGAAATGTTATCTAAGGGTTAAGCCTTCCCCCTTCCGGGTCTAGGCACCATTGTAGATAAATGAGAATAGAAAAAGGAACAAAGAAAAACTAATAATGTGTGCGAGTTGTGAACAGTGCATGCCCCGCAATCGTTAGGGCGACAGTTTGAATTTTCGTCCGGATTCTTTTTAAGCTGAACTATTTACTAGGGAGATTACCTCCATGACTGGGCATCACGGTTGGGACGGGCAGGGGAAGCTCGTAGCTATGACAGGCAGTCGACCTAAGAGAAGAATAACTCTGATTTTAAAACCCTGGAGACACAGGCATGATTGCCTTTTCCAGAAGATCATCTTTGAGCAGATAGCATATAATATAAACATTTAGGCTATGATAAAAATAGGTAGGTTATAGTTGTAGGTTGTTATTTTATCTTCATAGAGTATGTGGCGGGCGTAGACTGCCTCAGTATTTTTACAAGACTTTGAGAGGGTTCTAGTATCGAAGTACCGACAGCAAGACTATAGTGAACCACAACACTAGATTACGTCATTGCATTACTCTACCCCCCCTCCTCCCCCTAAAATGATTTAGTAAATTGCGTAATTTATTGTATTCACCCATAAAATTTTGGAGTTTGTTGATGTTCTACCTTTCACTATTCCCAAGTTAAAACGAACCATCTGATGATCACTATTGTATATTAGAGAAGCGCCATTGCAAAGGCATTGCTAACCGACTCTGAACCTGAACCTGAACATAACATAACATAATTTCACGGATGACAAAAGCCACAAGAGCCTATCAAATGTCATCCTCATCTGTCAAAACCCATCTACAATATACAATTTAAACAATCCATAGGATTGTGTCAGATCATGCATCTAAAATATACATTTAGAACCATTCACAGGAATGGGTCAAAAACAAAATGTATCATCAAGATTTGTCAAAATCCAATTCAATCATAATATAGAATAATAAAAAACTGCATCTACAGGAAGGAGTCCAGAATACTCCCCCACTAATGCTTCCCCGACAGTCAATTTCTGAACCGGGTGATCATCTGATTCCCTGAGTGTGAACTGTTAGGTATTAGTCAATTGTTACATACGTAAGAAATTGGTAATTCTGCCAGCTTTCCCACTCACATTCCCATAATATTTCTTCCACTTCCCAAAATGTTTCTCCTCCATGAGGATCACCTTGTCATGGTAGAGGGGCTTGCATACTCGAATGATACAGTAGGCTATGTCAGTGAAGACTGATCGAGATGGTCACTACTTCCCATCAGTCGGTCTTCAGGGATCCAAACTTAACATAACATAACATAGTTTCATGGATGACAAAAGCCACAAGGGCCTATCAAAGGTCATCCGTATCCATTAAATCCCACCCACATAATGCATCCATAGGATTTTGTCAGATCATGCATCTACAATATACAATTTAACAATCCATAGGAATGTCCAACCATGCATCTACAATATATAATTTAAAGCCTCCATAGGAGTCTGTCAAGAACAAAATCAAAGTCCCCCAAAATATACAATAAAAGAAACTGCATCCACAGGAATGAGTCAAGAAACATATCCACATACTAAAAAGTAAGAAATTAACCCTCTATCCTCATATGATCATGACAGGACACGTAGCGATGGGTTTAAGCTTGATAAGTATAGGTTTAGGAAGGAGATTGGGAGGAATTGGTTTACAAATCGTGTGGTTGATGAATGGAATAGGCTCACTAGACATGTGATAGAAGCCTCCTCTCTGGGTAGTTTTAATAATAGATTAGATAAATATATAGATGAAGCTGCTAGATGGGACTGACTTCTTTTTTTATTATGTACATATGTATATATTTTTCTAAGGCGTGGGGAGATTATATTTTGCGGTTGCATGAATGGACATAATCCTCTGGATGCACTTTATGTATATTGTAGATTAGATCTGCTGAACTCCTGTTAAGGGTGACAATGTTAATGACTTTTCTCTGGTAAGAAATCTTTGGGGGGTGAATGGAACAGGAGCTGCCAAGTGTAGGCCATGAATGGTCTTTTGCAGTCTCCTTTTCTTATGTTCTTAATCTGCGCTTGAAAACATTCAAGTTTGGGCTGTCCACAGTCTCAGGCGGCAAACTATTCCAATAATCCACCACTCTATTAGTGAAAAAATATTTTCTAACATCCAGTCTGCACCTCTGTTTTTTAATCATTAAGTGGTGGCCTCTAGTTCTATTACTACCTTCTAACTCAAATAACTTGCTGAAATCCAATTTATCCATCCCAGAAAAGATTTTAAAAAGCTCAATCATATCTCCCCTCACACACCTTTCAAATGAAAACATATTTAATACCCTCAGTCTATCTTCATATTCATGGTGCTTCAGGGATGGTATTATTTTTGTTGCCCTCCTTTGTACCGACTCTAATAAGTTTATATCATGTCTAAAATGTGGTGACCATGCCTGTATACAGTATTCTAAATTTGGCCTGACATAAGAGTTGTATAGTTTAAGGATGACCTCCTTACTCTTGTAGCTAACATTCCTTTTAATGTAACCTAGCACCCTATTTGCTCTATTTTTTGCCTCAATACACTGCATTTAAAATTTTGGTGACCTATCTACTACTACTCCTAAGTCCTTCTCATCTTCAACTGAATTAAGCCAATACCCATCCATCTCATAGCTAAATTCCCTATTATCTCTCCCCATGTTAATAACTTTGCATTTATTAAGGTTAAAAGTCATCTGCCACTTCTGAGCCCAAGCTAACAACTTATTTAAGTCACCCTGCACTTTAAAGCTACCCTCAACCTAACATAACATAACATAATTTCACGGATGACAAAAGCCACAAGGGCCTATCAAGGGTCATCCGTATCTATCAAATCCACCCACATAAAGCATCCATAGGATTTTGTCAGATCATGCATCTACAATATACAATTTAACAATCCATAGGAATGTCCAACCATGCATCTTTAATATATAATTTAAAGCCTCTATAGGAGTCTGTCAAAAACAAAATCAAAGTCCCCCAAAATATACAATAAAAAGAAACTGCATCCACAGGAATGAGTCAAGAAACATATCCACATACCGAAAGTAAGAAATTAACCCTCCATCCCCATATAATCATCCAATCTGCACTTGAAAACATTCAAGTTTGGGCTGTCTACAGTCTCAGGTGGCAAACTATTCCAATAATCCACCACTCTGTTAGTGAAAAAATATTTTCTAACATCTAGTCTGCACCTCTGTTTTTTCATCTTTAAGTGGTGGCCTCTAGTTCTAATTCTACCTTCTAACTCAAATAACTTGCTGAAATCCAATTTATCCATCCCAGAAAAGATTTTAAAAAGCTCAATCATATCTCCCCTCACACACCTTTCAAATGAAAACATATTTAATACCCTCAGTCTATCTTCATATTCATGGTGCTTCAGGGATGGTATTATTTTTGTTGCCCTCCTTTGTACCGACTCTAATAAGTTTATATCATGTCTAAAATGTGGTGACCATGCCTGTATACAGTACTCTAAATGTGGCCTGACATAAGAGTTGTATAGTTTAAGGATGACCTCCTTACTCTTGTAGCTAACATTTCTTTTAATGTAACCTAGCACCCTATTTGCTCTATTTTTTGCCTCAATACACTGCATTTAAAATTTTGGTGACCTATCTACTACTACTCCTAAGTCCTTCTCATCTTCAACTGAATTAAGCCAATACCCATCCATCTCATAGCTAAATTCCCTATTTAGTGTCATCAGCAAAAATTGACACTTTGCTATTTACACCTTGCCCAAGATCATTTACATAGATTATAAATAATAAAGGGCCTAAAACTGATCCCTGAGGTACGCCACTAATAACATTCCTCCACTCTGACCTCACTCCATTCAATGCAACTCTCTGTTTCCTATTTTTCAGCCATTCAGTTATCCAATTTAAAACGTTCCCACATATCCCATGTAGCTTTAATTTATGAACTAGTCTTCTATGTGGAACCTTATCAAAAGCTTTGCTGAAATCTAAGTAGATCACATCAACTTTCTTACCCCTATCTAATTCTTTAGTTACATAATCCATAAAATCTAGTAAATTATTTAAACATGATCTACCTTTTCTAAAACCATGCTGAGCATCATTAATTAACCTGCTACTCTCTAGATGATCAGAAATTCCCTTCTTAACCATCTTCTCAAGAATTTTACAGACTATAGAAGTTAAGCTTACTGGTCTAAAGTTATTTGGGTCCTCTTTGCTTCCCTTTTTAAAAATTGGTACTACATTTGCCAATTTCCAGTCATTTGGTATTTCTCCAGACTCTAGTGATCTAATAAATATCTTCTCAAGAGCTACTGCAATACTTTCTACACCTTCTTTGAGTATCCTAGAATGAATGTTGTCAGGGCCAGATGCCTTACTAGTTTTTAACTGCATTATAAGCCCTTTAATTTCTTCTCTGTCTATATTAATAGAATTTATAAGTACTTCCCTTGACCTAGAATTATCATCAATTAATCTAACTGGTTTCTCTTCTGTGAATACTGAAGCAAAATGATCATTAAGGACCTCTACTATTTCCTCATCAGATTCTTTCAAAACCCCTTCATATTTAATAGGCCCTATTTTATCACTGTTAGATTTATTATTGATTCTATAATAGTTAAAGAATTTTTTATGATCTTTATTATTATTTTTAGCTAAATTAATTTTGGCTGTCCTTTTGGTCTTCTTAATAATCTTATTTAGTTCATTTCTGGTTGATCTATAATGGTTTAAATTATCTAAACTACTCTCACTTTGTAATCTCAACCTTGCTGAACAGGCTTCTGTAGAGGAGTCAGACTAAAGATCCTCACACCCTTGTGTTGAGTCCCACTGTACGGGTTGCCGATTTGTTCGCCGGAGGTATCGCCATAGGCCATACTCGTTTTGGAGCTGATAGCTGCCCACAGCTTGGGTCTTAGCCTAGCCATCTTCAAACTTCCATTCATGACGCTGCACTGTTTTTAAAACGACATATGTAGCTTGCGCGGGGGCTACCCTGAGGACGGTGTAAAGCGCCTTGTCTGGGGCAGCTACAGTATCATGTCCACTTTCCCGGGGTACATATACTTATTAACACAAATATATGTGTGTAAAAATAATAAAAACTTTTCCCAGAGGCCCCAGGCTTCTGGTCCCTGTGCCGTCAATGACAGTGTTCTCTGTAGACTCGATCCTTTTGGTTCTGAGGTCAACGATGACTTTGACTGAAAATTTGTACTACTGAAATCAGATAACGATAAGCCATTGAGTAAGGCTGATATTTTCAATGTTTATGAAGACTTCGTTGCTAAATGTGGCGAACCAGCCCAAATGTGGCCTAGAAATGATGGCTGTCTGGTAGTGGAATCGACTTCGTTTGAACAATACCAAAAAATCAAAACACTCGATTCTCTAGCTTCACTAAATATCTCCTCAATAAGCCATTGATTAAGGCCAATATTTTCAACGTTTATGAAGACTTCATCGCTAAATGTGGCGAACCAGCCCAAATGTGGCCTAGAAATGATGGCTGTCTGGTAGTGGAATCGACTTTGTTTGAACAATACCAAAAAATCGAAACACTTGATTCTCTAGCTTCACTAAATATCTCCTCTTCAGCCCACCATACCTTTAATACCTTCAAGGGAGTTATCAGGTCAGGGGAGCTGATTGAATACGATGTGGACCGACTTGTTGATAAACTGACTCCCCAGAAAGTAATCAGCGCATACCGCATCACCCACAATGTTAATAAGACCAGAGTTCCTTCGGCTACCATTATAACTAACCTTCAATCAGTTGGAACCTCCTAAAAACATCAAGGCTGGCTACTTGTGTATCCCTGTGAAGCTGTACATTGAGAATCCCTGTAGGTGCTTCCATTGCCAACATTTTGGGCATGTCAGCAAATACTGCAGACTTCCATGGAACACCATACTCACGTCTCCCTTGTTGTGCCAACTGTAGTGGTGACCACCCAGCCAGCTCTAACCAGTGCACCTTTTTCTTATATGAAAGAAAGGTTATTGGGTCATTCCATATGAAATCAACCAATTTTTTTGGAAATTTTAAGTCACCATCACCGATTTTGATGAAAATTGGTATACAGGTTGAATTCGATGAGAGAAAAACAATGAGACACTTCCCAGCCCTCAATTTTGAATAGCTCAAAAGTTATAACCTGTCAAAGTTGAGAAAAATTGTCAAATTTCTTGATACCAGCATTGCTAAAAAAATTATTTCTCCCTTATTATAGCACATAAAACAATGAATTATGTATTTTTTTAAAGCTTAAGGGTTGCTCTAAACATTTTTAACAGCAAAATTAATTTTTGCTAAAAAAAGTTTTTTCGACCTTAAAGGTCAACTTTTGACCTTTAAAAAAATATATTGGTATCAATAAATTTTTGTGTAATTTTTTTTATAAATATATATGCCTTTAGACTACAATATAAGATAAATTTCATTCTGGGTTTTTCATTATATCAGGAGTTATGATCAATTTTGTAACCATTGGTATGCCAATTTTTACCTATTTTTATGTTATAAATTTTACCTATTAGGTGTTACTTTATAAACTATGAAAGCTAATTTAAAATTTTTTCTTTTTTTTCAGAAAGTTTAATATTTAGATAAAAAAGTAATTAATAATTTGCATTACCAATTATTTGTATTTTAACAAATTATTATGGATGGGAAGAGAAAGCATTTTTTAAATATTAAGTATTGCTGCGATCCTTACAAAGGTCACAAAAAATTAATAAAGAAAAATCTGAGACTAATTTCAGAAGACTTAATAAGAGAATATCCAAAATTAAAAAAATTTAAGGACCAAAAAAATCTGTAATAACTGCAGAAAAAAGATAGCTGATGATGATAGTTCTTCATCTCAAAATACGAATCCAAGCCTTTCAGAAGAAAGAATGGAAATTGAGCCAATTACTGAACAGGAAGAATCACAAGAAGCATTAACTGAATTAAATAAATCATTAATAGCTATTGGAGAGTCACCAGTCAAGAAATTTAAAATGGATGTAGTAAAAAAATATAGTTCAGATAAAATGAATAAAATTCAAAAATCCATTTCAAGTAAACTCAGAACTGTAGGCTCTGCAACAAAATATCCATTACCCTTGGATCAAGACCCAGAGTCTTCTAGAACAGAATCAAGTAAAGATGGTGAAGAAATGATAAATCAACTGAAGGAGAAATTTCAAACTACTAGTAAAAGGTCTGAGCAGCTGCAAATCTTAACTGTTTTGCCAAAAAGCTGGAGCTTATCCAAAATTAAATCTGAATTTAATATTACTAATTACATGGCCAGACAAGCTAAAAAACTAGCAATGGAAGAAGGAATAATGTCATTGCCAAGCAAAAGAAAAGGTACATTTCCATCATAAACAATTAAAGTAGTAGAAGACTTTTATAAAAATAAAGAAGTAAGCAGAATTATGCCAGGAAAAAAAGATTTCAAGAATGTTAGAAAAGATGGACAGAAAACTCATGAACAAAAATACTTAATTTTGGGAAATTTAAAAGAAATTTATCATTTATTTAAAACAAAATACCCAGACACTAAGATTGGCTTTTCAAAATTTGCTGAGCTGAGACCCAACGAGTGTGTATTAGCTGGTGGTGCAGGAACTCAGTGTGTGTGTTTGCACATATCATCAAAATGTTAAACTGATGATTATTGGTACAAGGCTACCACAGTTGACAAAAGACAGTGACCTGCATTTAGATGATTACAAAACATGTCTATCATTCATTACATGTGACCCTCCAACTTATGAGTGCTATTTTGATGAATGCTCAGAATGTTTTTCTAAAATAGATGAACTAAAACTATATATTACTAAAATTTTGGATGACAATATGATTGATGAGGTAAATTACAAGCAGTGGCTCTCAACTGATCGCTCAACTTTAGAGCTTGTTTCAAGAACAACTGAAGAATTTATAGACACTTTTACCTTAAGTCTTCTCAATTTAAAAAAACATGATTTCATAGCAAAAAAGCAGGCACAATTTTGTTCAACTAAAAAAGAAGAACTAAAAGATGGTGAAATCTTAGAAGTATGCGATTTTGCTGAAAATTACTCATTCCTTCTTCAGGATGCAGCACAAGGGTACCACTGGAATAACTCCCAAGCTACATTACATCCCTTTCTTTCCTACTACAAAGAAGCTGGGGAAACACAACACATAAGTTTTGTTGTGATTTCAAACTGCTTGAAGCATGACACTGTTGCAGTCCATTTATTTAAAAAAAAACTTATTGAATTTTTTAAAAAAGAACTCAAATTCCCAATAACAAAAATTATATATTTTTCTGATGGAGCTGCGTCACAATATAAAATTTTTAAAAACTTTATTAATTTATGTCACCATAAATCAGATTTTGGATTGGAAGCAGAATGGCATTTCTTTGCTACATCTCATGGAAAAGGACCATGCGATGGTGTAGGGGGCACAGTAAAAAGACTAGCAGCAAAAGCTAGCCTGCAAAGAGCATATAATGATCATATAATGACTCCTCAACAGCTCTTTGATTTTGCTGAAAGACACATTAAGGGAATAAAATTTTCATATGTCCCAAATAGTGAATACATTGAAGAAAAAAATTATTTGCAAGAAAGATTTGACCAGGCCTCTGCAATAATTGGTACCCAAAAATTACACAGTTTTGAACCAGTTAATGAAAATGAACTTATAATGAAAACAATATCATCTGCATCAGAATTCAAGAAAGTGAAAATATCCTATACAGAGGCAATATTATTGGAGGATGTAAAAGGATTTGTCACTGCTAAGTATGATGACAAATGGTACTTAGGGTGTGTATTGGATACCAATGTTGAGAAAATGACTGTTAAAATAACATTCCTAGAACCAGAAGGACCATCAAATTCATTTAAATATCCAAGAAAACCAGATGTATTAGTATTGCCATTAGATGACATATTGAGCATTGTTGAGCTTGTAACAGCAACAGGAAGAACTTACAAACTATCTAAAAATGAACAATTAAAATCAAAAGAAATAATGCAGAAAAAAATTGATTCCTAAATTATTATAAAAAGAATAAATTCATTTTGGGAGGTTGGGTGGGACCTGTGGCTTTTTTGCTGAGCTATCAGGAGTGGCCTCTTAGGTGATGGGGATACCAGCAGTTATGCAGGTATCTTAACTGTTGGTAGTGGCTCTGCCACCATTGACCATAGCAAATTATAAATTAAATACATAGGTAGGTAGCTTTAAAAATATTTATAATTTTAAATAAAAAATTACTGAAAGTTCATTTTTTCTTGTAGGTAGGATTTAACACATATCTATAGAATTAATGATTCTAATACACGAGTATATATTAAAAGCATTCAAATATAATACTTAGGCATCTAATAATTGATAACTAACTCTGGGAATATGACGTAACTATGTTAATATGACAAAGATGCATATACAAAAAATTTATTTGTGAAGATAGCAAAAAATGGCCATACCAGTGGTTACAAAATTGATCATAACTCCTGATATAATGAAAAACCCAGAATGAAATTTATCTTATATTGTAGTCTAAAGGCATATATTTAAAAAAAAAAAATTACACAAAAATTTATTGATACCAATATATTTTTTTTAAAGGTCAAACAAATTTTTTTTACCCAAAATTAATTTGTTGTTAAAAATGTTTAGAGCAACCCTTAAGCTTAAAAAAATTACATAATTCATTGTTTTATGTGCTATAATAAGGGAGAAATAATTTTTTTAGCAATGCTGGTATCAAGAAATTTGAAAATTTTTCTCAACTTTGACAGGTTATAACTTTTGAGCTATTCAAAATTGAGGGCTGGGAAGTGTCTCATTGTTTTTCTCTCATCGAATTCAACCTGTATACCAATTTTCATCAAAATCGGTGATGGTGACTAAATGTCCCTTTGTGAATTTGGATGGAATGACCCTATTGCTCTCTGAAATAAATACAGAATTAGCATGAAGGATGCTAGAAGGAGAGCAAAAGAACTATACATCCAACCAGGAGTAAGTTTTGCAGACACTCTTCGAGCAAATACACCAGTCTGTAACAAACAACAGAGAACATTTCAGACCCTCACCTTTACAGTCACAGAATAGTCACCAAGTAGCCCTAACAGAACCTCTTCCCAAGAATGATGCTTCTCCTCCCTCTCCAATCATCACCGAAACCAAGATGCAAGAGGACTCGCCGTTCCTCAGATTCTGCTCCATCAGCATCAAACCAACCATTGCCATGTCCTGAAGAAATGGAGGGTGATTCCGAGGAAGTTTGTGTGGTGTGCGTCTCACATTTAGATATCCACCCTCCTCCCACTGAATCTGCCTTGACTCCATCTATCAAAACAAGTCGATCTCCTACACCTGCAGCACCAGCAACTTGAGAAAAAACTAAAGAGATGGCTGTGGCCCCCTTGGAGGAGGAGAAACAGCCTTCTGGGCTCCCCTTACCAACCACAGCTGACCCAACAACCAGTCCTCAGAATGACCCTCTACCATCCTTTTTGACACCACTAACCAGTACTACAGAGGACCCAATATCCTCAGAGGCATCTTTGCCAGCAAAAGCCACCTTGTCATATGCACAGCTGACAGATGGTTCTTTGCCCACTAATAAAAGTACCATACATAAAACCATAAAACTACCAATGCCTCAAGTACTTCGGGGTCACCCGAAGTCTGTGTAAATTGCTCCAAGGTCGCACACGATAAATCCAAATCGTGTATGGCCAAGTGTGTCAATTGCGGAGAGCCGCACCCCGGTTCTTTGAAGCAATGCGGTGCATATCTCCTTGAAAAAGAAATCCTGGCCGTTCAAGCCCAGGATCGACTCTCATTCCGCGAGGCGAAGGACTTGGTCCTGGCGCGCCCGGCTCTGCCTGGGATGTCATATGCCTCAATAGTTAGAAAGGCACCCTCTGCTCCTGGCCCATCCAGGCTAACGAGCACAGTTGTTTCCGCGCCCATTCAGAGCTTTTCTGCGGGCTCTACTCAACCTGGGCGCTTCCCTGGTAAAGCTGGTGGCAAAAAGGGTTCATACCCAGCCCCGGCTAAAACCAGGGCTCCCCCCTCTTCCCTCAGCGTGACCATTTCCCGTAAGGTGAAACGGCCACGCGCCTCCACCGAGTTGTTAGAATCACAGGAGACAACACCCCTGAAGATGGTCGCTAGGCCATCTTCCGGGGTTCCATAAGCTGTCCCTTGAAAGGAGGACAGCAACAAAGGAGCTTCGGCTCCTTCGCCCATGCCCCGAGGTGGAGCGAGTGGCTCGGAGATGGTGGTTCCTCGAAAAGAGGGCCCCCCGCCTCCGAAGCCACAACGCCCGCCTAAGGTTTCGAGGCGCAGGGAGGAAAAGACTCGCATGGCGAGCCCAACCACCCCCAATAAGTCCTCGAAGGCGACAGCGCCTTCAGCACTTTTGTCCGGCCAACAGCGCCTGGGGTTCTGCCCCCGGGAAGCGTACGGTCATTCCCGTGAGGGTCTTCAGTTCAAGGAGGGCCCCCGCGTCTCCTGTGAGCTAGGCCTGGAGGGCATATTCCTTCAATGGAATTGCCGTGGACTCCGAGCCAACTGGGAGGAGCTGCAGAGGCTCGTCTCGTCCCGTTCCCCGTTAGCTATCTTTTTGCAGGAGACCATGCTAGGCGCGTGCCCCCTGCCCGCCCTCCCGGGGTATAAGGGTCTTGCGACCCCACCACCGCGGGATGGCCGGGCTGGGGGATGCGCGGTTTACACCCGGCATTATGTCTCCGTTCTTCCTTTCTCTGTAGATACCTCCTTTCAGGCAGTGGCTGTGCAGCTGCACCTGGATGGGAGGTATACTCTTATTTCTGCGTACATTCCACCATCAGCTGACTTCGATGCGGGGGACTTCCGCCTCGTTGTGGCATGGTTGCCGAGGCCCTATCTCTTGCTTGGAGATCTGAACGGCAGGCATCCTCTCTGGGGAAATTACGGCATAAATCCCAGGGGACAAGTCCTTGCCGATCTGGTCGAAGAGCTTGAGATGGGTTTCCTAAACATGGATGAGTTTACGCATCACTGTCCGAGAACCGCTTCATTTTCTTGCCTTGACCTATCTTTGTGCTCTTCGGATGCACAGCCTGATTTTGATTGTGGGGTGGTCGATGACCTCCATGGTAGTGATCACTTTCCCATTCAAATATCATTTTCAGGGCAACTGCCACCTGAGAGACCACCTCGGTGGTGCTTGGCGCGGGTGCGGTGGCCTGCATTTCAGGAAATGACTGAATTCTCTATCTCAGTCTAGGAGTTTAGGTTGGTAGATGAGGCCATTGAGTTCTTCTCCGGCAACCTCATCGTCGTGGGTCTGACTACCATTCCTAGGACGTCTGGCCGTTTTGCATGCCGACCACTCCCATGGTGGTCGACCGAGTGTGAGACAGCCCTCAAACAGAAGCGTTATGCCTACATGCGCTATAAGCGCCGCCTGAACGATTTCACTGTCGCTGAATTTTGTCGGGCTAGGGCTATGTTCCGGTATATTTCGAAGCACGCCCGCCGCTCTTCCCTGCGGGCATACGTGTCTTCACTTAATGGGAAGACCCCTTTAGCTGAGGTGCATAGCAAGAACATCTTCCGGCAGCACTGAGGTGATGCCTGAAGATGTTCTCGCTACGCTCTACATGGACGACCTTTTGATCTCCTTTGGTGCTGGCCCAGATGCCAACTCTAGAGCGTTGACTACAAAAGGCATTGAACCGTGTCTCTCGCTATGCCGAAGCACACAGATTTCGGTTTTCCTTGGCCAAGACTAAGATAATGCACTTCTGCCGCCATCCATGGCTCCACCCTGACCAAGATTTGTTTCTTAATGTGGTTCGTCTGGAAGTCGTGGAATCGCACCGTTTCCTTGGTCTTGTATTTGACCGACGCCTCACCTGAGAGGCTCATATTCGCAGCCTTAGGGTCTCTTGTACCCGCGCCATGGATATTCTCCGTTCTGTGACTTTCAGCGCTTGGGGTGCAGATAGGGCTACTGCCTTACTTTATATCGCTCCTTTGTTCATTCGAAGCTCGACTATGGTTCGAGTTTTATGCATCCACAGCTGAGCGTTTATTGCAGAAGGTGGACTCGATCCACCACACCAGTCTTCGCCTTGCGACCGGTGCCTTCAGACACTTCTCCCATTGAGAGCCTACTGGTCGATGCTGGGGAGATGCCACTTGCTCTAGCTGCCCAGAGTTCATTATTCGCCTGTACACGCAAGCCCGGCGTCTCCCTCAATCTCCAACACTCTAATGCATCTGCAGCGGATTTTGATGGTGCCTATGCTGCCGAGAGATGCCACTCATACCCTAAGCCCTTTGTGTTTAGGGCCAGGAAACTCCTTCGAGAGCTAGGTATAGCTCTTGGGCCGGTGGCGTCCCTGGTTCTCCCCACGACGCCACCCTGGAGGGTACCACATTTGGCTATTTGTTGCCACACCTCTGCTCCCAAAGCTTGTACAGCGCCAGGAGTATTGTGTTCGACCTTTTTGGAGCACACCTCGTGTTACCCTGGAACCGTGCCAGTGTATATGGATGGCTCCAACTTCGAAGAGGGGGTCGGCTTCCACGCCGTATTCTCTCTGTTTGAAGTCAGCGGGGCTCTGCCAGGCGCTGTGTCTGTCTTCACAGCTGAGCTGGTGGCAATACACCACTTGGTACGGGAGATTACGCGACGTGCCCGGTTCGAAGACCGGATCGTGATCTATAGCGACTCACAAAGTGCCCTGAGTGCTCTTGGGGCATTGGAATCTCCGCATCCCCTGGTTTGGGATATCCGTGGCGCCACGGTTTTGGCGAGCCGGGCAGATGTCGAGATTATCTTCTGCTCAGTTACTGGACATGTAGGAATTGCCGGCAATGAGGGCGCCAAAGAGTCTGCGAGGACTCTGCGACCAGACCAGCGTTTCGCTCTTCCTCACACTGACTACATGGCAGGAATACAGGCAGCTCTTCGGACTGCTTGGCAAAGAAGATGGGAGATGGTGGAAGGTAACTTAAAGTTGCATACCATTGCACCGCCACTGTTCCCATGGACCTATCCCTTAATGCCATGATGGCTTCAGGTCGCTTTCTGTCATTTCCGAATCGGGCACACTTGTGTGATGCATCGGTATTTGATAAAGCGCTTGCCAGAGCCCTATTGTGATGACTGCGTCGTCCCACAGATGATTTGGCACATTCTTGTCGAATGTCCCAGTCTGGGTGATCTTCGCACACGATACCTGTCCCGGTACCGGGATGGGCAGGGTCGCTATACTCGGAATACTTGGGCGGATTTGTGCACACCGACCTGTGGACTCTTAGACTTTTGGGAGGAGCCCGGCCTTCTCCCTATTATTTAAAATAATAATATTTCTTTAATTTGTTTGTTTTTCTTTTGCTTTTATCTGTATTTTTTGTTTTCCTTTTTCTTTTTTTTATTCTGGCTTTTACTGTAGCCTAGATTTAGGCTGGCTTGAGTGGGCGACTTATGCCCTAGAAGGCACTCGACAGATGACAAAAAATTAAAAAAATTCAAATTCTGCTGCTCACTTCCTGAAAGGGTAGCCTTGGAGAACATGGTGTACCATGTCAAATCCCACACCCTTCTCATTTTATGCTGTACCCATTGCCTCCTGTTTGGCCACAGCAATATCTCTTGCAACAGGCATATCCACTGCAGAAGTTTTAATGGCTTCCACGACAGTGCCCTGCTTTTCATTGGGCAGTGTGACTGCAGGAGACACAGCACCAACCTAACAGCTCAATTCTGGATGTTAAAAGAAGGATGAGAGGCATCCTCCCAGTGGCTTTTCACCCTCCAAAACCTCCTAAAACACTGACCCCCACCTCAGCCCCTAATCTTGCTCACGTCTCTGGCCCCACTCTTGCACCTATCTCTACCCCCACTCTTGCACCTATCTCTACCCCCACCCCTGTTCCCACTAAACCCCTCAGCCCTATAATAAATATTGTCCCCTTAACTGAACAGGGCCACAAAACACCAAAAACATGACCTCGCCACTCTCCCAAGCCTCACTCCATGGCTTCACCACGCCGCTCCACCAGGCCCTTCTCCCTCCCTGAGGTCCCCCCCCCCAGGAGGGGCCGATCTGAAATGGGGAAATTTGTACTTCTCCCCCCCGTTTCCCAGCTTTCCTCTATCAAAGACTTCTACACGCTTCCCCTACCCCCAACCCACAGCCCCGAAGCCAGGAGCACAGCAGCGTTTGCCCTCGCTTCATAGAACAGGCCCTCCAGCCTCCCCTTCCTCACTTTCACCACAGCATGCTTCGACCTTTCCATGGTCTGCTTTTATCAAAGGGATAGCACCCATCGCACTTAATTTCACCACCCTTTTGCTTTCAGGACACAACTTCAGTGAAAGTCTATGTCAGTGCCTACCAGGACTCATTTCCTTCCTGATGTCACTCACAATATGAACGACTCGCCTGCCTCCCACTTCATCTTCTGGAATGCCCGGTCATTGTACAGGAAACTTCCAATCTTCAAAACCGCCCTTTCCTCTTATTCTCCTCTTGTAGTCATTGTCTGTGAGACATGGCTCACAGATGCCTTCTCTCCTTCTTTCCCTAACTATTCCTTTTACAGGATGGACAGGGGAACTGGCAGAACAGGAGGTGGCCTGCTTTTGCTAGTCCACCAGTCCCTTCCTTCTAGCTCTCTTACTATCACTTACTTCCCAGGTGGTGGATTAGAGCACCTGGGAGTGACTGTTACCTTTGATTGTGGGCCCTTAAACATCCTTCTGATATATAATCCATGCTTGGATATTTCCCTTCAGGAATTCCAGTATTTGTTCTCACAACTTCCCTCCCCAGCCTTAATTATGGGTGATTTTAATGCCCATCACAACTTCTGGGAACCGGCTCTCCCCAAAGCTGGAGAAACTGTTCAGGTGTCTCACTGTTGAGTTTCCTGACCGACTGTGATTCCCTCTCCCTCCTTACCCCACCTGGCCTTCCTACCATGATTGATCCAGCTTCAGGGAACCCTTCCACCATAGACCTTTGCCTGGGGAATAGCCCACTCCTCCTCACCACTGTAACAACTGGCCCTTACATGGGGAGTGACCACCTTCCTGTTGCCATTTCTTTCCCCTTAATGCCCCCCCCTCCCCCTCCTCAGTCACGCAGACCTCGTTGGTCCTTCAAAATGGGAGACCTGGCTTCTTTTCAGCTTGAATTAAATTCACTCATCCCTCCCATGACCCTCCCTTCAAACAAAAAAATCACTTACCTTTCTGAAGCCTTGGTGACTCTGGGGGCTCACCACTTTCACCTCGTCACTTCCTCTCCTAGCCGCTCCTTCGAGTCTCTTGGTGGTCACAGAAGTATGCGGTGGCCCTTCAGGCCAAACATCATGCCTCTGCAGCATGGCGAAAGAACCTGGTCACAGAAGTATGCGGTGGCCCTTCAGGCCAAACATCATGCCTCTGCAGCATGGCGAAAGAACCCCACTCCTCTCCCCCAATGCTTCCACTATTTGGAAGCCAGGTGCAAGCTTGTTATTTTGCACCTCAGTCTCCCTGACATGGTTTTTCTAAAGGGAAGATGGTCCACGCACAACCCTCATCCACTTTCCCGTTAATTAGTAATGGTGCCCTTCTCTCCACCGATGCCCCCAAAATGCCTTGCAGCCCACATCCACACCACACTCGGCTCTCAAGACCATGTGCCCCCACCTGTGTTACCCTCTTCCTCACACTCCAGCCATGAAATTAGCACTGCTATTACTCCCCAGGAACTTTCCTCAGCTTTGAGATCGCTGTCTCAAGGAAGAGTGACAGGATTTGACACCATACCAAACAAGTTTCTCCAGTGCCTCCCAGATGCTCTGAAACAGCTCCTTCTAGACATCCTCAACACCAGTTGGCTTTCGGGGATTTTCTACTCAGTGTGGCATTATGCCATCACCATCCCTATCCCTAAACCTGGCAAAGACCCGATGAAGGCCTCCTCCTATAGACCCATTAGTCTCCCCTCCAACATCAGTAAAGTTCTAGAATGCAGACACCTCCTTCCACCCAACATGTTTGGCTTTCGCCCTCACCGGGGCACCCTGGATGCCCTGCTCTTACTGGAACATTGCATCCAGAAAGGTTTCAAAGAAAGGCACTTCACACTGGTGTAGCTTTTCTAGATTTAAAGGGAGCTTTTGATTCCACCTCACACAATGGAATTATTACTAAACTAGCCCACCTAGGACTCCTAGGTCCACCACTAGAATAGGTTCAGTTTTTCTTAATGGAAAGATCCTTCTCTTTGGCGATTGGTGGCACCTACTCTAGGTTCTACCCAGTCACCAGAGGTGTCCCTCGGGGTTCTCCACTCAGTCCTTTGCTATTCAATGTCCTCCTTTCTGACTTCCCTTCCCCTCCTGGCACACAAGCACTATATGCTGATGACATCTCCCTCATTTGCTCTGCTTCCACCATCCAAGAGGCCCAACTTACACTCCAATGGGGGCTTGATGTCATCCATTCTTGAACTTCCCGTTGGGGCCTGACAGTGAGTGTCCAGAAGTCCAGCCTATTGTGCTTCACTAGAAGGCGCATACCCAACATCCCTATGGTCACCATTGATGGTTCTCCTATCCCCTTGGAAGGCCCCCAGTTAGCATGGAGTCATCACATACAGTACTTGGTGACCTCATGCTCCAAGAGGCTAAATATAATGAAATCCCTAACAGGTGTCAAGTGAGGTGCGGACAGGCATACTCTCCTTCACTTCTACCTTACCTATATCCAGAGTTGTTTGGACTACAGATGTGAGGTTTATAGGGCGGCCTCACCCTCTTTTCTGCACAGACTGGAGGTCATTCAAAACTCAGCAATGCACTCCGCTTTAGAAGACCTTAAGTCCTTCCCAGTCATAGCCCTTCAGGCAGAATCCTCACTACCCTCATTATCACCCTCCTACTCCGCACCTACACTAAACATGCATCCTCCCCTATTGGTCATGCCCTACATTCCCTCCCTCTCTGACACGGCAGAGTGCCACCTCATGACCCCTTGCCATATCCGGCACACACACCCTTTGTAGACAGAGCTCTCTCCTGCTTTTCAACCCTTTGGGTGACACCTCCGCCTTTCCTCATTTAACAAGACCTCCTTTGGCCCCTTGGTTCTCTATCTCCTCACTCATCTCCCTGACTCTTCACATATCCACACACTGGCCTAAGTTCGGCTGCCCAGTGCAGGGCAAATCTCTCTTCAACGCTTTACTCCACACACACTACGAAGACCACCTCCACATTTACACCGATGGCTCCCGCATTCCTGACCCTCCGTCCATTGATGCAGCAATGTACCTCCCCTCCAAGTCCCTCGCCACTGCCTGGAGGTTGCCGGCCACTGCATCTATCCTCACAGCTGAACTGTTTGCCATCAAAGAAGCACTTCACTTTGCTACCTCCCTTGCCATCAAAGAAGGACTCCACTTTACCACCTTCCTTGCTGCCCCTTGCCCAATTGCCCTCTTCACAGATTCTCTCACTGCCCTCCAACTCATTCAATCCCACTGCCCACACTCCCATCACAGCCTCACTCACCCTCCAACACCTCCTCCTCCGCCTCATTTGCCAGGGACACAACATCCACCTCCAGCGGGTGCCTTCCCATGTCAGTGTCATAGGGAACACGGTGGCGGACGGGGCAGCGGCAAAGGCACACTCCCACCCCTCCCCCATTAACTTAGCGACTGACCAGACGACTTCCTCATCGACCTCAGGACAGCTTGCCAGCGACATTGGGACACAACACTGACCAACGCTCTACAGAACACTTCACTGAGACACGTCCAACAGGACACAAGACAGCACTGGTGGACCTATTTCCCAGACTAAGGATTGGCCACACCTGCCTCAACGCTCACCTACATAGGCTAGGCATAATCGACACCCCCCACTGCCCCTGGTCCCCCATACAGCTTGACACCCCTGAACACCTGTTACTGAACTGTCCACATCACTACTCCCACCGTGTGACACTCCTTCACCCACTACATGCCCTGCAACCCCACAGACCCACACTGGCTTATCTACTAGGTGGCTCCACCAATCCTAGCTTGGCTTTCAAGAAGCTTAACCTTACCAGGACCTTCCTAAAAAAATCTAATCAACTCCACTGCATCTAGATTAAAACTTAACCTGCCTACTGCTCCTTTGGGGCACCAGAGGCTGTGATATTACACCCTGAACGGCCCCAAAAAAACACCAAGAAGAAGTGATTATCATTTGAAAAAACCAGATCTAATATATTGGCACCCCTTGTTGGCTTATTAACAAATTGAGTCAAAAAATTATCCTCAAAGCATTCTATAAACTTACAACTTGCTCTATCCCTTCCTATCATATTTTTACAGTCTACAGAATTTAAATTAAAGTTAGCAAGAATAATTATCTACTTCACATCCTTTACTTATTTCCCTGATCATTAACTCATCAATACAATCAGTCTGTCCCGGTGGTCTGTAAAAGGTATTATCCTATTTTTATTGACCCTAATATATCTATCCACAGACTCAACTTCTTCTTTCTTTATAGAATTATTTAGATTTGAAGAAATGCTATTTCTAATATAAATAATTAGTAACCATGAAGATCGGCGGCGCGAATGATGGGATGCAAAATATTTTGTCCCTGTTACAATATGTTTCACCTTTTTGGAGTAAATTCAAGGGGACTGCTTTTAGGGGGTTTATTACTGCAGGGGATCCCCCTATGATGATCCTGAGTTTCAATCAATTAGGGGGTCTGGGGGGTACAGCCCCCCCAGTATATAATCATAATTGTTTATAGAATAATGTTCTAATGTTTTATTTAACCAAACGTGCATGAATATGCATGTGTGGGTGAATGAAACATACGCAAACCCCCCCCCCCCACTTTTTCAGGCGCTACCGATCTTTATCTTTACCAAATAATCAACCCACCACCAGTCCTATTTCTCTTTTGACTAATGTACATATCATAACCCTGTAGTTCAAATTAACTCGCATTGTCAGTCATTTTATTTTCATTAACCCATGATTCTATTACACATTATATCTTCATCAATAATGGTGTTTACAGTGGTAAAACACCTAATATAATAATAATAATAATAATCTTCATCAATAATATAACTAAATAACTCATCCTTCTTATTTCTAAGATGTTCGCACTTGCTTTTTCTCTATACATGTTGTTAATCTCTGGAATTCTCTCCCGGACGATGTTGTCAGTGCAAGTTTGGTTGTTGTTTTTAAGTGGAAAGTTGAACTGTTTCTTGGCTCCCTACCTTATCAGTTTTACTTCATTTTTCCTTTGTCGTCTTGTTCTGCATCTGTAATTTGCCAACCTTTTTGCTTGCCTTAAGTGTTATTCCTGCCCTACTGGTTGGAAGATGCAGGAGCGACTGGTGAGAAAATGAAGACCCTCATCAAGGTAAAGATCATTGGTATGAAGACAACTCAGCCCTTCTATCCCTGAAGTACCTCTTTTAGCCTCTATACCTTCCACTCTATTTCTTCTGCATCTCTTTCCTTTCCCTGCCCCACCCTCCAGGAAAAATGAGTGTCATATCTGCAAAGTACATATAAAACTGCATAAGAAATGCACATTTTTAAATTCCTTACAAGAGATGTCTTAAAATGAATATTTACCCCCCTTTCCTCTCCTTCTCAAGTGTGGTTGATTGTGGCCAAGTGTATCTGTTTGGGTGGTTTGGTGTTTAACTGAATGTTTGGGTGTTGGTGCATGTTTTAGGTTTAACTTCAGATTTTGGTAGTCTCAGCGCACCTGTCCTTCTTTGTTACAAATTATGGCCCCAAAGTTTATATTTATACACAAGTTTATAGTTATTTTCGTACTACTTCTAACAAAAACTGTGCAAAGATACTTAAACTTTTGGGGCTCCAGATTTAGTTGCAGCTGGGCTGTGAAGTCTTGGTTTACTTCCGAAATTTCACTTTATATTCACTAAGTAATATTTGTGTCTTGCGCCGATGCCGGCTCAGAACATACTGAAAAATATTTCCTGCGGTCCATCTTTGATTTTGAAATCAACTATACAGGCGTGAATAGATCATCTGTTCTAGCCGCTTGTCATTACATTATAACAAGTAATTATTTATTTTGGAAAATTATTATTATTTTATATTTTATTAATTATTTAGCACTAATGTTACTAGTTATTTTACTAAATAGCTTAATGAAACTTAGATTTATTTATTTAGTTATTTAATTGAAATAAACAAATCTCACTATCAGAGCTCAACTACGAAACGATTGTTGATTATAAGAACTATATTTCCCTGCTCTGAAGTTTAACTTTTTCCCAAATTTTAAACAGTTTATTATTTTATTTAATTTAAAGTTACTTGAATAAAAACTATTCCTATTCAGATACAGTAACCCTAATTTCTAACATCCTCAATGGGGTGAGTCATTCCGTGGCTCAACCCTGCTGTATTGGATGTGGTGGGGGCCCGGACTGTGGCTGCCTAGCGCTAGGGTCTTTGCATCCTTGAAGGGAAAATCCTGAAGGTGGCTTCCTATTTTTAAAACAACAATGCTGGTTGAAGAGTGCATGGGCTACTCCCTCCCTTCGAGGATGCGCATTGGGTAACACGAGAGCATAGGTGAGTTCCGCTCTGTGGACCCTGACTTGGACTACCACCACTTTTTGGTTCTTTGAACAAAATCTCGCATTTCCCTATCAAATCTTAATAGTTTTCATCTGGTCCCGTAATGATATAGCTCTGGTTGTGGTCACTTCTCACCCCAACATGATTCTGGACAAGCCCTCAAGACTTTCACTCGCTCTGAGATTGCTGTCTCATTTCACCAAACCTTCAACATTGTGAAGGGTGTTATCTATTCTAATGGACTATGACCTTAAGATGCTTCAGTCAAAACTTGCTAGCAGTAGATTATTGACATTCATAGACCACAGCAAACCATTGGTGAGTTCCATGTGAACACACCAATGATGTTCGTAACATTTGATTGTCGGGATCTCCCATCCCATATTAAGGCAGGTTACTATTTGTCACCATGCCTCTGCTCCCAAAGCTTCCACAGTGCCATGAATTACTCAACCTTTTTGGAGCATGCTGGATCCATGCCAGTGTACATGGATGACTCCAAGTCCTAGGAGGGTATTGGCTTCCCTGCTCTATCCCCATTGTTTAAAGTAGCACATCTCTACCAGGTTATGCATCTGTCTTCATGGCTGAGCTGGTTGAAATACACTGCTTGGTATGGAAAATAACACTTGGTGCCCTGTTCATACATGTGCGATCTTTAGTGACTCACAAAGTGCCCTGAGTGCTCTCAGGGCATTGGAATTTCTTCATCCCCTGAGAAATGTATAGAAATTCTTTCAGATATAATTGTCTCCCTTGT
This sequence comes from Ceratothoa steindachneri, assembly GCA_963969495.1. Classification (NCBI taxonomy): domain Eukaryota; kingdom Metazoa; phylum Arthropoda; class Malacostraca; order Isopoda; family Cymothoidae; genus Ceratothoa; species Ceratothoa steindachneri. The sequence goes on from OZ018324.1 coordinate 84,500,300, forward strand.
GCATCATCATTATATAGCAAAATGTCTGTTGCACATAAAGCACATAAAAAAGAATATACATAGCTGAAATTTTTGCATTTGCGGATTTTGCTGAGAATTATTCCTTCTTTACGCAGAATGCCCTTCAGATTTTTCATTATAAGAATGATGATGAATTAAAGCACCTTAGTTATTGCCTTATCAGTGGCTGTCTTGAGCATTCAAGTTCAGCAGTTTGCACTTTTCAGCAGCTTCCCTGATGTACACAAGGTTTTTTATAAAAATATATTCAATTTCCTTAATCTAACTGTCAAAGGTACAGGGGGCTTCTATGAAATTGTACCCAAGTCAATCAGATAAAGGCTAATTTATGAAAAAAAAATGATATTTTCTTTAGAATAAGTAAAATTGACCATTAGGATGAAAGCACTATGTTGGTGAAATATGATATTGAGTATCACTTTGGTCAATATATTACCTGCACCTATGACACTAAAATCTAGCTATGAATAATTAAGGACAGTTCAGAAGAACTTAATGATTATCTAATTAGTGTTTTAAGATATTTGGGACAACCTAATAAATACTATTTTCCAGAGAAGGCAATATTTGTTGGATAAGACAGAGTGAAATGATTCAGCCAATGTCTACTCCGAATGTTCAGCCAGGAGTTGAAATTGCTTACTCATTTCATCCAAATGAGAAAATTAGTGGAGCCTTAGGGTAAAAGCTAATAATGAATTAGGTTGATAATCACTCACAGAACTTTCAAATTAATGCTCATACTTTTAAGTAGCTATATATTACTTCTAGTAGTCAAAATCCTCATTCTTCATCTGATGAATTTTTTATGCATATGTACTATAATAGAATACCTACAGTAATAATATAGTTACACTGTACTTTGTAATTTTATATATTTTAGAAATTAATGCAAATAAAAGATGTTAAGAATTTTGTTTCATTCAACAACTTTCCAATTGATTAAATGTAGCTACATATACATTGTGGCAGCAGGGTTGCAACTTCCTCACCAATTCTTCCCGCCACCTCAACAAGGTCCGCTCGGTGGTTCAAGGAGAGGGTATTGAGGAGAGAGAGTATTTTCTAAATTTATTAAAACCCAATAAATATTCCAAGCTAAATCAACATCACAGCCCCAAAACCTTTAAAATAAATATATCTTATAACCTAATCAACTGCACTTGCAAAGAGAAATGTCTAGGGCTTCACAAATAGATGTGAGTCTGCCTAAAATGTATCTGGATATCCGGGAGCGCTATTACCTGTATAAGGAGGGGGGAGGGAGGTGGGCACGCTTTCTTGAGGGAAGAGGGTTCCTTTTTCTTAAGGGGCTGGGAGTCCAGCTCCAGCCAATGTAAAATGATCCGCACTTAAGGAAGGGAATGTGGTGGTTCCAGTCAATGCTGAAAGTGGGAAGGCACTGGCTCTAATCAATGCATAGGCGACTTGGAGGCAGTCTCGAGACTCCTGCTTCAAAATGGTTCCCTTACTGCCACACAAGGGTCAAGATTGGCTGCTGCCACCTCACCAATTCAGAATGCGCTGGACAAGCCAGCACCAAGAAGCTGGAAAGGAGAAGGCACTTTCAATCACCCAATCGCTGTCACACTTAAAACATTCATACACACCAACCTATTCACAATAAGACTCACCTGAATAACTATTCAGCTTCTATCTGAATTCCAATGGACACTTTACTAATTTAAGTTCACTGTTAAACTCATCCAATAGTCAATCACTTTAAATTCAGACTAATCTCATTCCTCTTTCAACCCTGTAAGGGGCGCGGTGATTTGCCATCCTGGCCGCCGTGCTGACGGGAGCCAGCGCTCCGTCCGGCCCCAGCTTAGCAGCTTAGCATCTTCTCCTTCCTTCAAAACACGTGTTTCCTCGCTTCTCATACAACCTCTCCCACAACTTTCTCTCGTCACCCTCTAATTTCACAGGGTAGATGCTGACCTTCTTCTCAAGCCAACCGTTCCAGATCGGGGCTAAGGGGGGAGGGAAACAATGTTCTCTAACCACTGAGCTCCGCTTCGGGATGTTTTTTTTAACAACCTGCTTCATCCCCACCCATACCTTCCTCACATCCCTTTTCCTCTCCTCTTCACATTCTATCCATTTTTACGCCGCGTCTAAGGTGGAGCCGCCATGCCGATGGACTGCCAGGCCACCAAGCGGGAGGGGTGGTCCCAAATGGTGGCGCCTGGCTCTGCCAGGCCTGTAAGCACCTCTTGCAGTGCGGGCAACTGCGAGAGGTGATGAGCGGTTGCATCCCGTAATAAAAAGAGAGTCACCATGCCCAATGATGAGTCTAACAAAAGAACCCCTTTAACTCCCCCTGTACAAACGACGGAGCCGCTCTCGGGCAGCTTTACAGAAAAAATGGTGGTTACCCCCCCCCCCCCCCCCCTGTGCTTGCACAGGGGACCCTCCATATTTCTTCAACCGGGAGGAGGCTTACTCCTCTCCTAGCCTACGGGTGAAGGGGACTCCCCCTCATCCCCTTCTCTGGAGATGCTTTTGGGCACCTCCCTATTTCCAGCGGCAATCCCTCCTTTTCTTTCTAAGTGGACTGCCAAGAAAACCAGCAGGCAGCCCTTAGCCAGCAGCTCGGTAGGGCAAACCCCCTTAGGGGGGAGAGGGAAGCCAGGCCCCTTCAGTCGCTTCCCTCAAAAGACCTGCTGGCAAGAATATTAAACTTTGCGGGGCTCAAGGCCTGTGCCTCCCACACAAGACTGGTGACACTGCCAAGGGGACCTGCGATGTCCTGGGAGGGGATGGCCAACTGGAAGCCCCTCCTGTGATAGACATGGTCCCTGAGGAAGCCCAGCGTCAGATGGTAGGGCCTTACATGGGGGGGAATCCGGGATTGGCGCCAAACACCGAAAAAAATCCGCCCCTATGCAAGGTCCTCAAATGGCTAGGGTTTCTGAGGCAGTACAAGGAGGGGAGGGATCTCCTCCGACAGGTGCCCCTACGACTACCAGGACCTTCTCTATTTCGCAGAAGGATCTGGCCTGGGGGCTTCTGCTGGTGGAGGTGAGAAGCAGGTTCATTCCCCGCCCTCCTCTCCTAAAAAGAAGGATAAAAAAAGACTTTGGGCTCCTCTCCATCCGCGGGTGCTGCGGGGATGGATGGGTCTGCTGCCACTTTGGTAGGCGACCAAGCCAAGATCGGCACATCCGACCCCTCTCCCCCACGTGTGCGGAGCCCCTGACTAAGACTAAGACCAAGAGTGCACAGGGCGGAGCCTCGACGACATCGGGGCCCCTGAGTCAGAGGTTACCTGGAGTTTTCGAGCCTGCTGGCTTGAAACGCTTCCTCGTTATTCGCTCCACTGATGGCAGCATGTTGGCTAAGGGCAACATGATCCATCAGAGGAGAGGATTAGCTAGTGCAATTGGCAGAGAGCTGAAGGTGACCCGTTTCTCGGACTGGAGCCTTCTGGCGAATCCCGCCGAGGTGGCCAAGTTAAGTGCTCTTCGGACACTTCATGGCACCCTGGTGCCATGGGGCGGTCAAGGTCGAACGTGTGATGAGAAAACAGGGAGGGGCCTCGAGACCCATCCCTACACTCTTCATCACGTTCGACTGTGACAAGCTCCCTGAGTTGGTGCGTGCTAGTTTGGTACTGCTACAGCGTGAAGGCATTCATGCCACTGCCACGGTGGTGCTATTACTGTCACCGCTTCAGCGATACGAATCGTTCTTGTAGATGTGGAAAGTCGGGGTCACCCGAAGTTTGTGTAAATTGCTCCAAGGCCGCACATAATAAGTCCAAATCGTGTGTAGCCAAGTGTGTCAATTGCGGAGAGCCGCTTCTTCAAAGCAATGTGGTGCATATCTCCTCAAGAAAGAAATCTCGTCCTGTTTCCCGTTAGCTATCTTTTTGCAGGAGACCATGCTAGATGCGTGCCCCCTGCCCGCCCTCCCGGGGTATAAGGGTCTTGCGACCCCACCACCGTGGGATGACGGGCTGGGGGATGCGCGGTTTACACCCGGCATGATGTCTCCGTTCTCCCTTTCTCTTTAGATACCTCGTTTCAGGCAGTGGCTGTGCAGCTGCACCTGGATAGTAGGTATACTATCATTTCTGCGTACATTCCACCGTGAGCTGACTTCCATGCGGGGGACTTCCGCCGCGCCGTGGCACGGTTGCCGAGGCCCTTTCTCTTGCTTGGAGATCTGAACGGCAGGCATCCTCTCTGGGAAGATTACTCCATAAATCCCACGGGACAGGTCCTTGCCGATCTGATTGAATAGCTTGAGATAGGTGTCCTAAATGTGGATGAGTTTACGCATCACTGTCCGAGAACCGCTTCATTTTCTTGCCTTGACTGAATTCTCTATCTCAGTCGAGGAGTTTAGGTCGGTAGATGAGGCCTTTGAGGTCTTCTCCCAGACTCCTGGCGAATTGCTACTGTGCTCGCCTTTCGCAAACCGGGGAGAGATCACTCTACTCCGACCGCTTTCCGCCCAATCTCTCTAACCTCTTGCATGTGCAAGTTGATGGAGAAATTGGTAAATGTTTGATTAGCCTTTTTCCTGGACAGCGGAGGCCATCTGTCTTCTGTAGAGTGCAGCTTCCGCAAGTTCCACTCCACGTCGGATACTCTGCTCCGACTGGAAAATGCCGTCTGCGAGGCTTTCCTTCGTACGGTATCATGGAGACTATCCACACGATGGGGGCGAGGGGACGCCTCCCAATCTTTATACCTGAATTTTTGCGAGATCGTCGATTCCGCGTACGGGTGGGGGGAGCCCTCTCTGGCCCAAAGGAGCATGAAAAGGGTGTCCTCAGGGTCACACTCTTTGCCCTGAGCATCAACGGCATCACCTCTGTGCTGCCGAAAGATGTTCTCGCTGCGCTCTACGTGGACGACATTTCGATCTCTTTTGGCGCGGCCCAGATGCCAACTCTGGAGCCTCGACCCCAACAGGCATTGAACCGCGTCTCTCGCTATGCCGAAGCGCATAGGTTTCGGTTTTCTTTGGCCAAGACTAAGGTGGTGCACTTCTGCCGCCATCCACGGCTTCACCCCGCCCCAGATTTGTTTCTTAATGGGGTGCGCTTGGATGTGGTGGAATTGCACCGTTTCATTGGTCTTGTATTCGCCCGACGCCTCACCTGGGAGGCTCATATTCGCAGCCTTAGGGTCTCTTGTACCCGCACCATGGACATTCTCCGTTCCGTGACGTTCAGCGCTTGGGGCGCTGATAGGGCTGCTGCCCTACTTTTTTATCGATCCTTTGTTCGTTCGAAGCTCGACTACAGATGCGAGTTTTATGCATCCACAGCCGAGTGCTTATTGCGGAAGGTGGATTCGATCCACCACAACGGCCTTCGCCTTGCGACCGGTGCCTTCCGCACTTCCCCCATTGAGAGCCTCCCTCAGTCGCCAACAACTTTCACTGCATCCGCAGCTGATCTCGATGGTGCCTATGCCGCCGAGAGACGCCAGTCATACCCTAAGCCCTTTGGTTTAGGGCCAGGAAACTCCTTTGAGAGCTAGATATAGCTCTCGGGCCGGTGGCACCCCTGGTTCTGCCCAGGACGCCACCCTGGAGGCTACCACATTTGGCTGTTTGTTGCCACGCCTCTGCTCCCAAAGCTTGTACTGCGCCGGGAGTTTTACGTTCGACCTTTTTGGAGTACACCTCGTGTCACGCTGGAACCGTGCCAGTGTATTTGGATGGCTCCAAGTCCCAAGAGGGGGTTGGCTTCCACGCCGTATCCCCTCTGTTTGAAGTCAGCGGGGCTCTGAGAGGCGCTGCGTCTGTCTTCACGGCCGAACTGGTGGCAATACACCACTCTGTACGGGAGATTACGCGACGTGCCTGGTTCGGAGACCGGATTGTGATCTATAGCGACTCACAAAGCGCCCTGAGTGCTCTCGAGGCATTGGAATCTCCTCATCCCCTGGTTTGCGATATCCGTTTCGCCACGGTTTTGGCGAGCCGGGCAGATGTCGAGATTATCTTCTGCTGGGTTCCTGGACATGTAGAAATTGCGGAGAATGAGGGCGCCAAAGAGTCCGCGAGGACTCTGCGACCGGACCAGCGTTTCGCTCTTCCTCACACCGACTACATGGCAGGAATACGGGCAGCTCTTCGGACTGCTTGGCAAAGAAGATGGGAGACGGTCGGAGGGAACTTAAAGTTGCGTGCCATTGCGCCGCGACTGTTCCCATGGACCTATCCCCCAATGCCGCGACGGCTTTAGGTCGCTTTCTGTCGTCTCTGAATCGGACACACTCGTGTGACGCATCCCTATTTGATGGAGCCCTCGCCTGCGCCCTATTGCGATGACTGCATCGTCCCCCAGACTGTTCGGCACATTCTTGTTGAATGTCCCAGTCTGGGTGATCTTCGCGCACGTTACTTGTCCCGGTTTCGGGATGGGCGGGATCGCTACCGCCTGTCCTTTGTACTCGGTTCGAGGTTTAGTTGTTTTTGTTATTGTTTTATTATTGTTATTGCTTCCTAATTGTTATTTCTTTTTATTGTTTTTTCAAATTTTTTAAAGTAGCCTAGAACTAGGCTGTTTGTTTATGGCGACTTATGCCTAAGTTGGCAGTCGCCAGATAGCCCCTTAAAAAAAAAGAATTCCTATTTCAATTATCGACTGTGGAGGAAGACAGATGAATTGGCAAACATGATAGAAATCTATTGAGTCTCCCCACCTGGAGTGAATTCGCTGCATCCTCCTCATTCATAACACCCTGAAAAAGGAGAAAGGGATTAGAGACAGGGGAGGAGAGGCAGACACTAACACACTACTACATCCCTCCCAGCTAAATTCGCCTCACCTCACAATGTCTCGATCCCTATCTTCATAGACATATTTCATTCATTCACAATGCTTTCGACATCACCCAGTCATACTCTTTCACTCTGCCTCTCCTTCTAGTCACGGGTTCATCAACTGTCTCTGTCATCTGTTATAATTTCTCATCATGTCTGTCCATGGTCCCTTTTCTATGTACTTCATCCACACACACATCTGACATTCCCTGACCAATCTCACTAAAATCCTCAACTAACTTCTCTACTTCATCCATCAAACCTTCCCATTCTTTCATAGCATTTATCAACTCTTGTTCTAATTTCACACTTATCCCATTTATACACTCTAGCATAGACTCAGACTCATTCAAAGGAAACTTACAAATACTATATGTTCTATCATATACTCCATCTCGATCTTGCACAAATCCAGAAAACTCTCGCACCTCACTCTCACCGAACTGTTCCATCCATTCATCCTTTCTCAACCGTTTACTCTTTCACCTCCCCCTTCCATGTTCAACTAACACTAACTGCCTGCCCTCTAAAGCACTAGCTATATCATCCACCATTTCACAGTCTTCTATTCTTTCAGACAGATATTCATTCACCGGATGTTGCACCAAATATTCAGGAGGTTCATGCCACTTTCACAACTGACATTGATGCACTCTACATTCATCCAAACTTCCATCCTCTTTTTCACAAACTATCACATAATTTACCCCATTCGACCAAACCTTTCCTACTACAAACAGACCTTCAAACTTCTCTTTCAACTTACCCACATTCAGCCTACCTTTTGTCTCAATCTCCTTTAGTACTTTATCACGAACAGAAAAACTCTCAAACCTTTCATTCCCTTTTCTCCACAACTCACGATCCTTCTCACTTAGTTCCATATATGGCCTAATCATTCGTTCAAAGTTCAGCAAATACTTACATGGTGACATTCCAATTGCCTTATGCACTGTCATGTTATACGCCCAAAGCACTCTTCCCAAACATTTTCCCATCTTTCACCATCAATCGCAACATCTCACTCAAAGTTCTTATCATTCTTTCAGCCAAACCATTCGCACTAGGCATATACAGCATTGTTCGCACATGATCTATCCTCCATTCACTCAACATCTCCTTAAAAGCATGTCCCACAAACTTAAGTCCATTGTCACTCAACATTCACACAGGCTTACACATGCACATGGGCAACATTCTCTCACTCACTTCTCTAGCAACATTTAATGAAGATTTATTTGTCACAGGTGCAGCATATGCAAATATGCTCTTATGATCCACCATCACAATCATCCTGACATACCCTCTCGCAGTCCTCGGAAAAGATACACAATCGATCGCTACCATTTCAAAGGGTTCATTCACACTCAACTTTAATACGGGTGGGGCAACCTACACTCTCTGATACCTTCTCTTCTGGCATACTTCACATGTAGTTGCTACATCCAGGCAAATCTTTCTCAAAAAGGGACTAAATATACATTCTTTCATACATTCCCACAATTTATTTTTACCCATATGTCCAAACCTATCGTGCACAATCTTCACCATTTCAATCATGCCACACACGGAAAACAACGGAATATATACATCCTCATCATCTATACATTGTACAAAATACACTAAACCCTTGCACACTACAAACTTTCCAGTAAACCTTGTAAACTCTCTTAATATGCAACTCCATTCATTCACAGGAACACTGGTCATCGCACTATCTTTCAATTCATGCACCATCGGGCATGACTCTTGCATGCTTCCTATAAATTGAGTTGAACCTACAAGCTCACTCTGAAAATTTTCAACTGTAACACCATCTTTCACTAAACATTCATTACATATGACGGGTGGTCAATAAGTTTTGCAAATCGGTAGGGCAAAACAGAGGAAGGGGGATGGCTGTTTGTGGGAGTGTTAGGACAAGTTATGACAAGTCAGGACCTGCAGCCACACGCTCCTGCCTCATCTATTTAAGAAGCAGTAGCTGATCCCAGATCGTCATTCACAAATTTTTCAACAATGGAGAAGGTTGAGCAGCGCGCAGTGATCAAATTTTTGACCAAGGAAGGCAAGAATGCAAAAGAGATCCATGAACACATGGTTGCAGTGTACACTGGCACTGCCCCATTTCTATGCAACCATTGCTTGCTGGAATAGGGAGTTCCGCCACGGTTGTGAGTCCCTTAAAGATGATGACCGTCCAGGATCCCCTCCAGACGTGACCAACAAGGACAATGTGGCCTATGTGGAGAGGATGATCCTTGGAATATCACATGGAAGTGTTATCAACATCATCCATGACAATTTGGCCATGACCAAGGTCTCTGCCTGTTGGGTCCCTAGAAACCTCATGCCCCATGATCAACTTCAATGTTGTCAAAGTCCACAAGGACAGAGTTGCACAAGCTGCCTGCGCGAGTGCGGATGCGAGGAGCTCAACCATCCCCCCTACAGTCCAGATCTGGCCCCTAGTGACTACTTTTTACTCTGCCAGCTCAAGGCTGCACTGTGTGGATGCCGGTTTGGGGATGATGAAGATGTCCAGCTCGCCGTCCAGGAGTGGATTGAACAGCAGTCGGGAATTTGAAGTCTCAGGGACAAGTGGCGCAAGTGCATTGAAGTCGAGGGTAGTTATATTGAAAAATAATAAAACACTTTTCCTCATCTCATTTCCTTATATCCGAATTGAAAAACTTATTGACTGCCCCTCGTACATCCACTGAAATCCTATTCTTACGCAGAAAATCAATCCCAAACAGAAAACAATACAGTAATTCATTCTCCCTTAACACAACAAATTCCTGCAATATGTCATTCAACTTCCCCATGCTTACAGTAAACTCACTTCCTCCCATGCCATAATACATCCACTTCCGAGTCCATATGAAAACTCTCACACCTTTTCTAGAAACATTCCAATTCATATTATCAGCATCATGCACAACTTTTGCATTCACCAAGGAAATTTGGGCATCTGTGTCAATCATTCCACAATACCTCTTCCCATTCATAGTTAAGGTAACTTTACAAAGTCCATGCTCACACATTACATTCAATACTTCTGTCCATTCAACAAACACTTCTGCAGCATCTAAACCTTCATCTTACTAATGGGAACAATTCCTTCGCAAACGTAATCAATCTCTCTTCTTACATAATTCTTCTTCTCAATTAACCAATTATAATGCACACCACAAAAAAAATGCAGATGCAACTACATGGCAAACGTGACATCAAATCAGCAATCACATTCCTTTCACTTGGCGAATACTCAATCACAAAATCAAAATCTCTCAAATCTTCCATCGTCCTTGCAAGCCTACTATCAACTAACCTCATACGCTGCAAATGCACTAGTGGCTGGTGATCTGTTCTAACTACAAACCGTACTCCGTACAGAAATGGTCATAATGACTTGAGACAGAATCTTAATGCAGCCAACTCTCTTTCAATCATCGAATATGCATGCTCTGCCACATTAAATACCTTGGAAACATACGCAATTACTCACTTTCTTTCAACCCCATTCACAACTTGATTTTGCATCAAACGAATGAAGTTTTTGTGAGCCTGAAATAGTTTTGGTTGCAGGTCTGGTTTTCAAAAGTTCTTCCTCCTGTTCATATTCCTTTTGAGTTCCATATCCAAACTTCATATTCCCAAGAGTTTCAGTGAATACAAACAAATCTCTTAGTGATACAATCTGTTTGTCATAGGGTCTTCTCAAGCTCTCTTTAGTAGCCTCCCTTTTGATGGTGCCACCTATACTGTCTGATGGGCCCTTTCCATGGCTGGCTAGTGGCAAGAAAATGCCACTCTGCTTCTATACCATATTCCTCTTTATGCCAGCAAATATTCTGGAAAGTTTACAGTTTTTATACTGTGCTGCAGATCCATCCGAAAAGTAGTAAATTTTCTTTCCTGTTTTGAATACTGATTTCATTTCAGTTACTTTATCAACATTCGCTGAAATAGATGCACTGATACATTATCAGGGATGTTACACTTTGAAATTATGGTGTATGAGTTATGACAGAGTTTTCCATCTTTAATGTGATAAAACACCCAAGGATGTATTATCGCCTGTGTGCAATTCCAATGATATTCCTGGGTTGCGTCTTGTATTACAAATGAATAGTTTCCTGAAAAATCACCAATTACTACAAATTCACCATCTGCAATATTGTTTTTCACAGTTTCCAAGTACTGTGCTTGTGATTTTGCAACAAAATCATGTTGCACCAAAGTTTCGACACAATCACAAAATCTATCCATGAAATCATCAAACGATAATACCATGGTTACCAGCTCAGATCTTTCAGTTGATGTCCGCTGTTTGAATTCAATATTATCCACATTCTCCTGTTCATAAAATCCAAATAGTTTTGCTTTTAGTTGATGCACAGGTGGACAGTACTCACATGATCTCATGTAGCATGCTGGATGGGCTGGATTACATATGACAGAGGCAACTAGGTGATGGTAAGAGGGTAGATCAGTGATATCAGACATCATCAGTTTTACATTTTGATGTATTGTACATACATATACTGAGTGAGTTCCACTGCCTCCCTCAAGAACACACTCATGTGGCTGTAGCATAGCAAACTTTGAGAATGATACTTTTACCTCAGGGTACTTCACTTTGAAACTGCTATGAAGTTCCTTCAAATTGTTGAAAATGAGTAATTTCTGTAACCTCTGCTTTTCCCCTTCAATTCGCACTACTAGACAATCCTTTCCTGGTAAAACCTGACTCATGTCATCACTACGATAATATTCAAGGACTAAAGATTTTAGTTCCTTAGGAAGCACAGCAGTCTGTCAAGCTTAGGGTTAGGTGAAGCTAACATTCCTTTTTCCTTTAGTATATGGTGAGCTTGTACGGCCATTCTCTGAGAGCATTCAAACTCATTCAGAACACGCTGGACAAGCCGGCACCAAGAAGCTGGAAAGGAGAAGGCACTTTCAATCACCCAATCGCTGTCACACTTAAAACAAACATTCTCACACTGACATTCATACACACACCCACCCATTCACACTAAGATTCACCTGAATAACTATTCAGCTTCTATCTAAATTCCAATGGATACTTTACTAATTTAAATTTACTGTTAAATTCATCCAATAGTCAATCACTTTAAATTCAGACTAATCTCATTCCCATTTCAAATATCGCCTGTGGAGGAAGACAGAGATGAATGGGCAAACACGATAGAAATCTATCGAGTCCCCCCACCCAGAGTGACTTCGCTGCATCCTCCTCATTCCAAACACTGAAAAAGGAGAAAGGGATTAGAGACAGGGGAGGGGAGGCGGACACTAACACACTACTACATTATCATACTTTAAATGCACTTAAATATAACTATAGCTTAATATAGTGAACAAATTAAAAAAAGTATTTGTTTTTGGTAAAATTATTGCTATTAAAGTTCAAAATCACATGACTTAGCCAAACTACACAACAGTTTCTTGGAAGCTATTTATGCAGATATGGTTAGGCATCATATTCCTAAAATTTTTTTTTCAAATAGATTTAGATGGAGAGGTTAAAACCCTCTTTTTAAAATTAATATGGTCATAAAATTGTATTCATCAACTTTAACTTTTTATATATCCATAATCATTTAATTTGTGGTAAATTATCTTTCAAATGCACTTTAAATCAATATTCTTGCCAATAAAATACATTGTTGAATAGGTGAATAAGAAAAATATATAATACATTTAAGTGTAAAATATTTTTTTCTGTGAAATTATCAATATGCAAAATTTAAACTAAAATATATCACTTTCTTTGGGTGTCATTTATGTAATATGGTTGGTTAATTAAAAAAATCTAAAATTGATTGATGTGGAGGTAACCAACCCTTTAAATATTTAAGTAGTCATAACTTTATGTTAATTAACTTTGATTTTATGTATCTATACTTATTTAACATTTGGCAAATTATCTTTTGATTGCATTTTAAATCATTATTCTAGCTTAATTAGGGCCCGAGATATAGCAATTTAAAATTCTGCCTCCCCCTCCAATATGGCAACTTTTGAACCATTAGGCAGCTCAACCTAAAATTTGAAATTATTTTAGTTTTCTTGACATAAACGATGCTATAGATGAAATTATAGCAAAATTAAATACTGTGGTGTAACCCACTACATGATCTGTCATGGAATACACCAGGAGAGATTGTCTCATGATGCATGCATTCCTTCCTGTATTTTAGCATGTGAAGGAAATGGATACGGTGTATATGTGTATTATGATAGGCTTGTTTTATTCTACCCATATTGGGAGAGTCTAGTGTGTTCCCTTGGGGAAAAATATGTTTGCTAGGAAAGTTGCTTATAAATGGCAAAACTGGAAAGTAGATAGGGATGATCTTATCAGGCAAAACACAAGAGATTTCTCTCTCTCCCAGTGACAGCTGGAAGTGTCTTCCTGATTACTTGAGCATGCACATGTGTTTTCTGTGTGTGCAAGTCATTAGTTGCAGTGTTCTTATCTAGTTCCTTCATTTACCATAATCTGGCTTCATGTTACCATGAATTTTTAGCTTGTCAACAAATAATGTGTTGTATATTTTATCAAACTATTTAAGTTCTTTTCTTTGCAGATTCTATTTAGCTTAGTTTTATCTCTAATAATGCACAAAAATGGTTTTGATAACCTTCGGGAGGGTATGCGCAATCTTCATGTAACAATGGTACGTGATTTTTTTTCATTTTAACTATATTTTTCAATAATTAGCATTTGCATGCATTAGTATGATATGGTAGGAAACAGGATAAAAAAATAAAACTTTGGGGGGAAAAAAGTAATAGAATAGGTTTCCTAAATGTGGGGGAGGCTGGTAAACCCCTCAAAACAAAGGCAATTTAACCCTTAAAACACTGATCTTATTTTCTCGAAATCACCCTGGGGAAATTAGCCTTAGTACAGTATTATGGGAAATAATAAAATAAAATATTTAAATCCTTTATTATAAATCAAATAATATATCATCTTAATTGCAAAGAATTATTCTATTGATCTAACCTAAAAATTATTAATAGCTTTCTACATATTTAGAATTATGATTGGAAATATTTGCTGTTGCTCAGTTATTTCTTGTTAACTGAAGAAATTAATTGTTACATTTTAGTTACCAATTCTAAGGCGACGTCATTTTATAGAAAATGTTGCTTATACCTTATGGATAATATTTTTATATGAAGGAATTTTTAAAATTCAGCAAAAAAAAAAGAAAAAAATAACCTAATTTTTGGCTGAATAGGTTTTGTCCCCTTAGTCTGATTTGAATAACATGCTGATTTTAATTGGATGAAAAATGAAAAACCTATGTGTATTGAACAAAAAAAAAGGAAGTCCTCAATAAATGGCTGTTTAGACATGTGTGAACCATAAATCAGCCCTCTTTTTTGCAGTCGCTTTATGGTCTGTCCTTGAACAGAGTCAAGTTACTCTTTCATAAATCTCTGTTTATAAACAAAAAAGGACTGACCTAAGCCATTTATGTATTTTAATTAGATGATTACTTAGTAACATAAGAGTTTGACAAAAAAAAGAACATGAATTATCATAATAATCAGGCGAATATGAGTCTAAAAGTGAAAGGCCACAAAAGTCCCTCAGGTGATTACATAGCACTCAATCAATATCATATAAAGGCCCTCAGGCGACTAATGGGTTAATGCATTTTTTAAAAAATTATTATACAAGTGATCTCCAAACCCATTATAAGTTGCATCACTTAACCCTGAATATATCTAAAACATTGGTATAAGAAATCTGAAATATGAAACTGAAGGCTGTGTCGGGATACAATGTACATTTTACACCTTTTAATGCACTAGGTTCAGGACTTGAACTATTGGGTAATAAAAGTGTCTACTTCTGGCAGCAAAGGAGACAGATACACAATCTCTTCCTTATCTAAGTTTATTTTCCCCCTCAAATAATTTATAATATATATATATATATATATATATATATATATATATATATAAATTTTCAATTTAAATATATACAGTGATAGTGGTCTTTCAAATAAAAAATTACAGGACAAAATTATTGGCCATTTCAGCTTTACAAAAAAGTGTCCAATTATGGAGTCTTTGAGATACAAAATCAAATCTTGGCAGTATTCTGCCTTACATCGCAATACAGAACAGACAATGGAACCTTTTCAATCCAGGAAACAAAGTGGGAAAATAGGGAGATATAAGACATCTTTCAACTTGTCCTGGCCTTCAGTTCAGTGTCTTTGGGTGTCCCCCTTCAACTTGACTGTCTGGGAAGCAGTGGTGGCTCTCCAATGGAAAGGAGGTAGGTCAGCAAAATTGACCCAAATAGTCTTCTGTCAAAGCTTTGGTTGTAAGTGGCAAAGCCAAAGAATGGGCCTCAATGAGAATTGCCAAACACCAAAACTGGGATTGAGCCTCAAATGTGCAGCCAAACTGTGGTGGTGGGCTCCAGGGGATTTAAAACTTCAAAATGAGCCCTTTAAACTTTATGAAGTGAATACTTTGAATTGCAGGCAACTTATAATTATTTACTAATATATTGAGAAAAGCAAATATAAGCTCACTTTTGGTACCACTTTAAATTGACAAAATGATAAAAAATAATATATGTCGTGCAATGACAAAGAGAATTTAGTAAACAATTATACAAAAAAAGCCCTAAGCTGTTTTAATAATCATCCTACAACCTAGTCTCTCCCAACGCCCCTTCCTAGTGAAACACTCACACTCTTCTACCATAAACAAAGAAAAGTAGGGTAAAAGGACAGACTAAGGCAAAGTGGTGAAAAATCCCTAGTGGACAAAATTGGAAGAATGACTCCCACATATATTCCCCATTCATACACCAGCCAGCCGCCACATCCCTCCTTCCTTAAGCCATTCATTCAATTTTATAATTCCACACTCATTCTACAATCATACTCATCATACACTTTTATTCCCACCACTTTTGATACTCTAATACATCACTGAACCCATTCACAGTCCCCACACAGGCCCTTGACTATGCAGAGCAGGTAATTTTGTCAGGTCAGTCTTGAGTTGCCTGGGTCAGTCTTCTCACAAAACATATTTTTACTACTCTCTCTGCCTTCTATACTGTCATTACTCACCATTCCATCAACCACACTACTGACTTGGTTCATCATTTCTCTTGCATTAGCCACCGCTATACACAGCGCATTCAAATTTAAGCTCTCATTCATGTTCCAATCTACAATCACAGCTTCCATCGAACTTAGGGCATACTCAGTTGCCATTGATAATTCTTTCACACCCTCCATCACTTCAGCATAACTCGTTCTATCACTCCCAATTAGACTAAACCCAGAAAAATCATTCACACAAGGATTAAATCCAGAGAAATCTGCACTTCTATCATTCTTACTCTGTCATTTGACTAACTACAGAGTTCTTCACTTGCTTCTTTCATTGATTCACTATTACTAACTCTTCTCTGACCAAGTCAATCATTCTATCTTCATTCACTTCTTAGCCATATTACTTCTATTCTTACATAACTCATACACTGGATACAACACCAAGTATTCAGGAGGAACTCTCCATTTTCTCAATTGACTTTGGTGTACTCGTACTTCTTCATTCCCATTCACACCCTCACTTTCTATCACATATGTCACCCCATTTCTCCACACATTCTTAACCACATATGGACCCTCAAACTTATTACTCAACTAGTCTATATTCAATCACCTTTTTCCACTCTCACTTTAAAAACTTCATCACCCACTTCAAATACTGAAATCTTTCATTTGTTTGCTTCTGGGTGATAGATATAATGGTGGGGGCCTTTAGAGTAGGACATTTTACAACTTGTTTTGAAGTGTTATTTGGATGTGTTTTATACTATTCAGATTTAGTTTGGTTGGGGGTAGGTTATCTAGTAATTGGGTATAGAAGGTGATGGGGAGTAGGAGTGGAGAGAGCATGTAAGGGAGGTAAGGGGCATAGCAGTTTAGGTGGTCCATGATTGGAAGGATTTTTGTTTCATCACAGATGTGGTGTATTTGTTTGTTGTACATCCAGGTGCAATGCAGAGGGCATCATTTTGCAAGGTTTGTATCTTGTGTAGGTGTCTTATTAGCTATAGTTGGTGCCCAGACTAAGGATGCATATTTCAGCATTGTGTGGACAAACTGTAGAGATTGACATGGTTCGTGTTGTCTAAAGGTGTGTTTGTGTTCTAGCTTTGTTGAATTTGGACATGGCTTTTGAGAGCAAGTTTTATGCTGTTGAGCATAGGTTATGTGTGGATCTAGAGTATCACCCTGAATAGTATGGTTACAGTTGAGTGGGAAAAGTTGGTCATTGTGCAAGATGTGTGGATGGTACTTTAATTATTTTAGGTTAGGAGTAAAGAGAGTAATAGGAACAACCATTTGGTAAACTGGTATTAAGGGGGTGGGATTGCTTTCTTTCAGGGACTTGCCATATGGTTCTGGAGACTAAGTAGAAAGTTCCATAACTTCCAGGGAACTGGGAGGTGCATGGTTTCAAACTACCGCTTAGGGACAATGTCAAGATTCTTGCACTCAGTTGACTGAGAATGGGGTAGCTCCAGACTTTTCTCCTCACTCACTTCACTGTGTGTTTTTCAAGGTCTAATGCCATGACAACCCACAGGTCTCAAGAAGCTGAAAAAGAAAAGTCATTTCAATCATAGATTCACTGCTACACTCACATACCAACGACATACATATGATCATATATACTCACACCGACTAAATTCTCACCTGGTTACTTATCCAGCTCCAGCTTGTTTGCACTAGTTCTCCTTTACATCACAAGGTATTTCACCAGTATCTGTATTCCTACCTCTTCTGTGGGAGAAACAAGATCATGAATGTGGGGCACATTGGATTTACATCTGCGGCGATCCATTGCCCCCACCTCCCCCTATCTACATCCTCATCACCCTGACTCTCAGAAATCCTGGAAAAGAAGAGAGAGAGATTAGGCATAGGAAAGGGTGAGGGGAGGTAAATATACAAACCACTACAACATAATAGTCATCTCTGAGGTGTTTGAAGGAAGGGCAAGGGAGGATCAGATGAGTGGTATTGTCTATCAGTTGGTGGTTGCAGCAGGGGCTGTCAGGATTTAGTGTTTTTGTATTCGTGTTGTGAGGGGTGGTGTCTTGATCATCAGTAGACCAGAGAAAGATTGGTTCAGCAGTCTGGGTGGTTTCCAGGTGGTAGATGTTGGGTGGGACGAGTTGAAGTAGGGTGCTATTTGCCCACCATCTGAGTGTTACTCGGGTGAAGTGGGTGTGTAGGTGTTTTATTGTTCTGGTTGAGGGAACTCTTACCAGTAGTTTTGAGTAATGGGAAGTGTTTTTCCTTAGGTCTCTTGGGTGGGTGTTGGAATGGAGAGGGTGTGTAATGGC
Source organism: Ceratothoa steindachneri (assembly GCA_963969495.1). Taxonomy (NCBI): domain Eukaryota; kingdom Metazoa; phylum Arthropoda; class Malacostraca; order Isopoda; family Cymothoidae; genus Ceratothoa; species Ceratothoa steindachneri. Next base: position 84,518,550 of record OZ018324.1, read on the forward strand.
TAGGTGGGTGGCGTGTTGCACAACTTGCTGAAGAATTGTATGCCCATCATGTCTAGGTGGTTACTGATGGGTAGGTTTTAGTTTCTGTGTGTAGGTGGGGTATTTGGGTGCTTTTTGTGCAGCTGGTTGTGATGTGGAGGGCTGCATTTTTTATTTTTTGTATTTTCTCCAAGTTGTTGTGGCGGCAGGATCACAAACCTGCACTACTATCCCTGCTGCACGCCAACGCTGGGGGGAAGACCCCTCCCTCCTCTGATGCCGGAGCATGCGTTCTGCATATTGCTCTTTTCCTTTTTTTGTTTCGCATATTATTTTAATGTAGGCAGTCACCAGATATGCTCATAAAAAAAATCCCTGTCACTCCAACAGGACTGGCTGGGTATTTGAGGGGAGGATAATAAGGGAGCTATTCTAAAACTTACTCTATTAAAAATAAATGGTAAATAAGGAAAAAAAGGCAAAACAACAGCTAACCCCAAATAATCATAAGTATAAATGTCAAAGATACATATGTACAGCCTTACAACCTAAACCCAAACTCAAATCTTTATATTCACACTAATCTATGTATATATAGCCTTACGAATATATTGGCCAATGCAGCGATATAAACAAGTCACCCAAAGATGTATTTAGGGCCTTATAAATATATATCGGCCAACACAAAAATATAAATAAATCAGTCAAATACTAACTGTATAGTGTCTATTGGATCCAACCTAATACTATCTATATAAATAGAAGGCCTTCCACAGCCAAATCCAATCGTATGCAGTAAGGGAGATAACTGGTATCAGGGAGGAAATGGGAAAAGGGAAAGGGAGGTGGGCCTGCTTTTGTCGGGGGATTCCGTATGGTCCAGGACTCGATGAAGCATCCTGACTTCAGGGGACTGGGACACTCGCAAGTTCCAACCACCATGTTGGAGTTGGATACTCCCAAGTTCCAAATGCTGCGTTGGAGTCTGTGAGGCACTAGCTCCAATTACTGTATTGGAGACTGGGAGGCGCTCTCCAAGACCTATACTTCAGGATGGTCCATTTAGGTCACAAGAATAAGCGAGGGGCAAAACTGCCTGCTGCTACCTCTCAAAGCCAGACGTCGCTCAACTAGCTGGTACTAAGGAGCTGGAAAGGAGAAGGCATCTTCAATCACAGATTCACCGCCACACTCAAACTTCATTAACACCAATATACATACACGCACTGTGGAAGAATGAGAGATGTGGAAGAATGAGAGAGAGAAGGAATTCCCCCTCCCCCCTGACTTCCCTAGTTCACCGATGACTGCTCTAAATTTGTCTGCCCTATATACTGCGACAATTAGAACAATGGAAAGACCATGAAGTGGGCATTGCAACCGCACTATATAACCTTATCATGACCCAAGGCCATTAAGGAAGTCTGCTGGCGATGAAACTCTCCCCCCCATCTAGATAATTTTGGAGTATATATTTGACAGTTCAGAATTCATAGGTAGATTGTGTCTGAAGCTGTTGGCGTCATCCAGTACATTAGGCGTAATGTCTTCATTAGTTGAGAGGAAATCGACTACATTCTCATTCATTCAGAGAAGAATTTAGTGATTGTCGAAGAGCCAAGGAAGAGCTAGTCATCACTCGAGTGTTTTTCGTGGAGATAGTTAGGAGTGCTTCAACCCTTCTCACCATGTCTCCGGATTTTAAGGATCGGAAAAGCCATCCACCAAGCACTCTCTGTTTGCCTCTTAAGGATAAGAGCCCCTCCCCCCCTTAACATCAGTTTCATGAAGTTGAATTGAGGGTCCTGTGACATGCCCACAAGTTCAAGGTCTAACTTACTTATCTGATCCTACTCGCCGCATATCAAGGTAAAAGGAATTTAACCCCCGCTTCATCACGCTCCTCCCACCTTTACCGCGCCAAACCTCAAGGATTCCCTTTGCTCTAAAACTTGCATAATTGTAAAATCATTACTTAATTAATTATCCCTCAGTTCAAACTTAATTGATAGTGTTAATCATCTTAGCAGTGAACTGTCAATATTTAATTGCATTGCCATTTAACTTGCCCTATATGTATATGTAATCGTTTGCCCTATTAAAGTATATTTTTGTAGCCGTGTTTTGAATATTCCTTGGCCTAGCTACCCTGTATTTAAAGCACTTAGAACCATCCCCAGGTGGAGCCTTAATTTGGGTCAGCTAGTAGGCCTATGTGCGTATAACAGTGTACACCCAGTCATCCATGACACACAAACATTCACGCTGACTCTTAGCTGAATGATTGTTCAGCTCACTCTTCTGTCTATCAATTCAGGCAATTTAAAATTTAAGTATCAACTGCTATTTTAGAGTTTATTAATCACTTTTAACTTAAACACTGTCCAACTCTTTTAATATTTAAAACTCGTATGCCTGAGGCAGATACAAAGATGAATGGGATGCACGATAGAGGTCTATTTAGTCCCCCACCCAGATTGCTTTCACTGGCTTCTTCATCCCAAGCTCCCTGGAAGAGAAGAAAGAGATTAGACATATGTGGATGGGAAGCAGACTACTAATGATTACGCTCCATCCGGCCCCAGCTTAGCCTCTTCTTCTTTCTGACACCCTGTCTTCTTACTCTGCTTCCTCACTTCCCAGGCAACCTCTCTCACAACTTTCTCTGGTTGGCCTCTAATTTCATAGGGTAGGCACTGCCTAGCTTTCTCTCTGCCACCCCATAAGGGTCGCGGCGATTTGCCATCTTGGCGGCTGTGCTGACGGGATTCAACACCCTGTCAGACCCCAGCTTAGCCTCTTCTTCCTTCTTTCAGACAGCCCGTATTTCTCCCTTACTTCATCGCTTTTCATACAACCTCTCCCACAACTTTCTCTGGTCAGCCTCTAATTTCACAGGGTAGATGCTGACCTTCTTCTCAGCCAACTGTCCTGGATCAGGGCTGAGGGGGGAGGAAACAATGCTCCCTAACCCCTGAGCTCCAGTTTGGGATAGGTTTTTTTTAACAACCTGCTTCATCCCCACCCATACTTTCCTCACATCCCTTTTCCTTTCCTCTTCACACTCTATCAATTTTACGCCATGTCCAAGGTCGAGCCACTATGCCGATGGACTGGCAGGCCACCAAGCAGGAGGGGTGGTCCTGAATGGCGGCACCTGTCTGCCAGGTGCCGCTAGGGTCACCATGCCCAATAATGAGAAAACTAAAAATCTCCCCTTAATTTTCCCTTGTGCTTGCATAGGGCACCCTCCAAACTTATCTGACTAGAGAGGAGGCTTACTCCTCTCCTTCACCTACGGGTGTAGGGGGACTCCCCCTCACCTCCTTCTCTGGAGGTGCTTTCGGGCACCCTGTTTCCAGCAGAAGTCCCTCCTTTTCTTTCCAAGGGGACTGCCAAGAAAGCCAGCAGGCAGCCTATAGCTGACTGCTTCCCATTGAAGTGGCTTGGTAGGGCAATCCCTGTTAGGGGGGAGAGGGAAGCCAGGCCCCTTCGGTCGCTTCCCTCAAAAGACCTGCTGGCAAGAATATTAAACCTTGTCGGGGTCAAGGCCTGTGCCTCCCCACACCTGACTAGTGACACTGATGCCAACGGGACCTGCGATGTCCTGAGGGGGGATGGCCAACTGAAGGCCCCCCTGAGATAGACATGGTCCTTGAAGCAACCCAGCCTCAGATGGTAGGGCCTTCCATGGGGGGAAACCCAGGCTCAGCACCAAGCACCGAACCCGAATCCGCCCCGATGCAAGGTCCTCCTCAAACAGCTAGGGTTTCCGAGGCAGTACAAGGAGGGGAGGGATCTCCTCTGACCGGTGCCCCTATGACTGCCAGGACCTTCTCCATTTCGGAGAAGGACCTGGCTGAGGCTGGTCCATCTGGCTTGGGGGTTTCTGCCAGTGAAGGGGAGAAGCGGGTTCATTCCCCGCCCTCCTCTCCATAAAAGAAAAAGACAAAGAAGACTAAAAAGACGAAAAAGACTCGGGGCTCCATCCATCTGTGGGGGCTGCTTGGACGGATGGGTCTGCTGCTGCCACTTTGGTTAGCTACCAAGCCAAGATCGGCACATCCAGCCCCGCTGCCCCCCTGGGTTCAGATCCCATGACTATGACAAAGACCAAAAGTGCATAGGGCTGAGACTCAATAACATCGAGGCCCCTCATTCAGAGGTTATGTGGCGTTTTCGAGCCCGCTGGCTTCAAACGCTTCCTCGTTATTCCCTCCAATGATGGCAGCATGTTGGTCAAGGGCAACATGATCCATCAGAGAAGAGCACTAGCTAGTGCAATTGGTAGAGAGCCGAAGGTGACCCATTTCTCGGACGGGAGCTTTCTGGCGAATGCGGCGAATCCCACCGAGGCGGCCAAGATAAGTGCTCTTTGGACACTTCATGGCACCCCGGTGAGTGTGACGCCGCACTCTACCATGAACTTTGTGAAAGTAGTAGTTTATGCGAGGGAACTGGTTGACTACTCCATTGAGGACATCACCCTAGAGCTGGCCGACCATGGGGCGGTCAAGGTCGAATGTGTGTTGAAAAAAAGAGGGAGGGGACTCGAGACCCACCCCTACACTCTTTATCACGTTCGACTGTGACAAGCTCCCTGAGTCGGTGCGTGCTTGTTGGTACCGCTACCGCGTTAAAGCATTCGTGCCACTGCCGCGGCGGTGCTATTACTGTCACCGCTTCGGCTATACAAATCGTTCTTGTAGATGTGCAAAATCGGGGTCACCCGAAGTATGCGTAAATTGCTCCAAGCCTGCACACAATAAGTCCAAATTTTGTGTTGCCAAGTGTGTCAATTGCGGAGAGTTTCACCCCGCATCTTTGAAGCAATGTGTTGATCTCCTCGAGAACGAAATCCTGGCCGTTCAGGCCCAGGATTGACTCTCATTCTGCGAGGCTAAGGACTTGGTCCTGGCGCGCCCGGCTCTGCCTGGGATGTCCTATGCTTCAAAGGTTAGAGACACCCTCTGCTCCTGGCCCATCCAGGCCAATGAGCAAGGTTGTTTCCGTGCCCATTTGGAGCCCTTCAGCGGGTTCTACTCAACCCGGGCGCTCCCCTGGTAAAGCTGGCATCACAAAGGGTTCACACATAGCCCTGGCTAAAACCAGGGCTCCCCCCGCCTTCCCCCAGCGTGACCCTTTCCCGTAAGGTGAAACGGCCACGCGCCTCCACCGAGTCGTTAGACTCATAGGAGGCAACACACCTGAAGTTGGTCTCCAGGCCATCTTCCAGCGTTCCTAAAGCTGGCCCCCGAAAGGAGGATAGCAACAAAGGAGCTTCGGCTCCTTCGCCCACGACTAGTAGTGGGCTAAATGGCTCGGAGACGGTGGTTCCTCGAAAAGAGGGCCCCCCGCCTCCGAAGCCGCAACGCCCGCCTAAGGTTTCGAGGTGGAGGGAGGAAAAGACTGGCATGGCGAGCCCAACCTCCCCCAATAAGTCGTTGAAGGCATCAGCTCCCTCAGCGCTTTGTCCGGCCAACAGCGCCCGGGGTTCTGCCTCCGGGAAGCGTACGGCCATTCCCGTGAGGGTCTTCTGTTCGAAGAGGGCCCCCGCGTCTCCTCTGAGCTAGGTCTGGAGGGTATATTCCTTCAATGGAATTGCTGTGGACTCCGGGCCAAATGGGAGGAGCTGCGGAGGCTCGTCTCGTCTCTTTCCCTGTTAGCTATTTTTCTGCAGGAGATCATGCTAGGCGCGTGCCCCCTGCCCTCCCTCCCGGGGTATAAGGGTCTTGCGACCCCACCACCACGAGATGGCAAGGCTGGGGGATGCTCGGTTTACACCCGGCATGATGTCTCCGTTCTAACTTTCACTTTAGATACCTCCTTTCAGGCAGTGACTGTGCTGCTTCACCTGGATAGGAGGTATACTATCATTTCTGCGTACATTCCACCGTCAGCTGACTTCGACGCGAGGGACTTCCGCCGCGTTGTGGCACGGTTGCCGAGGCCCTATCTCTTGCTTGGAGATCTGAACGGCAGGCATCCTCTCTGGGGAAATTACTCAATAAATCCCAGGCGACAAGTCCTTGCCGATCTGATCGAAGAGCTTGAGATAGGTGTCCTAAATGTGAATGAGTTTACGCATCACTGTCCGAGAACCGCTTCATTTTCTTGCCTTGATCTATCTTTGTGCTGTTCGGATGCACAGCCTGATTTTGATTGGGGGGGTGGTCGATTACCTCCATAGTAGTTATCACTTTCCAATTCAAATATCATTTTCAGGGCAACTGCCGCCTGAGAGCCCACCTCTGTAGTGCTTGGCATGGGCGCAGTGGCCTGCATTTCAGGAAATGACTGAATTCTCTTTCTCAGTCGAGGAGTTTAGGTCGGTAGATGAAGCCGTTGAGTTCTTCTTTGGCAAACTCATCGCCGCGGGCCTGACTAATATTCCTAGAACGTCTGGCCGTTTTGCACGCCGACCACTCCCATGGTGGTCCGCCGACCACTCCCATGGTGGTCGACTGAGTGTGAGACGGCCCTCAAACAGAAGCGTTATGCCTACATGCGCTATAAGTGCCGCCCGAACGATTTTATTGTCCGTGAATTTCGTCAGGCTAGGGCTAGGTTTCGGTATATTTCGAAGCACGCCCGCCGCTCTTCTTGGCGGGCAAACGTGTCTTCACTCAACGGGAAGACCCCTATAGCAGAGGTGTGGTGGCGAGTCAAAAGGATTCGGGGCAAGTTCTCCCAGGACCCACCTCCTGTTCTCCAGGAGAATGGGACCGCAATCTCGGACCCCGCGTCCGTGGCGGAATCCTTCGCGACCGCTTTCTCCGCATTCTCTAGCCGGGATGCTGCTCCGCCATCATTCAATGCACGTCGTGATGTCGCGGAAGGCCGCCGGCTGGACTTTACCTCCAGAGGCGGAGAACCCTTAAACGACAATTTTACTGTGAGTGGTTTGCGTTCCGCTCTTGCTTCGTGCGCGGACACCGCCCATGGTCCGGACGATGTCCCGTACGCCATGCTTCGACACCTGGGTGAGCGAAACATGGCCTTTCTGTTAGATTTGTTCAACAGGATCTGGGTGGAGGGTGTCCTCCCGAATTCCTGGCGAATCGCTACTGTGCTCGCCTTTCGTAAACCGGGGAGAGATCACTCTACTCCGGCCGGTTTCCTCCCAATCTCTATAACCTCTTGCGTGTGCAAGCTGATGGAGAAATTGGTAAATGTTAGATTATAATTTTTTCTGGACAGCGGAGGCCATCTGTCTTCTGCACAGTGCGGCTTCCGCAAGTTCCACTCCACTTCGGATGCTCTGCTCCGACTGGAAAATGCCGTCTGCGAGGCTTTCCTTCGTAGACAGCACTACGCCACGGTGTTTTTCGATCTGGAGAAGGCCTATGATACCGGATGGCGATACAGTATCATAGAGACTCTCCACACAATGGGGGCGAGGAGACGCCTCCCAATGTTTATATCTGAATTTTAGAGAGATCGTCGATTCCGCGTACGGGTGGGGGGGGAGACCTCTCCGGCCCAAAGGATCAGGAAGAGGGTGTCCCGCATCGAAGTGTCCTCAGTGTCACACTATTTGCCCTGAGCATCACCTCGGTGCTGCCGGAAGAGGTGCTTGCTTCCTTCTACGTGGACGACCTTTCGATCTCTTTTGGCGTGGCCCAGATGCCAACTCTGCAGCGTCGACTCCAACAGGCATGGAACCGTGTCTCTCGCTATGCGGAAGCGCACACGTTTCGGCTTTCTTTGGCCAAGACTAAGGTGGTGCACTTCTGCCGCCATCCACGGCTCCACCCCGACCCAGATTTGTTTCTTAATGGGATGCGCCTGGAAGTGGTTGAATCGCACCTTTTCCTTTGTCTTGTATTCGACCGACGCCTCACCTGGGAGGCTCATATTCATAGCTTTAGGTTCTCTTGTACCCGCGCCATGGATATTCTCCGTTCCGTTACGTTCAGCGCTTGGGGTGCTGATAGGGCTACTGCCTTACTTTTTTATTGATCCTTTGTTCGTTCGAGCTCGACTACGGATGCGAGTTTTATGCATCCGCACCCGAGCGTTTATTGCGGAAGGTGGACTCGATCCACCACACCGGCCTTCGCCTTGCGACCGGTGCCTTCCGCACTTCCCCCATTGAGAGCCTGTTGGTCGATGCTGGGGAGATGCCACTCGCTCTACGCCGCGTGCAGTGCATCACTCGCCTGTACGCGCGAGCCTGGCGCCTCCCTCAGTCGCCAACAGCTCTCATTGCATCCGCAGCTGATCTCGATGGTGCCTATGCCGCCGAGAGACGCCAGTCATACCCTAAGCCCTTTGGGTTTAGGGCTAGGAAACTCCTTCGAGAGCTAGGTATAACTCTCGGGCCGGTGGCGCCCCTGGTTCTGCCCAGGACGCCACCCTGGATGGTACTACATTTGGCTATTTGTCGCCATGCCTCTGCTCCCAAAGCTTGTACAACGCCGGGAGTATTGCGTTCGACCTTTTTGGAGCACACCTCGTGTCACGCTGGAACTGTGCCAGTGTATATGGATTGCTCCAAGTCCGAAGAGGGGGTCGGCTTCCACGCCGTATCCCCTCCGTTTGAAGTCATCGGGGCTCTGCCAGGCGCTGCGTCTGTCTTCACGGCCGAGCTGGTGGCAATACACCACTCGGTACGGGAGATTACGCGACGTGCCCGGTTCGGAGACCGGATTGTGATTCTATAGCGACTCACAAAGCGCCCTGTGTGCTCTCGTGGCCTTGGAATCCCCGCATCCCTTGGTTCGCGATATCTGTGACGCCTGTTTTGGCGAGCCGGGCGGATGTCGAGATTATCTTCTGCTGGGTTCCTGGACATGTAGGAATTGCGGGGAATGAGTGCACTGATGAGGGCGCCAAAGAGTCTGCGAGGACTCTGAGACCGGACCAGCGTTTCGCTCTTTCTCACACAGATTACATGGCACGAACACGGGCAGCTCTTCGCACTGCTTGGCAAAGAAGATGGGAGACGGTCGAAGGGAACTTAAAGTTGCTTGCCATTCTTTTTTTTTAGTTATTGTTGTTTTTGTAGGTCGCACGCTCCTGCGCCGGGGGAGGGGGACCTCCCCCCGATGCCGGAGTTTGCTTCCTGATTGTTGTGATCTCCCTTTTTTATCTTTTTCATATTTGTATTTTAGAGTAGCCTAGTGCTAGGCTGTCTTGATTCCGGTGACTTATGCCCAAGTAGGCAGTCGCCAGATAAGCTCCTAAAAGTTTGGTTTTAGTATGGGTTTGATGTGGGCTATTTTCTAGATTGAGGATGGGGGGGATTGTGTTGGTGAGCCAGTAGTAGTTAAAGACTTCTGTGATGGCTGAGATTGCTGTGTTGCCTAAGTGCTTTAGATGGTTGTTAGCTATGTTGTCTGGATCAGTGGATTTATATTTTTTAAATGATTTGGTGTGCTGCTCTTTGGATATGTGTTCTCTTGATTGTTTTTGATTTGTCTGTTTTGTCTGTGCATTGGGAGGAAGCTAATGTTTGAGTAGTGTTTCAGGAGAATATTAGTGTTGTCTAGGTGTTGCACTTTGGTTGTTTCTGTTAACTAATGATGTATGGGACTGGGGGGGGGGGGCTACATGTGTGGATTTTCTTTATAGTTCCTCAAAGTTGAGTTGAGTTGTTATTTTTAGTTTTGACATCTATCATGTTGATGTATTGGTTCCAATTTTATGTTTGCTGTTTAGTAATTAGGTTGCTGATGTCAGTGTTGAGTAAAATTGGATGTGTTGTTTCTTTTTGTAATTGCGGGACAGCCCTTTTTTATTTTAGAATGTTACCATGCTTTATCCAGTCTGCTATTTTCTTTGTGAAATTGGGTTTGTGTTTTTCTGTGGCCATGGGGGATTAATTTATTGCTTGCATGTAGTAGTTTTTTAAGGTGAAATTGCTAAGTTTGTCTCTGTATTGGGTTTGGTTTTGTCAGTCTGGGCCTTTGTAATTTATCTATGTCATTTTCAAGGAGGGTTGTGGGTGTATAATTTGAAAAGATATAATAATAGATAGGTGGTCTAGGGGAAGGTTGGCTATAGTGTTCCATTTAATTCTGGTGTGTAGCTGAGGTGAGCAGGTTATGTCTGGGGAGGTGCTGCTATGTGGGTGACTCTGTTGTCTGCTGTTTGAGTTTTGAGCCAGGATGAGTGATGTGCATTAAAGTTACCACAGATAAAGAGGTTGGAAAGTTTTGTGAGGGGTTTTAGGGTATTTGCGTAGTATTGAGGTGTTCTGCTGGAGGTGGGGTGGATATATATGTTTATCGGGTTGTATTTTGAGCTTTTGGTCTTTGTTCTAAATGATTGCAGGTTCATGTGTGTGCCATTGTTTGTGTTTTTGTATGGAGGTGGTTTCAGTGAATCAAATGGATTTGTGTACTGTTATGAGTCTTTGGCCTCTGTGGGTGGTGTCTAGTCTAAGGGTGGTGTATTGGTGGAAAGAGTGGTCTTTGTTGTGGTGTGAGGTTTGTTTCTTGGATGAGCGATAGTTCTGCATGTTTATATGCAAAATAGAGTGAATTTTAAGTTGTAGGAGGTTAACAATATGTTGTGTTGTTCTGGTGGCTTATTATGTGTTGGTGTATGGATGTGTGTGAGCATCCATTGCATGTCCAGCTTGTGATGTAGTGATTTTTGGAGAGGATGTTGAGCAGTGTGTATGTATCCATTTTATGGAGACGTGGCTCCTCTGAATTTTGTAGTGACAGGTGTGGCATGAGGTGGGGGGGGGGGACAAGATCAAGTTGTATACCCCTAGCAATTTGGAGAAGAATGAGGAGGGCTGGGTCATTTTCATTCATAGTAGGAAAAATGGTGGGGGGGGGGGATATGACTGGAGTTTTGAATGCTTGGTGTAAACCTGTTGGACCTGATCCAGGGTTGTGGCTTTCCAGCTTCGAAGCTGAGTACCATATATATATATATATATAGGGGTAGTTTTTAATATCCTGAACCTACCTATATAAATAATTACTACCCTTTTTAAGATACTTTATACATTCAATTTTTCAAAAGGTTTTTGTATTACCATTTTCCTCCCAAAAGGTTTGTTCAAGTTGGTGACTGGCATGGATAGGGGTAGGGCAGGAGAGGTCTTTGGTTAACCATTCTACCTCAAATGGCTTTTGGAAGTTGCATTTACTCAAAATTTAGCTGGTGACTTTTTTCTTTTTTTTAATACAAAATAAGGTGTATGAAAATAGATCTAGCTTCTAAACTAAGCTAATCACCACACAAAATCTTATTGCATACTAAGGTATACATATATACCAATTACTAGCAAAAGATAGATAAAAATTGGTATATGCATTAAATAACCTTATCCAAGTTAAAGCTCAATAAGGGCTTTTCTGACCTGAGATAAAATATGAATAGAAAGTTATAGATATCTACCCTAAGGCTTTAAAATGGTAGTTAAATTACTTCTGTAAGTGCCATAACAGTTTATATATTCCATGTAGAGTTTTGACATTTTTCTCCATATTTCAAAGGTCCATATCTCAACCATTTGTGATACAGCAGTGAGATAACTACCATTCAATTTTCTCACTGGAATCTAAGGGGGGGGGGGGAAATAAGTGTTCATACACCTTCAAAATTCAATTGACTCCCAACCCATCAAACTTCATTCAATTTACACAATAGATGTATATTAATGTAAAGTTAAAAGTTCTATGCACAAAAAGGCATGAAACAGAATTATATTCAGTAAATTTGAAATTTATGAATACAGCGTTGAAAAAAGTATTCACAAATCACTATTTGGTGATTAAATCTTCATTGTGTAACCTTTATTGGCTTTCACTGCCATCAATTGTTTCCTGCAGTTCTTCACTAGTGCGCTGCAGCATTCCTTTAGTATTTTGCCCCATTCTTCTTTGCAAATTACCCCAATTTGTTGATGTTCTCTGGACCCCTTAAATGAATCTTGCCCTTCAATGTTCATCACAAGTTTTCTATTGGGTTCAAATATGGCAAGTAACTAGGCCACTCTAGAACGTTTACATTGTTTTTACTGAACCTTTCACAAGTAGCTTCCTCAGTGTGATTTGGATCATTATCTTGTTGAAAGATCCATTACTCTCCAAGTCCAAGCTTCTCTACAGAAACGAACAAATGTTTCTTTAAAATGTCTGTAGATTGCCAAATTCATGGTTACATCACTGATGTGGATATTGCCAGTACCATTAGATGAGAAACACCCCCACCCCATGATGATACCTCTCCAAACTTCACAGTAGGAAGAATGTTCTTAGGGTTGTAGCCACTGACATCTTTCCTCCAGACAGGATGGCCATTGTTATGGCCAAACAATTATATTTTTGTCTCCTGACCACCGTGACATTATTCCAGAACTAAGCAGGTTTCTGCAAATGTTCATGTGCTAACTTCAACCTTGCAGCTCTATTTCTCATCAGCAGCATAGATGTCTTTCTTGGCCTATGAGACTTAAAATCATGCTGGTTCAATTCATTACTCATGGTTTACTTTGTGACTGACGTTCCTGCTGCCAGTAGGTCATCTTGAATTTCCTTATGGGTTGTCATAGGGGCAGCTCTAACCTAGCTAAGTATTACATAAGTTTTGGGGTGAATCTTGCGACGAGCACCTGAACATTGAAGGTTGTTGATGGTTCCCACCTTTTCCCACTTCAGAATGACTAGGACAATGGTAATAAAAAGTATTTTTAGCTGCTCGGATATCTTCCGGTAGCTCAGCCCATCAGTATAGAGCTTCAGGATTGCCTTTTTCTGGTCATTGGAGAGTTCTTTATTCTTCACCATGATAACATCTTACTGTGGGAATGTCAACTGCTAAATGGCATTCCGATCTTTCCTGAGCTCTTGTTGACTACTGTATATATTATTGGAACCCTCTAGAAGCTTTTCTGCACCGTCACAGCTAATAGTATACATCTCATGTGCTTTTAAAAATGAATTTTGTTAGGTTTATGTTTTTGTACAAATACTTTTTTCACCCCTGTTTTCATTAATTTCAAGTTTACTGAATATCTATTCTGTTGCACATCTTTTATGAGCACAGAAGTTTTAACTTTACATTAATATACATCTATTGTGTAAATTTCATAGTTTGATGGGTTGGAAGTCTATTAAAATTTCATTTTGAAGGTGTACAAATACTTAATTCTTCCCACTATATATGTGCCAATTTTCAAGACAATTGGAATTAGTTAGGCTAAAGCTTTGGTTTATCTGGTATGAAATGCCTCTAATGCTCCTCCCCTCAGCATGTATTTTTATTAGTTACCTATGTAAGTTATTTTTAATAGTGTAAAAATTCACTTTTGACAGCCTGCTCAGCCAAAACCTCCTGCAACTAGAGATGCTTCAAAACTCAAATTGATGAAACCTCCTGTAATGGACAGTTACTATGCAGTGAATGCTCCTGCCCCTGGTACTGTAGGTGTAGCTTCAGCTAGAATCAACAAATCCTACACTGAAAGTCAAGATGCAGGATATCGCCATTCATCTGTGCCTGTGTCTCATTCACAGTACTATGCCAACACACAACTGCAACATATAAATAGTAGTCATCCATCAAAGCACATCTATATAGATGAGAATGCAAGAGTATTGCATTCTCCCAAACTCCATGGAGAAAGACCTCTTTATGCCAATGTCAACCCCATGTGTAAGTGTTTTGAACGAGTACACATTGTGGAAATTTAGTTTATAATCATTATACATAGGCAATTTTTTTTTCATACAAAGCATCTTTATTTGATTTCCTTTTAGAATAACAAATTCACTTTGGAAGTTATCTCCTACTTTAGTGTTGGTATAAAGTTTCATTGTCTCCATTTCAGATTGATCACTATGTTCTTTCTTCCATTAGCTTTTTAAACTAATAGTATCCTTTCATATAAAAAGTCTTGCCTGGTAGCTTGTATTGAGAGGCAAGATTTTCTAAGATTATTTAAGTGTGATTTAGTGGCATAAAACTCACTGAAGGCTATGCATCCCAAAAGGTCCATAGGACAGATTCATAGGGCTGTAGCTAATGGCAGGTGCAAGATTAAGGCAGTGGTGCAATAGTTTATGTATACTGAGTTACACCCAGCTAGAAAGAGAGTCAATCAAGAAATATTCATCTCCCTCCCCTTTTTTAATTCTAATATATATATAGGTATCAACTCAGGTTTTTGAGCATGAAATTGTGTAGTTAGAGCTGAAGTGTGGTAAGCTCCTGCAGAGCTGTGAAAATGTACATTTGATACTTGTAGCAAGGTATATAAAAAAAAGGTCGATTCTATTCTTTCTTGAATTAATTGCTATAATGATTTATTTGATTTGTGATCCAAGTGGTGTTGGACATCTCAAGAAATTGGTAGTGCAGTCTGTGTTATCTGATCCTAACATCCTCCCTTTTCCTCGCAGCCCCTCCTTCTCACTACGCCTCCTATGGTTATGATGAGGAGTTCCCTGTTCCCCCTTCAGAAGATGTGTTGCTCTCTCCTCGTTCCCTCCCCTCACCCGTCTCCTCATCCTACTCAGAGCTCCGCCATCCCCACTCTTCACAGAGGGTTCCGTACTGCCCACACACGACTCCAGCCAGTGGGGCTGGGGCACAACACCCCCTTGGGACTACCCATTCCATTCCTGCTGGGGCCATGTATGCTCCCCCATCACAGACGGTGAGTAGAGATAGGTTTTCGTTCATGTGCTTTTATAGTCACTTTGATCCTCTAGCTCCAAGCCTACCAAGCTCTTTCTTACACACAACTTCTCTATGAGGTGAACCACTCACTACCTGTCCTTGCATTCCTTTCCCTTTCTTTTACACAATTGGATGCTGGTTCTTTAATCTCCCCAATCAGAGTCTAGGGGAGGGGTCTGGGTCACACACTGGTACCCAGTACATGTTGGAGCCCTGAGAGTCCTCTTGCAAAGCTTCTGTTCATAAATGGCAATCCTGCAGGGTGGGGAAGACACTTAGTAGAGTTTCTGCTCATGTGTTCACCTGTGCCCTTAGTAGATAAATTTGGTTATATATGTACCTTCCACACATTTTCAACTTCCCTAATTCACCACTGTATGAATACCTATGTTGGTTTTCTTAAAACTAGACATGAAGAACAAGGTATCTTCCAAGTTAGTAGCACCTGTCACTGCTACCAGAGCACACTTGACATTTGGAGGACCTTATGCCCTCTGATCCCCATCACCAATAAAGGTGTTGACATTGGTGGTAACTGCCATTGCTTAGAGAAACTGTTGCCGCCCCCCCCCTCTCTCTCTCTCACGGCTTTAAACTTGAACTAAAGCGTTACAACTATGATCTGTGTGGAAAATTTTGTATGTACAGTATCTGCGGTAGTTGGAACGCACTTCCAGTGGAAGTTGTCAACAGTGAATCTGTTGACCAGTTCAAGTCAAGACTAGACAGGGTCTTGAAAAGTGTCCGTTTAAGGACGTAAATCATTTGAGCAGAGATGTGCCCACTTGACTGCTAGTCCAAAGGTACCCTCTTTGAATGGATCATAAGGTCTTCTAGGGTACTTATTTTCCTTGTAGCTCCTTGTCATGAAGGCTTAAGACTGATGGTAACTGTTACTACTACACTCATTGCCTAGAGAAATTGCTGTTATCTCGCCGCTCTTCATTTGCATCTTTCTAAAAGATCGGACCTGCAAGGGTTGGTGTGCTCTTGTGTAGAATGGGTGACCATAGCACAGTTGATATATAGAGAACCTTGTATCCTCCAGCCCCATCGCCCATAAGGAAGGCTTCAATGAGGTGGTAACTCATGAATTCACTCATTGTGAGGAGAAACTGGCTCACTGATCTTCATCCGCACTTTTTTAAATTTGTCTATCTTTACATTCTTCTTACCTAAGCTTTAATGACTGCAGGTTGCAAGAAACAGGATGAGAAGGAGAGCTGTGCATTGGAGCACATTTAACGGGATTTACAGTTTATGCTCTAATAATGCTATCACCCCATGTAATAGGCTGACCACCCTCTTTTTACTACTAGGGTGCACAATGCTGTACTGGGGGTGGGCTTTACTGCCTTGTTGGCTGCCATGCCAACTAAGAGTCTTGGGTCTCCCAAATGACATCTTTAGAGGACTAGTAAAGGGTTCTTCCCTTATCCAGTCTGTCCCTTAGGCTGCTCATTTGAGAGCTGGAGTCTTCGGGGAACCATCTGTGATAATGGCTGTCAGTTGGGTAAATTCCAGGTGGGTTAGCTGTGAGATTGGTGAAATGTACCCAGGGAGGTAACCCCTTGAAATGTCCTAAAATCTTAAACGGGATAGGATGGATGCGAGATAGAACATACTACCACCTTTTTCATCTTTTCCAGTTGAGTTAGTAGTTGCTCTCATTCTTACTATTGTCTATTCCTTAAAATAGAGGAATTGCCACTTAGAAGTCTGACCTCATCCCAGCTTGGTGTTGAGGGGTGGGGCAAAGGCACATCTCTTTCTAGTATAACAGCTTCTATCCCACCACCTTCAATAGGTAAAGGGTCTTCTCCTTTCCCATATAAATCTAGTGATTTCACTTGGCTCCCTCTTTAACATAGAGACTTCCCCCCACCCCCACTATCCTTTCCTGTGTAGCTTGTTATACTTGGTACCTGGAGTTGCTGTACATGCTCCTGCGATTTGCCTTCATGGCCACCTTGCTGAGGCGGGACTCAGCGCCTCATCCGGACCCAGCTTAGCCTCTTCTCCTTCTTTCAGACAGCCTGTATTTCTCCCCTACTTCCTCATTTGTCATACAACCTCTCCCACAACTTTCTCTGATCAGCCTCTATTTTCTTAGGGTAGATGCTGACCTTTTTAGCCAACTATCCCGGATCGGGGCTGAGGGGAGGGGGGACAATATTCCCTAACCCCTGAGCTCCGTTTTGGGATTGTAGGTTTTTAAAAACCTGCTTCGTTCCCTACCCATACCTTCCTCACATCCCTTTTCCTTCACACTTCACTATCTATTCTTTTACGCCGTGCTTAAGGTGGAGCCGCCATGCTGAAGGGCTGCCATGTCACTAGGCTGGAGGGGTAGCCATAAATTGTGGCACCTGGCTCTGCCAGCCCCATAAGCACCCCTTGCAGAGCGGGCCACTGTGAAGGGTGATTAGCGTTTGCTTCCCATAAAAAAATAGGGTCACCATACCCAATGATGCTAAAAAAAATTCCCTGAATTTCCCCTCATCCATCATCAGAGCCACCCTCGGGCAGCTCCCCAGAAAAAATGGAGGCCTCCCCTTTCCCCCTGTGCTCTCACAGGGGACCCTCTAAATCTCTAACTGGAGAGGAGGCTTACTCCTCCTCTTCACCTATGGGTGTAGGGGACTCCCCCTCACCCCCTTGTCTAGAGGTGCCTTCGGGCACCTCCTTCTTTCCAGAGGCATTCCACCCTTTACTTTCTAAGGGGACTGCCAAGAAAGCCAGCAGGCAGCTTATAGCCTGCTCCCCATTGAAGCGGCTCGGTAAGGCCAACCCGCAAGGGTGGAGAGGGGAGCCAGGCCCCATTGGTCCCTTCCCTCAAAAGAGCTGCTGACTAGAATATTAAACCTAGCGGTGGTCAAGGCCTGGTGGCACCGCTGCCAATGGGACCTGTGATGTCCTGGGGGGGATGGCCAACTGGAGCCCCCCACTCCCCCTCCCCGTCCCCCGAGATAGACATGGTCCTTGAGGCAACCCAGCCTCAGACAGTAGGGCTTTCCATGGGAGTGAATCCAGGTTTGGCGCCAAGCACCAACCTCAAGTCCACCCCTATGCAAGGTCCTCCTCAAATGGCTAGGGTTTCCAAGGCAGTACAAGGAGGTGAGGGTTGTCCTCCGACCGGTGCCCCTGTGACTACCAGGACCTTCTCCATCTCGGAGAAGGATCTTGTTGAGGCTGGTACATCCGGCCTGGGGGCTCCTGCTGGCGGAGGGGAGAAGCGGCCTCATTCCCTGCCCTCCTCTCATAAAAAGAAAATATACAAAAAAAAACTAAAAAGACTGGGCTCATCTCCATCTGCGAGGGCTGCAGGAATGGATGGGTCTGCTGCCACATCGCTAAGCAACCAAGTCAAGATCGGCACATCTGGCCCCTCTGCCCCCCTCCCTCCTCAGAGCCCCTGACTAAGCCCAAAAGTGCTAGTGTGCAGAGCGGAACCTCGATTACATCGGGGCCCCTCATTCAGAGATTACCCAGCATTTTCGACCCCTCTGACTTCAAACACTTCCTGGTTATTCACTCCACTGATGGTACCATGTTAGCAAAGGGCAACATGATCCATCAGAGGAGAGCTTTAGCTAGTGTGATTGGTAGAGAGCCGAAGGTGACCCATTTCTCGGACGGGAGCCTTTTGCCGAATGCGTCGAATCCCTCTGAGGGAGCCATGATTAGTGCCCTTCAGACACTTGATGGCACACCTGTGAGTGTAACGCCACACTCTACCATGAACTTTGTGAAAGGAGTAGTTTATGTGAGGGAACTCGTGGACTACTCCATAGAGGACATCACCATAGACCTAGCCGACCATCGGGTGGTAAAGGTCGAATGTGTGATGAGAAAACAGGGAGGGGCCTCGAGACCCACCCCTACACTCTTCATCACGTTCGACTGTGACAATCTCCCTGGGGTCGGTGCGTGCCGGTTGGTACCGCTACCGCATGAAGGCATTCGTGCCACTGCCGCGGAGGTGCTATTACTGTCACCGCTTCGGCCATACGAATTGCTCATGTAGACATGCAAAGTCAAGGTCACCGGAAGTCTCAGTAAATTGCTCAAAGACCGCACACGATAAGTTCAAATCGTGTGTGGCCAAGTGTATCAATTGTGGAGAGCCGCACGCCGCTTCTTCGAAGCAATGTGGTTCATATCTCCTTGAGAAAGAAATCCTGGACGTTCAGGCCCAGGATCGTCTCTCATTCCGTGAGGCTAAAGAATTGGTTCTTGCGCGCCCGACTCTGTAGGGACGTCTTACGCCTCAATGTTGAAAAACACACACTCTGCCCCCAGCCCCTCCAGGCCTACGAGTATGGTCATTTCCGCGCCGATTTGGAAACCATCTGCTGGTTCTACCCACCCCCGGCGCTCCCTGGTAAAGCTGGCGGCACAAAGGGTCCACACCCAGCCATGGCTAAA
This sequence comes from Ceratothoa steindachneri, assembly GCA_963969495.1. Classification (NCBI taxonomy): domain Eukaryota; kingdom Metazoa; phylum Arthropoda; class Malacostraca; order Isopoda; family Cymothoidae; genus Ceratothoa; species Ceratothoa steindachneri. The sequence goes on from OZ018324.1 coordinate 84,537,603, forward strand.
CCAGGGCTCCCACCCCCTTTCCCTAGCGTGACCGTTTCCTGTAAAGCGAAACGACCACGCGCCTCCACCGAGTCGTTAGACTCACAGGAGGCAACACCCCTGAAGTTGGTCGCCAAGCCATCTTCCGGGATTCCTAAAGCTGCCCCAGAAAGTAGGACAGCAACAAAGGAGCTTCGGGTCGTAGACGGTGGATCCTCGAAAAGAGGGCCCCCCCCGCCTCCGAAGCCGCAACGCCCGCCTAAGGTTTCCAAGCAGAGGGAGGAAAAGACTCGCATGGAGAGCCCAACCTCCCCCAATAAGTCCTCGAAGGCGACAGCGCGTTCAGCGCATTGTCCGGCCAACAGCATCCGGGATTCTGCCTCCAGGAAGCGTACGGCCATTTCCTTGAGGGTCTTCTCTTCCAAGAGCACCCTCTCGTCTCCTCCGAGCTAGGACTGGAGGGCATATTCCTTCAATGGAATTGCTGCGGACTCCGGGCCAATTAGGAGGAGCTGCGGAGGCTCGTCTCCTACCGTTCCCTGTTAACTATCTTTTTGCAGGAGACCATGCTAGGCGCTTGCCCCCTGCCCACCCTCCCGGGGTATAAGGGTTTTGCGAGCCCACCACCACGAGATGGTAGCCGGGAAGGACTATGCGCGATTTACGCCCGGCAAGATGTCTCCGTTCTTCTCTTCGCTTTAGATACCTCCTTTCAGACAGTAGCTGTGCAGCTGCACTTTGATAGGAAGTATACTGTTATTTCCGCGTACATTCCACCGTCAGCCCACCCAGACACAGAGGATTTCCACCGCGTCGTGGCACGGTTGCCGAGGCCCTTTCTCTTGCTCGGAGATCTAAACCATAAGCACCCACGCTGGGGAGACTACTCTATCAATCACCGGGGTCGAGTACTTGCTCACCTGATCGACGAGCTTGAGATGGGTGTCCTAAATGTGGATGAGTTTCCGCATCACTTCCAGAGAACCGCTTCATTTTCCAGCCTCAATCTATCTTTGTGCTCTCCGGATGCACAGCCCGATTTTAATTGGGGAGTGGTTGATGACCTCCTTGGTACTGATCACTTTCCCATTCAACTATCATTTTATGGGCCGCTGCCACCTGAGAGCCTGCCCCAGTGGTGCTTGGCGCGGTGGTCTCTATTTCAGGAAATGACTGAATTCTCTATCTCAGTCGAGGAGTTTAGGTCGGTATATAAGGCCGTTGAGTTCTCCGGCAACCTCATCGCCGCGGGCCTACCACCAATCCCGTGGTGGTCAGCCAAGTGTGAGATGGCCCTCAAGCAGAAGTGCTATGCCTACATGCGCTTTTAGCGCCGCCCGAACGATTTCTCTGTCGCTGAATTTCGTCGGGCTAGCGCTAGGTTCTGGTATATTTCGAATCACGCCCGCTGCTCTTCTTGGCGGGCATACGTGTCTTCACTTAACGGGAAGACCCCTTTGGCAGAGGTGTGGAAGCGAGTCAAAAGGATTCGGGGCGAGTTCTTGCAGGACCCCCATCCCGTTCTCCAGGAGAATAGGATCGCAATCTCGGACCCCGCGTCCGTGGCGGAATCCTTTGCGACCGCTTTCTCTGCATTATCTAACCGGGATGCTGCTCCTCCAGCATTCAATGCACGTCGTGATGTCGCGGAAGGCCGCTTGCTGGACTTTACCTCGAGAGGTGGAGAACCCTTCAACAACAGGTTTACTCTGAGTGAGTTGGGTTTCCCTCTTGCTTCGCGCGCGGACACCGCCCATGGTCCAGACGATGTCCCGTACGCCATGCTTCGACACCTGGGTGAGCGAGGCATGGCCTTTCTGTTAGATTTGTACAACAGGATCTGGGTGGAGGGTCTCCTCCCGAATTCCTGGCGAATCGATACTGTGATCGCCTTTCGTAAACCGGGGAGAGATCACTCTATCCTCGCGGCTTTCCGTCCAATCTCTCTAACCTCTTGCGTGTGCAAGCTGATATAGTTATTGGTAAATGTTAGATTATCCTTTTTTCTGGACAGCGAAGGCCATCTGTCTTGTGCACAGTGCAGCTTCCCAAAGTTCCACTCTCCGTCAGATGCTCTGCTCCGACTGGAAAATGCCGTCTGCGAGGCCTTCCTTCGTAGACAGCACTACGCCACGGTGTTTTTCGATCTGGAGAAGGCTTATGATACCGCATGGCGATACGGTATCATGGAGACTCTCCACACGATGGGGGCGAGGGGATGCCTCCCAATGTTTATATCTGAATTTTTGCGATATCGTCAATTCCGCGTACGGGTGGGGGAAAGCCCTCTCCGGTTTAATGGAGCAGGAAGAGGGTTCCCCGCAGGAAAGTGTCACCAGTGTCACACTCTGCCCTGAGCATCAACGGCGTCACCTCGGTGCTGCCGAAAGATGTTCTCGCTACGCTCTACATGGACGACCTTTCGATCTCTTTTGGTGCGGCCCAGATGCCATCTCTGGAGCGTCGACTCCAACAGGGATTGAACAGCCTCTCTCGCTATGTCGAAGCTCACAGGTTTCGGTTTTCCTTGGCCAAAACTAAGGTGGTGCACTTCTGCCGCCCTCCACGGCTCCACCCTGACCCAGACTTGTTTCTTAATAGGGTGCGCCTGGAAGTGGTTGAATCGCAGTTTCCTTAGTCTTGTATTTGACCGACGCCTCACCTGGGAGGTTCATATTCACAACCTTAGGGGCTCTTGTACCTTCGCCATGGATATTCTCCGTTCCGTGACGCTCAGCGGTTGGGGCGCTGATAAGGATACTGCCTTACTTTTTTATCGATCCTTTGTTCGTTCGAAGCTCGACTACGGATGCGAGTTTTATGCATCCGCAGCCGAGCGTGTATTGCAGAAGGTGGACTCGATCCACTACCCCGGCCTTTGCTTGGCGACCGGTGCGTTCCACACTTCCCCATTGAGAGAGCCTACTATTCGATGCTGGGTAAAAGCCACTCGTTATCCGCCGCGCACAGTGCATTATTTGCCTGTACACGCGAGCCCGGCTCCTCCCTCAGTCGCCAACAGCTCTCACTGCATCCGCAGCTGATCTCGATGGTGCCTATGCCGCCGAGAGACGCCAGTCTTGCCCTAAGCTCTTTGGGTTTAGGGCTAGGAAACTCCTTCGAGAGTTAGGTATAGCTCTCGGGCCGGTTGCGCCCCTGGTTTTGCCAAGGAAGCCACCCTGGCGTGGCTATTTGTCGCCATGCCTCTGCTCCCAAAGCTTGTACAGCGCCGGGAGTATTGCGTTCGACCTTTTTGGAGCACACCTCGTGTCACGCTGGAACCGTGCCAGTGTATATGGATGGCTCCAAGTTCGAAGAGGGGGTCGACTTCCACGCCGTATCCCCTCTGTTTGAAGTCAGCGGGGCTCTGCGATGCGCTGCGTCTGTCTTCACGGCCGAGCTGGTGGCAATACACCACTCGGTACGCGAGATTACGCGACGTGCCCGGTTCGGAGACCGGATTGTGTTCTATAGCGACTCACAGAGCGCTCTGAGTGCTCTCGTGGCATTGGAATCTCCTCATCCCCTGGTTCGCGATATCCGTGACGCCACGGTTTTGGCGAGCCGGGCGGATGTCGAGATTATCTTCTGCTGGGTTCCTGGACATGTAGGAATTGCGGGCACTGAGCCCGCCGATGAGGGCGTTAAAGAGTCTGCGAGAACTCTGCGACCGAACCAGCGTTTCGCTTTTCCTCACACCGACTACATGGCATGAAGATGGGCTGCTTGGCAAAGGAGATGGGAGACGGTCGAAGGGAACTTAAAGTTGTGTGCCATCGCTCTTGGACTGTCCCCATGGACCCACCCCCCAATGCAGCGAAGGCTTCAGGTTGCTTTCTTTCATCTCGCTAGTTCCCTACTGTGAAGACTGGGCGATCTCCGCGCACGTCACCAGTCTTGGTACTGGGATGGGCGGGGGCACTACCGCCTGTCCCTTCTACTTGGGACGAGTTCATTCCCATTGACTGGTGGACTTATAGACCTTGGGGGGGGGAGGCCGGCCTTCTCCCCTTTATTTAACTTGTTTTTTATTTTAGTAGGTCGCACATTTCTGCGCTGAGGCGAGGCGGACCTCCCCCCAATGCAGTAGCTGGCTTTCTGCTCATTGCCTGTTTTCTTTGTTTTATTTTTATTGGTGGGTTTTTTTATTTGTTTTTTTTTTGCATCCACTTTTGAATATGGCAACTACTGCTCAAGTAGGCAGTCGCCAGATGAGCTCTTAAAAAAGAAGAAGAAAAACCCTGACCTGATGCAAGTTAGGGAAGTCCTGTCTCTGGGTTAATATGAACTCTGATTTGGCTTGGGAAGTGCACTTCCCCTCACTCCCTCTCAGCGGTACTTTATTTTATTTTTACTCTACAACTATCTGAACCTTTTGTCTACCTGCTCTTGGTACCAGGAGGAACTATTCTCACATGGACAGAGTTCAGTTCGCTAGACACGGTGCCTGGGTGGACTGCACACCATTCTAGGATCACCTAGCACCAGGGTATGATGATAATAGGTTATCACCCACCCTACCCAGTAGACCTGCTTATCTCTACTTCTCTTTATTACATACCTGCCTACCACCCACTTCCAGACTTTCTCTTATATCCACAAGGTACTGGCTGCCCTGCACACTTTCGCCCTCTTACCAGCCTTTAGTTGAATATCGCTGTAGACCATGAGGGTCAAAAGCCTGCTGGCTGAAGCAAATATTAGACATGGGGTGTGCTCTTGACTCTGCTCACCTTCTTCCAGTGCACATATAAGGTGGCTACATTGGCACCATCCTTTATGGTCAAAACTAGAGGACAAATTTACCTGAATGGCAGGCTGGGTTGTCAAGGCCCATCTTAGCTTGAACCTGTGTAATTGAACACATTTTATAATCCTGTAGAGGCTTTTCTCTTAACCTCCCAAGGCATTGGAATGTCATAGTATCTAGAGTACTGGCGGAATTATTATGGATTTTTCCAAAATCTTACTTTTTTTTTCTACAAAAAAGTCAGTGAAACCAATTTCATTAATTGCAAATGGATTTATTTTATGCACCAACAGTGAGCAACTATTTAACTTTTATTTTCAATTGCCTTAGGTTACTTTGTAAGTATAATTGGTAACACTGAAGGGACAATACTGCATTGGACCATTTTAATGAAGTCAGCCAGTTGTGAGTCGGTTGGTATCTTGGCTTTAGAGTGCAAATAGGATGTTTTCTGTTATAGTGTTTTTGTGTGTTTCAGATAGTTTATTAGCTATAAATGAATTAAACCAAAATGGATAAACAGGTGATTTGAGTCATCGAAAGAATGGACAAATAAATGTTTTACTGAAAGAAACTAAATTAAAACAGAAAGAAAGGTTGGAAAATGTGGTCAAAAAAAGATTTCTATTGAGCTGGCAGCAGAGAATGTTAACCTTGCATGAAGAACAGTAAATGACAGGCTTTGGGAAGTTGGATTGAAATCATATTGCCCGAGAAAGGAGCCTTGACTCACAGAAACAATGAAGAAGGCAAGCTATTCCTGGGCAAAGAATCACCTTGAGTGGACTTCAGAATGAGGGGAAAGGTAAGAAGGACACATTTAGCTAACCAGTTACTCTTAATTCATAAAAAAAGTGCCACAAATTTGTAATGGCTCCAATATTTTCAAACCATAAAGTTTATTTAATGATTCATTACTTCAATGACTTTTCCAATACTTCTATGGCTGTTCAACTACTTATGTTGTATTTTCTACTATTGCAGGTAGTTTTCTCTGATGAATCAACCATTGCAGTGATAGATGACTGCATGTAGTGTGTAAGGAGGCAGCCTGGAGAAGAATTTATGGCTGAATGTTGAAAACAGTAAAATTTCCAACTAAATTCATGGTGTGGGGAGCCATTTCTGTGCAAGGAACAAGTCGTTTGCACATTGTTGAGAAAACTATGAAGCAAGAAAAGTATATAGAAGAACTTAATGCCTCAAATAAGGGAATGGTATGGTGACAGACCTTGGATATTCCGACAAGACTCAGCCGAATGTCATATGGCAAAATCAGTGAAGGCATGGTGTGCACAAAATGGAGTTCAGCTGCTTCCATGGCCTGGAAATTCCCTAGACATGAATCCAATTGAGAGTTTATGGTGTCTGTTGAAAGATGAAATACACACTGAGCCCATTATGACCAAACAGCAACTCATATACCGTCTCATTGAAGTTTGGTTCATATCTAAGAGAATCCAGGAAATGTGCAATACATTGATCAATGCCATGCCAAGATGCTTTAAAGCACTCATGGATGCTTAGGATGGCCAAACTGCTAACTAATGAATGTAAAAGACTTAACACTGTGTCAGTGTCAAATTAAATCTATTTGCAATCAATAAAATTAGTTTTATTAGCATTTTTTAAGAATAATTTCAATCCTTTTGAAAAATCCATAATAATTTCACAGGTACTGTACTTCCCATTCAACCTTTCTTTTTTATAAACTGTTATAATGGCTGCAATAGAGGAGAATAGTGGGCAATTGCAGGTGCATGGATATGCATCTCCAAGTGCAGCCTTGCCCTTTCTAGGTCTCAGGGAGGATGAGGCAAAAAGAGACCATTCAACAAGTGGAGTGGATCCCATCTCAGCATTTCCATGCAGCAAAGTGGCTATACAGCCATCTTAAAATATCTCCTATGTAGAAATATAGATCACAAATATATATATATATATATATATATATATATATATATATATATACACTAAATATTGGCCAACACTGAAATATAAATAAGTCACATGCAAAATAAAAAATATATATATATTGGATCCAATGGCAACAATGTGAGCTCGTATCTCTAATGCACAAAAAGGGAAGAGGATAAAGGATACATACCCGCTTTCTTCTTGGAATTCCTTAGGGTTCTGAGACTCAATGAAGCATTCTGCGCTTATGGAACTGGGATGTGCAAGTTCCAACCACTTCTTTGGAGACTGGGAGGTGCTCTCAATGACTCACTGAGAATGTGAGTCAAGGGCTTGATTCTGCCACTGCTTCTCAAGGCCAGATGTCGATTAACTAACTGGTACCAAGGAACTGAAAAGGAGAAGGCATCTAAAGTCACAAAATAAAATGCCAACCTCAAACATCCCTACCACTAAAATACATTCACTCGCACCCATTCACACATACTGATACTCACCTGGTCATCTGTCCAGCTAACTGTTTTCTCAGTTCCAATCTGATCACCTAACACATGTGCACTTAAGTATAAAAACAATTCAACAGTCTGTCAGATCACTTGGATCACACACATATGCTGAAAAATCTGCTTGTGGGAGGAGAAAGAGATGAAGGGGGGGCATGATAGAAGTCTATCGGGTCCCCCACTCAAATTGCACTCTCTCATCTTCTCCATTCCATGCACCCTGGAAAAGAATAAAGGGATTTGACATTTACAGTGGTGAGGGGGGGCAGACTCTTACCTGACTACTACAGAGAGAAATGGGTTAACTCCCTGCACTCGTCTCTGAAAAAGAAGAAGAAAGGCAAGAAGTCAACAAAGACAGGGATCCCTCTTCCTCTGCGGGAGCTTTCAGGAAGGATGGGTACGCTGCTGCTTCATCAAACGACCCCACTGAGGTCGGCACACCCTGCCCTGCAGCACTGTCAGGTGAGGAGGTCCAGACAAAGATCAAACTCGCAAGTGCATTGAGTGAGCCTCGATTATATCCAGGATGCTTATTCAGAGGTTTCTTGGTGTTAAGTTGGCAGGCTTTAAACATTTTCTAGTTATTCGCTCCACAGATGATACCATGTTGATCAAATGCAACATCCTTCAAAGGAGAGCATTAGCTAGCTTGATTGGTAGGGAGCCGAAGGTGACCCATTTCCTAGGTGGAACCCTTCGGGTAAATGCTCTAGACCCTTCCAAGGCAGTCATTGATTAGTGCCCTTCTGACACTCAATTACTTGCTGGTGAGTGTGATGCTGCACTCTACTATGATGAACTTTGTGAAAGGGGTGGTTTATGCAAGGGAACTTGTGGACTATTTAGAATACTTCACTGAGTAGCTTGCTGATCATAGTGCAGTCAAGGTTGAGAGTGTGATGAGAAAACAGGGAGAGACCTCAGACCCACCCATACAGGTGTGTCACATTTGGCTGTGACAGGCTCCCTGAGTCAGTGCAACTCTGTTTCAACCTCTTCTCTTGATGTCAACCTAACACCATACAAATGGTTCTGTAATCTCCTAACAAGTGATAATCAGAAGGGGCAAAGTTAGGAGAATATGGTGGATGAAGCAATATTTCCCAACTGAGCTCCTCTTAAAGATCTTTGTGTCATTCAAGCTCTGAATGGACAATTCCTTCAATATCCCACCATACAGATATGATCTTTTTAGATAAAGTCTTTTTCTCAGTTGTTGAGAAATTCTGCTTCCTTGATTAATCTACGAATGGCAGCTTTTAATATTATGATAAAGGATCTACTTGTCACCAGTAACTAGCCTGCCCAAAAATGGAGCCTGAAGGTGTCTTGAAAGCACTGACTTCGAGCAAACAAACAGGCTGTTTCAGATTCACTGCAGAAATTTCATGCTGGACCCATTTTCCAATCCTGGAACCCTTCCAATCCTTTTCAGTTGGTGTAGGACAGTTGTATGGGTTACAGTAAATTGTTCTGTGAGTTCCTTAGAAGTTGTAGCAGGAGTTTCTATGACAACAACTTCCAACTCTTCAGAATCAAGTTCTTTTGGATGACCTTTGTTTGGTCCATCTTTCTGACTGAAATCCCCACTTCAGAATTGGGAAAACCACCTCTTGCAACTTCTTTCATATACTGCATCATCCCCATACATGCTCTCAATGCATTTTGCCGCTCTACTTGAATTGACACCTTTATGAAACTCATCAAGTAAAACATATCTAATGTGATCTTTAGATGGGAGGACATTGGGGGTGAATCCTGAAGAAGATTATGAAGTTGATTTTTATAATCTGAAAGAAAAAGGTAAAAGTTACTCATTATAGCATTCCTAAACAATAACAATAGGCATGACTTTAATAAATACTACCTAAGACTTTATCTAGAAAATCATACATTACTTTTGTTTCTTTGGAGCCGTGTTGTAGGGGTGAAAGGGAAAGGAGCAAGGCGGTTGTGTGGAGGCATACAGAATGTGTGTGTGTACATATTTTTGGTGGGTGGGTCGTTAGAGGCAAGTTCAGTTTGTGGGTGGCACCAGCGATGCACTGTTGTTTTTCTACACATTTGTGTTACTAGTGTTGTCTTCATTGCTGTGTTGCTTGTGGTGTTTGTAGTTGTTGTTTTTGTCTTTGTTCAATTTACTTGTTCTTTTTTTTTTGATGTGTGATTGTGTACTGTATTAGACAGACATGCTGGATCGCCAGAACTGCAGTAAATTAGAGCTGCCACAATCTATTGTTTATATTCCACAAGCTATCTAATCCTTCATTTTGCTACTGTTATGGCAACTGTGAAATTGACCGATATTATGAGGTGGTTTGACCGGGCTGACATTCTTGTGGAATGGTTGGAGAAGTTCGACCTGCTCATGAAGCTGAGGGATTTAAGGTGGAAACTATTTTACCCATGTTTCTCCAGGGCACTGCATTGTCTGTGTACACTGAATTGAATGAGGGTCAAAAGAAGAGTGCACAGAGTATCAAGGATGCACTTTTGAATACATTTTCCCTCAACTCATTCCGAGCATATGAGCAGTTTGCCAAGTGGGTTTGGAGGGAAGAGCCAGTGGAGGTGTACACGGTGGAATTGCAGAAATTAGCATGGCTGGCAGCTATTAGCCCATGCGAGCTTTGAGTGACATAAGGCATAGAAGATATGAAGTCTGCCGTGGTTGAGAGGGCCAGAGCATTGATGTCAGAGCTAATGGAGCAACCCTGTGCCGCCATGGCCACAAAACTAGTTGCTAGCAGTACCAGGTGGGTTGCATTGGACAGGCCGAACAGTGCCCGAGAAGAGCTTAAGTGTTTTCGGTGCAGCGTGCTCCACTTGGTTTGTAATTGCCCAAAGGAAGAGGCAGCAGGGAGAGAAGTGAAATGTATGGGTGTTGGGCACATGTCAAGGGTTTGTCCCAGTAACCATGGAAATTGGTGGGAAGGAGTTTCTGCACTGGAAGCTCCTTCAGACAAGGAATAATGGCACTTCCTGTGGTTGACAGTACTGTGGGCAGAAGAGCTGCAAAGGTGTTGGTAGACACGGTGTACGAGGTCTGTGGTTGGGTCGTGGTAGATCAGAGACTTGTGTGGTCACGGAGGGACTGTGGTGGGAGTCAACAGGCGGCAGGTATCCAGTGCTTGCAGCACTTTTGTGCCATTAATATAGGTAAGCTGTCCTTTACCATTAACTGTGTGGTTATGAGTGACTTAATTAAGGGTATTGATGCTATTATTGGGATGGGCTTCATCAAACTTGCAGGTGGTGTGGAGTGGAAGCAAGGTAGAGTACAGTTCTTGGCTCATGATCCAAGTGATGAGAACCAAGTTGATGGTTGTTCCAAGGCTTCACCAGTGCTGTTGTTGGAGGATAGAGACTTTACAGCTAGATTTGATGGTGAGTCATGGATAGTGCAGTGGTGCTAGAAGAGCGGTCAGCCACTGGAGCTGATAAATGAAGTAGATTGTTACAAGAGTACCAAATTGGAGCACTCCAGGAAGAAATTTGAATGGGAGGTGGAAACCTGGAGTGAAAAGGGATGGCTGAGGAAATGTGAAGATCAGAGTGCAGATAAAGGGCTGTTGCCTCTCATGGCAGTGATGCAGGCCAATAAAAATAAGGTTAGGCCTGTGCTCGATTTCTGGGAGCTGAATAGGCATGTAGAGATTCACCCTGGAGCTGATGCTGCAGTTTGCAGCGAGACCTTGCACAGATGGAGGGAGCTTTCACAGCCCCTACAGTTAGTGGATCTTAAATCTGCATATTTGCAAATTAGAGTGAACTGTAGTCTGTGGCCTTATCAGTGAGTAAGGTACAATGGGGTTTTGTACCATCCGACTCGGCTTGGCTTGGCTTTGATCAAGATTCTTAACTAACCTTGTGTTAGAGCAGGGTGAGCGAGTACGGAGGGTGACTGGCAATTATATAAATGATGTGATTGTGAATGAGGAGATAGTAACAGCAGAGGAGATGGTGGAACATCTTGCATGTTACAGGCTTGTTACCAAAGAGCCTGAGAGTTTGGAGGATGGTCAAGTGCTTGGCTTGGCTCTGCAGAGAAACTGAAATGGAGAGCTGGCTTTTAGTGGGGGTAATGTGTTGCCAAGGTGATGTTGGGAGGCTATCTAGACGTGCACTTTTCTCTGTGTGTGAGTGGATTGTGGGCCACTACCCTATGTGTGGGTGGTTAAGGGTTGCTTGCAGTTACATAAAGAGGATAAGTGAGGGAGAGGGATGGGATGATGATGTGGGAGACCAAGCTATGGGTTTGATCAGAGATCTGCTCACTCGAATAAGCTTAGAGGATCCAGTGCGAGGGCTGTTTCATGTAGCACCTTGCAGGCAGGGGCACATTTGATGTGATGCCAGCAGTCTTGATCTTGGGGTTGTGCTGGAAATCAGGGGGCAGATTGTGGAGGATGCTGCTTGGTTACGCAAAAGTGATGACTTTGCTCATATCAACATTGCTGATTTGGATGTGGTTGTCAAGGGGCTGAACCTAGCTCTTAAGTGGGATTTGAAATCATGACTGATTCAATTACTGTCCTCCGGTGGTTGAAGAGTGCACTCCATGATGAGGGTAGGGTGAAGGTAACCGGTATGTCAGAGATGTTGGTCAGAAGTAGGTTATCTATTCTGCGAGACATGATGGTGGAGATGGATGTCGATTTGTCTGTAACCTTTGTCCCCTCAGAGACAAACAAGGCAGATATCTTTACTAGAATACCCAAGGTTTGGCTTAGGGAAGCAAGAGTTGCAGTGACACTTGATGTTGACATTCATACCACCATTTTGGTGTGGAGCGAACTTTGTACTTAGCCAGGCTGCTCCATCCCATGATAGAGAAAAGGAGGGTGTAGTGTGTTGTGAGTGTGTAGGCAATGCAAAATTATAGATTCTTCACCAGTGAGACGTATCTGGGGAGTTAGGAGTTGATGACTTATGAAGCAAGCTAGCGCTGGATGTGACACATTGCCAGGGCAAAGCATTTTTTACTGTGGCAGGCTGTGGACCTAGTAGGTTTGCATTATGGCAGGAGGTGCAGTTTGAAAATGCTGGGGAAATCTGCCAACAGTTGGAGCAGATATTCTGGGCCTTTAGATCTGTGCAACTTGTTGATGTCTGCAGGGAGTGTGAAATGTGACCCAGAGGTTTCAAGCAGCCTACTGTCCATTGGGAAATGAGATTGCTGAGCAGATGCATTGTACCATAGAGTATGGCGGCAAGGTCAGGGAAGAGTCCACTGCAGATGGTGTTTTGGTACAACCTGGCCCTGAAAGAAGGTTGGAATGGAGAGACCATGCCTGCTTCAATACTTTCCAGATATCAGTGGAGACATCCAGCATACATTTGGGAGCTGCTGCAAAATCAGTTTCAACCTGAGTTCACAGTAGGAGATGCGGTGGTGTTAAAGCCGGTGGGTGTTAGGTGTACCTCTCAGTGGACAGATGGTGCGGTGACTGATGTTACCTCAGAGAACATGGTAGAAGTTGATGGCATTATGCGTCATTTACTTGACACCCGGCAAATTTTTCTCGATGAAGCATCATCTGATAGGGAGGATGGCGTCATTGATGAGGGTGATGCGGGGGATGTGGCTCAGAAAGAACAGGTTCCAGTTGATCCAAGACAGTTAGAGCGAGCCAGGCGACCCCCAGTCTGGCTTTCCGATTATGAGCAGTGATAGTGAGATCATGGGTGTATGTGGAGCTGTGCTGTAGGAGTGAAAGGGGGAGGAGCAAGGTGGTTGTGTGGATGAATACTGAATGTGTGTGTGTATAGGTTTGGCGGGTGGGTGGTTAGAGGTCAGTTCAGTTCATGGGTGGTGCCTGTGATGCATGGTTGTTTTACTACACATTTGTGTTACTAGTATTGTCTTCGTTGCTTTTCCCTGCTGTGTTGCTTTTGGTGTTTGTAGTTGTTTTTGTCTTTGTTCAATTTACTTGTTAAAAATTTTGACCTGTGATTGTATAGTGCATCAGACATGTGCTGGATTGACAGAACTACCGGTAAGTTAGATCCGCCACAATCTATTGTTTATATTCCACAGTTCCAACCTGATAAATTCTACTGGCAATCTACTTTGATGCTGGGAATTTCCACAGGTCTGTGGCATAATTTCTGAGGCTCTTTGTTCTACTCAGAGATTTGGATGGTGGATACCCCTGTGTAGGTACAACACAACCAAACCCAGAGGTCAGGTCCTTGTCAACCTTATCAATGGTCTGGTGATAGGTGTCTTAAATGTGGATGAATTTATGCAGCACTGTCCAAGAACTGCTTCATTTTTCTGCCTTGATCTATCCCTTGTGCAAATGCATAGCCCAATTTTATGTGGTAGGTGGTCAATGACCTCCCATCATTCAACTATCAATTCTCTGGTCCGCTGCTGCCTTGAAGACCACCCTGGTGGTACTTGGAACAAGCATGGTGGTCTGCATTCCAGGAAATGACTGATTTCTTTGTCCCAGTCAAAGAGTTTAGGTCAATGGATAATGCCATTGAGTTCTTCTCCAGCAACTTCATTGCCCATGGCCTAACTACTATTCCTAGAATGTCTGGTGGTTTTGCATGCCAACTGTTTCCTTGGTGGTCACCTGAGTGTGAGATGGTCCTCAAACAAAAGTGTTATGCATACTTGAGTTTTTAGCACTGCCTGAAACTATTTTACTCCGGTGAATTTCATTAAGCTAAGGTTAGGTTCCTGTATGTTTCAAAGCATGCAGGCCACTCTTCCTGACTAGGATACATGTCTTCACTTAATGGGAAGACCCCTCTTCAGAGGTGTGTAAATGAATCCAAAAGACAAAAGATTTGTCCCAAGTTCTTGCAGGACCCCCCTCCACTTCTCCAGGAGAAGGGGACTGGAATCTCAGACTCTGCGTCTGTGGTGAAACCTCCATTATTCAATTCACATTGTGATGTTGCTGAAGGGCATTGACTGGACTTTACCCCCAGAGGTGGAGAATCCTTCAATGACATGTTTATATTGATTGAGTTAACTTCCACTCATTTCATGCATGGACATTGCCCCTGGTCTTGAAAATGTGTATGCAATGCTTCGACACCCATGATCTTTCTGTTAGATTTGTCCAACAGGATCTGGACAGTGGGTATTCTCCCACACTTCTGTTTGAGCTACTGTGCTTGTTTTTCACAGACTGTGGAGAGATTACCCTACCCTGGCTGGTTTTTGCCCAATTTCTCTAATCTCCTGCGTGTGCAAGTTGATGCAGGAATTGGTAAATGCTAGATTAGCCTTTTTCCTGGACAGCAGAGACCATGTGTCTTCTGCACAGTATGGCTTCCACAAGTTCCACTCCGTGTCAGATACTCTGCTCTGACTGAAAAAAGGTTGAGGGTGAGGCCTTCTATCATAGACAGCACTATGCCATGGTGTTTTTCAATCTGAAGAAAGCCTATGATACCATATGGTGATACACTATAATGGAGACTCTTGACATGATAGTGTGCCAAGGGGATGCTTCGCAATCTTTATATTTGAATTTCTGCGATATCATTGATTTGGCCAATAGGTGAGAGGTGCCCTCTCCGGTCCATTGGATCAGGAGGAGGATATCACAATATAGCCCTACAAGAGGGTACCCTGTGTAACCTATTACACATGGTATCTGAAGGAGCTGCATGTCTTCCAGGCCTGACTGAAAATTATGGAAGCCCTTGAACTCTGATGGGGGTTGAGAAAACTGTTGGTGCACATTCCCCTCGCTCCCTTTCATCATTACTTTACTTTTTTATTATTATTATTTAATAGTAGTATTTATTAGTGTTATTATTATTATTATTATATGATACCTTGGGTGTGTATGGCTGCTGCATGGAGTTATCCTGAGATGGACATGGTCCCGAAAGTGACCCAGCCCCAGATGGCAGGATCTTCCTTGGGGTTGAACCATGGCTCAGTGCCAAACATGAACCTCAATCTGCCCCTATGCAAGCTTCTCCTCAGGCAGCTTAGGCCCTGAGGATTCGCAAAGAGAGGAGGGACCTCATCCCCTGATTGGTGCTCCCTTGACAGCCAAGCCTTTCTCCATCTCAGAAGGATCTTGCTGAGGCTGATCCATCTGGCTCTAAGGGTGCCTTCTTCATGTAGTGAGAAGTGGGTTCACAAGAAGCCTTCCTTTACCTCCACTGGGGCTCTGGGGAAGGGTGGGTCCACAGCTATTTTGGCAAGCGACAAAGCTAAGCGCAACATGTCTGACCTCTAGTCTCCCTCAGGCAGGGAGATGCACACCATGACCAAACTTACAAGTGTACTAATACGAGCCTCAATTACTTTGGGGTTCCTCATTGAGAGACTACCTGGCATTATTTAGCCCACTGTCTTCAAATGCTTTCTAATTATCCGTCCTACTAATGGTAGCCTGTTGGCTAAAAGCAACATGATCCTTCAAAGGAGAGCATTATTAGTGATTGATATAGAGCCGAAAGTGACTCATTCCTTGGGGAAAGCCTTCTGGAGAATGTGTCAGACCATTCTGAGGTGGCCATGATTAGTGCCTTTTTGACACTTAATCGCTTGCTGGTAAGTGTGATGCTACACTCTACCATGAACTTAGTGAAAAGAGTGATCTATCCAAGTAACTTGTGGACTACTCCTTACTGGGTATTACTACCCTCTCAACAAAAAACATAATGATAGTTTTGATGCAGTTAGAAACTTTTTTGTTGTTTTGATATATAGATATGTTTAAAGTGTAATATTAATCAATATGGCTGCCCTGGCGGCGATCACGCACTCTAGGTGAGACCTGAAGGCCATGCACACATGACGGACTAAGTACTTCCACATGAATCACACAAGGTTTGTGTAGGACTTCAGCTCATTGACTTTGCTGTGGCGAACCTTCCAGGCTTTTTCCTCGACATGAGCCTACACGATTCAGTCTAGGGGATTAAGGTCAGGCGACTGTGGTGGCCAAAAGTCCTTTGACCAGAAGTTCATGTTTGACTCAAACCACTCTTCCATGGGCCTGGCTGTGTGAGCCGAGGCACCGTCCTGCTGAAAGATGTTCTCTGCCTTCTTTGGGATCTTTCTCACTTAGTGCAAGACTTGCTGGCCAAGATTTTCCTGTAACCAGCCATGAACCACACCGGCTGCACCCCTTAAGGGGAATGGGCAATTTGCTTTCCTGGCCGCCGTGCTGACGCAACTCAGTGCCCTGTCTGGCACTAGTTTAGCCTCTTCTTTCTGACAGCTTGTGTTTTTACCCCACATCCTCACTTTCCCTACAACCTCTCCCATAACTTTCTCTAATTTCTCTAATTTCAGAGAGTAGACGCCGACCAGCCTCCTCTCACCCAACTATCCCAGATTGGGGCTGAGGGGGGGAGGGGACAATGCCCCCTTCCCCCTGAGCTCCAGTTTGGGATAGTGGGTTTTAAAAACCTGCTTCACCCCAACCCTCACCTTCACATCCCCTTTCTTTCTCCTTTCACTAGCTATCATTTTTTACAGTGTGCCTAAGGTGGAGCCACCATGCTAATGGGCTCCCAGGTCACTAGGCCGGAGGAGTGGCTTCAAATGGCGGCAGATGGTTCTGCCAGCCCCATATTTTCCTCTCGCAGAGTGGGCCACTGCATAGGGTGATGAATGTGTGTATCCTGCGAATTTTATAGGGTCACCATTCCTCCCAATGATGAGTCAATAAAAAAAAAAAAATCTCACTTTACCTTCTCCTCTACCATCACAAGAGCCATCTTCAGGCAACCCCCCCCCCCACTCTCTTTGGGGACTCTACAAATTAATTCTACCTGAGAGGAGGCTTACTCCTCTCCTTTGCCTACAGGTGGAGGTGGCGCCCCATAATGCCTCGCTAGCCTGCGCAAGTAGTTTACAGTGGGGCAGTTTATCTGCCCTCCTCTCTTCCTTAATGGATGCTGGCATTAGAAGGTTGAAAAGGAACATCAAATAGGATTTGTGATGTCTAGAGGGGGGGGGGTAGCCACATGGAGGTGTTCCCTGAGATGGACATGGTTCCTGAGGTGACCCAGCTCCAGTCGGCAGGATCCTCCATGGGGCTGAACCTGGGCTCAGTGTCAAGCTTGACACTGAGCCCAGGGGCGAACACAGAACCTGTGTTCGCCCCTATGCAAGCCCCTCCTCAGAGAGCCTGGGTCCCCGACGCCTCACAAGGCCTCAGCTGGTGCCCCTGTAAATGCCAAGACCTTCTCCATTTCTGAGAAGGATCTAGCTGAGGCCGGTCTATCTGGTTCATTTCCCGCCGTCCTCTGCTAAGAAGACGAAAAAGACTCGAGGCTCCTCTCCTTACCCGGGAGCCACGGGGACGGACGAGGCCGCTGCTGTTTCGGTATGTGACCAAGCCAAGATTGGCCCATCCGGCTCCGGTGCAACCCCCAGGTTGGGAGTAACAGACTAAAACCCTAAGTTCGCAGAGTGGAGATTCGATTACTTCAGAGCCACTCATTCAGAGGTTACCTGGCTTTTTCGAGCCCACTGGTTTCAAACACTTCCTCGTTATTTGCTCCACTGATGGCATCATGTTGGCTAAAGGCAACATGATCCATCAGAGGACAGCTTTAGCTAGCGTGATTGGTAGAGAGCCGAAGATGAGCCATTTCTCGGACGGGGGAGCTTTCTGGCAAATCCGTCGAATCCCCCCGAGACGGCCATGATTAGTGCCCTTCGGACACTTGGTGGCACGCCGGTGAGTGTGACGCCGCACTCTACCATGAATTTCGTGAAAGGAGTAATTTATGAGACATCACCTTAGAGCTGGCCGACCATTGGGTGGTCAAGGTCGAACGTGTCATGATACTCGTAAAACAGGGAGGGGCCTCGAGACCCACCCTTACACTCTTCGTCACATTCGACTGTAACAAGCTCCCCGAGTCGGTGCGTGCCAGTTGGTATCGCTACCGCTTGAAGGCATTCGTGCCACTGCCGCGGACGTGCTACTACTGCCACCGTTTCGGTCATACTAATTGCTCTTGTAGATGTGCAAAGTCAGGGTTACCCAAAGTCTGTGTAAGTTACTCCAAAGCTGCACACAATAAGTCCAAATCGTGTGTGGTCAAGTGTGTCAATTGCAGAGAGCTTCACCCCGCTTCTTCGAAGCAATGTGGCGTGTATCTCCTTGAGAAGGAAATCCTGGCTGTTCAGGCCCAGGATCGTCTCTCATTTCTCGAGGCTAAGGACTTGGTTCTGACGCGCCTAGCGCTTTCTGGGACGTCTTATGCGACAATGGTAAGAAAGCCACCCTCTGCTCCTAGCTCCTCCAGGCCTACGAGCACGGTCCTCTCCGCGCCCATTTGGAACCCTTCTGCGGATTCTACCCATCCCGGCCGCTCCCCTGGTAGAACTTGCGGCATAAAGCGTTCACACCCAGCCCCGGCTAAACCTAGGGCTCACCCTCCTTGACCAAGCGTGAACGTTTCCCGTAAGGCGAAACGACCGCGCGCCTCCATTGAGTCGTTAGACTCACAGGAAGCAACACCCCTGAAGTTGGTCGTGAGGCCATCTTCTGGGGTTCCTAAAGCTGCCCCCCGAAAGGAGGATAACACTAAAGTAGCTTTGGCTCCTTCGCCCACACCCAATGGTATGCTGGGTGGCTCGGAGACGGTGGATCCTCCGAAGCGCCGCCTGCCTAAAGTTTCGAGGTGGAGGAAGGAAAAGCCTCTTATGGCGAGCCCGTCCTCCCATCTTAAGTCCTAGAAGGGAACAGCGCCCGAAGTTCTGCCTCCGGGAGGCATGCGGCCATTTCAGTGAGGGTCTTTTCTTCGAAACGGCCCCCCACATCTCATCCGACCTAGGCTTGGAGTGCATATTCCTTCAATGGAATTGCCGCGGACTTGGGGCCAACT
This sequence comes from Ceratothoa steindachneri, assembly GCA_963969495.1. NCBI lineage: Eukaryota > Metazoa > Arthropoda > Malacostraca > Isopoda > Cymothoidae > Ceratothoa > Ceratothoa steindachneri. The sequence continues at coordinate 84,556,590 of OZ018324.1, forward strand.
GGGAGGAGCTGCGAAGTATCGTCTCCTCCCGTTCCCCGTTCGCTATTTTTTTTTTAAGGAGACCATGCTTGCCGCGTGCCCCCTGCCCATCCTCCAGGGGTATAAGGGTTTTGCGACCCCACCACCACGTGATGGGGGCCGGGAAGGACTATGCGCGATTTACACCCTGTATGATATCTCTGTTCTTCTCTTTGCATTAGATACTTCTTTTCAGGCAGTAGCTGTGCAGCTGTACCTGAATGGGAGGTATACTGTTATTTCCGCGTACAGTGCACTGTCAGCCGACTTCGACGCGGTGGACTTCCTCCGCATCGTGGCAGGGTTGCCGAGGCCCTTTCTCTTGCTTGCAAATCTCAATGATAGACACCTCACCTTGGGACACTACTTGATTAATCCCAGGGATCAAGATCTTGCCGACCTGATTGACGAGCTGGAGATAGGTGTCCTAAATGTGGATGAGTTTACGCATCAGTGCCTGAGAACCACCTCATTTTCCTGCCTCGATCTATTGTTGTGCTCTCCGAATGCACAGTCTGATCTTGGTTTGGGGATGATCGGTGACCTCCATGGTAGTGATCACTTTCCTATTCAAATATCATTTTCTGGGCTGCTGCCGCCCGAGACCCCGCCCTGGTGGTGCTTGGTTCGGAGGCGGTGGTCTGCATTTCAGGAAATAACTGATTTCTCTGTCTCAGTCGAGGAGTTTAGGTCGGTAGATGAGGCCGTTGAGTTCTTCTCCGGCAACCTCATCGCCGTGGGCCTAACTACCCTTCCTAGAACGCCTGGCCGTTTTGCCCGCCGACTGCTTTGTACTCGAGACGAGTGCGTGCACATTGACTGGTGAACTTATTGACTTTTGGGGGGAGGCCGGCCTTCTCCCTTTCATTTAACTAGGTTTAGTTGTTGTTTTTGTTATTGTTTTGTTATTGTTATTGCTTCCTAATTGTTATTTCTTTTATTGTTGTTTTCTTTTCAAATTTTTTAAAGTAGCCTAGAACTAGGCTCTTTGTTTACGGCGACTTATGCCTAAGTTGGCAGTCGCCAGATAGCCCCTTAAAAAAAAATGCACGCCGACCGCTCTCGTGGTCGTCAGTCGAGTGTGAGACTGCCCTCAAACAGAAGTGTTATGCCTACATGCGCTATAAGCGCTGCCCGAACGACTTCACTGTCTGTGAATTTCGTCGAGCTTAGGGCTAGGTTCCATTATATTTCGAAGCACGCCCGCCGCTCTTCTTGGCAGGCATACGTGTCTTCACTTAACGGGAAGACCCCTCTAGCAGAGGTGTGGAAGCGAGTCAAAAGGATTCTGGGTAAGTTCTCGCAGGACCCCCCTCCCGTTCTTCAGGAGAATGAGGCCGCAATCTCGGACCCCGCGTCCATGGCTGAATCATACGCGAATCCATTATCTAGCCGGGATGCTGCTCCGCCAGCATTCAATGCCCGTCGTGATGTCGCGAAAGGTCGCTGACTGGACTTTACCCCCAGAAGTAGAGAACCCTTCAACGACAAGTTTCCTGTGAGTGAGTGGCGTTCCGCTCTCGCTTCGTGCACGGACACCGCCCCTGATCAGGAACGATGTCACGTACGCGATGCTTCGACACTTGGGTGACTGAGGCTTGGCTTTTCAGTTAGATTTGTTCAACAGGATCTAGGTAGAGGCTATCCTCCCAGATTCCTGGCGAGTTGCTACTGTGCTCCTTTTTCGCAAACTGGGGAGAGATCACTCTATCCTCGCGGCTTTCCGCCCAATCTCTCAAACCTCTTACGTCTGCAAGTTGATGGAGAAATTGGTAATTGTTTGATTAGTTAGTTTTTTTTTTAGCACAGTGGAGGCCATCTATCTTCTGCACAGTGCGCTTTACGCAAGTTCCACTCCACGTCGGATGCTCTGCTCTGACTAGAAAATGCTGTCTACAAGGCCTTCCTTAGTAGACAGCACTACTTCACCGTGTTTTTCGATCTGGAGAAGGCCTATTATACTCCATGGCGAGGCCTCACACGATGGGGGCGATGGGACGCCTCCCAATCTTTATATCTGAATTTTTGTGAGATCGTCGATTCCGCGTTCGGGAGCGGGAAGCCCTCTCGGGCACAATGGAGTAGGAACAAGTTGTCCCGCAGGAAAGTCTCCTGAACATCAACGGCATTACCTCGGTGCTGCCAGAAGATGTTCTCGCTCGACCATACATGGACGACCTTTCGATCTCTTTTGGCGCGGCCCATATGCCACCTCTGGAGCATGGACTCCAAAGGGCATTGCTATGCCGAAGACCACAGGCTTCAGTTTTCCTTGACCAAGTCTAAAAAGGTTCACCTATGCGGCTATCCACGTCTCGACCCTGACCCAGACTTGTTTCTAAATGGGGTTCGCCTGGAAGTGGTGGACTCGCACCGTTTCGTTGGTCTTGTATTTGACCGACGCATCACCTGGGTGGCTCATATTCGCAGCCTTAGGCTCTTTTGTACCCGCGCCATGGATATTCTTCGTTCCGTGACATTCAGCGCTTAGGGCGCTGATAGGACTACCTTACTTTTTTATTAATCCTTTGTTTGTTCGAAGCTCGATTACGATGCAAGTTTTATGCATTCGCAGAAAGCGTGTATTGCGGATGGTGGGATCGATCCACCACACCGACTTCGCCTGACGACCGGTACCTTCCGCACGTCCATCATTCAGAACCTACTTGTCGATGCCACTCACTCTGCGCCTGTACGCGTTAGCCCGGAGCCTCCATCAGTTGCCAACAGCTCTCACTTCATCCGCAGCTTATCTCGACGGTGCCTATGCTGCCGAGAGACGCCACTCATACCTTAAGCCCTCTGGGTTTAGGGCTAGGAACGTCCTTCGAGAGCTACGAGGGGCGCTCAATAAGTTTTGCGAATCGGTAGGGCAAAACAGAGGAAGGGGGATGGCTGTTTGTGGGGGTGTTAGGACAAGTTATCACAAGTCAGGATCTGCAGCCGCACACTCCTGCCTCGTCTATTTAAGAAGCAGTTGCTGATCGCAGATCGTCAATCACAAATTTTTCAACAATGGAGAAGGTTGAGCACCGCGCAGTGATCAAATTTTTGACCAAGGAAGGCAAGAATGCAAAAGAGATCCATGAACGCATGGTTGCAGTGTACACCAACACCGCCCCTTTCTATGCAACTATTGCTCCCTGGAATAGGGAGTTCCGCCATGGGCGTGAGTCCCTTGAAGATAACGCCCGTCAGACGTGACCAACGAGGATAATGTGGCCCGTAAGTAGAGGATGATTCTCGAAAATCGACGGGTGAAGGTCGAAGAAATCGAGCGAGAACTTGGACTATCACATGGAAGTGTTATCAACATCATCCACGACAATTTGGCCATGACCAAGGTCTCTGCCCGTTGGGTCAGAGACCTCACGCCCCATGATCGACTTCAACGTCGTCAAGGTTCGGAGGAGCTGCTGCTCCTTTACAACCAAGACCCGGCGGGATTCGAGTCACGCATAGTGACAGGTGATGAAACGTGGGTCCATCACTGGGATCCCGAGACCAAGCTCGAAAGTATGGCCTGGAAGCACAGGGGCTCTCCGACCCAAATTAAGTTACGGACCTAACCCTCAGCCGGGAAGATCATGGCCACTATCTTCTGGGATTCTGAGGGAGTGTTGATGGTGGACTATGCGCATCGTGGAAGGACCATCACAGGCCAATATTATGCCGAGGAACTGGCTGGGTTGAAGAAGTGCATCCGTCAGAAGTGGCGCGGCAAGTTGTCACGCGGTGTCCTGCTCCTCCACGACAATGCCCCTGTCCACAAGGCCAGAGTTGCACAAGCTGCCCTGCGCGAGTGCGGATTCGAGGAGCTCAATCCTTCCCCCTACAGTCCAGATCTGGCCCCTAGCGACTACTTTTTATTCCGCCAGCTCAAGGCTGCACTGCGTGGACGCCGGTTTGGGGACGATGAAGATGTCCAGCTCGCCGTCCAGGAGTGGATTGAACAGCAGCCTGGAGATTTCTGGTTGTCGGGAATTCGAAGCCTCAGAGACAAGTGGCGCAAGTGCATTGAAGTCGAGGGTAGTTATATTGAAAAATAATAAAACCCTTTTCCTTATATCCGAATTACAAAACTCATTGACCGCTCCTCGTAAGTATAGCTCTCGGGCCAGTGGCGTCCCTGGTTCTACCTAGGACGCCACTCTGGAAGGTACTACTTTGACTATTTGTCGCCACTTCCTGTTCCCAAAAGTTCAACCGCAACGGGAGTATTGCGTTCGGCATTTTTTGAGTACACTTCGTATCACCTTGGGACCGTGCCAGTGTATTCGGACGGCTCTGAGGCCCATTAGGGGGTCGGTTTCCACGCCGTATCCCCTCTTTTTGAAGTCAGCACGGCTCTGCCGAGCTGGTTGCAATCCACCGCTCCGTCTGGTTGCTAACGCGACCTGCCCGGTTCGTATACCGGATTGTGATATTTATAGCGACTCACTAAGCGCCGTGAGTGCTCTCGGGGCATTAGAATCTCCGCATCCTCTGGTTCGCGCTATCCCTGACGGACAGTTTTGGCGAGCCGACTAGATAGTCGAGATTATCTTCTGCCTGATTCCTGGACAGGTAGGAATTGCAGGGAATGAGCGCGCTTCTGAGGGCGCCAAAGAGTCCACGAGGACTGGGCTACCAAACCACCGTTTCGCTCTTCCTCACACCGACTGCATGGCAGGAATACGGGCTGCCCTCCTGCCGGCGTTGCAAACAAGATGTGAGACGGTCATGGGAACTTAATGTTACGTGCCATTGCTTCGCGACTGTTCCCATGGACCTACCCCCCAATGCCGCGACGGCTTCAGGTTACTTTCTGTTGTCTCTGAATTAGACAGACTCGATGGACACACCGTCATTTGATGGAACACTCGCCTGCGCCTTATTGCGACGACTGCGTTATCCCCCGCCTGCTCGACACATTCTTGTTGAATGTCCCAGTCCGTGTGATCTTTGTGCACGTTACCTGTTCCGAAACCGGGACGAGCGGAGTCGCTACCACTTGTCCTTTGTACTCGGGACGGGTCCTTGCACACAGACTTGTGGACTATACGACTTTTTGGAGGAGGCTGGCATCCTCCGCTTTATTTGACTGTTTGTTTTGGGTCGCATGCTCCTGCGCCGGGGGGAGGCGGGCCTACTCACGACTCTGGATCACTCTTCCTTGTTACCTTTTTGCTTTTGTTTTTTTTTAGTCTATGATCTTTTCATCCTCGTTATTTTTTTTCTTTTTAATATAGCCTAGTTGTAGGCTGTATTGAGTACAGCGACTTATGCCCAAGTAGGCAGTCGCCAGATGGGCTCCTAAAATAAAAAAAAAATAGACACATCGGCTGCATCTTCTCGCCATTCGAAACCACGACGCCGAGCATCATTAGGGTAGCCGGGTGTGTGGTCTTGGACACATAGCTGACCTCAGAGACGTTCTGGCTGAAGCTGACCACGCGGTTGTTGTGCGTATTAAAGACCAGATCTTCTCTGAATGTCTTTTCATCAGAAAAAATGAGAATTTGATTGATATAAATTTTTAAGTTGTTGAGAATGCGCCAACAGCGCTCCCAACGATGTTCTCGCCTTTGGTTGATGAACAGAGGCCTTTCCACGTACCTCGTGCAGTTGACACCCTCCTCCTTGTTGGCCATAGACACAGTAGCCACCCAGATGTTCTTTTTGAGCGCAGTCATTTTGACCAATGGAGCACTTTCAAAGGACTTTCCCACAGCCACACGGTTGACAGCCTCAGGTCTTCCTGAACGAGGTCGATCTTTGAGGTCTTCTTCGTTCTTGAGCCCCTTCGCGACTCTGTGGATGGTCATGCTGTTGATGATGAGACACTTGGCAATGTTGGACTTGTGGCTCGCGCGTAGGAGAACAGAGATCTCAATTTTTTTTGCATGTGTTTGAAAATTACAACTGTAAGTTTGTTTGACAGAACTTTTTCTATCACACATAAACTTCTAAAAAGATAAAAAAATGAGTAAAAAAACTTGCAAAACCCGATATAAGGCATCAGTTTAAAGCTGGCCGACGATGCTACAATCAAGGTCGAAGGTGTGATGAGAAAACACGGAGGAGCTTCGAGACTCACCCCTACACGTGTCACATTCGACCGCGACAGTCTCCCTGAGTCGGTGCGTGCCGCTTGATATCGCTAGCGCGTGGAAGTATTCGTGCCACTGCCGCAGAACTGCTACTACTGCCACCACTTCAGCCATACAAATCGCTCATGTAAACATGCAAAGTTGGGTTTACCCGAAGTCTGTGTAAGTTGCTCCAAGGCAGTACATAGGTTCCTATCGTCATATATGGACCAGTATGCCAATTGTGGAGTGCCGCACCCAGCTTCTTCGAAGCAATGTGGCGCGTATCTCTTGGAGTAGGAAATCCTGGCCATTCAGGCCCAGGATCGTCTCTTATTTTGCAAAGCTAAGGACTTGGTCCTAGTGCGCCGAGCGCTGCCTGGCTGGCTCACACCCAGCCTCGGCCAAAACCAGGTCTCTTCCCCAGCGTGACCGCTTCCCGTAAAGCGAAATGGCTGCGCTTCCACCAAGAACAGCAGCAAAGGAGCTTCGGCTCCTATGACCACACCCAGTTCTGTGCTGGTTACCTCGAATACGGTGGATACTGCAAAAGAGGCACCGCCGCCTCCGAGGTCGCCCCGCCTGCCTAAGTTTTTGAGGCGGGGGGAGGAAAAGAATCGCATGGCGAGCCCAGCCTCCCCTGATAAGTCCTCGAAAGCGACAGCGCATTGTCCGGCCAACAGCGCCCGGAGTTCTGCCTCCGGGAAGCGTACGGCCATTTCTGTGAGGGTTTTCTCTTCCAAGAGGGCCCCCGCATTATCCTCCGAGCTAGGCTTGGAGGGCATATTCCTTTAATGGAATTGCCGCGGACTCCGGGCCAACTGGGAGGAGTTGCGGAGGCTCGTCTCCTCCCGTTTTCCCTTAGCTATCTTTTTGCAGAAGACCATGCTGGGCGCGTGCCCCCTGCCCACCCTCGCGAGGTATAAAGCTTTTGCCACCCCACCACCATGGGATGGGGGCCGCGCGAGAGGATGCGCCATTTACACCCGGCATGATGTCTCCGTTCTTCTCTTTGCTTTAGACATCTTTCAGGCAGTAGCTGTGCAACTGCCGAATTAGACGCAGTGAACTTTCGCCTTACCGTGGCACGGTTGCCGAGGCCATTTCTACTGATGGGGCATTTGAACGGTAGACACTATCTCTGGGGTGACTTCTTGATCAATCCGAGGGGTCAGGTTGTCGTGGCAGGTTCTAGATCCCGCATTTCAATCCTTGCCGCTCCAACAGAGCCGCCCGGGTGTTTGAGGGGATGATATTGAGCAGTTAGTCTTATATATACTTTTTTAAAAGACCGAGAACAGATAGTAATATATTTATATAACAAAATATATACAGCACCAAAGTAAATATATATATGGCCTCACAATATATAAATATTGGCCAACGCAAAATAGACTTTAGTCACACGCAAAAATAAAAAGGTATAGGTACGAGAACAATAAATATATATAGGTAGTACCTTACAACTAAAGATTGGCCAATGCGGGAATATAAGTAAATCACCCGCAAAATCTAAATCGTACACGATAAATTAGTTGGGGCACCTCCAAGCAAGATCCAATGAGCATAAATCGGGAAGGAAGGGGTGGGGGGGGGCACTTTCTTTGAGGAATTCCTCGGTGTTCCATGGTCAGGAAACTGGGACGCGTGGATTCCAACCATTTTCTTGGAGACAGAGGCGCAAGTTCCAACGACCCACTCTTCAGAAGTGTCCTTTCTCAGTCACAGGAATGAGCTAGGGTCAAGGCTGGCTGCCGCCGCCTTTCAAGCCAGATGTCGATAGACCGCTGGTACCAAGGAGCTGAAAAGGAGAAGTGATCTTCAGTCACAGATTCACTGCCACACTCAAACATCATTAACGCCAACATACCTACACACACCCCCTGGATGACTGTCCAGCTTGCTCTTCTCTCTAACTTCCAATTTGGACAACTTCCTCACTTAAGTAGTATCAATGAACATATATTCACTTTTGGTCTAAACAATAATAATGTCCAATGTCTTTTAATATCAAATCATATGCCTGTAGGAAGAGACAAAGATAAATGAGAGGCACGATAAAAGTCTATCGAGTCCCCCCACCCGGATCGTCCTTTCTCTTCATCTTCTTCATCAATGCACCATGGAAGAGAAGAAAGGGATTAGACATTTGGGGAGGGGAGGCGGACTACTACTACAAAGTCCTTGCTACCTGTTTGACAAGCTGGAGATAGGTCTCCTAAATGTGGACGAGTTTACGCATCATTGCCCGATAATTGCTTCATTTCTAATAATAATAATAATAAATTTCTTATAATGCGCTCTTCAAGGCCAGAGGCCTTCACAGAGTGCACGTTCAGCTGTGGGCTAAGATCTATTCCTGTGCTCTCCGGATACACAGCCTGATTTTGGGTGGGACGTAGTCGATGACCTTCATGGTAGTGATCTCTATCCCATTCAAATATTATTTTATGGACCGCTGCCGCCTGAGAGAGCCCCCTGGTGCTACTTGGCTTGCCGCTATGTTCCGCTTTTCAGGAAATAACTGATTTCACTGTCCCAGTCGAGGAGTTTAGGATGGTGGATGAGGCCGTTGAGCTCTTCTCCGGTTACTTTATCGCCTTGGGCCTAGCTTCTATTCCTAGAACGTATGGTCGTTTTGTTCACCGTCCGCTATCATGGAGCTCAGCAGAGTGTGAGACGGCCCTCAAACAGAAGCGTTTTATCTACATGCGCTATAAGCGCATGCAAATTATTACACTCGGTGAATTTTTTGGAACTAGGGTAGGTTTCGATATGTTCCGAAGCACGCCCGACACTCTTCTTGGCGGGCATACCTGTCTTCACTTAACGGGAAGAACCCTAATAGAGGTGTGGAAGCGAGTCAAAAGGATTCTGCGCAAATTCTCGCATGACCCTGCGTCTGTGGCGGAGTCTTTTGCGACGACTTTCTCCACATATTCTAGCCGAGCACGTCGTGATATCGCTGAAGGCCACCGACTGGACTTTACCTCCAGAGGCGGAGAACCCTTCAACGGCAGGCTTACATTGAGTTACGTTCTGCTCTCACTTCGTACGTGACACCGCCACTGGTCCAGACGATGTGCCGTACACCATGCTTCGACACCTGAGTGAGCGAGTCATGGCCTATCTGTTGGATTTGCTCAAAAAGATCTGGATAGAAGGTATCCTCCCAGATTTCTGGCGAATCGCTAATGTGCTCGCTTTTCGCAAACTTGGGAGAGATCACTCTACCCCGGCCCGTTTCCGCGTAAGAGAGTAATTGGTAAATGTTAGACTAGACTTTTTCTTGGGCAGGGAGGCCAGCTGTCTTCCGCACAGTGTGGCTTCCGCAAGTTTGATTCCACGTCGGATGCTCTGCTCCGACTGGAAAATGCCGTCTGTTAGGCCTTCAATCTTGTGAAGGCCTATGATACCACATGGCGATACGGTATCATGGAAACACTCCACACGATGGTCCCCGTAAGGGGCGCGGTGATTTGACCATCCTGGCCGCCGTGCTGACGGGATCCAGCGCTCCGTCCGGCCCCAGCTTAGCCTCTCTTCCTTCCTTCAGATAGCCCGATTTCTCCCCTACCTCGTCGCTTTTCATACAACCTCTCCCACAACTTTCTCTGGTCAGCCTCTAATTTCACAGGGTAGATGCTGACCTTCTTCTCAAGCCAACCACCCCGGATCGGGGCTGAGGGGGGAGGGGACATTGTTCCCTAACCCCTGAGCTCCGGTTCGGGATGGGGTTTTTTTAACAACCTGCTTCATCCCCACCCATACCTTTCTCACATCCCCTTTCCTCTCCTCTTCACATTCTATCAATTTTACGCCGTGTCCAAGGTGGAGCCGCCATGCCGATGGACTGCCAGGCCACCAGGCGGGAGGGGTGGTCCCGAATGGCGGCGCCTGGCTCTGCCGGGCTTGTAAGCACCTCTCGCAGTGCAGGCTACTGCAAGAGGTGGTGAGCGGTTGCGTCCCGTAAAACAAAGAGGGTCACCATGCCGAATGATGCAAAACAAATACATCTCCCCTTAATTTCCCCTAAAACAATGGAGCCGCCTCGTGCAGCTCCACAGAAAAGATGGAGGTCCCCCCCCTGTGCTTGCGCAGGGGACCCTCCATACCTCTTTAACCGGAGAGGAGGCTTACTCCTCCCCTACGCCTACGGGTGTAGGGGACTCCCCCTCACCCCCTTCTCTGGAGGTGCTTTCGGGCACTTCCCTATCTCCAGCGGCAGTCCCTCCTTTGCTTTCTAAGGGGACTGCCAAGAAAGCCAGCAGGCAGCCCATTGCCGACCGCCCCTCGTGAGCGGCTTGGTAGGGCAAACCCCCTTAGGGGGGAGAGGAAAGCCAGGCCCCTTCGGTCGCTTCCCTCAAAAGACCTGCTGGCAAGAATCTTAAACCTTGCCGGGGTCAAGGCCTGTGCCTCCCCACAAAAGACTGGTGAAGCTGCCAAGGGGACCTGCGATGTTCTGGGAGGGGATGGCCAACTGGAGGCCCCTCCTGTGATAGACATGGTCCTTGAGGAGACCCAGCCTCAGAGGGTAGGGCCTTCCATGGGGGGGAATCCGGGCTCGGTGCCAAGCACCGAACCTGAATCCGCCCCTATGCAAGGTCCTCCTCAAACGGCTAGGGCCTCCGAGGCAGCACAAAGAGGGGAGGGATCTCCTCTGACCGGTGCCCCTGCGACCACCAGGACCTTCTCCATTTCGGAGAAAGACCTGGCTGAGGCCGGTCCATCTGGCCTATGGGCTTCTGTCGGCGGAGGAGAGAAGCGGGTTCATTCCCCGCCCTCCTCTCCTAAAAAGAATAAAAAGACAAGAAAGACTAAGAAGACTCGGGGCTCCTCTCCATCCGCGGGGGCTGTGGATACGGATGGATCTGCTGCCACTTTGGCAAGCGACCAGGCCAAGACCGACACATCCGGCCCCTTTGCCCCCCCGGGTACGGAGCTCCTGACTATGACAAAGACGAAAAGTGCACAGGGCGGAGCCTCGATGACATCAGGGCCCCTGATTCAGAGGTTACCTGGCGTTTTCAAGCCCGCTGGCTTCAAACGCTTCCCCATTATTTGCTCCACTGATGGTACCATGCTGTCCAAGGGCAACATGATCCATCAGAGGAGAGGATTAGCTAGTGCAATTGGTAGAGAGCCGAAAGTGACCCGTTTCTCGGACGGGAACCTTCTGGCGAATGCGGCGAATCCCGCCGAGGCGGCCAAGATAAGTGCTCTTCGGACACTTCATGGCACCCCGGTGAGTGTGACGCCGCACTCTACCATGAACTTTGTGAAAGGAGTAGTTTATGCGAGGGAACTCGTTGACTACTCCATTGAGGACATCACCCTAGAGCTGGCCGACCATGGGGCGGTCAAGGTCGAACGTGTGTTGAGAAAAGAGGGAGGGGCTTCAAGAGCAACCCCTACACTCTTCGTCACGTTCGACTGTGACAAGCTCCCTGAGTCGGTGCGTGCCGGTTGGTACCGCTACCGCGTTAAGGCATTCGTGCCACTGCTGCGGCGGTGCTATTACTGTCACCGCTTCGGCCATACGAATCGCTCATGTAGACGTGCAAAGTCGGGGTCACCCGAAATCTGTGTAAATTGCTCCAAGGTCGCACACGATAAGTCCAAATCGTGTGTGGCCAAGTGTGTCAATTGCGGAGAGCCGCACCCTGCTTCTTCGAAGCAATGTGGTGCATATCTCCTTGAGAAAGAAATCCTGGCCGTTCAGGCCCAGGATCGACTCTCATTCCACGAGGCAAAGGACTTGGTCCTGGCGCGCCCAGCTCTGCCTGGGACGTCATATGCCTCAATAGTTAGAAAGGCACCCTCTGCTCCTGGCCCATCCAGGCCAACGAGCATGGTTGTTTCCTTTCCGCGCCCATTCGAAACCCTTCTTCGGGCTCTACCCAACCCGGGCGCTCCCCTGGTAAAGCTGGCGGCAAAAAGGGTTTATACCCTGCCCCGGCTAAAACCAGGGCTCCCCCCTCTTCCCCCAGCGTGACCGTTTCCCGTAAGGCGAAACGGCCACGCGCCTCCACCGAGTTGTTAGACTCACAGGAGACAACACCTCTGAAGATGGTCGCTAGGCCATCTTCTGGGGTTCCTAAAACTGTTCCCCGAGGTGGAGCGAGTGGCTCGGAGACGGTGGTTCCTCGAAAAGAGGGCCCCCCGCCTCCAAAGCCGCAACGCCCGCCTAAGGTTTCGAGGCGGAGGAAGGAAAAGACTCGCATGGCGAGTCCAACCTCCCCCAATAAGTCCTCGAAGGCGACAGTGCCTTCAGCGCTTTGTCCGGCCAACAGCGCCCGGGGTTCTGCCCCTGGGAAGCGTACGGCCATTCCCGTGAGGGTCTTCAGTTCGAGGAGGGCCCCCGCGTCTCCTTCGAGCTAGGCCTGGAGGGCATATACCTTCAATGGAATTGCCGTGGACTCCGGGCCAACTGGGAGGAGTTGCAGAGGCTCGTCTCATCCCGTTCCCCGTTAGCTATCATTTTGCAGGAGACCATGCTAGGCGCGTGCTCCCTGCCCGCTCTTCCGGGGTATAAGGGTCTTGCGACCCCACCACCGCGGGATGTCCGGGCTGGGGGATGCGCGGTTTACACCCAGCATGATGTCTCCGTTCTTCCTTTCTCTTTAGATACCTCCTTTCAGGCAGTGGCTGTGCAGCTGCACCTGGATAGGAGGTATACTCTTATTTCTGCGTACATTCCACCGTCAGCTGACTTCGACGCGGGGGGACTTCCGCCGCGTCGTGGCACGGTTGCCGAGGCCCTATCTCTTGCTTGGAGATCTGAACGGCAGGCATCCTCTCTGGGGAGATTACTCCATAAATCCCAGGGGAAAAGTCCTTGCCGATCTGATCGAAGAGCTTGAGATGGGTGTCCTAAACGTGGATGAGTTTACACATCACTGTCCGAGAACCGCTTCATTTTCTTGCCTCGACCTATCTTTGTGCTCTTAGGATGCACAGCCTGATTTTGATTGGGAGGTCGTCGATGACCTCCATGGTAGTGATCACTTTCCCATTCAAATATCATTTTCAGGGCAACTGCCGCCTGAGAGACCACCTCGGTGGTGCTTGGCGCCGGCGCGGTGGCCTGCATTTCAGGAAATGACTGAATTCTCTATCTCAGTCGAGGAGTTTAGGTCGGTAGATGAGGCCGTTAAGTTCTTCTCCGGCAACCTCATCGCCGTGGGCCTGACTACTATTCCTAGGACGCCTGGCCGTTTTGCACGCCGACCACTCCCATGGTGGTCGGCTGAGTGTGAGACGGCCCTCAAACAGAAGCGTTATGCCTACATGCGCTATAAGCGCCGCCCGAACGATTTCACTGTCGCTGAATTTCGTCGGGCTAGGGCTAGGTTCCGGTATATTTCGAAGCACGCTCTTCTTGGCGGGCATACGTGTCTTCACTTAACGGGAAGACCCCTTTAGCTGAGGTGTGGAAGCGAGTCAAAAGGATTCGGGGCAAGTTCTCGCAGGACCCCCCTCCCGTTCTCCAGGAGAATGGGACCGCAATCTCGGACCCCGCGTCCCTGGCGGAATCCTTAGCGACCGCTTTTTCCGCATTCTCTAGCCGTGATACTGCTCCGGCAGCATTCAATGCACGTCGTGATGTCGCGGAAGGCCGCCGGCTGGACTTTACCTCCAGAGGCGGAGAACCCTTCAACGACAAGTTTCCTGTGAGTGAGTTGCGTTCCGCTCTCGCTTCGTGCGCGGACACCGCCCATGGTCCGAACGATGGCCCGTACGCCATGCTTCGACACCTGGGTGAGCGAGGCATGGCCTTTCTGTTAGATTTGTTCAACAGGATCTGGGTGGAAGGTCTTTTCCCAGACTCCTGGCGAATCGCTACTGTGCTCGCCTTTCGCAAGCCGGGGAGAGATCACTCTACTCCGACTGGTTTCCGCCCAATCTCTCTAACCTCTTGCGTGTTCAAGTTGATGGAGAAATTGGTAAATGTTAGATTAGCCTATTTCCTGGACAGCGGAGGCCATCTGTCTTCTCTGCCGAGCTGGTTGCAATTCACCGCTTGGTATGCGAGATGATGCGTCGCGCCCGATTCAGAGACCGGATGTGATTTTTAGAGACTCAGAAAGCACTCTGAGGCCCCACGGTTCATTGGAATCTCCACACCCCCTGGTTCGCTGTATTCGTGACTCCACGGTTGCCGCTACCCGGGTGGGTGTCGAGATTATCTTCTGAGTTCTTGGACATGTGGGAATTGCGGGCAATGAGGGCTTCAATTAGTCCACGAGGATTGTGTAACTAGACTAGTGTTTCACTCTTCCTCACAGACTATATGGCAGGAACCTAAAGTTTGTGCATTGCGCCGCGACTATTCCCATGGATCTACCCTCCAATGCCGCGACTGCTTCAGGTCGCTTTCTGCCACTTTCGAATTGGACACACTCGCGGGACGCACCGCCATTTGATGGAGCGCTCGCCTGCGCCTTATTGCGACGACTGCGTTGTCCCCCAGATTGTTCGGCACATTCTTGTTGAATGGTCCAGTCTGGGTGATCTTCGCTACCGCTTGTCCCTTGTACTCGGTATGGGTTCGTGTAGAGACGTGGACTATATAACTTTTTGAAGGAGGCTGGACTCCTCCATTTCATTTGACTCTTTCTTTCTTTCTCACTCCTTGAAAAGGCAGAAAGGCCTGGTTTTCTTTATGTAGTCTTGATGCCGGCGTACCTGTTTCTGTTAGGCTAGCGTCCCCCCCCCCTCCCTCTCTGGAATCCCTAATTTATTTAACGACGTTTAACGCGTTGAAGGCCCTTTGATTGCACCCCCAATTACGCGTGCTGCTTCTTTGTCGAATGCAAATACTCTTCTCATTTTGAGCAAAGTTAAGCCACATTGCGTATTGTTAGTTGCCAGATAGGAGTCCTTGTTCCAGTCTACTCCGTTGTCTGCCATATGCTGAAGCTACCCATGGTTCGAATCACTCGCTAAACTGTAGCTCCTCACTTAGAAAAGTACCAAGCGAAGCGAACTAAAAACCCTCGATTCCAGTATCGGCAGATGCCCCCTCCCCAACTTCACTAATTTCCCTAGGAATTTGTTTACAAAGTTCTTTTTTTTTAGTGATGTTTTCATTTGTTTTAGTTTTTGTTTTTAATTAAAAAAAAGAAGTTGTTTGGGTGAGCTGAGATTGATTCGCCTATGGGGTGGAGTTGGTACCGTTTATATCTTTGTCTGTCTTCGCCCGCAGACGCCCATGCTCGAGAGGGCTATTCCCTTCCCACTTCTTGCCCCCCCCCCCTCTCCCTCTGTTGGCCGGCGGCCATTCCCGCCCTCTCAGTGTGGGCGTGATTTGTGTTTGGAGGTGGAACCAAGCTGCATTCATGCCAGATATTGCCACCTATGCATCGTCATCATCACCATCATCGTGAATTGCGTAATAAAGCCATGAAAGCAACTATTCCCGTGATGTCCTCGCTACTGTATGAAACCCGAGATTGAAGAAGGGATTGCTACTTTTTACTGTGCTCTGTGGGTGGGAGTTCCTGCGTAGGATCACAATAAGTAGCGTTTAAATGCAGCCCCCTCCACCCTTCTAATACCCATATCTTGCCATTGCACTGCTCTCTCGATTCCTCACGCACGCACGTGATGAGGATCGTGGGCAGGAGTAGCAGAGCCTCCGAAACGAGTTTGTGACGAATTGAGATCGCGACCAACCCGGCGCAGTAGTACGCGCGCCCCCTGCCCCTCTGGTCGGGGAGGGGGGTATTGGGTGCCATCGGAGTCGGAGCGCGCGTGCGGCCAGTCCTCGTGCCATTTGCGCGAGCGTTGTGCGTGTCTTTGGTTCCTGGGTTTTCTTTCGGATCCCGCCGGTGCGAAACCTCCCCTGGGGGGCTTTTTCTGACAAAAGGTGAGTTAAAAGGTTGCGTGGAGCAGCCTCATCCCACGATAGGGGGGGATTTGCCCCACGTGAAAGCTCCAAGGAGGCAGTCCTTGATAAGCACCCTTATCTCCGGATGGGGGCACGCCCGTGCCTTGATTGCAGACCTACTTAGTCTCTAAGGAGATAGGGCTCATTTTTATGGGCCAGTGCCAAGAATCGGATGTCAGCGTCCCCCAGGCATGAGGGGGGGATTAATAATAAGAATAGATGTGTTTGCCTCGGTGACATAGCCTGACGGTAAAGGATCCCTTGATAAGTGGGGGGGAGGGTCAGTTGTGTCCCCGGAGAGGAGGCATCTCTTCATGGCACTTGTTCTCATTGTGGAGGTAAATTCAGGAGAGCTGCGTGTCATCAGGAGCTCTATTTCCTTTATTTCTGCTTTGACACTTCTCCCTCCTTTCTCGCTTGCCCTAACCCCGCAGCTGGGCACCCTGTGTACACGTACACCCTGTACCCAGAGCAAGGGTACCTCCCCCTGGCCCGAGTACAAATAGGGATAGCCTACTAGCTCACTGGGTTGAGTTGAACTCTTGACAATGGCTGGGAAAGATGGTGTCGTTCCGCCTTTGCCCTCTATGCGCCGAATTTTTTCGACGACTCTCCCCTCTTTATTTTCTCTACCCGCAAGATGGTAGATGTGGTAGCCAGGGGTAATGCCCTTGCTGCAACGGAAACCTGAAGGGCAGGCAAGGTCCTCACGCTCACACTGCCGGAGTATGGTAATAGGTGATCGTCCACCCTACCTGTTAGTAGATGCGCCTATCTACGAGTATATTCTTCTTTATTACATCCCATTGTCTACTCTCGTCCAACGTTTGCTTTTACTATACAGGGAAGTTATGGTGGCTCCGCGCACTAAGGTCCTCTTACCATAATCTAGCCAACTGATAGGTTATACCGTGAGGTCCCTAAGTGCTTGAGAGGCCCGAAAGCCTGCTAGCTAGGGGAGGTATTAAGAGTGCTGTGCGCCTGGACGTGGGATATAGCCCGCCACCCCTTTCTTGTTTTTTCATTGGACACAAGCTTTGGTTTTCTCGGATGCTGGCAAAATTTCGGACATTTGCCCTTTGAGTTCTGTCTCGGAGAAGCGAACCACCATTCGAGTTATGGTCTGCTCCTCAAAGAGGGCCCCCGCATCTCCTCTGACCCAGGCCTGGAGGGCGTATTTATTCGATGGATTTGCCACGGACTCTTGTGTCATCTTGAGCAGCTGCGTAGGCTCGTATCTTCCCGTTTAACCTTGGTGTACAAGTGTTTTTGCAATACACACGGACACGGGATGGGTCGGGCTTCTGCGCGATTTACACCTGGAATGATTCCTCTTTTCTATTCGCTATAAATACCTCCGTTCAGACAGTGGCAGTGCAGCTACACCTGGATATGAGCTATAGTTATTTCTACATGCATTCTACCGTAAGCCGACTTCGACCTGTGGGATTTCCGCCGCATTATGGCACGGTCGCCGAGGTCCTTTCTTCTGTTCGAGGATTTGAACGGTATGTGCCCCCTCTGGGGGGACTACACGATCAATTCCAGGAGTTGGATACTTTTTGATATGATCGACGAGTTGAAGATGTGTCCTGATGTCGATGAGTTTACGCATCACTGCCTGAGAACCACTTCATTTTTCTGTCTCGATCTGTCCCTGTGCTCTCCGGATGCACAGCCTGATTTGGGGTTGGAGGTGATGATGACCTTGGTGATAGTGACCACTTTCCCATTGAACTATCATTTTTTAGGACGCCACCTCCTGAGAAACGACCTCGGTGGGACTTGTAACGAACGAGGTGGTCCGCGTTTCTAGAAATGACTGATTTGTCTCTACCACTCGAGGAGTTTAGATCGGTGTATGAGAACGTTGATTTCTTCTACGGCAACCCCTTCGCCGTGGGTCCAACTACTATTCCTAAAAAGTCTAGCCCCTTTTGCGCGCTATCCGCTACCTTGGTGTCCGGCCGAGTGTGCAGCGGCTCTCAGGCAAAAAGGACATGCCCGATAAGCGCCACCAAAACGATTTCACGGTCGGTGAATGTCGTCGAGTTAGGGCTAGGTTTCCCTATGTTTCGAAGCACTGCCGCCGCTTTGCTGGCGGACTTCGTTTTTCACTTAACCTTAAGATTTCCCTTGTAGAAGTGTGAAAGCGAGTCAAAAGGATTTGGGGCAAGTTCTCCTAAGATTTCCCTCCCGTTCTCCAGGAGAACGGGAAGAACGGGACGGAGTCTTCGCGACCGATTTCTCTACATAATCTAGCACTATTACGAACAGCATCAGCCATCTCCACCCCAAAATCATGCGGGACATCCGCCAGCATTCAATGCACGTCGTGATGTTTAATGCCGCAGTCTGGACTTTGCCTCCAGGAACGAGGAACCTCTCAAAGACAGATTTTCGCTGAATGAATTGCGTTCCACTCTCGCTTTATGCGATGGAACTGCGCCCTGATCCGGATGATATCCCATATGTTGTGCTTCGACACCTAGGTGAGCGAGGCATGTCAATATTTGGTAGATTTGTTCAACGCGATTGGAAAAAGGCTACCTTCCCAGAGTCATGGCGCATGGCTGCTGTCCCTGATTTTCGCAACAAGACGCCAGAACGTGCTTCCTTCTTGTTTCTTATTTTTGTTTGTTTTTGTTCTCGTTTTGTACTAGGCTAGAATTTTTATTACGGTTACTTATGCCCTTGAAGGCAGTCGCCAGATTAGCGAATTAAAAAAAAACAAAACCCTGCTTTTCGCAAACCGAGGAAAATCACTATCCCGTCCTGTTTCCTTCCAATTTTTCTAGCCTCCTGCGTGTAAATGTTAGATTAGCCTTCATAGACGGCATTACGCCAAGTTACTTTTCGATCTGGAGAAGGCGTATGATACCGCATGGCGATACGGTATCATGGAGACCCTCCACACGATGGGGCCGAGGAGAAGCCTCCCAATTTTCATATTTGAATTTCTAATAGATCATCTATTCCGCGTAGAGGTGGGGGTGACCCCTCTACGCCCCAATATACCATGAGTTTTTCTTGAGTCTCACTCTTTGACTTGAGCATCAACGGCATCACTTCGGTGCTGCCGGAAGATATTATCGCTACGCTCTACGTGCACGACCTTTCGATCTCTTTTGGTGCGACCCAGATGCAAACTTTGGAGCGTCGACCTTAATATGCATTGAACCGCATCTCGCGCCATTCGGAAGCGCACAGGTTTCGGTTTTCCTTGGCCAAGACTAAAGTGGTGCACTTCTGCCGCTACTTACGGCTCCACCCCGACCCGAACTTGTTTTTAAACAGGGTTCGCTTAGAAGTCGTTGATTCGCACCTTTTCCTTGCTCTCGTTTTTAACCGACACCTCACCTGGGAGGCCCATTTTCGCAGCCTTAGTCTCTTTTACCTGCACTATGGACATTCTTTGTTCCGTAAGTTAGGTTAAGGTTGTTTTATTCTTCCTTTGTTCGGTCAATGCAATTTGTATGCATCCGCAGCCGAGCGTGAATTGCAGAAGGTGGACACGATCTCCGCCTAGCCTCCTCCACTCTATTTGATTGTTTTTGTAGGTCGCATGTTCCTGCGCCGGGGAAAGGCGGGCCTACCCCCGACGCCTGAGCCCGCTTCCTTGTTGCCTTTTGCTTTGTTTTCGTTTGTCGTTGTTTTTTTATCGTTATTTATATTTGAATATAGCCTAGTAGTTGGCTTTAGTGAGTACGGCGACTTATGCGCCAAGTAGGCAGTCGCCAGATGGGCTCCTAAATTATAAAAATAAAAATAAATTCCTGAGAGAAGATCGTGATTTCTAGCAACTCACAAAGCGCCCTTGGTGCTCTCAGGGCATTGGAATATCCACACACCCCTGGTTTGTGGTATCTGTGACGCCACGGTTGCCGTCAGCTGGGTGGATGTCAAGATTATCTTCTGCATGTTTC
The DNA here is from genome assembly GCA_963969495.1 of Ceratothoa steindachneri. Taxonomy (NCBI): domain Eukaryota; kingdom Metazoa; phylum Arthropoda; class Malacostraca; order Isopoda; family Cymothoidae; genus Ceratothoa; species Ceratothoa steindachneri. The sequence goes on from OZ018324.1 coordinate 84,576,497, forward strand.
CTGGACATGTAGAGATTGTGGAGAATCAGGGCGCCAAAGAGTCTGCGAGGACTGTGCGCCCAGACGAGCGTTTCACTCTTTTTCACTCCAACTACATGTCGATAATCAAGTAATCCAGACTGCCTGACAAACCATATGGGAACTTAATTTGCGTGCCATCCCACCGTGACTGTTCCCGTGGACCTACCCAACAATGCCTCGACGTGTTCAGGTCGCTTTATCTGGTCTTCGAATTGGGCAGAGTCGCGGGACGCACCGCCACTTAATTGAACGCTCCCCTGTACCTTACTGCCACGGCTGTGTTGTCCCCAGGTATGTTCGGCGTTTTTTGTTGAATGTCCAAATATGGGCGACTTTCGCGTACATTACCTGTTACCAGCTCGGTCGCTACCGACTGTTCCTTGTATTTGGGATGCCTTGTAGACTCGTTGACTACTTGGATGAGGCTGGGAGGCCTCCTCCATTTTATGCGACTCTCTGGTGTTAGTCGCATGCTCCGCTGCCGCGAGTAGGCGGCCCTCACTCTGACGCCGCACCGTAGTATGCTTTGTTCTTCTCGTTTTTGTTTCTTGTTTGGTTTAGCTTTGCTCTGTTGTTTTGCTTCTTTTTAATATAACCGAATGATAGGCTTGGTTGCAGTTTGGAGCGCACACCGTATTACGCTGGATCCGTGCCAATGTACACAGATGGCTTCAAGTCGGGAGGCACGCCCCCCCCCCCCCACGACGCCGGAGCATGCTTCCTTCTTGTTGTTGTTATTTTCTTTAGTTTTTTGTATTTTTAGGAAAGGTAGTGTAGCCTACTAATAGATAGACTAAAATCGATTATTATGGCGACTTATACCCTTGTTTCAGTCGCTAGATCCCTTGGGTTTCTTGTGCATGCATCATGGACATGATTTTTTTTTTCTACCCTGCCTTTGTTCCTTCGAAGCTAGAAAACGGATGTGAGGTTTATGCATCCGCATCCTTGCGTTATTTGCGGAAGGTAGACTCGATTGTCTATTTGGCGACCGGTGCCTTCCGCACGTCCCCTATTGGGAGCCTACTTTTCGATGTTGTGGAGATGCCATCCAGACAGTTGCCGGGAGACTAAAAAAAAATGATAATCGTTTGCCCATCTTCAAACATTACGCCACAAACCTGTTCCAGGAGATTGGTGTGCAGATTCCCTCGTTGGTTTGCAAAAAATGACTCCCCCTCCCCTCTCTCTCTCTCTCTCTCTCTCGACGCACAGCTCGAAAATCTAGCGTCTTTTAGTGAGGGGGAAGAAAAGTGTCTAGGAATAAAGAGATGAATCGGGAGTGGGGGACGACCTTGGGGTGGGGGTGCCACTTGACGAGGGCGTAAGCGTTGCGCAGCGGCCTCGCCTTGGAGGCTGAATGGCGCCCCTTGCTGCGCGGGACCTTGACAAATGTTTGAGGGGGGTGGGGCGCTCGACTCCCCTCTCTTCCCCTAGAAGTTACTCTTCTATTATTCAGGGGGCGTTCGAGGGATGCCACAGGAGCCTAGGTTAGGATCCCATTGGAGACCTTAGTTGTCCCTTTATGGGTGCAAGGGCAGAGGTCCCCCAACCTCTGACAGCAAGGGGAGCTGTGATACTGATCCAAAGGGGGGGGGGGTGTAGGCACGACCATGAAGAGAAGCCTCTTCTCCCCTCCCCCCTTCCCAAATGGGCGTAAACACGCGAGTGGTGCGCGCGTTGTGCTTCGTGTGCAGCCCTGCCGTGGCATCGCCCCCTTCCCCCAGTGGAGGATGCTATGCGCATGCCCGGCGAGGTTCGAGACGATGCTATTTATGGCTACGCACACGGGAGGGTTTGGCTCTTTAAATGGGTCCTCGAGCCCCTTAAGCGTTGGGGTGCCCCATGAGACATGATGGGTTGCTCGCGTCGGGGTGCAGGGGTGTAGCCTAGGAGTTGCCCCCCCCCCCCCCTCCCCTTCCAATTTTCCCGCTTGACGAGCATCTTCAATCACTTGTTTGTGGTGATTCTCTCTCAAGGGTGTTGCCCTCCACCCCAAGGTTCCTTCTCATTCGAGCGCCCCCACCCCACTCGTTCCATCACCTCACCCGTCGGTCCGCGCGAGGCTAGGGGCCGCTTCGATTCCTTGTATGGCGTTGTGCCATTCCTCCCTTGGTTCATATTCCCGATCCCCCGACCGCTTAATGAAATGCACATAAAGATCAGAATGACCATCGTTGGCGAGCCCGAAGGCACTAGGGGCTGGTCTTCTGGGGGGAGGGGGTACTATAATGTTTTGACAACGAACAGCTATGGTGGACTTCTTCGTGAGTGACCCCAAGGTGTGGACACCCTCCCGTTTCTCATAGAGGATGCTAACACTCCATCAGCAGGGCTCCAGAACAGAGGAGAGAGTATCACTCCCCTCCCCCCCTCCCGCCATAGGGGACGCTAGTACCCCATCAACTTAGCAGGGCTCCGGAACCGAGGGGAGAGTGGATATGTTGCCCTGTGAAGACAGGAAATTAAATGGTGGCGGTTTGGGGGTTGTCTATACTTTTTCAACACCTTAAAATGGGCGGTGATGCTGACGTTCGTTTTCGCGGGACGCGGGACAGGGCGAAAGGGTGTTCTGAGGCGCTTCGTAAAATGCGGCCCGAACCGACGATGGCCGGGGAACTCTCCCACCCCAAAGATTTGGTTCTGCGAACGCGTTGATGCGCACGAACCATAATTATAGTATTAATATGATGTCCTTTTTTATTGCTCGGTTTGTTTTGATATTTTGTCATTTGAATATGCCTTCGTTGGATTACATATGCGCCTTTTTCTTTCCTACTAATATGAAGGGGTGTACGCGCTTGTTTCATGGTCGCCACAGTGTCTGGGAGCGTTTATGACTGGGACTGCCCATTTTCATTGCTCCTAACCCCGGAACGCCCCTCCAATCCCAATCGCCTTCAGGGGTGCACCTCACTTTATTGCGCTTTAAATTCGAGATAAGAACGAAGATTCTTGGGCTGCCCTCCTTGGTACTTTTTTCAAGAAATGCCAATTCTGCTTAGCCGAGGAAAGCAGAGGCAGCTTATATTTAAGTTCTAAAAGCAAACTGAGTTTATTTTTACACCCGGATTATGGGGTGGTAATTTCCCCTTCCTTTTGGGGATATAAATTGCTAAAAAGTGTGCCCCCATCCTATTTTATTTCTCTCACCAAAAGTGAGGGGAGATGGGGGGCTTATGCACCTCTTTATTTGAGATTGGGGATGTAGGCAAAAAATGTGCCCCCTCCTCACTTGGAGCCCCTTCTTAGCCTCTTCTTCTTTCTGACACCCTGTCTTCTTACCCTGCCTCCTCATTATCCCTACAACCTCTACCACAACTTTATCTGGTCGGCCTCTAATTTCACAGGGTAGACACCGACCAGCTTCCTCTCACCCAACCAGGCCGGTTTAAGGAGCTGAGAGGCCCGGAGCACAAGGAACAGCGGGGCCCCACCCGTATATATATATATATATATATATATATATATATATATATATATATATATATATATATATATATATATATATTTATTTAAATTGTATCTCACCCCCACTTCCCCATTTTCCTTTGTAAGAGAGGGAAAAAATAATGTGAGGAATTCAAAAGAACTGGGAGGATTCAACTGAAAAAGAGGGTTTTATTTTGTATGCTTTTTATTCCTTTTTAAAGAACAACAACAGGCATACCAGTAGCTTAGCCAGTAGACTATTTGTGTTGCCTTGGAGAATCTTGGAACCATTTGCTGAACTCGGTGCACACTGCATTTCAACTAGTTACGTGACTTAGATGAAGCACTTACGAGACTTGGCAACAGAAAACTCCTCAATTATCCTTGATGTGTTAATTTCCCTCAATAACTCGTGCTCAATACTCATTAGAGAGAGATGGTTCAATCTTGTTTGGCCCATACGGACTCTTACTTCGTTCTTGATCCTATTTAATTCTATTTAATATCATATATAATAATAATAATATAAAAAATAAGGAAAATAAATACTTATTTTGTCTCGGCTTTCTGGGCCTAAGGGCAAAAACTTAATTATTACTTCTCTTTACATCCCCGCGGGGCCCGTAGCATGTGCTACATATGCTACTAGGTTAAACCGGCACTGCATCAAACCATCCCAGATCGGGGCTGCGGGGGGGAGGGGACAACGCCCCCTCACCCCTGAGCTCCGGTTTGGGGTGGTGGGTTTTTAACAACCTGATTCATCCCCATCCACACCTTCATCACATCCCCTTTCTTTCTCCTTTCAATGTTTATCGATTTTCCGCCGAGCCTAAGGTGGTGCCACCATGCCGATGGACTGCCAGGCCACTAGGTGGGAGGAGTGGCCTCAAATGGCAGATGCTGGTTCTCCCGGCTCCGTGTTCATCACTCGCAGAGCGGGCTACTGCCAGGGGTGATTAGCGTTTGCGTCCCGCGAAAAGACCAGGGTCACCATGCCCATGTATGAAAATTCAAAAAACAAATTAAAAAAAATCTCCTCCCCCCTATCTTTTACTTCCCCTTCACCAGCGACGGAGCCGCCTTCGGGCAACTACACGGAAAAAATGGAGGTCATCCCCTGTGCCCCTGTGCTTTATCACGGGCCCCTCCAAATTTCTTCCATCGGAGAGGAGGCTTGCGGGTTCAGGGGACTCTCAACCCCTTGTCTGGAGGTGCCCTTGGACTCCCTCTTTCTAGCGGCAGTCCCTCCTTTTCTTTCACATGGGACTGCCAAGAAAGTACGCAGGCGGCCCAATATTGACCCTCCCGCTTGGAACTGCTCGATAGGACCAACCCTTTTAGGGGGGCAAGGGATGGCATGGCCCGTCGGTCCGTACTCTCTAACGTCCTGCACTCGTGCATTAAGAACTTACAGGGCGAAAGGGTGTACCTGCCACCCTCTCTTCCCTGACCCCGTAAGGGGCGCAGCTATTTGCCGTGCTGGCGGGACTCAGCGCCCTGTCCGGCCACAGCTTAGCCTCTTCTCCTTTCTGACAGCCTGTGTTTTCACCCTACTTTCTCACTTTCCCTACAATCTCTCCCACAACTTTCCTTGATCAGCTTCTAATTTCACTGGGTAGACGCCGACCAGCTTTCTTTCACCCAACTATCCCGGATCAGAGCTGAGGGGGGATGGGACAACGTCCCCTCACTCATGAGTTCCTGTCTTGGGTGGTGGGTTTTTAACAACCTGCTTCATCCCCCTTCATTCTCCCTTCTATCTCTATCAGTTTTTACGCCGTGCCCAAACTGGAGCCGCCAGGTCACTTAAACGGGAGGAGTGGCCTCAAATGGCGGCATCTGGTTATGCTTGTCCCGTGTTCACCCCTCGCAGAGCGGGCTACTGCGTGGGGTGATGAGTGTTTACTTCTCGTGTTAACAATAGGGTCCCCATGTCCATATATTAAACTTATTAAAAAAAAATAATCCCCCTTTACCTTCCCCTGTACCATCGACGGAGCCGCCTTCGGGTAGCTCTACCGAAAAAAAATGGAGGTCCCTTCCCCTCTGTGCTTTCGCAAGGGACTCCAAACCTCTTCAACCGGGGAGGAGGCTTGCACCTCTCCTTTGCTTACGGGTGTAGGGGATTCCCCCACCCCCATTCTCTGGAGCCGCCCTTGGGCGATTCCCTTTCTCCAGCGTCAGTCTCCCCTTTACTTTCTATGGAGACTGCCAAGAAAGGCAGGCGGCCCATAATTGACCGCTCCCGTTGGGAGCGACTCAATAGAGCCAGCCCTCTTAAGAGAGCAAGGGATGGCAAACCCCGTCAGCCCCTGTCCCCTAATGTCCTGCGTACTTGCGCGACGAGCTTGCAGGGGGTCAGTATATCTGCCCCCTTCGCTTCCATGACAGATGCAGGTTCCCTGGCCAAAGACGAAATGACCAAAGGCTCTTCGAATCGGACCCGTGATGTCTTTGGATGGAGTGGGGGGAATGACCACATGGAGGCCCCCCCCCCATGATGGACATAGCTCCTGAGGCGACCCAGCCCCAGATGGTAGTATATTCCATGGGGTAGAACACGGGGTCTGTGTTAAGCACATAACCCGAGTCCGCCCCTGTGAGAGCTTCTCCTCAGAGGGCGCGGGCGCCCGAGGACTTACACAGGGAGGAGAGATCTCCTTCCCTGGCTGGTGCCCCTGTGACTGACAGGACCTTCTGCATTTGGGAGAAGGATTTTGCTGAGGCCGGCCCATCTGGCCTAGGGGCTCCTGCCGGGGGGGGGGGGGCACGGGGACGGACGGGACCGCTGCCATTTCGGTAAGCGACAAATCCAAGATAGGCACGTTCTGTTCCGTTTCTCCCCTGGGTGGGGAGTCCCAGATGAAGAACAGAAATGCGCAGAGCGGAGGCTAGCTGGCGTTTTCGAGCACGCTGGCTTCAAACGATTCCTTGTTATTCGCTCCGCTGATGACAACATGTTGGCTAAGGGCAACATGGTCCATGGTAGAGAGCCGAAGGTGACCCGTTTCTCGGACGGTAGTTTGGCGAATGGGTCGAATCACTACGAGGCGGCAATGATTAGAGCGCTTCGGACACAAGATGGCACGCCTGTGAGTGTAACGCCGCACTCTACCATGAACTTCGTGTAAAGGAGTAGTTTATGCGAGGGAACTCGTGGACTACTCCATAGATAACATCACCTTAGAGCTAGTCGACCATAGGGTGGTCAAGGTTGAGTGTGTGATGAGAAAACAGGGAGGGGCCTCAAGGCCCACGCCGCATCTCCTCTTTTTGAATTCACGCGGCTCTGCTAAGCGATGCGTCTGTCTTCACGGCCGAGCTGGTTGCAATACACCGCTCGGTACGGCAGATAACGCGACGTGCCCGGTTCGGATACCGGATTGCCATTTATACCGACTCACAAAGCGCCCTGAGTGCTTTCGGGGCATTGGAATCTCCGCATCTCCTGGTTCGCGATATCCGTGATGCCACAGTTTTGCGCCTTATTGCGACGACTGCGTTGTTCCCCAGACTGTTCGGCACATTCTTTTTGAACGTCCCAGTCTGGGTGATCTTCGCGCACGTTACCTGGGGTCGCTACCGCTTGTCCCTTGTGTTCGGGACTAGTTCGTGCACAGTGACCTATGGACTGTACTACTTTTTGGAGGAGGCTGGCCTCCTTCACTTTATTTGACTGTTTGTTGTGGGTCGCGTACTTCTGCGCTCGGCGGAGGCGGGCTTACCCCCGACGCTGGAGCGCGCTTCCTTCTTGTTACCTTTTTGTTTTTTAGCCTACGATCTTTTTTATCCTTGTTATTTGTTGTTTTTTTTTAATATAGCCTAGTCGTAGGCTGTGGTTAGTACGTCGACTTATGCCCAAGTAGGCAATCGCCAGATGGGCTCCTTTTTCTTCTTTTTTTTAAATGGACACGGACCTTCAGGGGTTACCCCGATCGGGGTTCACTCGTGCCCTTCTTTTCGTTACGAACCAGGGAAGGTTTAGGTCAGGTGAGTCGCCCAAAGGACTCCTTTTTACCCGCCGTGTACCTTCCACACTCACTTCTCCTAACCTCACCACTCAATGCAAACCTCTCTACTTCAGATTTCTTGAAGGAGATGCTCTTGCTGCATGCCTCTCCTTGCCCCTCCCTTTCTTACCTCTCTAAGTGTCGTTTCGCGCCCCTTTGCAGAGCTCGACGTACGAATCTATTTACGAACCGCTGACGCCGCGCCCCGCCAGCCAGATGTCAGAGGTAAGCGGTCACCATGGGCCCTACACGTCGCCCCACGCCAAGGGGCTCGCCCCCGCGCCTTCCAACCAGCCTCTCATCAACCCGGACAAGGTGGGCAAAGAGGCCGAGGTGGATGCGCTCACCAACCTCCTCGTCCAGTCCATGGACAGTAGCGGAGACCCCGAATTCTTCGGTAAGTGGTGCACTGCCCGGACATTTGAATTGTGGGCCCTCTCGGGCAATTTTAGCAAAGGTGTTAACCCATCTCGAAAATTTTACTTGCGCGCCACGGCCTCCCTTGTTTTCTCTCTACTGAATCCGTGAGTTCGTTGTCTTTCGATTATTTTAGCCTGTCAGTTTTGGCGTTGAATTGTGTGGTCGGCTGGGCCTTTCGGGCCTTTTGGGGAGAAATGAGATTAATCGAACCTTTTCTCCTCTGTTCACACAAAGTTGTGCTTGTGGAATATATCGTGTGCGCTATGACTCCCCCCCCCCCACCTTTTCTATTATGTGAGCCACCCTTTCGTTTAAAATAGACATTTCTTCTTTAGCTGGACTAGTCTTTCTGGCTCGCACGCACACGAACCAAATGGCCCATCCGTCTACTCTCCGTTCCCGACTAACATTCTAGATTAACGAGCTGTGGTGTCCTTTTATCCAGCCACTTCTGTCGTCTCATTCCTTTACCGTTTAACTCAGGAGTTAATTATAGTGAATTACCCGCAGTAAAAATGAAAACACGATTTCATACGCTTTCCTTTGATTTGCAAAGGTGAAAGTGCTTGAATCTGCATTTTCCTTTTTCCCACGGGTGAGTTACGTCCATAGTCTCGTCCCATCTCTTCTCTGAGTAAATTTTCCTTTCCTTACCTGGCCCTCAAGCAATTCTGCTTTAAACCCCCGATCGATTCCCTTGTTGGATGAGGCGACCAATTCAAGTATGTGCATTAGACGAAAAACACAATGCACTAACTCTCCGCGTGCTGGTGTACCCTTGAGTTCAGACATTTAACCGGAATATTTCATTCATTCTTCTTGTGGCAATGAACTCGAGTGTTAAAGAAAAGTTTAAAAGTACTTTGGGGACCCAAAATTTAGTCTGTCAGTCCCTTGGACTGAGGGGAAAGAAAGCCGGGATTTTACTCTCGTTTCTCGACCTCTTCCCGGCGACAATGTACTTTTGATCGTTCCTCTGAAGAGTTCTCTAGTCATCCTTCCCTTGTGCCCAGCACCCGCGGTTTACCCTCACGGTCTCAATGCCTGTTGGATATTAAGCGTCTGTCTTCTATGCTTTTTCACTTCCTTCATCTTCCACATTCTTTACAGATCTCTCTTTAAAAACCTGCTCCGTGATACGGACTCGTAGCTATTGCGATTATTAATTCATTGCGCAAAGAGGAACTATTAGAATAATAATAAGTATATTCATAAGTGCATTACCCGACATGAGCGTGATATTCGCATACCCTAAGGGCCTCTATTTCTATCCCCTACTCTGCCCCCACCCCCCGCCTCACACCTCCACGATTATCTTTCCAACTTTTTTCTTATGTCTTTACTGGGAAAGTTGCTACAGCACAGCACCCATTGGTATGGATAAAATGATGGCTGGCTTTGTAATTGATATGGTGGTGGAAGGTGGGCAGTTTGTCTCCTTGCTCGCCGACTCCACTGTGAAAGTTGAAATTGAGCCAATATGCCCCAAAGTAGGGGTAGGGCATGCGTGAAGGGGAGCAAAGGAGTATTTTATATAATGTGGATAAAGATTAAGCGATAGAATCGAGTATCTAATGCCATTTGGGTCCGGTGAATTCCCTAATCCAATCTAAGGCCACCTTAAATTATTCATGGGATTATAAACACGGTTCCACCTCAGATACTTTGTCTATTTTACGCACAGCCGACCGTCACCTTCAATCCCATGTAACACGTAGCTGACACGAGGTTGTTTTTTGTTTTTATTTCGTTTTTTTACTCCCCCACTGATATCGACATAATTGCTAATTATTCCAAGTAAGTACAAAATTCTAACAAAATCCGCTGGTTCAACAGGTTGAAAGTCCCTAAAGTGATTGTTTAAATGGGGGCGGGGCATTCCTTTAGTTGGTGAGGCTTGTTTTGATAGGGAAGCATTGCCTCAAGGCTTGGTCTCTTGTTCATTAATATGACACCACTCCCTTGTTGCCGAAAAGCTAACCTCTGTTCTATAATTTTGTCTTTCATGTAGTGTGTGGTGAGTGTTGCTTCTGAGAGGGACCTTCCTGAGGGAGCCCGTGCTGGGATCTCAACACCAGATGACAAGTGGCACTCAAATCAGAGACCGCTTCGTCTTGAGTGCAGGCATCCGCAGACCATCCACGAATGAACCATGGGGCATTTCATAATCAAAGACGTGTTTTTCGTTTTTATTTTTGTAAACATGGCACATACATGAACATGAATACTTTAAGGCTCCATTTTCTTATGTTAATGACTTTTTTCTTTTTTCACAAACTAATCGCGCTTCGCTTTCCTTGTCTTTTCCTTTAATGCGTTTTTCGCAGCCATTCCCTCGGCCTTTCATCATCACTGCACTTCTTCCTCTCTCTGCCAAGGTATTTGCGCGCGATGCGAAGAGAAGGTGGTAGGAGAAGGCAGCGGCTGCACCGCCATGGACCAGGTCTTCCATATCCAGTGTTTCTCGTGCGTTGTTTGTCTCCTGAAACTACAGGGAAAGCCCTTCTACGCCCTCGATTCCAAGCCTTACTGTGAAGACTGCTACCTGGTAAGGCGAACGTGTTGTTTTTTTTTTGGGGGGGAGGGACCCACTTCTAGATTTTTACCTTGCGCCCTACAGGGGTGTAGCCTGTTACATTTGGTACCTGGGGGAGCTGCACGCACTACTAGCCTGTGCCATGTTTATCGTTCCTTTGTTGGCGTAAATTGCGGAAGGTGAGCAAAATCCACAACACGAGTCTCTTGGTGACCCGGTGCTTTCCACACGTCCCATTTTGAGAGCCTTCTTGTCGATGTCGCAGAGATGTCACTTGCTGTGTGCACAGTGCCTAATTCCCTTCTATTAGCGGGTCCGGCGTCTCCCTTAGTCGCCAACGACTCTCATCGCATATGTGCCTATTCTCGAAGGTGCCTATGTCGTCGAGAGACGCCAGTTATACCTTAAGCCCTTCGGCTTAAGGTGTAGCTTTGGGGCGGTTGGTGACTCTAGTTCTGCCGAGGACGCCACTTTGAAGAGTACCACCTTTAACTATTTCTCGCCACGCCTCTGGTCTCTATGCTTCCACATCGCCAGGAATATTTCATCTGACCTTTTTGGAGCGCAGCGCCGACCGCTCCCATGGTTGTCAGCCGAGTCTGAGACGGCCCTCAAACCGAAGGGTTATGGCTACATGCGTTATAAGCGCCTCCCAAACAATCTCACTGTCGGTGAATTTCGTCGAGCTAGGGCTAGGTTCCGGTATATTTCGAAGTCCGAAGCCCCCCGCCCTGCTTGCCGGGCATACGTATCTTCTTCACTTAACGGAAAGACCCCTTAGCAGAGGTGTGGAAGCGAGTCAAAAGGATTCGGGGCAAGTTCTCGCAGAATGCCCTTCCCGTTTCCCAGGAGAATGGGACCGCAATCACGGACCCCGCGTCCGTGGCGGAATCCTTAGCGACCGCTTTCTCCGCATTCTCTAGCTGAGATGCTCCGCCAGCATTCAATACGCGTCGTTATGTCGCGGAAGGCCACCGACTGGACTTTACCTTCAGAGGCGGAGAACCCTTCAACGACAAGTTTACTTTGAGTGAGTTGCGTTTCGCTCTCGCTTCGTGCGCGGACACCGCCCCTGGTCTAGACGATGTCCCGTACGCTATGCTTCGATACCTGAGTGAGGGAGGCATGGCCTTTCTGTTAGATTTGTTCAACAGGATCTGGGTAGAGGCTATCCTCCCAGATTCCTGGAAAATCGCTACTGTGCTTGCTTTTCGCAAATCGGGGAGAGATCACTCTACCTCGGTCGGTTTCCGCCCAATCTCTCTAACATCCTGCGTGTGCAAGTTGATGGAGAAATTGGTAAATGTTAGATTAATTTTTTTTCTCAGCAGTGGAGGCCATCTGTCTTCTGCACAGTGTGGATTCTGCAAGTTCCACTCCATGTCGGATGCTTTGCTCCGTGCGAGGCCTTCCTTTGCAGACAGCACTACGCCACGGTGTTTTTCGATCTGGATAAGGCCGATGATACCGCATGGCGATACGATATCATGGAGACTGTCCATACGATGGGTGAGAGTTACGCCTCCCACCCAATCTTTATATCTGATTTTTTGCGAGATCGTCGATTCTGAGTACGAGTGGGGGAACCCTCTCCGGCCCAATGAGGCAATTGTCCTCATTGTCACACACTGCCCTGAGCATTAATGGCATCAACTCGGTGCTGACGGAATATGTTCTCGCTACGCTCTACGTGGACGACCTTTCGATCTCTTTTGGCGCGGCCCAGCTGCCAACTCGGGAGCGTCGACTCCAACAGGCATTGAACCGCGTCTCTCGCTATGCCCAAGCGCACAGCTTTCGGTTTTCATTGGCCAAGACTAGGTTGGTACACTTCTTGCGCCATCCGCGGCTCCACCCTCACCCAGATTTGTTTCTAAACGGAGTTCACCTGGAAGTGGTAGACTCGCACCGTTTCCTTGGTCTGGTATTTGACCGAAGACTCACCTGGGAGTCGCATATTCGCAGCCTTAGGGTCTCTTGTACCCGCGCCATGGACATTTTTCATTCCATGACGGTCAGCGCGGCGCTGATTATGCTACTGCCTAACTTTTTTATCGAACCTTTCTTCGTTTGAGGCTCGACTACGGATTCGAGTTTTATGCATCCGCAGCCAAGCGTGTATTGCGGAAGGTGGACTCGATCCACCATACTGGCCTTCGCCTGGCGATCGGGCCTTCCGAACTTCCCCCATTGAGACCCTACTTGTCGATGCTGGGGAGCTCCCACTCACTCTGCCCCGTGTACAGTGCATAATTTGCCTGTATGCGCGAGCCCGACGCTTCCCTCAGTCGCGAATAGCTTTCACTGCATTCGCAGCTGATCTCGACGGTACTTATGCCGCCGAGAAACGCCAGTCATACTCTAGGCCCTTTGGATTTAGGGCCAGGAAATTCCTTCGAGAGCTAGGTATAGCTCTCGGGACGGTGGCGCCCCTGGTTCTGCCCAAGACGCCACCCTTTAGGTTACCACCTCTGACTATTTGTCGCCACGCCTCTGCTCCCTAATAGCTTGTACAGCGCCGGGAGTATTGCGTTCGACCTTTTTGGAGCACACTTCGTGTCACGCTGAACCTTGACAGTGCATACGGATGGCCCCAAGTCCCAAGAGAGGGTCTTTCCACGCCGTGTGTCCCCTCTGTTTGAAGTCAGCGTCGCTCTGCCAGGTGCTGCGTCTGTTTGGGGAAATCAATATCCCTAGGACAAAACAGACGCTAGTTCGGTTACACAGCGTCATCTGTTAAATGGCATATGGGCGGATACTCTACCCCCCCTCCCTTCCTCCCCACCTTTGCCCCGCTGTCCCAAAACAATCCTCGATACGGCTCGCAAAAAAAGGAATACCATCAGCAGATTTCGTAGTCCGTTAGTATAAATAGAGGCGGAGAGACCTTAGAATAAAAATCTATGAACAGACTCACTGTCCCCTCCTATTGTTTAGGTCTATTTTCGCTAAATATACGAAATTTCACTTTCCTCGATGTAAACCATAAGAGACCAGAAGGGCTAAGGGTCACAACATTGAAAAGTGATGCCCCAAGAGAGAGGCTTAAAGGTGGGTGCTCATCTCCTCCACCCCCCAGGGGATAATTGAGGTATATATAGATCGATCTGGAGAAAAGAAAGGGGAGAATCGAGTTAGCGTTCGAGAGAAGACGAGTACCGGAGTCAATCCGGGAATTAAGAAGAAGTGGAACCGAGCGAGATTTTTCTTCCCGAGGCTGTACGGAGCAAGCGTATATACATACTCGGCCGTATACCACCCTATTAAAATTGGTGTCAGGTTTTATGGGTATTTTGACGAACTCAATTATAGTTGATTGTATTCCGCTCCATTGATTAGTAACAAATTTGTGCTTAAGCGTTTGAGGCAAACTAAACTATAAGAGGATCAAGTCGGTCTATAATTTTTTCTTAATTCCCTGTGGTTCGTCCATTTATGGTATTAGTTTTTTTTTGGTGGTATTCCAATTAACAGAAAGTGTGGGTGCTAAAGTTGAGTTAGGCAGAGCGCTACTTGTTTCGTGTTTGCATAAGCACCATTAGCGTACATCCATGAGAGTTTTTTATGGACATAGGTAAAATGTCATCCTTCGAAAGATTCCACCATCAAGGCCAAATTCTTGGACTAGCAGGCAAATATCTAGTTACCTATGTCCTAGAAGAAGAGAGGATAGAAAGAGAAGAAAGAAGCATAGTGGAAAACTGAAGCAGAAGAAAAAAGAATCAGATGGAAAGAGAAGTAGAATAAAGAACAATACAGATGAAAAGAGAAGCAGAAGAAAGAACAATACCGAGAGGAAGCATAGCAAAAGAAAGAATAGTACAGTTGAACAGAGATGCAGAAAAGAGAAGAATACAGTTGAAAGAGAAGCAGAAGAAAGAATACAGATGGAAAAAAATGAAAAGAAAGAAGAATACAGATGGAAAGAGAAGCAGAATAAATAAGAATACAGATGAAAAGAGAAGCAGAAGAAAGAATAATACCGAGAGGAAGAATAATACAGTTGAACAGAGAAGCAGAAGAAAGAAGAATACAGTTGAAAAGAGAAGCAGAAGAAAAAAGAATACAGATTGAAAGAAAAATAAAAGAAAAAAGAATATAGATGGAAACAGAAGATGAAGAAAGTATAATATAGATGAAAATAAAAGCAGAAGAAAGAAGAATACAGTTGGAAACAGAAGCAGAAGAACGAAGAATACAGATGGAATGAGAAGCCGAACAAAGAAGAATAAAGATGGAAAGAGAACAAGCGCAAGCAGAAAGAGAAGAGAGAGAATGAATACTCGCACATGAAAGGTAATTGAGCAAGGATCAGGTGGAAGTACATACGATGAAACTCCAGCAAAATATGGTGACGATGGATGAAGAAGGAACCATTGAAATGTTATACCCATGTGAACCTTTTCAGGTGGTAGACATGGTGTACGTAGAGTCAGATAACGAGTATCCTCTACTTTCAGTATCATTCCCCCAGGACGACCCGTTCATAGATTCACAATTGTCCACTCGAGTGGAGGAAAAATTAAGTTCAGCCCCCATCCTCTGACTACCCAATCCCCAAAAGAAGTTTGGAACCCGAACCGATGCCTGTGTTGAAGGAATCGGTTGTGTCATGGTACAAAATGGAGACGATGATACTCCTGTTCCCATAGCTTATGCAACTATAGAACAGGCAGCGCTAGCCCTAATTTGGGGGATAAATAAATTCAATTTTCTATGTAAAAGGTAGTGAATTTAACGTGGATTCAATCACCAGTCTCTGGCATATTTGCGTAACAGCAAAAACCAGAACGGCAGACTCATGCGATGGAGTCTATTGTTCATCGACTACCAATTTAACATAAACTATATAAAAGGCTCCGATAAGTATAAAACCGATAACTTGAGCCGAAACCCCACCGAGGGTTAATTAAACCCCTGTAGTCTTAAAACCAATTTTTTGTGTATATATTTAAGGTGTTAATTGGTTATTTGTGTAAGAAATTAACTGCCTAGGTACACCTTAATAGTCAGTTTATTTTTTTTGTTCTTTGTTGTAATCGATGTTGTTTTTTTTTTTGGGGGGGGGGGTAAAATGAAGTTAAGACTTAGTTTAGTAGGATGGTTGACCACGGTGTTTTCACAGTAACAGCCGGACTTGGAATTGCATTCCAATACATGTTTTGTTTTTTTGCACTTGACTTTTCTCCCCCTTCCCCCATTACCTTCTTTAGAAGGGAGGAAATATGGGGAAATTAATATCACCAGGACCAAACAGACGCTAGTTCGGTTACACAGCGTCAACTGTTACATGGCATATGGACCGAAATTTCACTTTCTCTGATGTAAACCAGAAGAGACCAGAAGGGCTAAGGGTCACAACATTGAAAAGTGATGCCCTAAAAGAGAGGCTTAGAGGGGGGGCACTCATCGCCTCTTTCCCCCAGGGGATAATTGAGGTATATATAGATCGATCTGGAGAAAAGAAAGGGGAGAATCGAGTTAGCGATCGAGAGAAGACGAGTACCGAAGTCAATCCGGGAATTAAGAAGAAGTGGAACCGAGCGAGATTTTTCTTCCCGAGGCTGTTCCTTTTGGTCACATCGAAGAGTAGACCATCGGTATAGAGAATCACTCTCATACCAATCTCTTCAGAGAAACCCCCCTATCTCAGTTTTCGAATAAAAGCAGAGATATCCCTCACCATTGAGGAATACCAAAGGGAAGTTCCACTCGAGAAAGGATTCACCTCTTGGTCAAGTCTCATTATCGAGAAGGCCGCAAGGATAACCCAAGGATTGGAATAATCTTACATCCACAATCCCTTTCGCTTATATCTTCAAGTCAAGAAGCATCACCACACGCGCCTCACTTACCTCGTAGTCAGCTTATATTATCCTTCGCTCAGCGAAAAAAACAGCTGTGCGTCCGATTCAGCCTCACGTCCGCGATAACTCAAGCCATCGATTCATTCCAATAACGAGATTCTCGTTCAAGGTCATCCCACGCCCGCCTCGCACTTAGTTTAAGGTAAAAGGATTCCAACTTTTCTTCTGTTAACATTCCGTACTAAAGTGAATTTTTGCATCAACCATCCGTAGTATCCATTGGTAGTATTAATTTTTATTTAGATCCTCTTATTATAGCCTTAGTATATTTAAAGTTTTATTATTTCATTTCTTTATGTAATTAAAAGTATATATTTGCTCTAGTTGTTTAATTAAATCCTCAAAACGCTGCATATGGCAATAGATATATAATATTACGAATCCTTCCTGGTTAAAGAATCAAATCAAAAGATAAATAAAAAAAATATAATACTCTTAGAGAAAAAAAAGAAAAAAAGGAACGGAGTTATTCATGTACGGAACAAACATACATA
Source organism: Ceratothoa steindachneri (assembly GCA_963969495.1). Taxonomy (NCBI): domain Eukaryota; kingdom Metazoa; phylum Arthropoda; class Malacostraca; order Isopoda; family Cymothoidae; genus Ceratothoa; species Ceratothoa steindachneri. The sequence goes on from OZ018324.1 coordinate 84,593,280, forward strand.
CATAGTCGGCCGTATACCATGACAGTCTGTCTTCACGACCGAGCTGGTTGCAATACACCGCTTGGTACGGGAGATAACGCGACTTAGCCGGTTCGGAGACCGGTTGTGATTTATAGTGACTCACAAAGAGCCCTCAGTGCCTTCGGGCATTGGAATCTTCGCAGCCCTGGTTCATGATGTCCGTGATGCCACGGTTTTGGCGAGCCGTGCGGATGTCGAGATTATCTTCTGTTTGGTTCCTGGACATGTAGGAATGAGCCCGCCGATGAGGGCGCCAAACAGTCCGCGAGGACTGGGCGACCAGATCAGCGTTTCGCTCTTCCTCACACCGATTACATTGCAGGAATACGGTCTGCTTGGCAAAAAAGATGGGAGATGTCCGAGAGAAACTTAAAGTTGCGTGCCATTGCGCCGCGAATGTTCCCATTGACCTATCCCCATTTGATGGAGCGATCGCCTACGCCTTATTGCGACGACTGCGTTGTGCCCCAGATTGTTCGGCACATTCTTGTTTAATGTTCCAGGCTGGGTGGACTGTCGGACTTTTTGGAGGAGGCTGGCCTCCTCCATTTTATTTGTGTCCCTAAGCCGCGGGATGCTTTTTGTTTTGGTTTGTTTTGTTTTTTCTTTTTTGTGAGAGTGAATTTTGGAATAGCCTAGTACTAGTCTATATTTTTTTATTACACTGACTTATGCCCTTGAAAGCAGTCGCCAGATCGGCGAATTGAAAAAAAAATGTGTCTAACTCAGCCCATCTCACGCCACCTGTTCACCCTGCAGAACACGTTGGAGAAGTGCTGCGTCTGTACGAAACCCATCTTGGATCGGATCCTCCGGGCGACAGGAAAACCATACCACCCCCAATGCTTCACCTGCGTCGTTTGCCACAAATCTCTGGACGGAATCCCATTCACCGTCGACGCCTCTAACCAGATCCACTGCATCGATGATTTCCACAAGTAAGGGCTTTTTTTTTTACAACACAGGTGTTATCACTGATAATTTTCCGGCCTTTCAGAATGTCAGCCAGCCATGCTCACCTCTCATCCTTTTTGCAGGAAGTTTGCTCCTCGCTGCAGCGTCTGCGGGGAACCCATCATGCCTGAAGCGGGGCAGGATGAAACCGTTCGCGTGGTCGCCCTTGACCGTTCATTCCACGTCGGGTGCTACAAATGCGAGGTAAGTGACCCGTGATTACAAACTGTCGCTCCAAACGGACTCGAAACCTCTTTTACACGGTCACTTCGTAAACACCTCTGTTCTTAAATTGATTTTTTGTTCTAGGATTGTGGATTGGTCCTCTCCTCGGAGGCCGAGGGCAAGGGTTGTTACCCTTTGGATAACCACGTCTTGTGCAAGAGCTGCAATGCGCGTCGAGTACAGGCATTGACTTCGAAAGTAACCACCGAACTATGAATGGAACAGAACCAAATGTGGTCAACTCATCACAATTAGCCATTTAATCAAGGTTCGAGTGCTTTGCAATGCAGTAACCATTGCTACCCGAACGATCGCTGCATTGGTTTGCCATTGGAACGACCTTAATTTTCTCGTTTATAAGCCATCTTGACCCAATTAACTTGGTAAGCCAAAGAAAAGGTTGTTTAGGACAAGAGTCACGTTGCCATACCTACTTTTTCACATGATTAGGACGAGCCATGTAGACACCTACTTTGCCGCATGATTCGGACATGAGCCACGTTGCCATACATTGTTACGTGATTTGGACATGAACCACATTGCCATACATAATCACATGTTTCGGAGAGGAGCCACATTGCCATACCTACTTTGTCACATGATTAGGACAGGATCCACGTTGCCATACATACTTTGTCACTTGCCTAGAACTACTAAAGGTGCTCTGAAAGTATTAGGATTCACAGCCATTTTAATTGTGATAGTGTTGGAACTTGTGCCAAGTGAAGAGCTGATGGTGATTCAGCGATATTTTCTTATTTTTCGCTATAGCTTTTTATAAATCTTTTTAGCATTTTTGCTTATGATAGGCACATTCGGTAAGTGATGGGGTGAAAGGGATTATGCACAAAGAGGGCATGGCTGAACTTATACTTATTTTCCCAAAGAGGTAGATAATTATTGGTTATCCCCAAGGTTATTTGTTTATGGCTTAACAATTAATTGCCCACTCTTCGTTACATTGGCTGTGCTTTCCATTTTTCATTGTATGATTTGAAGAATATTTCCCCACCACCCTTTCGAGTGTCCGGGTTATAATCAGCCTTACATTGAAAGGAATTATTCCATTAGACTTTTGCTTTGGATGTTAAATCTTAAATTAGTATTTTAATATTATTATCGCTTTCATAGTATATACATTCTTTCCTGAAAAGACTATGCAACCTGTTTATAAAAACTGTTAATCTCCTAATAATTTACAATTTTATCATGGTTTTTTTTAATGTTAAGCTCAAATCTATGTACCCACGATTTATTGTGAATTTCTTTATAATTTATAAAAGTATTAAAAGTTAGATGCAAGCAGAATCGAGCTTTTCTTCACTGAAAGCAGACAAAAGTTCAGGCCATTAAATTTTGGAGTTATGGCCTAGCCAGAATCTGACTCTAGAAAAAACCTATGCAATTACGACTCTAATTTTGATTAATTTGAACAAAATGTTTGACAGTCAAAAAAAACAACAATATAAAACTATGTATTTTATTTATTGGGAAGTTTATATATTTCATTTATATCCTTTTACTTTGCCTACCTACTTTCTGTTTTCTGTCCAGTTGTGGACTAACCCAAGTCTACTTCCCTTGGGTTAGTCTTCCCTTACAAAAAGGGTTACGCCAACTTTATGCCCTTGGTAGCAAGGAGTCACCAGATGGCTGCTGTAAAAGAAAATCCAAGAAGGATTCTCGTGACAACATTCTATACCCATTCAATCCAATTATCCCCGCTCGTTAGATCCTTATACCCACGAAGCGTACACTGAGTTTCAATCTCGCTTTGGTAAGTTACGAATGTGGGTTCATGGGCATTGAGGTCACTTCTTGAACCCAGCATGTCTTCAAAATGTTCATGGTTGCAAACATTCAAGTCTGTTACACCTCATCCAAGGATCGATTTTTTTTATAAATGACTTGAAGGATAACGTGTTTCGTCTACAAATCAAATTGGAAATTCAACGTATAATTAACGTTTTTAGGGTAATTAAGCCTCCTGGATCTACTCTGGTCACTACTCTCTCTCCCTCTGGTGACCTTTTCTTTCTTCACAGGAGTTGGTCCCAGAGAGGCTCTGACCTTATCGTGGTGAGGGGGTCAGTTCTGTGGCCGTTAGGGGTCCCCTGGTGGTGCTTCCCTTTTCCCTATCATCGACCTATGATCTGCATGCGATACCTCTGCTATGTACAGCAGGCCCGTGTATGCTGCCGAGTTAACGGTGGCATTTGGTAGGTTGCCGTCCTTAACCCGCCCACTGAACCTCCAGATAGAAGATCATCTCTCCAATTTGGGTGCTCTAAGGGTCCTTACGATTCCGTCGTCGTTGACCCCTACCCCGTAAGGGGCGCGGCGATTTGCCATCCTGGCCGCTGTGCTGACGGGACTCAGCACCCCGTCCAGCCCCAGCTTAGCCTCTCTTCCTTCCTTCGAACACTTGTTTCCTCTCTTTTCACACAACCTCTCCCACAACTTTCTCTGGTCAGCCTCTAATTTCACAGAGTAGATGCTGACCTTCCTTTCAGCCAACCGTCCCGCTGAGGGGGTGGGGGACAATGTTCACTAACTCCTGAGCTCCGGTCTGGGGTGGCTAGTTTTTAAGAACCTGCTTCATCCCCACCCATACCTTCCTCACATCCCTTTTCCTCTCCTCTTCACAATCTATATATTTTACGCCGTGTCTAAGGTGGAGCCGCCATGCCGATGGACTGCCAGGCCACCAGGCAGGAGGGGTGGTCCCAAATGGCGGCGCCTGGCTCTGCCGGGCTTGTAAGCACCTCTCGCAGTGCGGGCTACTGCTAGAGGTTTGCGCGATTGCATCCAGTGTAAAAAAGAGGGTCACCATGCCCAATGATAAAGATAAAAAAAAAAAAAACTCAACCCCCAACTTCCCCTGAAACATCGACGGAGCCGCCCTCGGGCAGCTCGAGCAAAAAAAAAATGGAGGTCCCCACCCCTGTGCTTGCACAGGGGACCCTCCATATTTCTCTAACCGGAGAGGAGGCTTACTCCTCTCCTTCGCCTACGGGTGCAGGGGACTCCCCCTCATCCCCTTCTCTGGAGGTGCTTTCGGGCACCTCCCTTTTTCCAGCGGCAGTCCCCTCTTTTCTTTCCAAGGAGACTGCCACCAAAGCCAGCAGGAAGCCCTTAGCCAGCCGCTCCACATCGAAGCGGCTCTGTAGGGCAAACCCCCTTAGGGGGGAGAGGGAAGCCAGGCCCCTTCAGTCGCTTCCCTCAAAAGACCTGCTGGCAAGGATATTAAACCTTGCCGGGGTTAAGGCTTGTGCCTCCCCACAAATGACTCTTGACGCTGCCAAGGGGACCTGCGATGTCCTGGGAGGGGATGGCCAACTGGAGGCCCCTCCTGTGATAGACATGGTCCTTGAGAGACCCAGCCTCAGACGATAGGGCCTTCCATGGGGGGGAATCCCGGCTCGGCGCCAAGCACCGAACCTGAATCCGCCCCTATGTAAGGTCCTCCTCAAACGGCTGGGGCCTCCGAGGCAGCACAAGGAGGGGAGGGATCTCCTCTGACCGGTGCCCCTGCGACCACCAGGACCTTTTCCATTTCGGAGAAGGACCTGGCTGAGGCCGGTCCATCTGGTCTAGGGGCTTCTGTCGGCGGAGGAGAGAAGCGGGTTCATTCCCCGCCCTCCTCTCCTAAAAAGAAGAAAAAGACTAAAAAGACTCGGGGCTCCTCTCCATCCGCGGGGGCCGTGGGGACGGATGGGTCTGCTGCCACTCTGGCAAGCGACCAAGCCAAGATCGGCACATCCGCCCCTCTGCCCCCCTTCGGTTGCGGAGCCCCTGACTAAGACTAATACCAAGAGTGCACAGGGCGGAGCCTCGATGACATCAGGGCCCCTCATTCAGAGGTTACCTGGCGTCTTCGAGCCCGCTGGCTTCAAACGCTTCGTTATTCGCTCCACTGATGGCACCATGTTGTCCAAGGGTAACATGATCCATCAGAGGAGAGGATTAGCTAGTGCAATTGGTAGAGAGCCGAAGGTGACCCGTTTCTCGGACGGGAGCCTTCTGGCGAATCCCGCCGAGGCGGCCAAGATAAGTGCTCTTCGGACACTTCATGGCACCCCGGTGAGTGTGACGCCGCACTCTACCATGAACTTTGTGAAAGGAGTAGTTTATGCGAGGGAACTCGTTGACTACTTCATTGAGGACATCACCCTAGAGCTGGCCGATCATGGGGCGGTCAAGGTCAAACGTGTGATGACAAAACAGGGAGGGGCCTCGAGACCCACCCCTACACTCTTCATCACGTTCGACTGTGACAAGCTCCCTGAGTCGGTGCGTGCTGGTTGGTACCGCTACCGCGTGAAGGCATTCGTGCCACTGCCGCGGATGTGCTATTACTGTCACCGCTAGCCTCTCTTCCTTCCTTCAAAACACTTGTTTCCTCTCTTTTCACAGAACCTCTCCCACAAATTTCTCTGGTCAGCCTCTAATTTCACAGGGTAGATGCTGACCTTCCTTTCAGCCAACCGTCCCGCATCGGGGCTGAGGGGGTGGGGGACAATGTTCCCTAACCCCTGAGCTCCGGTCTGGGGTTGCTGGTTTTTAACTACCTGCTTCATCCCCACCCATACCTTCCTCACATCCCTTTTCCTCTCGTCTTCAAAATCTATCATTTATACGCCGTGTCCAAGGTGGAGCCGCCATGCCGATGGACTGCCAGGCCACCAGGCGGGAGGGGTGGTCCCAAATGGCGGCGCCTGGCTCTGCTGGGCCTGTAAGCACCTCTCGCAGTGCGGGCTACTACGAGAGGTGTGCGCTATTGCATCCCGTATTAAAAGAAGGGTCACCATGCCCAATGATGAAAATCACACCAAAAAAACCCAACCCCCAACTTCCCCAAGAACAACGGAGCCGCCCTCGGGCAGCTCCAGCAAAAAAATGGAGGCTCCCCCCCTGTGCTTGCACAGGGGACCCTCCATATTTCTCTAACCGGAGAGGAGGCTTACTCCTCTCCTTCGCCTACGGGTGCAGGGGACTCCCCCTCACCCCCTTCTCTGGAGGTGCTTTCGGGCACCTCCCTTTTCCCAGCGGCAGTCCCCTCCTTTCTTTCCAAGGGGACTGCCAAGAAAGCCAGCAGGCAGCCCTTAGCCAGCCGCTCCCCATCAAAGCGGCTCGGTAGGGCAAACCCCCTTAGGGGGGAGAGGCAAGCCAGGCCCCTTCGGTCGCTTCGCTCAAAAGACCTGCTGGCAAAAATATTAAACCTTGCCGGGGTCAAGGCCTGTGCCTCCCCAAACAAGACTGGCGACACTGCCAAGGGGACCTGCAATGTCCTGGGAGGGGATGGCCAACTGGAGGCCCCTCCCGTGATAGACATGGTCCTTGAGGAGACCCAGCCTCAGAGGGTAGGGCCTTCCATGGGGGGGAATTCGGGCTCGGCGCCAAGCACCGAACCCGAGTCCGCCCCTATGCAAGGTCCTCCTCAAATGGCTGAGGGCTCCGAGGCAGTAGAAGGAGGGGAGGGATCTCCTCCGAAAGGTGCCCCTACGACAACCAGGACCTTCTCCATTTCGGAGAGGGACCTAGCTGAGGCCGGTCCATCTGGCCTAGGGGCTTCTGCCGGCGGAGGTGAAAAGCGGATTCATTCCCCGCCCTCCTCTCCAAAAAAGAAAAAGACTAAAAGGACGAAAAAGACTCGGGGCTCCTCTCCATCCGCGGGGGCTGCGGGGACGGATGGGGCTGCTGCCACTTTGGTAGGCGACCAAGCCAAGATCGGCACATCCGGCCCCTCTACCCCCTCGTGTGCGGAGCCCCTGACTAAGACCAAGAGTGCACAGGGCGGAGCCTCGATGACATCGGGGCCCCTCATTCAGAGGTTACCTGGCGTTTTCGAGCCCGCTGGCTTCAAACGCTTCCTCGTTATTCGCTCCACTGATGGCACCATGTTGTCCAAGGGCAACATGATCCATCAGAGGAGAGGATTAGCTAGTGCAATTGGTAGAGAGCCGAAGGTAACCCGTTTATCGGACGGGAGCCTTCTGGCGAATCCCGCCGAGGCGGCCAAGATAAGTGCTCTTCGGACACTTCATGGCACCCCGGTGAGTGTGACGCCGCACTCTACCATGAACTTTGTAAAAGGAGTAGTTTATGCGAGGGAACTCGTTGACTACTCCATAGAAGACATCACCCTAGAGCTGGCCGACCATGGGGCGGTCAAGGTCGAACGTGTGATGAGAAAACAGGGAGGGGCCTCGAGACCCACCCCTACACTCTTCGTCACGTTCGACTGTGACAAGCTCCCTGAATCGGTGCGTGCCGGTTGGTACCGCTACCGCGTGAAGGCATTCGTGCCACTGCCGCGGCGGTGCTATTACTGTCACTGCTTTGGCCACACGAATCGATCATGTAGACGTGCAAAATCGGGGTCACCCGAAGTCTGTGTAAATTGCTCCAAGGTCGCACACGATAAGTCCAAATCGTGTGTGGCCAAGTGTGTCAATTGCGGAGAGCCGCACCCTGCTTCTTCGAAGCAATGTGGTGCATATCTCCTTGAGAAAGAAATCCTGGCCGTTCAGGCCCAGGATCGACTCTCATTCCGCGAGGCTAAGGACTTGGTCCTGGCGCGCCCGGCTCTGCCTGGGACGTCATATGCCTCAATAGTTAGAAAAGCACCCTCTGCTCCTGGCCCATCCAGGCCAACGAGCACGGTTGTTTCCGCGCCCATTCGGAGCCCTTCTGCGGGCTCTACTACACCCGGGCGCTCCCCTGGTAGAGCTGGTGGCAAAAAGGGTTCACACCCAGCCCCGGCTAATACCAGGGCTCCCCCCTCTTCCCCCAGCGTGGCCGTTTCCCGTAAGGCGAAACGGCCACGCGCCTCCACAGAGTCGTTAGACTCACAGGAGGCAACACCCCTGAAGATGGTCGCTAGGCCATCTTCCGGGGTTCCTAAAGCTGTTCCCCGAAAGGAAGACAGCAACAAAGGAGCTTCGGCCCCTTCGCCCACGCCCCGAGGTGGAGCGAGTGGCTCGGAGACGGTGGTTCCTCGAAAAGAGGGCCCCCCGCCTCCGAAGCCGCAACGCCCGCCTAAGGTTTCGAGGCGGAGGGAGGAAAAGACTCGCATGGCGAGCCCAACCTCCCCCAATAAGTCCTCGAAGGCGACAGCGCCGTCAGCGCTTTGTCCGGCCAACAGCGCCCGGGGTTCTGCCCCCGGGAAGCGTACGGCCATTCCCGTGAGGGTCTTCAATTCGAGGAGGGCCCCCGCGTCTCCTCCGAGCTAGGCCTGGAGGGCATATTCCTTCAATGGAATTGCCGTGGACTCCGGGCCAACTGGGAGGAGCTGCGGAGGCTCGTCTCGTCCCGTTCCCCGTTAGCTATTTTTTTGCAGGAGACAATGCTAGGCGCGTGCCCGCTGCCTGCCCTCGCGGGGTATAAGGGTCTTGCGACCCCACCACCGCGGGATGGCCGGGCTGGAGGATGCGCGGTTTACACCCGGCATGATGTCTCCGTTCTTCCTTTCTCTTTAGATACCTCCTTTCAGGCAGTGGCTGTGCAGCTGCACCTGGATAGGAGGTATACTATCATTTCTGCGTACATTCCACCGTCAGCTGACTTCGACGCGGGGGACTTCCGCCGCGTCGTGGCACGGTTGCCGAGGCCCTATCTCTTGCTTGGAGATCTGAACGGCAGGCATCCTCTCTGGGGAGATTACTCCATAAATCCCAGGGGACAAGTCCTTGCCGATCTGATCGAAGAGCTTGAGATGGGTGTCCTAAACGTGGATGAGTTTACGCATCACTGTCCGAGAACCGCTTCATTTTCTTGCCTTGACCTATCTTTGTGCTCTTCTGATGCACACCCTGATTTTGATTGGGGGGTGGTCGATGACCTCCATGGTAGTGATCACTTTCCCATTCAAATATCATTTTCAGGGCAACTGCCGCCTGAGAGACCACCTCGGTGGTGCTTGGCGCGGGCGCGGTGGCCTGCATTTCAGGAAATGACTGAATTCTCTATCTCAGTCGAGGAGTTTAGGTCGGTAGATGAGGCCGTTGAGTTCTTCTCCGGCAACCTCATCGCCGTAGGCCTGACTACTATTCCTAGGACGTCTGGCCGTTTTGCACGCCGACCACTCCCATGCTGGTCGGCCGAGTGTGAGACGGCCCTCAAACAGAAGCGTTATGCCTACATGCGCTATAAGCGCCGCCCAAACGATTTCACTGTCGCTGAATTTCGTCGGGCTAGGGCTAGGTTCCGGTATATTTCGAAGCACGCCTGCCGCTCTTCTTGGCGGGCATACGTGTCTTCACTTAACGGGAAGACCCCTTTAACTGAGGTGTGGAAGCGAGTCAAAAGGATTCGGGCAAGTTCTCGCAGGACCCCCCTCCCGTTCTCCAGGAGAATGGGACCGCAATCTCGGACCCCGCGTCCGTGGCGGAATCCTTAGCGACCGCTTTTTCCGCATTCTCTAGCCGTGATGCTGCTCCGCCAGCATTCAATGCACGTCGTGATGTCGCGGAAGGCCGCCGGCTGGACTTTACCTCCAGAGGTGGAGAACCCTTCAACGACAAGTTTACTGTGAGTGAGTTGCGTTCCGCTCTCGCTTCGTGCGCGGACACCGCCCATGGTCCGGACGATGTCCCGTACGCCATGCTTCGACACCTGGGTGAGCGAGGCATGGCCTTTCTGTTAGATTTGTTCAACAGGATCTGGGTGGAAGGTCTTCTCCCTGACTCCTGGCGAATCGCTACTGTGCTCGCCTTTCGCAAGCCGGGGAGAGATCACTCTACTCCGACCGGTTTCCGCCCAATCTCTCTAACCTCTTGCGTGTGCAAGTTGATGGAGAAATTGGTAAATGTTAGATTAGCCTATTTCCTGGACAGCGGAGGCCATCTGTCTTCTGCACAGTGCGGCTTCCGTAAGTTCCACTCCACGTCGGATGCTCTGCTCCGACTGGAAAGTGCCGTCTGCGAGGCTTTCCTTCGTAGACAGCACTACGCCACGGTGTTTTTTGATCTGGAGAAGGCCTATGATACCGCATGGCGATACGGTATCATGGAGACTCTCCACAAGATGGGGGCGAGGGGATGCCTCTTAATTTTTATATCTGAATTTTTGCGAGATCGTCGATTCCGCGTACGGGTGGGGGAGCCCTCTCCGGCCCAAAGGAGCAGGAAGAGGGTGTCCCGCAGGGAAGTGTCCTCAGTGTCACACTCTTTGCCCTGAGCATCAACGGCATCACCTCGGTGCTGCCGGAAGATGTTCTCGCTACGCTCTACGTGGACGACCTTTCGATCTCTTTTGGCGCGGCCCAGATGCCAACTCTGGAGCGTCGACTCCAACAGGCATTGAACCGCGTCTCTCGCTATGCCGAAGCGCACAGGTTTCGGTTTTCTTTGGCCAAGACTAAGGTGGTGCACTTCTGCCGCCATCCACGGCTTCACCCCGACCCAGATTTGTTTCTTAATGGGGTGCGCCTGGATGTGGTTGAGTCGCACCGTTTCGTTGGTCTTGTATTCGACCGACGCCTCACCTGGGAGGCTCATATTCGCAGCCTTAGGGTCTCTTGTACCCGCGCCATGGACATTCTCCGTTCCGTGACGTTCAGCGCTTGGGGTGCTGATAGGGCTACCGCCTTACTTTTTATCGATCCTTTGTTCGCTCGAAGCTCGACTACGGATGCGAGTTTTATGCATCCGCAGCCGAGCGTTTATTGCGGAAGGTGGATTCGATCCACCACACCGGCCTTCGCCTTGCGACCGGTGCCTTCCGCACTTCCCCCATTGAGAGCCTGTTGGTCGATGCTGGGGAGATGCCACTCGCTCTGCGCCGCGTGCAGTGCATCACTCACCTGTACGCGCGAGCCCGGCGCCTCCCTCAGTCGCCAACAGCTCTCACTGCATCCGCAGCTGATCTCGATGGTGCCTATGCCGCCGAGAGACGCCAGTCATACCCTAAGCCCTTTGGGTTTAGGGCCAGGAAACTCCTTCGAGAGGTAGATATAGCTCTCGGGCCGGTGGCGCCCCTGGTTCTGCCCAGGACGCCACCCTGGAGGGTACCACATTTGGCTATTTGTCGCCACGCCTCTGCTCCCAAAGCTTGTACTGCGCCGGGAGTATTGCGTTCGACCTTTTTGGAGCACACATCGTGTCACGCTGGTACCGTGCCAGTGTATACGGATGGCTCCAAGTCCCAAGAGAGGGTCGGCTTCCACGCCGTATCCCCTCTGTTTGAAGTCAGCGGGGCTCTACCAGGCGCTGCGTCTGTCTTCACGGCCGAGCTGGTGGCAATACACCACTCGGTACGGGAGATTACGCGACGTGCGCGGTTCGGAGACCGGATTGTGATCTATAGCGACTCACAAAGCGCCCTGAGTGCTCTCGGGGCATTGGAATCTCCGCATCCCCTGGTTCGCGATATCCGTGACGCCACGGTTTTGGCGAGCCGGGCAGATGTCGAGATTATCTTCTGCTGGGTTCCTGGACATGTAGGAATTGCGGGGAATGAGCGCGCCGATGAGGGCGCCAAAGAGTCCGCGAGGACTCTGCGACCGGACCAGCGTTTCGCTCTTCCTCACACCGACTACATGGCAGGAATACGGGCAGCTCTTCGGACTGCTTGGCAAAGAAGATGGGAGACGGTCGAAGGGAACTTAAAGTTGCGTGCCATTGCGCCGCGACTGTTCCCATGGACCTATCCCCCAATGCCGCGGCGGCTTCAGGTTGCTTTCTGTCGTCTCTGAATCGGACACACTCGTGTGACGCATCGCTATCTGATGGAGCGCTCGCCTGCGCCCTATTGCAACGACTGCGTCGTCCCCCAGACTGTTCGGCACATTCTTGTCGAATGTCCCAGTCTGGGTGATCTTCGCGCACGATACCTGTCCCAGTACCGGGATGGGCGGGGTCGCTACCGCCTGTCCCTTGTGCTTGGGACAGATTCGTGCACACTGACTTGTGGACTTGTTGACTTCTTGGGGGAGGCCGGCCTTCTCCCTATTATTTAAGCAAGGTTTGTTTGTTTGTTTTTGTTGTTTTTTTGCATTTGTTTTGTTTTTTGTTTGTTTTTTTTTCTTTAGTTGCACGCTCCTGCGCCGGGGGGACCTCTCCCCGACGCACCAGCTTGCTTCCTTTTCCCCTTTTGGGGTGGTTTTTTTTTTTTTTCTCTTTAATTTCATTTTAAAGTAGCCTAGAACTAGGCCAGTTTTAATACGGCGACTAATGCCCAAGTAGGCAGTCGCCAGATGAGCTCTTAAAAAAAAAAAAAAAAAAATACTGTCACCGCTTCGGCCATACGAATTGCTCATGTAGACCTGCAAAGTCGAGGTCACCCGAAGTCTGTGTAAATTGCTCCAAGGTCGCCCACGATAAGTCCAAATCGTGTGTGGCCAAGTGTGTTTATTGTGGAGAGCTGCACCCTGCTTCTTCGAAGCAATGTGGTGCATATCTCCTTGAGAAAGAAATCCTGGCCGTTCAGGCCCAGGATAGACTCTCATTCCGCGAGGCTAAGGACTTGGTCCTGGCGCGCCCAGCTCTGCCCGGGTCGTCATAAGCCTCAGTAGTTAGAAAGGCACCCTCTGCTCCTACCCGGGCGGCAAAAAGGGTTCATACCTAGCCACGGCTAAAACCAGGGCTCTCCACTCTTCCACCAGTGTGACCGTTTCCCGCAAGGCGAAACGGCCACGCGCCTCCACCGAGTCGTTAGACTCACAGGAGGCAACACCCCTGAAGATGGTCGCTAGGCCATCTTCGGGGGTTCCTAAACTGTTCCCCGAAAGGAGGACAGCAACAAAGGAGCTTCGGCTCCTTCGCCCACGCCTCGAAGTGGAGGGAGTGGCTCGGAGGCGGTGGTTCCTCGAAAAGAGGGCCTCCCCGCCTCCGAAGCCGCAACGCCCGGCTAAGGTTTCGAGGCGGAGGGAGGAAAAGACTCGCATGGCGAGCCCAACCTACCCCAATATGTCCTCGAAGGCGACAGCGCCTCCAGCGCTTTGTCCGGCCATTCCCGTGAGGGTCTTCAATTCGAGGAGGGCCCCCGTGTCTCAGAGCTAGGCCTGGAGGGCATATTCCTTCAATGGAATTGCCGTGGACTCCGGGCCAACTGGGAGGAGCTGCGGACGCTCGTTCCGTTCCCCGTTAGCTATTTTTTTTGCAGGAGACCATGCTAGGCGCGTGCCCCCTTCCTGCCATCCCGGGGTATAAGGGTCTTGCGACCCCACCACCGTAGGATGGCCGGGCTGGGGGATGCGCGGTTTACACCCGGCATGATGTCTCCGTTCTTCCTAGCCTAGTTCTAGGCTGTCGTGTTTTTCGGCGACTTATGCCCAAGTGGGTAGTTGCCAGATGGGCTCCATAAAATTAAAAAAAAAAAATCTCCGTTCTTCCTTTCTCTTAAGATACCTCCTTTCAGGCAGTGGCTGTGCAGCTGCACCTGGATAGGAGGTATACTCATTTCTGCGTACATTCCACCGTCAGCTGACTTCGACGCGGGGGACTTCCGCTGCGTCGTGGCACGGTTGCCGAGGCCCTATCTCTTGCTTGGAGATCTGAACGGCAGGCATCCTCTCTTGGGAGATTACTCCATAAATCCCAGGGGACAAGTCCTTGCCGATCTGATCGAAGAGCTTGAGATGGGTGTCCTAATCGTGGATGTGTTTACGCATCACTGTCCGAGAACCGCTTCATTTTCTTGCCTTGACCTATCTTTGGGCTCTTCGGATGCACAGCCTGATTTTGATGGGGGGTGGTCGATGACCTCCATGGTAGTGATCACTTTCCCATTCAAATATCATTTTCAGGGCAACTGCCGCCTGAGAGACCACCTCGGTGGTGCTTGGCGCGGGCGCGGTGGCCTGCATTTCAGGAAATGACTGAATTCTCTATCTCAGTCGAGGAGTTTAGGTCGGTAGATGAGGCCGTTGAGTTCTTCTCCGGCAACCTCATAGCCGTGGGCCTGACTACTATTCCTAGAACGTCTGGCCGTTTTGCACCCCGACCACTCACATGGTGGTCGGCCGAGTGTGAGACGGCCCTCAAATAGAAGCGTTATGCCTACATGTGCTATAATCGCCACCCGAACCATTTCACTGTCGCTGAATTTCGTCGGGCTAGGGCTAGGTTCCGGTATATTTCGAAGCACGCGCGCCGCTCTTCTTTGCGGGCATACGTGTCTTCACTTAACGGGAAGACCCCTTTAGTTGAGGTGTGGAAGCGAGTCAAAAGGATTCTGGGCAAGTTCTCGCAGGACCCCCCTCCTGTTCTCCAGGAGAATGGGACCGCAATCTCGGACCCCACGTCCGTTGCGGAATCCTTAGCGACCGCTTTTTCCGCATTCTCTAGCCGTGATGCTGCTCCACCAGCATTCAATGCTCGTGGTGATGTCGCGGAAGGCCGCAAGCTGGACTTTACCTCCAGGGCGGAGAACCCTTCAACGACAAGTTTACTGTAAGTGAGTTGCGTTCCGCTCTCGCTTCGTGCGCGGACACCGCCCATGGTCCGGACGATGTTCCGTACGCGATGCTTCGACACCTGGGTGAGCGAGGCATGATGGCCTTTCTGTTAGATTTGTTCAACAGGATCTGGGTGGAAGGTCTTCTCCCAGACTCCTGGCGAATCGCTACTGTGCTCGCCTTTCGCAAGCCGGGGAGAGATCACTACTCCGACCGGTTTCCGCCCAATCTCTCTAACCTCTTGCGTGTGCAAGTTGATGGAGAAATTGGTAAACGTTAGATTAGCCTATTTCCTGGACAGCGGAGGCCATCTGTCTTCTGCACAGTGCGGCTTCCGTAAGTTCCACTCCACGTCGGATGCTCTTCTCCGCCTGGGAAATGCCGTATGCGAGGCTTTCCTTCGTAGACAGCACTCCCCCACGGTGTTTTTTGATGTGGAGAAGGCCTATGATACCGCATGGCGATACGGTATCATGGAGACTCTCCACACGATGGGGGCGAGGGGACGCCTCCAAATGTTTATATCTGAATTTTTGCGAGATCGTCGATTCCGCGTACGGGTGGGGGGAGCCCTCTCCGGCCCAAAGGAGCAGGAAGAGGGTGTCCCGCAAGGAAGTGTCCTCAGTATCACACTCTTTGCCCTTAGCATCAACGGCATCACCTCGGTGCTGCCGGAAGATGTTCTCGCTACGCTCTACGTGGACGACCTTTCGATCTCTTTTGGGGCGTCCCAGATGCCAACTCTGGAGCGTCGACTCCAACAGGCATTGAACCGCGTCTCTCGCTATGCCGAAGCGCACAAGTTTCGGTTTTCTTTGGCCAAGACTAAGGTGGTGCACCTCTGCCGCCATCCACGGCTTCACCCCGACCCAGATTTGTTTCTTAATGGGGTGCGCCTGGATGTGGTTGAGTCGCACCATTTCCTTGGTCTTGTATTCTTCCGACGCCTCACCTGGGAGGCTCATATTCGCAGCCTTAGGGTCTCTTGTACCCGCGCCATAGACATTTTCCATTCCGTGACGTTCAGCGCTTGGGGCGCTGATAGGGCTACCGCCTTACTTTTTTATCGATCTTTTGTTCGCTCGAAGCTCGACTACGGATGCGAGTGTATGCATCCGCAGCCGAGCGTTTATTGCGGAAGGTGGATTCGATCCACCACACCGGTTTTCGCCTTGCGACTGGTGCCTTCCGCACTTCCCCCATTGAGAGCCTGTTGGTCGATGCTGGGGAGATGTCACTCGCTCTGCGCCGCGTGCAGTGCATCACTCGCCTGTACGCGCGAGCCCGGCGCCTCCCGTTTTGTTTTTTGCATTTGTTTTTTTCCTTTCCCCCATTTAGGGTGTTTTTTTTCTTTGTTTAATTTTATTTTAAAGTAGCCTAGAACTAGGCCAGTTTTAATACGGCGACTAATGCCCATGTAGGCAGTCGCCAGATGAGCTCTAATAAAAAAAAAAAATCGCTGACCCCTAGTTGGCGTGCTCCTCCTCCCATAGTATGTAGCAGCACGTGGAGCCTGGACCAGTCCTCCGCGGACCCTTGCTTCCTTAAGAGCCTGTTCTTAGAGCATGCGACCTCACATATACAACCCGCCCGATATACACAGATGGTTCCGAATCAGACAGTGGCGTGGGTGCCGCAGCCACCTACTCAAGAGAGTTTCTAACTTCGTCTCTACCGCTGGCAGCAGCTTCTATTTTTACCTCTGAACTTTTTTAGCTTTTAGACTAAAGATTTCATTTTCTCCCACTCAAGGAGTGTTTTACAAGCAATTCGCTCTTCTATTGTTTCTGGTCCAGAATTCGACATGATATCGAGTTATATTTGTTGGAGTCCTGGGCCACGAGATGGCTGATCAACTGGCCCGTTTAGCCTGTTCCGTGTTCCTAGATAACTGCATTGCCTTATTGAGATTATTTCCCTCTATAAGAGAATATATTTTTCAGTTGTGGCAGGACGAACGGGATGGATGTTCATCATTTAAATTATATAAAATCAAAAATTCTTCCCTCTTGGCCCTCGAGGCTTCAGAGATTACAATTCTTAGAGGTGGTCTTTTGCCGCGTTTGCATCGGCCACACAAGACTTAACCACGGTCATCTTGTTTCGCCTAGTACTCGAATCAGCACTTGCTGCCGTTTTTGTGTTGGGGACCACTCGGTCGCCCATCTTCTACTAGAATCCCCTCATTTCGCCACACTCTGGTCGTCCTTTTCCAGGCTCTTAACAATCCATCGTCTGTCCCACCTTCGTTTCCTTCTGGCAGAGGAATCTTTTAAACCATTTTTTTTATCATATATCGATCTTCTGCCTCGTTTATAACTAATTTGCCTCGTTCTATTTGCGCTGCCATTTAGAATCCACTTGGATTGGTCAACTACCGAACTGGTTCCTTACCTTAAACCTTTCACTCTTCTTCACGTTCGACTGTGAGAAGCTCCCTGAGTCGGTGCGTGCCGGTTGGTATCGCTACCGCATGAAAGCAGTCGTGCCACTGCCGCGGAGGTGCCACTACTGACACCGCTTCGGGCATACGAATCGCTCCTGTAGACATGTAAAATCGGGGTTATCTGAAGTCTGTATACGTGGTTCCATGGCCGCACACGCTAAGTCCAAATCGTGTATGGCCAAGTGTGTCAATTGTGGAGAACCGCAACCCGCTTATTCGTAGCAATGTTTTGCGTATCTTCTGGAGAAAGAAATCCTGGCCGTTCTGGCTAAGTAAGGTCTCTTATTTCGCGAGGCTAAGGACTTGGTCCTGGCGCACCGGACGCTGCCTGGGACGTCTTATGCCCCTCCAGGCCTACGAGCACGATCGTTTCTGCTTCCCATTCGGAATACTTCTGTGGGTTATACACACACCGGGCACTGCAACGGTAGAGCTGGCGGCCTATAGGGTTCACACCCAGGTCCGGCCGAAACTAGGGACCCCCTCCTTTCCCCAGCGTGACCGTTTAGTGTAAGGGTAAACGATCACGCGTCTCCACCGAATCGTTAGACTCACAGGAGGCAACACCCCTGAAAGTGGTCGAGAGACCATCTTCTGTGGTGTAGCTAAAGCTGCGCCGCCCCCCAAAAGGAGGATAACACCAAACGAGCTTCGGCTACTACCCCCACACCCAGTACTAGGCTGGATGACTCGAAAAAGGTGGATCCTCCAAAGGAGGACCCCCGGCCTCCCAGCCTCTCAAGGCTTCGAGGCAGAGGGAGTCGAAGACTCGCATAGCGAGCCTAACCTTCCCCGATAAGTCCTCGAATGGGACAGTGTCTTCAGCGAATTGTTCGGCCAACAACGCCCGTAAAGCCTATGACAATCGCGTGATAGTCTTGTCTTCGAAGAGTGCCCCCGTATTTCCTCCGAGCTAGGCTTGCAGGGCATGTTCCTTCAATGAAATTGACGCAGTCTCACGGCCAACTACCAAGAGCTGCGGAGGCTCGTCTCCTCTCGTTTTAGCAATGCTATCTTTTTGCAGGAGACCTTGCTGGGCGCGTACCTCCTGGCCACTTTCCCGGGGTATAAAGGTTTTGCGATCCCACTGCAACGATATGAGGGCCGGGCAAGGGGATGCGCAATTTACACCCGGCATGATGTCTCCGTTCTTCTCTTTGCTTTAAATACTATCTTTCAGGCAGTAGCAATGCGGATGCCCCTGGATAGGAGGTATACTGTTATTTCTGCTTACATCTCATTACCAGCCGACTTCTGCCGTGTTGTGGCACGATTGCAGAGGCCCTTTCTCTTGCTCGACGATTTGAAGAGTAGACAACCTCTCTGGGGAGATTACTAGATCAATCTGAGGGGTAAGGTCCTTGCCAACCTGATCGATGAGCTTCACTTTCTTGCCTTGATCTATCTTTGTGCTCTTCGGATGTACAGCCCGATTTTCGGTTGGAAGTAGTCGATGGCCTCCATGCTAATGATCACTTTCCATTTCAAATATCATTTTCTGGACCGCTGCTGCCTGAGAGCCCCCCCCCCCCCTCTTCCGTGGTGCTTGGCGTAGGCGTTCGCATTTAGGAAATGACTGATTTGTGTGTCTCAGTCGAGGAATTTAGGTCGGTGGATGAGATTGTTGAGTTCTTGTCTGGCAACCTCACCACAGTCGACCTAACTACTATGCCTAGAGTGCCAGTCCGTTTTGTACGCCGACCACTTCCGTGTTGGTTAGCTGAGTGTGAACCGGCCCTCAAACAGAAGCTTTATGCCTACATGTGCTTTAAGTGGCCCCCGAACGATTTCACTGGCGGTGAATTTCGTCGACCGGCTCTCGTCCTCCGTGGTGTCACGGATACCGCGTACCAGGAGTGTGGAAATTCCAATGCCCCGAGAGCACTCAAGGCGCCCTGTCATTCGCTATATGTTACAATCGTGTCTCAGAACAGGGCACGATTATTATTATGATTATTATCATGATTATTACTAATATTATTATTATAATTATTGTTATGATTATTATTATTATCATTAATATTATTATTATGATTAACATTATTTTGATTATTATCATGATGATAATTATTATTATTATTACGATTATTGTTATTACAATTATGATTGTGCAGCAGGGTGTACGCCGCTAAAATCTAAAAAGATTATGGAGGAACAGCAGGAAATAAAAGGGCCCTAAAGAAAAAAAAAGTGGTAAGGTTAAAACCAAAGCAATAAAAGGATCAATCAAAAGAATAAAAGGGGCCACAGGGTCAAAAAACAAATGACGCGCGTTTACTAATATTTACATTTCTAGTTAATTAAAAAGGTATATTTACAAGCTATAAAAGAGAAAAAAAAAAATTGTATTGAAAATCGGAAGATGAAATTAGTGGTAAAAGAGGGGCCCTCGGCTAACAGGAAGCGATGTCTATCGTTACATGGGACACGTCAAATAGATGTGAAGCATTCCATACGTAAGCCAGGCAGGGGCTGACAATGGACAAAAAGATGGCGTACTGATATGGGGGACGAACAGAGGGCATGGGGGGAGCCATGTGGGGCATATCGATACTCATGAAATGCCCATGTGTGAGGCGCTTAATGGAATGCAACTTGTTACCGATGCAATCATCCCATTCTGACTGCCAGGGTGACTGAATGCAGTTCCTAATAAGAAGATAAAAATCACGATAGGGTAGACTGCAACGAATCGGTGGCCGTAATTTGGGCTACCTCATCGGCCCGCACGTTACCCTGTACCCCCGTAAGGGGCGCAGTGATTTGCTTTCCTAACGGGGCTCAGCGCCCCATCCGTCCCTGCGTAGCCTCTTCTCCTCCTCACAGCTTGTATTTTTACCCTACTTCCTCACTTTTCCCCTAACCTCTCCCACAGCTTTCTCTGGTTTGCCTCTAATTTCACAGGGTAGACGCCGTCCAACTTCCTCTCACCAACCTACCCTGGATCGGGACTGAGGGGGGAGGGGACAACGAATCCCTCGCCCCTGAGCTCCAGTAAGGGGGTTTAACAACTGCTTCATCCCTACCCACACCTTCATATCCCCTTTCTTTCTCCTTTCAATCTATCGATTTTTACGACGTGCCTATTGTGGAGCCGCCATACCGATCGGTGGTCAGGTTACTAGACTGGAGGAGTGGCCTCAAATGGTGGCAGCTGGTTTTGCCGAACTCATATTCACCCCTCCTGGTAGAGCTGGCTAGAGCGCTGAGTGATGTGCGTTTGCGTCCCGTGACATGTATAGGGTCAGCATGCCAGATGATGAAAAATAAAAAAACTCCCCTTTACTTACCAGCGGCAGAGCCGCCCTAGGGGAACTCCACCAAAATATGGACCCCCCTTCCCCTGTGCTTTCGCAGGGGACCCTCCAAAACTCTTTGACCGGAGAGGAGGATTACTGCTCGGTTAGGCTTGCGGGTCCCTTTAAGGGGCGCAGCGATTTGCCTTCCTGGCCGCCTGCTGAAGGGGCTCAGCGCCCCGTCCGGCCCGAGCTTAACCTCTTCTTCTATCAGAGAGCCTGTGTTTTTACCCTAATTCCTCACTTTCCCTACAACCTCTCCCACATTCTCTGGTCGCCCTCTAATTTCACAGGGTAGACGCCGACCAGTTTCCTCTAACCCAACTATCACGGATCGGGGCTGAGAGGGAACGGGACAACGTTACCCCACCCTTGAACTCCAGTCTGGGGTGGTGGGTTTTTAATAACCTGCTTCATCCCCTTTCTTTCTCTCCTTTGCACAGTCTATCGATTTTACATCGTGCCCAAGGTGAGCCGCCATGCCAATAGGCTGCCAGATCACTAGCGGGTAGGAGTTGTAGATAGAGGAGAGTAGGAAAAGGGGCAAAGAAAAAATAATATCGTAGGCGAGTTGCGAACAGCTTCCCGCGTCGCTGGACCACTGTTAGCCAGCGGCGAATCCACTCCGCCATCCTGAGTCTCAAAAGACTCATTCAAACGAAGCTTTTAAGCCACTCGCCTGCACTTCTCGTACGTTGTACAACCCTCCTCCTAGAATCGGAGCGTATTTTAAAGAAATGAAGAGAGCCCGTTTGGAAATATTATCCAAGGGCTAACGCTCCCCGGTTCGATCCCGGGTCTGGGCACCATTGTAGATAGGAGAATAGGAAAATGGGCAAGGAAAAAATAATATCGTAGGCGAGTTGCGAACAGCTTACCGCGTCGCTGGACCACTGTTAGCCAGCGGCGAATCTACTCCGCTATCCTGAGTCTCAAAAGACTCCACTCGCCTGCACTTCTCGTACGTTGTACAACCCTCCTCCTAGAATCGGAGCGTATTTTAAAGAAATGAAGAGAGCCCGTTTGGAAATGTTATCCAAGGGCTAACGCTCCCCGGTTCGATCCCGGGTCTGGGCACCATTGTAGATAGAGGAGAATAAGAAAATGGGCAAAGAAAAAATAATATCGTAGGCGAGTTGCGAACAGCTTACCGCGTCGCTGGACCACTGTTAGCCAGCGGCGAATCCACTCCGCTATCCTGAGTCTCAAAAAAGACTCATTCAAACGAAGCTTTTAAGCCACTCGCCTGCACTTCTCGTACGCTATACAGGGAGAGGTTCGGTTTATTTCGAAGCACGTCCACCGCTCTACTTGGCGGGCATACGTCTCTTCACTTCACGTGAAGACCTTTCTAGCAGAGTTGTGGAAGGGAGTCAAAAGGATTCGTGCCAAGTTCTTGCAGGACCCCCCTCCCGTTACCCAGGAGAATGGGACCGCAATTTCGGACTCCACGTACGTGGCGGAATCCTTCGCGACCGCTGTCTCCACATTTTTTAGCCGGGTCTTACCCGCCAGTATAGCAATGCCCTCTGGCATTCCTATAAAATATTATATGTATCAATATTCCATTGCATCAATTTAAATACTACCATTACCTATTATCATTTTAACGTAAATATTAGCATACTTTCCTTTTTAAATTCAATGTAAAAATATCCATTTATTTTCCTATTTAATTTCTACAATTTATATTAAATCTTGGGTAAAATCTCAACTTAGTTATGCATAATTATCAATCATCTTAAATAAACCTATTATTAATGTATCAATCAAATATCTCAAATATTTTGTATATGTATTTTCAATATATCTTTTGTAATAATTATTGCTATCCAAAAATCATGGCCAAGTTATATTCTTTTTGGCACACTTACTTTAGTCAAACACACAAATTAACACGCTTTCAGCTCTTCAACATTAAACACAAATATTCCTCGCTCGTTATTCTCAGCGTAAAGGTCAGTGAATATTCGTTCTCCATTTAATCATTTAACTCGAAACAAATCATACTGAGTTTACATCCTCGTCCTCTCATACCAGATCCCCATACACACTAGTTGCTACACTACCTTGTTATCTATTTACCATTACCTTGTTACCTATCTACCTTACACCAATCTTAGTCACGACGAAAATTCTGGAATAAACTCGTGTTCATTTTGTATAATTAAATACAAATCAATCAATATAATTTCAAATATGTTCCATTTTTTATTAATCTATAACAATATATATTTCTTCTATCCTCGTTGTATTTCATCCATTCCTTAACGATTTTGTATTCAACTATTAAGCCTAACTTTGCCATAAGCTTAGCCGCTCGAGCCTTTTTACGATTCAATAACTCTCGTCAAAAACTTATAGATATAGGTTTGTTGTGAAGTATCTATCTAGGTCCATACTGCGACGGCCCTATATCTATACCAGCATTTAATGCCCGTTGTAATGTGGTGGAATGCTGCCAACTGGACTTTACCTACACAGGCGGAGAACTTATCAACGACAGGTTTACTCAGAGTGAGTTGTGTTCCGCTCTCGCTTTGTGCGCCGACACAGCACTTGTTCCAGACGATGTCCCCTAGGCCATACTTCCATACCTCGGTGAGCGAGACATGGCCTTTCTGTTAGATTTGTTCAAAAAGATCTGGGTAGAAGGTATCCTCCCAGATTCCTAGCTAATCGCTACTGTGCTCGCTTTTCGCAAACCGGGGTTGAGATCACTCTACCCTGGCCAGTTTCCGCCAAGCTCTCAAAACTCCCGTGTGTGCAAGTTGATAGAGAAATTGATAAATGTAAGATAAACTTTTTTTATGGACAGCAGAGTCCATCAGTCTTCTGCATAGGGCGGATTCCGCAAATTCCTTTCCACGTCGGATGGTCTGCTCCGACTGGAAAACACCATCTGCTAGGCTTTTCTTCGTATACCTTACTACGCTACAGTGTTTTTCGATCTGGAGAAGGCCTATGATACCGCATGGCAATGCGGTATCATAGACACCTCCATACGATGGGGGCAAGTAAGGCCTCCCAATCTTTATATCTGAATTTTTGCGAGATCGTGGATTCCGCATACAGGTGGTGGTTGGGCACTCTGGCCCAATGGAGCCCCTCATGGAAGTCTCCTCACTCTCACACGCTTTCCCCTGAGCTTCAAATGCATCACCTCGTTGCTGCCGGAAGATGTTTCGCGCTACACTCTACGTGGACGACCTTTCGATCTCTCTCGGCGGCGACCACATACCAACTGTGAAGCGTTGACGGCAACAGGCATTGAACTACGCCTATCGCTATCCCGAAGTGCACAGGCTTCGGTTTTCCTTGACTAAGACTTAGGTGGTGTACTTCTGCCTCCATCTACGGTTCCACCCTGACACAGACTGGTTTCTAAATTGGGTAGCGCCTGGGAGTGATATACTGGCACGGTTTCCTTGGTCTTGTATTTTACCGACGCCTCACCTGCGAGGATCACATTCGCAGCCTTAGGGTCTCTTGTACCCGTGCTATGGATATTCTTCGTTCCGTGACGTTTAACGCCCAGGGCGTGGATAGGGCTACTGCTTTACATTTTTTATCTATCCTTTGTTCGTTCGAAGCTCGACTAGGGATGACAGTTTTAAGCATCTGTGGCTGAGTGTGTATTGCGGAAGGTGGACTTGATCCACCACACCGGCCTTCACTTGGAGATTGGTGCCTTCCTCACTTTCCCTATTGTCGATGCTGGGGAGATGCCACTCCCTCTGCGCCGTATAGTGCATTATTCGCCTGTACGCGAGAGCAAGGAGCCTCCTTCAGGGGGCAATAGCTCTCACTACATCCACAACAGATCTCGCCGGTGCCTATACTGCCGAGAGACGCCAGTCATACCCTAAGCCCTTTGGGTTTAGGGCTAGGAAACTCCTTCGAGAGCTAGGTATAGCTCTCGGGCCAGTGGTGCCCCTGATCCTGCCCAGGAAGCTACCCTGGAGGGTACCACCTTTAACAATTTGTCACCACGCCTCTGCTATCAAAGCTTTTACAGTGTCGGGAGTACCCCGTTCGGCCTTTTTTGAGCACACTTCGTGTCACGCTGGAGCTTCGCCAGTGTATATGGATGCCTCCACTTCCCAAGAGGGGTTCGGTTTCCACGCCGTATCACATCTGTTTGAAGTCAGCGGGGCTCTGCGTCTGTCTTCCCGCCTCTGCTGGTTCTAATACACCGCTCGGTACGACAGATAACTCGACCTCCCTGGTTCGGAGACTAGATTGTCATTTATAGCGTCTCACAGAGCGCCCTGACTGCTCTTGGGGTATTGGAATCTCCGCATCCCCTGGTTCGCGATATCCGTGACGCCACGGTTTTGGGGAGCCGGCCGATGTTAAGATTATCTTCTGCTGGGTTCCTGGAGATGTACGAATTGCGGGGAATGAGCGCGCCGATTAGGGCGCCATAGAGTCCGTGATGACTGGGCGACCAGACCAGCGTTTCGGTCTTCTTCACACCGATTATCTGGCAGAAATACGAGCATCTCTCCGGGCTGCTTGGCAAAGAGATGGGAGACGGTCGCGCCATGGACCTACCCATCAATGCCGCGAAGGCTTCAGGAAGCTTTCTGTCGTCTCCAACTAAGACACTCGCGGGACGCACTACCATTTGATGGAGCACTCGCCTGCGCCTTACTGCGAAGACTTTGTTGTGCTCCAGACAGTTCGGCACATCCTTGCTGAATGTTCCAGTCTGGGTGAGCTATGTGCATGTTACCTGTCCCGGTACCGTGACGAGCGGTGTCGCTATCGCTTGTACCCAGGACGAGTTCGTGTACACCTACGTATGAACTATACGACTTTTTTGGAAGTTGACCTCCTTCACTTTATTTGACTGTTTGTTGTTCGTCGCATGTTTCTGCCCCAGAGGCTGGTTGCTCTACCCCCAAAGTTCGAGCGTTTTTCCTTCTCGTTACGTTTTTTCTTTTTTTTTTTTTTTTTAGCCTTCCCTTTTTATCGTTGTTCTATGTTAATTACATAGTTATTTTTTTTTAATATAGCCTAGTAATAAGCTATGATATAAGTACAGCGACTTCTGCCCTTGTAGGCATTCGCCAGATAGGCTCGTAAAATTGAAAAAAAAGTAACATTGTACTACCTCATGACTAGTGGTGATAGAGGAGAGTAGGAAAAGGGGGCAAATAAAAAATAATAGTGTAGGGGAGTTGCGAACAGTTTACCGCGTCGCTGGACCACTGTTAGCCAGCGGCAAATCCCCTAGTCCATACTGTCTTCAAAAAAAAAAAAAACCTCATTCAAGTGAAGCTTTAAGCCGCGGGCCTGCACTTCTCCTACGCTATAGGAATAAGTGCTCAAAATGAGCATCAAGGCGAGTTTCTCTGGAGAACTTTTTATTTGATTCGCATTGACAAATCGCTTTTACTCTGTTTTGGTGTCATCAGCAGCTTTTCCGGACAGTTTTTCTTTCGACACAAGTTCCCTCAGAAGGATCTCAATCCTGGACTCGTACTTGGATGTATTCAACATCACATTTATATTCAAACAGCTGAAGCCTTTAACCACTTAAGAGGACTCCTAGTTGACTTTTTTTTTTACTACAGATACGAATAAGTTCACTGCTTCCTTCCGAAACTGAAGAATGTCAGTGTTGGTCAGTTGTTCTCGAGCTTTTCTAATCTCTTCTTTAACAGCGAAGCCGAGATCCACTTTTTCAGCAGGTAATTGGTGAGACGGATTGGTTAAATCTATACAACTCAGCTGCTTGACAAATTTTATCTCAACTAAATCTTTCTTGATAAAACGTAGCAAGAGAGTCGACAGCATGGCACACAAATCCTCGTAAAGGAATGGCATCATTGGGTAGTCAGCTTGATACCGGACCAGAAATCCTTCCAATTCCGAAGAAATCTTCAGTAAAAAAGCGATCTTATTGCGAAGCTTATTGCACAGAGCCTCTTTCATCGTGACATATAATGCACTTTTTGGTTCTTTGTGAGTATTATTGATTGTGTCAACAAACATCTTGACTTTGGAGAGAAGACTAATCGCCCTTTGTGTTTTCTACCCATCTTGTTAAGCAAAATTTCATAGGGAAATCAAATTGATGAACTTCATTTGCGTGAAAAAACAATTTTCGTCTCATTGGAGAATCTTTGAAAACATAATATAATGTAGGAAAAAATTTGCCAACTTTCAAAAAAACGTTCTCATCAGCAAACTTTAAGCTGCCAGAAACTACAAGTAGAGGGGAAGAATTGCCACTTCTTTCAGCATTCAACAGCCTCAGAAACATATAGTTAACGTTCGGGCCGTCCATTGATATGACTAATTTTTGATTGGTCGAGATTCGATACCCCTTCATTAAAAGCTTCTAGCGAGTCTTCCGCTCTCCCTCTGCTTAGAAAAACTGAAGAATGAAGAGGGGTCTGACAGGACAGCAGAGGGCAGGTGAAATGAAAATAGAAAAAGACCTAGGCTGGGGCCTGAGTGGGCGCCGATATTCACTACATACAGTTGATCAGAAAGCCAACTGTACCCCACACAAGTAAAATTATGCAACATAGAATAGCAAATAAATAAAAAAAGTCCAATAAAGATTATGGGACATTAACGAAGGTGGGGTATTTAGGGAAAAAATGGGTTATAAGCAAAGCATCACCAAAATCAATTCACAAGTGCAAAAAAACAAACAAGAACAAGGTATCCAAGCAACAGTCACAGAAGTAAAGCGAGCATCCATTATAAAATACAATGCATCCAAAGCATACATATGTTCACTCACACTAGTGAGTAGATTAACTTAAATATTACTATTTTCCTAATAAACATTAAAAAGTATATAAATAGTGAAATTGAAAAATCATTTGAACAATCACTCACCGATTTATTTTTTAAAATTCAAGGGCCATCTAAATTTTCATCAAATTCAAGGATTTAAAGGGCAGTAGACACCCTGGAAATGGAATCATTAATAGCAATTACAAAACATGACACTTAAAACGCTGCCCCGAGGAACTCCCTCTTGTTGGGGTTATAGGTAAGAGTAGGTGTCACCAACACGCACCATAAAGGATCGAGATGCTAAGAAACTTTCAATAAAAGATGTAAAAGTGCTTTCATACCCAAAACGTCTAGCTACCTTGACAATTCCATTGTAAAATGGATGAAATTGTGGGAGTTAGATACCACAGCAGATATCTTTTTCTTATTTGTGGCTGATGTTATGTTTTAAGTGCGTCCCAGAGCGCTTAGGGACGAAGAGCCTGCTATTGCATGGGAAGAGATCCTGGAAGGAGCAGTGACGGGGTATATTTCAGAGGGGTTTGGGTTACCGGTTTAGGCCCCTGCCTGTAAATGGTGCTCATAACGGAAGAACGATCTGGAATCATGGACAGAGGGTGCTTTCGATGTGTGAGGGGTTGATCCAACAACCGCAGCTAGCGATGTTGGAATATCATCGGATCATGAGTAGGAGGGCGAGTGGGTGGAGCAGGTGATATGGGCAAAGTAGGAGGCACTGGGTAATTTCTGCTACTAGTTGTAACGATAAGGAGCCTACGTCTTGTGAAGGGCGGGAGGGGCTTGATGACAAAGAAAAATTCAGCAACAGGATAAGAGTCGATTGAAAACTCTCTAGGATCAGCTCGAGGCTGCCTGGCCCGATGGCCCAGGAGATGAATCCTTCCTTACCACGGGGCTTTGGGTCCCGAGGCGGGATAGAACAACCATCACTGGTCGATATAGAAGATTCTTTCAGATAACGTCTGATATCGTCAAGGCTCTCACCATGAGCGGCGGTCGCGGCAAGAGAAGAGTCACATAAGGTATCTCTGTGTGAAATCGATGCTTCGACAGTATATCGGGAATACATTAACGGTAGATGGGCGATGAGATGCATCAGGCGTGAAATAACGTAATGGTTGGTTACGTCCAGCGTCACACAAAACTTGAGAAGAGACGAGGTTTGTGCTCGAGCTCGTTTACAAGCCTATCTCACGTCCAGGCGCATAGAGTCGCGCAAAGCGAACACCTCCTTTTCGTATAAGATTGGGCAGGTTTTCGACGCAGCCCTGTGAGCACCACCGTAGTTGGCAGAGCACGGTGTTTTGCCGGATTCAAGGCCATGGTAAATCAGAACCACAATTCACACAGGAACGGGAGTGCCGACAAGCTCAACCAAAATTGATTACAATTGAAGAAACATTTGAGTAGTTCGACATAGCGGGCTTACCAGAATACGAAACCCACAGTTTTAGTCACCGTGTACGTGACGCGTTGGGTAGTAAACTTATTCTGGAGATGGGTGAGGTCGTAGTCCCTTAATTCGTTTGAACGGATGCCACCTTTGACAAAATTCAGACGGTGAGTGGGGAGAAACAGTAACGTGCAATTCAGCAATTGAAGACAAATTTCGGATAAGGTTGTGTAGAGATGACACCTCGGCCACGAAATCACATCCGGCGGGGTTCGCCACAGCGAGACAAAAATGACTCATTAAGGTCAAACGCATCCACTTTTGCAAGTAGGGTATCAGATGACGAAGACCAGAAAGCGGGGATAATCTAAATCTGGGTCCACATCGTTAGCATAGGGATCCAACGAGCGAGGGAAGGCTGAAAGGGGAACTGAAAAACGTTTGGCACGAGAACCTTTAGGTTTGTGACAAACCATTGCAAACAGAGGCTTACAAGGGCCTAGCGCTACTGCAACTGTTGATTCGGTTGTGCCTGGTATGTCCTCTTGAAGAATGGATACGGATCCACCACACCATCTTATAGGCTGAAGAGGCTGCCCAAGTTCTCCTACGCGCGGAGAAAAAGGACCAATGATGGGTTTCCTGTTGGGCATCGGTAGACGAAGGGGATGGAGACGCATGAAAGAATTCCGAATCAACCCGAAAAAAACTAACAGAGATCAGGTAAGCGTCAGGGGCACTAAATAGGAGAAAGAATAGGGCAGTAGAAGGAAATAAATAATAGTGGTAGGGGACGGGATATTAAAAGTAGTTTGTAGCACCAGGGGACACCTAAGGGGCAAAGGGCTGACCCTGCCTCTCCACGAGCCCGGAGCCTCTATGGGACCAACCCCTGAAAAAAGAAAAGGTCGTAGAGAGGAAGGGGGATGCGAGAAGTCCAGTATTTCACCATGTACCACTAGATTTTAAGCCCGTGACAGGACTTCCCTAAATTGCACTGACTGGGATGTGCAGGTCCTCAAGCTACCAAGTGTAACAGGCTCACCCTCTGCGTGGCAAGCTGCATACAAATTTAGGGTCAAAGTCCCCATCCTCCATTATTTTCAACACGTCTTACCTGAACAAAAAAAAAACAACAAAGTAAAAGAGCTTTGCCCTGTGTGCATGTATTTACGTGTCAGAATGTCATTTACTCAACATATCTTATTGAGAGGCGCCATTCCTTGTTTACAATGTGCATTTTTTGATAGGAGGACTGATATGGAATACAAATGGGTGAAGTTGCAGTCATATTTTCTAATATGTGGAGTCAGTCTTAAAATTTTCACATGATTCCATAACGATGTTAAATTCCTCCTAAACTTTCAGTGACGGGGGAAAAGAAAACAACCATTCAAGCTATTTTAGATATAATATTAGAATGGTCTCTCTTCTCAATATATTTTAGTTGCTTCTTCGTCATTTTCTTTAATTTGGAAGTGTTTGTAATCTGGAAAATACAAATTTGTTAGCAATCTTTGATGTGGACTACAGCAAAATTCCATTGTGAGGGAGACGATATTATTATTATTTGGGACAGGGTGTACGCCGCTAAAATCTAAAAAGATTATGTAGCGGCAAGACATAAATTTTTTTGAGTACAATACAAGGCCCTAAAGTGCAACAAATGGTAAGGTTAAAATAAAAAGATCAAAAGAATAAAAGGGGCCACAGGGTCAATAAACAAATGACGCGTGGTTACTAATATTTATATTTCTAGTTAATTAAAAAGGTATATTTACAAGCTATAAAAGAGAAAAAAGATAAATTGTATTAAAAATCGGAAGAGGAAATTAGTGGTAAAAGAGGGGCGCTCGGCTAACAGGAAGCGATGTCTATCGTTACATGGGACACGTCAAATAGATGTGAAGCATTCCATACGTAAGCCAGGCAGGGGCTGACAATGGACAAAAAGATGGCGTACTGATATGGGGGACGAACAGAGGGCATGGGGGGAGCCATGTGGGACATATCGATACTCATGAAATGCCCATGTGTGAGGCGCGTGCGGCCGATTCGCAGTCGACAGAGGACCACATCAGAACTCGGGCGAAGTTGATAACAGCTATCCCACGGTAAAACCGAGCGCTTAATGGAATGCAACTTGTTATCAATGCAGCTACCCCATTCTGACTGCCAGAATGACTCAATGTAGTCCCTAATAAGAGGATAAAAGTCACCCGGATCCTACCAAGGGTTCGCTATGGTCTATGAATATCAATAATCGCAGCTGGCCGTGTTGAAGGTTGGGTGGGATGAAACGGCAATCTCAGAGCGAGCAAGGGTCTTGAGGGCTTGTACGGAATCATGTTGGGGCGGGAAGTGACTTCCATTACTAGGGCGGAATCATTACGGGATCAATTACGGCGCGTTTCGCAGCACCCTTCATCAGTCCTCACTGACATAAAAAGATGTAGCCCCGAAAGAATGGGTCTGCACATGAGTACCTACAAAGGGTACCCACTTGCAGGGAATTTATAGAGATAGGTCCAATAAGGTTCTAATTTTATCACGTATGCCGCTCCCCTTGGCACTTGAATTTTTTTTTTTTAAATTTTAGGAGCCCATCTGGCGACTACCCACTTGGGCATAAGTCGCCGCAATCACGACACCTAGCACTAGGCTACTTTAAAATAAGAATATGAAAAAAACAATATAAAGGAAAAATGGCAACAATTAGGAAGCAAGCTCCGGCGTCGGGGGGAGGTCCGCTTCCCCCTGGCACAGGAGCATGCCACCTACAAAGAAAACAACAAAAAAAAAAAACCTAGTTAAATAAAGGGGAGAATGTCGGCCTCCCACCAAAGGTCTATAAGTCCACCAGTCAATGTGTACAAACTCGTCCTAGGTACAATGGACAGGTGGTAGCGACCCGGACCATTCCGGTACCGGGACAGGTAACGTGTGCAGAGATTGCCCAGCCTGGGACATTCAACAAGAATGTGCCGAACAGTCTGGGGGACAACGCAGTCTTCACAGTAGGGCACTGGCGAGCGCTCCGTCAAATGGTGTTGGCATTTGAAGAGGTACCGAGGCTTTAAAGGATAAATCTAGTCAAAAACACACAAAGAAAAGGTCACTTACCAATTGTACAACCTCTCCCTTTTGTCTATTTATTAGTTGTCTCTCTGCCTTCATCTTTTTCCTGAGTTTTAAATTGTCAACTTTTGCTTTTTTCGCTTCTTTGATGCTATTTATTAATTCTGATAGGTCCTGGCGTTCCTTCTTTTCTCTCTCTCTTACATTTGATGTTTTGGGGGTCTTTTTTTGTAGAGAGGAGAATCTAAAGAGAAAAAGAAAAATCACTAATATATATATATATATATATATATATATATATATATATATATATTAATTTAGGAGCCCATCTGGCAACTCCCAACTTTCGGCATAAGTCGCCACTCTCACCAGAGCCTACTACTAGGCTATATTAAAAAAATAAATAACGCTAACATTTTTTTTTTTAAACGGGCAAAAAGGCAACAAGGAAGCGGGCTCTGGTATCGCGGGTAGGCCCGCCTTACCCCGGCGGAGGAACATGCGACCTACAAAAACACAAAATAGAGTGGAGGAAGCCAGCCTCCTCCAAAAAGTCGTAAAGTCCACAAACCCGTCCTAAATATAAGGGACAAGTGGTAGCGAGCCCACTCGTTCCGGTGCATTTTTTTTTTTATTTAAGGGGCTATCTGGCGACTGCCAACTTAGGCATAAGTCACCGTAAACAAACATCCTAGTTCTAGGCTACTTTAAAAAATTGAACAGGAAACAACAATAAAAAGAAATAAGAATAACAACAATTAAACATGGTAAAATGAAAGGGAGAAGGCCGGCCTCCCCCAAAAAGTCAACAAGTCCACCAGTCGACGTGCACGCACTCATCCCGAGTACAAGGGACAGGCGGTAGCGATCCCGCCCATCCCGGAACCGGGACAGGTGTCGTGCGCGAAGATCACCCAGACTGGGACATTCGACAAGAATGTGCCGAACAGTCTGGGGGACGACGCAGTCGTCGCAATAGGGCACAGGCGAGCGCTCCATCAAATAGCGATGCGTCACACGAGTGTGTCCGATTTGGAGACGACAGAAAGCAACATTAAGCCGCCGCGGCATTGGGGGATAGGTCCATGGGAACAGTCGCGGCGCAATGGCACGCAACTTTAAGTTCCCTTCGACCGTCTCTCATCTTCTTTGCCAAGCAGTCCGAAGAGCTGCCCGTATTCCTGCCATGTAGTCGGTGTGAGGAAGAGCGAAACGCTGGTCCGGTCGCAGAGTCCTTGCGGACTCTTTGGCGCCCTCATTCCACGCAATTCCTACATGTCCAGGAACCCAGCAGAAGATAATCTCGACATCCACCCGGCTCGCAAAAACCGTGGCGTCACGGATATCGCGAACCAGGACATGCGGAGATTCCAATGCACCGAGAGCACTCAGGGCGCTTTGTGAGTCGCTATAGATCACAATCCGGTCTCCGAACCGCGCACGTCGCGTAATCTCCCGTACCGAGTGGTGTATTGCCACCAGCTCGGACGTGAAGACAGACGCAGCGCCTGGTAGAGCCCTGCTGACTTCAAACAGAGAGGATACGGCGTGGAAGCCGACCCCCTCTTGGGACTTAAAGCCATCCGTATACACTGGCACGGTTCCAGCGTGACACGAGGTGTGCTCCAAAAAGGTCGAACGCAATACTCCCGGCGCAGTACAAGCTTTGGGAGCAGAGGCGTGGCGACAAAGAGCCAAATGTGGTACCCTCCAGGGTGGCGTCCTGGGCAGAACCAGGGGCGCCACCGGCCCGAGAGCTATATCTACCTCTCCAAGGAGTTTCCTGGCCCTAAACCCAAAGGGCTTAGGGTATGACTGGCATCTCTCGGCGGCATAGGCACCGTCGAGATCAGCTGCGGAAGCAGTGAGAGCTGTTGGCGACTGAGGGAGGCACCGGGCTTGCGCGTACAGGCGGGTGATGCACTGCACGCGGCGCAGAGCGAGTGGCATCTCCCCAGCATCGACCAACAGGCTCTTATGGAGGAAGTGCGGAAGGAACCGGTCGCAAGGCGAAGGCCGGTGTGGTGGATCGAATCCACCTTCCGCAATAAACGCTCGGCTGCGGATGCATAAAACTCGAATCCGTAGTCGAGCTTCGAACGAACAAAGGATCGATAAAAAAGTAGGGCAGTAGCCCTATCAGCGCCCCAAGCGCTAAACGTCACGGAACGGAGAATGTCCATGGCGCGGGTACAGGAGACCCTAAGGCTGCGAATATGAGCCTCCCAGGTGAGGCGTCGGTCGAATACAAGACCAAGGAAACGGTGCGACTCAACCACATCCAGGCGCAACACATTAAGAAACAAATCTGGGTCGGGGTGAAGCCGTGGATGGCGGCAGAAGTGCACCACCTTAGTCTTGGCCAAAGAAAACCGAAACCTGTGCGCTTCGGCATAGCGAGAGCCTGTTGGAGTCGACGCTCCAGAGTTGGCATCTGGGCCGCGCCAAAAGAGATCGAAAGGTCGTCCACGTAGAGCGTAGCGAGAACATCTTCCGGCAGCACCGAGGTGATGCCGTTGATGCTCAGGGCAAAGAGTGTGACACTGAGGACACTTCCCTGCGGGACACCCTCTTCCTGCTCCTTTGGGCCGGAGAGGGCTCCCCCCACCCATACGCGGAATCGACCATCTCGCAAAAATTCAGATATAAACATTGGGAGGCGTCCCCTCGCCCCCATCGTGTGGAGAGTCTACATGATACCGTATCGCCATGCGGTATCATAGGCCTTCTCCAGATCGAAAAACACCGTGGCGTAGTGCTGTCTACGAAGGAAAGCCTCGCAGACGGCATTTTCCAGTCGGAGCAGAGCATCCGACGTGGAGTGGAACTTACGGAAGCCGCACTGTGCAGAAGACAGATGGCCTCCGCTGTCCAGGAAATAGGCTAATCTAACATTTACCAATTTCTCCATCAACTTGCACACGCAAGAGGTTAGAGAGATTGGGCGGAAACCGGTCGGAGTAGAATGATCTCTCCCCGGCTTGCGAAAGGCGAGCACAGTAGCGATTCACCAGGAGTCTGGGAGAAGACCTTCCACCCAGATCCTGTTGAACAAATCTAACAGAAAGGCCATGCCTCGCTCACCCAGGTGTCGAAGCATAGCGTACGGGACATCGTCCGGACCATGGGCGGTGTCCGCGCACGAAGCGAGAGCGGAACGCAACTCACTCACAGTAAACTTGTCGTTGAAGGGTTCTCCGCCTCTGGAGGTAAAGTCCAGCCGGCGGCCTTCCGCGACATCACGACGTGCATTGAATGCTGGCGGAGCAGCATCCCGGCTAGAGAATGCGGAAAAAGCGGTCGCTAAGGATTCCGCCACGGACGCGGGGTCCGAGATTGCGGTCCCATTCTCCTGGAGAACGGGAGGGGGGTCCTGCGAGAACTTGCCCCGAATCCTTTTGACTCGCTTCCACACCTCAGCTAAAGGGGTCTTCCCGTTAAGTGAAGACACGTATGCCCGCCAAGAAGAGCAGGGGGCGTGCTTCGAAATATACCGGAACCTAGCCCTAGCCCGACGAAATTCAGCGACAGTGAAATCGTTCGGGCGGCGCTTATAGCGCATGTAGGCATAACGCTTCTGTTTGAGGGCCGTCTCACACTCGGCCGACCAGCATGGGAGTGGTCGGCGTGCAAAACGGCCAGACGTCCTAGGAATAGTAGTCAGGCCCACGGCGATGAGGTTGCCGGAGAAGAACTCAACGGCCTCAGCTAAAGGGGTGTTCCCGTTAAGTGAAGACACGTATGCCCGCCAAGAAGAGCAGGGGGCGTGCTTCGAAATATACCGGAACCTAGCCCTAGCCCGACGAAATTCAGCGACAGTGAAATCGTTCGGGCGGCGCTTATAGCGCATGTAGGCATAACGCTTCTGTTTGAGGGCCGTCTCACACTCGGCCGACCAGCATGGGAGTGGTCGGCGTGCAAAACGGCCAGACGTCCTAGGAATAGTAGTCAGGCCCACGGCGATGAGGTTGCCGGAGAAGAACTCAACGGCCTCAGCTAAAGGGGTCTTCCCGTTAAGTGAAGACACGTATGCCCGCCAAGAAGAGCAGGGGGCGTGCTTCGAAATATACCGGAACCTAGCCCTAGCCCGACGAAATTCAGCGACAGTGAAATCGTTCGGGCGGCGCTTATAGCGCATGTAGGCATAACGCTTCTGTTTGAGGGCCGTCTCACACTCGGCCGACCAGCATGGGAGTGGTCGGCGTGCAAAACGGCCAGACGTCCTAGGAATAGTAGTCAGGCCCACGGCGATGAGGTTGCCGGAGAAGAACTCAACGGCCTCATCTACCGACCTAAACTCCTCGACTGAGATAGAGAATTCAGTCATTTCCTGAAATGCAGGCCACCGCGCCCGCGCCAAGCACCACCGAGGTGGTCTCTCAGGCGGCAGTTGCCCTGAAAATGATATTTGAATGGGAAAGTGATCACTACCATGGAGGTCATCGACCACCCCCCAATCAAAATCAGGCTGTGCATCCGAAGAGCACAAAGATAGGTCAAGGCAAGAAAATGAAGCGGTTCTCGGACAATGATGCGTAAACTCATTCACGTTTAGGACACCTATCTCAAGCTCTTGGATCAGATGTGCAAGGACTTGTCCCCTGGGATTTATGGAGTAATCTCCCCAGAGAGGATGCCTGCCGTT
Source organism: Ceratothoa steindachneri (assembly GCA_963969495.1). Classification (NCBI taxonomy): domain Eukaryota; kingdom Metazoa; phylum Arthropoda; class Malacostraca; order Isopoda; family Cymothoidae; genus Ceratothoa; species Ceratothoa steindachneri. The sequence continues at coordinate 84,629,520 of OZ018324.1, forward strand.
CAGATCTCCAAGCAAGAGATAGGGCCTCGGCAACCGTGCCACGACGCGGCGGAAGTCCCCCCGCGTCGAAGTCAGCTGACGGTGGAATCTACGCAGAAATCAAAGTATACCTCCTATTCAGGTGTAGCTGCACAGCCACTGCCTGAAAGGAGGTATCTAAAGAGAAAGGAAGAACGGAGACATCATGCCGGGTGTAAACCGCACAGCATCCCCCAGCCCGGCCATCCCGCGGTGGTGGGGTCGCAAGACCCTTATACCCCGGAAGGGCGGGCCGGGCGCACGCACCTAGCATGGTTTCCTTCAAAACGATAGCTAACGGGGAACGGGACGAGACGAGAAGAGCCTCCGCCGCTCCTCCCAGTTGGCCCGGAGTCCACGGCAATTCCATTGAAGGAATATGCAGTCCAGGCCTAGCTGGGGCCGGACAGGGTGCTGAGTCCCGTCAGACGGCGGCCAGGATGGCAAATTGCCGCGCCCCTTACGGGGTCGTTCCGGTGCAGGTAACGTATGCGGACATCACCCAGACTGGGACATTCACAAGAATGTTCCGAACAGCCTGCGGGACAATGCAGTCTTTAATAGTATGGCGCAGGCGAGCGCTCTATCAAATGGAGGTGCGTCCCGCGAGTGTGCACAATTCAAAGATAACAGAAAGCCACCTGAAGCCGTAACTGCATTGGGGCAAAGGGGTAGGTCCATGGGAACAGTTGCGACACAATGGTACACAACTTTAAGTTCCTTTTGACTGTCTCCCATCTTCTTTGCCAAGCAGCCTGGAGAACTGCCCGTATTCCTGCCAGGTAATCGGTGTGGGGAAGAGGAAAACGCTGGTCTGGTCGGCCAGACCTCACAGGCACTTTGGCGTCCTCATCCCCCCACAATTACTACATGTCCAGGAACCCAGCAGAAGATAATTTTGACATCCGCCCGGCTTGCCAAAACCGTGGAGTCACGATTTTGGCAGGATGCGGAGATTCCAATGCCACGAGAGCACTCAGGGCACTTTGTGAGTCGCTATAAATCACAATCTGGGCTCCGAACTGGGCACGTAGGGTTACCTCTCATACCGAGCGGTGTATTGCAACCAGATCTGCCATGAAGTAGACGCAATGCCTGGCAGAGCCCTGCTGAGTTTAAACAGAAGGGATACGGAGTGGAAGCCGACCCCCTATTGGTACTTGGAGCCATCCGTATACACTGGCACGTTCCAACGCCACACAAAGTCTGCTCCAAAAAGGCTGAACACAATACTTCCAGCACTGTAGAAGCTTTGGGAGCAGAGGTGAGGCGTGGCGTCCAGGGGCTGCATTGGGATAAAAAGGTTCTCTTACAAAGATCTTATGGATTACAGTGTCTGCAGTACAGAGAGAGAGAGGCTTGCATGATGCAACTTTGCAAAGATTGCCCAAGAGGGTGTCTGAATTTTCTTGAGTTGTTTGAAAGTATAAAATCAGCTCAGCGAGGTCCTATGAGAAATTGCCCCGAATCCTTTTGACTTGCTTCTACACCTCTGCTAGAGGGGTCTTCCTGTAAAGTGAACTCACGTATGCCCACCAAGAAGAGCGGCGGGCGTGCTTCAAAATATACTGGATCCTAGCCCAACGAAATTCACGACAGTGAAATTATTCGGGCGGCACTTATAGCGCATGTAGGCTTAATGCTTTTACTTGAGGGCCGTCTCACACTTGGCTGACTACCACAAGAGTGGTCGGCATGCAAAACGGCCAGACCTTCTAGGAATAGTAGTTAGGCCTGCGGCAATGAGGTTGCTGGAGAAGATCTCAACGGCCTCATCTACTGACATAAACTCCTCAACTGAGATAGAAAATTCAGTCATTTCCCGAAATGCAGACCATCGCACTTGCGCCAAGCACCACTGGGACGGACTCACGGGTGGCGACGGCCGAGAAAATGATAGTTGAATGGGAAAGTGATCAATACCATGGAGATCATCGACCACTCCCCAATTAAAATCAGGTTGTGCATGCGGAGAGCACAAAGATCAAGGCAGGAGAGTGAAGCAGTTCTCAGACAGTGATGCGTAAACTCATCCACAGGTCAGCAAGGACTTGACCCCAGGGATTAATAGAGTAGTCTCCCCAGAGGGGGTGTCTACCATTTAGATCTCCGAGCAGGAGAAAGGGCATTGGCAACCATGCTATGACGCGGCGCAAGTTCCCCGTATTGAAGTCGGCTGATGGTGGAATGTACGTGAAAAAAGCAGTATACCTCCTATCCAGGTGCAGCTGGATTGGTGGTGGGATCGCAAAACCCTTATACCCCGGGAGGGTGGTCAGAGGACATGCGCCTAGCATGGTCTCCTGCAAAAAGATAGCTAACAGGCAATGGGAGGAGATGAGCCTCCGCAGCTCCTCCCAGTTGGCCCGGAGTCCGCGGCAATTCCATTGAAGGAATATGCCCTCCAGGCCTAACTCGGAGATGTGAGGACCCTCTTCAAAGAGAAGACCCTTACGGGAATGGCTGTACGCTTCACGGAAGCAGACCTCCGGGTGCTGTAGCATTCGAGGACTTATTGGGGGAGGTTGGGCTCACTATGCAAGCCTCTTTTCGAGGATCCACAGTCTCTGAGAAACCCAGCCCACCACTGGGTGTGGACGGAGCCAAAGCTCCTTTGGTGCTGTCCTCCTTTCAAGGGGGTAGCTTTAGGAACCCCGGAGATGGCCTGGCAACCAACTTCAAGGGTGTTGCCTCCTGTGAGTTTAACAACTCAATGGACACGAGTGGCCGTTTCACCTTACGGGAAACGGTCACGCTGGAATAAGGGGAGGGGGAAAGCCCTGGTATTAGCCAGGGCTGGGTGTGAACCTGAAGAAGGGTTCTGAATGGGCGCGGAAATTACCGTACTCGTAGGCCTGGAGCAGAGGGTGTCTTTTTCAACATTTATGAATAGGACATCCCGGGCAGCGCCAGGACCAGGATTGCCTTCTCAAGGAGATACGCACCACATTCCTTCGAAGAAGTGGGTTGCAGCTCTCCACAATTGACACACTTAGCCACACACAATTTGGACTTATCATGTGGGGCCTTGGAGCAACTTACACAGATTTCAGGTACCCCCAATTTTGCATGTCGACAGGAGCTATTAGTATGGCCAAAGCTGTGGCAGTAATAGCACCATCGTGGCAGTGGCACGAATTCCTTCATGCGGTAGCGCTACCAACCGGCACGCACCGACTCAGGGAGCTTCTCACAGTCAAACATGATGAAGTGTGTAGGTGTGGGTCTCGAGGCCCCTACATGTTTTCTCATCACAAGTTAGAACTTGACCACCCCATGGTCGGCCAGCTCTATGGTGATGTTGTCTTTAGAGTAGTCCATGAGTTCCCTCGCATAAAATACTTCTTTCACAAAGTTAAGGGTAGAGTGCGGCGTCACACTCACCAGGGTGCCATCAAGTGTCTGAAGGGCACTAATCATGGCCGTCTCGTAGGGATTCAATGCATTCACCAGAAGGCTCCCGTCTGAGAAATGGGTCACCTTCAGCTCTCTACCAATCACACTAGATAAAGCTCTCTTCTGATAGATCATGTTGCCCTTAGCCAACATGCTGCCATAGGTGGAGTGAATAACCAGGAAGCGTTTGAAGCCAGGAGGCTCAACAATGCCAGGTAGTCTCTGAATGAGGGGCCCTGCTCTGTGCACTGGTACTTTTGATCTTTGTCAGGGCCTCTGAAGTGGGGCTGGACATGCCGATCTTGGCTTGATAATTTAACAAAGTAGCAGACCCATCAGCCCCCTAGGATCGAGGAGCCCCCCCCCCTGTCTTTTTATTGTTTCTTTTCTTCCCTCCGCCGACAGGAGCCCCTAGGCCAGATGGACTGGACTCAGCAAGGTCCTGCTCTGAGATGGAGAAAGCTCTGGCAGTCGTTTGAGGAGGACCTTGCATAGGGGCAAGTCCCGATTCACCCACATGGATGGCCTTACTGTCTGAGTTGCCTCAAGGACCATGTCTATCTTGGGGGGGCAGGTTCCAAGTGGCCATCCCATTGGGAGTTTGGAGAAGTGTCTCTAGTTGGGTTAGAGGGGGTGGCACGTGTCTTGTTGCAACTAGGTATAATATTCAAGCCAGCAGGTCTTTTGAGGGAAGCCACCAATTGGCACTGTCTTCCCTCTCCCTCCTAAGGGGGTTTGCCCTACTGAGCCGCTTCAATGGGAAGCGGCCAGTAATGGGCTGCCTGCTGGCTTACTTGGCAGTCCCCTTGAAAAGTAAATAGGGGATGGCTGTTGGAAAGAGGGAGGCACCCGAGGGCACCTCCAATTTTTTAGTGGAGCTGCATGAAGGTGGCTCCGTCGATAGTGAGGGGAAAAGGGCAAAAGTTTTTTCTTAAAAATTTTCATCATTGGGCATGGGGACCCTATTCTTTTCACAGGATGCAGACGCTAATCACCCCTCGCAGTAGCCTGCTCTGCAAGGCTACTCCAGAGATGAAGCAGGTTGTTAAAAACCCACTATCCCCAACCAGAGTTCATGAGTTAGGGAACATTGTCCCCTACCCCCGATCTGGGATAGTTGGCTGAGAAGGAGGTCAGCATCTACCCTGTGAATATAGCGGCCGATCAGAGAATCTTGTGGGAGAGGTTGTAGAGGAAGTATGGGAGAAACACAGGCTGTCTGAAAGAAGAAGAGGCTAAGCTGAGTTTAAGGACAATAGGGCTATTCTGGGAACTCAGAAATATCATAGATTTGTTCCCATAAACAAGGAAAGAAAAGAATAAGGAAATGTCACATTAATAATGAACCAGCAATGGTTGATAACCTAAAATGTGTCAAACCAGGAGAGTATGTTAGCTGCATTTATGATGGGCAAGTTTGGTAGTTGTCCTACACTAAGAGAAGGCAGCAGAATTAAATATATTTTTCCTCAGAAAGAAATTGATGAAAGTATCGAATATGCCAAAATTATACTAGGTTAACAGGTCTTCCCTATCATTATTGTAATTATTTTGTCAGTGAGGATTATCAGTGAAACAATCCTTTTTTTTATTCTTGGAGATTTAGGTCAAGTCAAACTGATGGCTAAAATAAATTATTAAATTGACCTGTAATTTATAAATATGGTGTCAACATAAGTTAACTACATGAAAAGTAGCATAAACAACCTTTTTTTTATGATTGTTTCTAATAGCCAATACCTTTGACTGTTTTTTATATGCAAAAAAAATTATAATTTTAATTTCTATAGGTCACTTTAAGAGCTTAAGTGTGAAAAATATGTAGAATTGACAGACAACTTAAAAATATAGTGCTCACTTATGTATGTGTTAATTACTTAAAAAATACTAGCATAAACAAACTTCTTTTTCTTATTGATTCTAATAGCCAAAGTATATGCTTTCATTTTTCTCATTTCTAAATTTTTTTCAATTTTGATACCCCAGAGGTCAAATATTGACCTCAAAATGTCTGAGGTCATATCTCCTGAACCGTTGGTCGGATTGGCCTTAAAATTTCAGAAATGGGTTTAGGGCCCCCAAACTTCATATAAACCAAATTTCAGCAAAATCTGAGAGATGAGTTTTAATTTGCAATTTTTCTGGTTGATTTCATATGCCAAATGTCCCAGTTGGCAACTCATGAACTCATTGGACACATTCTGAGTAAATCAAGATACGAAGGGCAGTCAATAAGTTTTGCAATTCAGAAACAAGGAAACAAGATATGAAGAAAAGTGTTTATTATTTTTTAATATAACTACCCTAGACTTCAATACACTTGCGCCACTTGTCCCCGAGGCTTTGAATTACCGAAAACCAGAAATCTCCCGACTGCTGTTCAATCCACTCATGGACATTTTCATCATCCCCAAACCGGCATCCATGCAGTGCAGCCTTGAGCTGGCAGGAATAAAAAGTAGTCGCTAGGGGACAGATCTGGACTGTAAGGGGGGATGGTTGAGCTCCTTGAATCTGCACTCGCGCAGGGCAGCTTGTGCAACTCTGGCCTTGTCGTGGAGGAGCAGGACACCGCATGTCAACTTGCCACGCCGCTTCTGACGGATGCATTCTTCAACCTAGCCAGTTCCTCTGCGTAATATTGGCCTGTGATAGTCCTTCCATGAGGGGCATAGTCCACCATCAACACTCCCTCAAAATCGCAGAAGATGGTGGCCATGATCTTCCCTGCTGAGGGTTGGGTTCGGAGAGCCCCTGTGCTTCCAGGACATGCTTTCGAGCTTGGTCTCGGGATCCCAATGATGGACCCACGTTTCATCACCTGTCACTATGCGTGACTCGAATCTCACCGGGTCTCAGTTGTACAGGAGCAGCAGCTCCTCCGAACTTTGACGACGTTGAAGTCGATCATGGGGCGTGAGGTTTCGTGAGGTTTCTAGGGACCCAACGGGCAGACCTTGGTCATGGCCAAATTGTCGTGGATGATGTTGATAACACTTCCATGTGATATTCAAAGTTCTCGCTCGATTTCTTCGACCTTCACCCGTCAATTCTTGAGGATCCTCCTCTCCACACGGGCCACATTGTCCTCGTTGGTCATGTCTGATGGGCATCCTGGACAGGGGTCATCTTCAAGGGACTCACGACCATGGCGGAACTCCTTATTCCAGCAAGCAATGGTTGCATAGGAAGGGGGCGGTGTCGATGTACACTGCAACCATGCGTTCATGGATCTCTTTTGCATTCTTGCCTTCCTTGGTCAAAGATTTCATCACTGTGCGGTGCTCAACCTTCTCCATTGTTGAAAAATTTGTGACTGACGATCTGCGATCAGCTACTGCTTCTTAAATAGACGAGGCAGGAGCGGGCGGCTGCAGGTCCTGACTTGACATAACTTGTCCTAACACCCCCACAAACAGCCATCCCCCTTCCTCTGTTTTGCCCTCCTGATTCACAAAACTTATTGACTGCCCCTCGTAACTATTGATGATGCCATATGAAATAATTGGGAGTGAAAAGGTTAATAGAAATCTCTAAACTTTTAGAACTTGTGTTCTTTGATGGACCATATGGAAAATGTCAGCAGCACCCTACATACTCTTCAGGACAATTTAGGCTCTTACTTGTGGATCAGATTTGGAACAGGCAGAATACTAAATAAAAAGGAAGCATCTCTAATAAGAGAACAAATTCAAATGTCAAACTATCCCATCTCTGAATGACTGAGATTTTGGACTCAGAATTACTACATTAAACTTTCTATAACTACTACAAAGATTTTGTTAAAGTTTACTGGTTTTAGTCCTCCTATCAAGCTATATTGCTTCTCAGGCAGATGTCAGCCAGGGCAAGACCCAACCTCCTACTGTTATGCCCAGTCACGGCAGTAACCTCCCTCGGTAAATAGTATCAGCTTAAAAAGAATCCAGACAGAGATTCAAACTGACGACCCAGCGATTGCCAGGCAATCACTTTTCTCCTACCTCATATCTAATGGGGATATTGCACTAGTAGGGTATGTCTTCCATTATATCTTTTATTTTTCCTAGTCACCTGCTATAATTTTATACAGAAATGTCCTGCTTATCATGGTTTCGCTTTACAGATTTGTTTTGTGACCATGTTCCAGTTATATGCAGTATAATTCACTCATTGAGGTGAGGCGCCGAAACAGAGGCAGCAGACTGACTGAGTTGAGTCCAGCAGTACCTCTCTGGCAGTCGTACCGTGTATATTGTTCGCTCATGTTTCTACACTGTTCAAACCACTTATATAGCCTATACTAGTTTGAAACTGAAGAGGAAAAGGCCATTTCATTAGAACAAAAACTTGAGATAATAAATATGAAGCTGGCACTAAAGGCTGAAATAGGGTGTGATTACTCGGTGAATGAATCGACAATACAACGTATTTTGGAAAGAAGCAAATTTTACAAGAATGAAGGCCAAAGTGCTTCATCATCATCTGGTCTACAAGTGACCAGAACAAGATCATCTACAATGGTTGAAATGGAACATTTGCTTTCAATATGGATTGAAGACTGTAACCAGAAACGAATAAACTTGTTGAAATGCAATTAAAGCAAAAGCACTAAGCCTATTTTAAAACTGTGGAGAGAAGATGGATAAAAAATGGAAATGAAAAGGAAACTTACAAAACTTTTACTGCAAGTACTGGCTGGTTTGACAGTTTCAAAACAAAAACAAGCCTTTATAACGTTTGCGTAGCTGGTGAAAGTGCCGATTACATTGCAGCTGAAAGTTATCCCAAAGAATTAAAGAAAATTATAGAAGGAGAATATGCTGATGAACAAATATTTAATGTGCTTTGTATTGGAAGATATTGAATAAAACTTATTTAGCCAAGAAAGAAAAAGCGCAACCAGGATACAAAGTGGCAAAGGATTGAGTCACACTCTTATTGGGAGGAAATGTTCAGGTGATTATAAATTAAAACCAATGTTAGTTTATTGATCACTAAATCCTCAGGCTTTAAAGGGTATCAGCAACCATTCCTTAACAGTTTATTGGTAAGGAATGGGTAACCAAATCACTTTTTGAAGACTGGTTGTGAATTGTTTCTGTCCCGAGGTAGAAAAATATCTCAAGTCTCAGAATCTAACATTTAAAGTGTTACTCATTTTAGACAATGCCCAGGGTCGCCCAACTGCACTAAGTGACTTGTGTGAGAATGTTAAGATAATATTTTGGCCACCCAATACAACATCACTGCTACAGCCCATGAACCAAGGTGTAATTTCTTCATTTAAGTCGTATTACATGAGGAAATCCTTTTCAGAGGCAATTGAGAAGACAGCTGAAGAAAATTCAACAATGAACTTAGCTGAATTTTGGAAAAATTTCAACATCAAAACTTCACTTGCAAACATTGTTCAAGCATCGAATGAAGTGACACCAAATAACATGCGATCTGTATAGAAAAAAAAATCATTCCACATTGTGCTAATGAATTTCAAGGCTTTGAGACTGAAATCATTCAACAAATTACAGATCTCGGATTTCAGCTGGGTTTTCATTAGATCGACAATCACTCCATCAGAGAAGTGATACAATCTCATGATAAACCGACAAATAAAGATCTTGTTGAGATGGAACAGCGGGCGTATGAAGAAAGAGATGTTGAAGAGGAAGCTCCACCAATAAAGGAGTTCACAATAAAAAACTTGATGCATTTTTTCCTGAATTTTCAAAATTAAAGGATGATTATCTTGACCTTGATCATGCAATGAAAGTTTGTAAAGAAATGGATTCTGTAATTAGATGCTACAAACAAATGTACAAAGAAAAGAAGAAGAAAACATTAAAACAAACATCTCTTTTAACTTATTTGAAAAATAAATAAACCATGCCCCTTCCATTTTTATGTGCATGCTTGTATTTGAATATACTTTTCAAATGAAAAACTGAGTTTAGGCTACTTCATTTACCTTTGTAATATTAACCAATTTTACATGTTGTGGCTTAGATAAATATTAAATAGTTGTCATTTAGCCCAGTTTTGTTACTATATCACCAGATTTTTCTGACATCAGCAACATTGCAGCATTTTGTGTGTTATAATAGTCCTGTTTAGTGCAGTTTTTGCTTATCGTGGTGTTCTGCTTGCACCAATTAACAGCAATAAGTGGGACCTTCCTTTATATATACCTATTAAGGTTCTAAATTAAATATTTAAACAATCAATATATTATAAGGTCTTACCTGTTTCTGTTTGACTTCCAAAATCTTCCAGATTTACATTTTCCTCTTGGAATCTGACTTACTGGAACTATCTGGGGCTGAAAACTTTCCTCTGTGGTTGTCATATTTTGAAATTAACCTTTCTTACACTTTGACAATAAGTTTAAAAATAATAAATAAAGAAATGCTTCAGTCGGGTTAGGAATGATTTTAATTTAAAAAGTAGCTAAAAAATGGACAATTAAAACAATTCATCAAACACAAAAAGAACTGATATAATGAAGTGAAATTTACACCACTGGTAGAATAAGTACTAGTCACAAACATTATGATAAATATTGATCTGAGAGTTTTGACTCCTGTCATTCCTTTTTCTCTTAATGCCTGCTTTTACCCTCTTCATAATGCTTAAAACTTAGCAGTGCATCATTTTCATTATCCCCACTTCTTATCTTAGGGTCCCTTTCTCAGATGACCTTCACTGGTATCTTTGGAATGATTTCCAAGATCCTGCTCAATTTATATCCCAAGGATCATATTTAGCCTTCCTGTTAATTTTCCTCTGTTTTTATGGCTGCTTGCAAAGCAGGATTTGAAAACCACCCTTATTTTTTATGTCTCAAACTTGACAGGGTAAGGAGCCTTGCTTTGAATAGTATTATAGACAAGAATATATTATTATGATTTAGCCTAAAAATCACAAATGAAGATTAAAAATATAATTTTCACTATCAAGACCTACTACCAACTCACAGAATCATATGAGCAAATCAACCATGTCCTTACTTTCATTCTTGCCACAACCTTAATGAATGAGTCCTCACAATCATAGGTACTAAACCCGGAAAAATGTTTATTTTCAACTCATTGGGTACCATTACACTCGGTTCTAAATAAACCATTTATTCCTTTATGCCAGAATGACATTCTTTTAAAGAAAATTCACTTATATATTATCAATCACTAATTCAAACACAAGATGGGAGATACGAGGGGCAGTCAATAAGTTTTGCAATTGAGATATAAGGAAAAGTGTTTTATTATGTTTCAATATAACTACCCTTGACTTCAATGCACTTGTGCCACTTGTCCCTGAGGCTGGACATCTTCAACGTCCCCAAACCGGGGTCCACGCAGTGCAGCCTTGAGCTGGCGAAATAAAAAGTAGTTGCTAGGGGCCAGATCTGGACTGTAGTGGGGATGGTTGAGCTCCTCGAATCCACACTCACGCAGGGCAGCTTGTGCAAACTCTGGCCTTGTGGACTTTGACGACGTTGAAGTCGATCATGGGACGTGAGGTTTCTAGGGACCCAACGGGCAGAGACCTTGATCATGGCCAAATTGTCATGGATGATGTTGATAACACTCCCATGTGATATTCCAAGTTCTCACTCGATTTCTTCAACCTTCACCCATCGATTTTTGAGGATCATCCTCTCCACACGGGCCACATTGTCCTCATTGGTCACGTCTGAAGGGCATCCTGGACGGGGATCATCTTCAAGGGACTCACAACCATGGCGGAACTCCTTATTCCAGCGAGCAATGGTTGCATAGGAAGGGGCGGTGTCGATGTACACTGCAACCATGCATTCATGGATCTCTTTTGCATTCTTGCCTTCCTTGGTAAAAAATTTGATCACTGCACGGTGCTTAACCTTCTCCATTGTTGAAAAATTTGTGACTGACGGTCTGCAATCAACTACTGCTTCTTAAATAGACAAGGCAGGAGCGTGCGGCGGCAGGTCCTGACTTGTCATAACTTGTCCTATCACCCCCACAAACAGCTATCCCCCTTCCTCTGTTTTGCCCTACCGATTTGCAAAACTTATTGACCACCCCTCGTAAATACTAATGATCAGCATCAGCAATGGCATATATTTTTCTGATCAGCATTAGAATATTTTTTTGGTGATTTTCCGAGCCTTTATGCCAATTAACACGTTAGGAGATTTTAACATCACTTGCCTACATTTATAAAAGTTTCATCAACTCTCACTTACTATTCTTTCTATTAAAATTTTTTCTAAGGGTTGGTGGTTAGAAGAATTTCCAGCACTTAAAGTGAATGTTATTAGTGTGATTAGGATAAAACTTGAGAAAACTAGATCAAATGGAATAAAGAAAGGTAGTGGACTTCCTAAGTTTGTGACCATTCCATAAAATGTTGAGATTCACTAAAATGAGTATAATTAAAACGGTGGGTACAGTTTATCCCATCCTACAATTAGTATATAAATAAGAAGTTGTCACACACTTTTCCCCCAATCATTTTATAAAATATTGGAATAGAAAAATGATGGTCAAACACAAACACTTGTATTGTTAATTGAACGAGTTCTATGTTTGGCATTGAGATTATTATTGCAAAATTTATGACTTTTTATCATCTTTTACATTTCTGAAGCAGTAGAAAAGATTTTTTTTATATTATATAGGTTGACCTCTCCCCAAACGGGACGCAACTTTTGATAGGCCTCATTTCTTAATTTTCTGCAAGGATTGAATGAAACTTTGGTGATAACTAGTATATCGTGTTTAAAAACATCATATCAAAATATGAGTCTTTGGACTTTCCTTCTTTATTCTAGAGCACGTGTTCGAGATGACCTCCATTTAGCTCTGTGAATTTCTTGATGCCCTGGGTCTCCCTGTGTACACTGTCTTTAAGGTAGCCCCAGAGAAAGAAATCTGGGGGGCTAAGGTGTGGGCTGTAAGGTGCCCACTCAAAATCAAGCTTGAGACTGATCACACGGCCACCAAAGTTCTCTTTCAACCAATCTCGGGATAGGTTTGAAGTGTAGGAGCTTGCTCCATCTTGCTGGAACCAGAACTTCCCCATAAGCGACGGTGTGGTGGAGTGAATGTGAGTGTGTTTGTGAAGGGCCATTCTCCCACCCCTTTCCCAATACCCTCTCCCTCCCTCTGTAAGAATGTGGGGGGCTAAGGTGTGGGCTGTAAGGTGCCCACTCAAAATCAAGCTTGAGACTGATCACACGGATGGGATTTTTTTTTTTCTTATATATATAATATATTAGGGATTTCATGTTTATCTAAAATGTTTTTTTTCTCTCCCCCAGCTATTTACAATTTGATTCTTATTTTTGCACCACCACTCTATTAAATTTCAATAGATAAATATTACTTCCCTTTGTAAAGAGTGGCTGATATTATAGGATTAGGAAGTAATATAATTGAAATTGTAAATTTATCAATCTCATTTTTTTTTGTCTGTGTGCATAAGTAACAAGATCTCTAGTAAATATTTACCGCATATTTTTTTTGTAAGTAAAGGACTGTACATACAATACGTTTCATTTCTCCTCGATTCCTCACATCCGAATTAGAGTAGGAAGTGTGTTGGAACAATTGGGATTAGAGTATGGATTTTCGGCCTGCAGCTCCCTCTTGAAGGTTTTGAGGACCTCAACATACCGCTCCTTGGTGACTGTCACTGTCGCGCTAGATTCCTTGAAGAAGAATAGCCCGATGATGCCTCTGGCTAAGATTGCAGTCCATACAGTGCACTTTAGAGGAGTGTAGAGGCTTGGTGTCTACCTCATTTAGTCTGGAGGTCGACCAGAAGACATTTCTCTTCAAGTTTACCTTTCCTTCAAGATGGAAGCGAGCTTCATCTGAGGTCCAAAGGAGGTTAAGGAAAGTTGGGGTCTCCTGAATCTTCTCCAGTATCCTGACTGCCATAGCCTTTCTCTGCTCCTTGTCTGAGGCTGTAAGGGTCTGCTTCATCTGTATGGGTAGGCCTTTACCTCTATTACTAGCACTCTCGTGCAAGTCTCACAGGATATACCGAGGGACTGACTTCGCTTGCGCACAGAGCGTTTTAGACTCTCTCAATGAACTCAGCTGTACGCATCCTGGGGTATCCTGAATGACTTGAACAGTTATCACTGGCTGCATTGAGGTTCTCCACTGTCCCATAGTTCTCAAAGTGATCCACCCAGTCCTGAATTCGGGTCTTCGAGGGGGCTTTTTCACATTTAAACTGATGCACAAAAGTGTCCTGCACTTTCTTGAATGAGCCCTCTGTAAGAATGTGTGTGTGAATGGGAGATGTTTATATTTCATGATTTGTTTAAAATGTATTTTTTTCTTTCCAGGAGCAATATTCTGTAATGATTGCATTTAGTTTTTCCTTTTGTAAAGAGTGCTGGTATTAAATAATTAATTGGAGCCAATAATAGAAATTGTCACATGTCCTTCCTTAATTAGTGGATAATACGGATGACAGGTCTTTATATAGCCTCTAGACTGCAACCGGATCGCATATAAATAAGCTGAGCTCGGAGGCATTAAGCCCATAAGACATACACAACAATTGTGCCACATGAGTAGCTTCCGGAATTACCTGCCTTTTCTTTTTTGTATGCTTGATTGTATGTTTTTTAGGCCTCTTTGAATTTGATTGTATATTGTTGTTTTTTTTTGTTTGCGCATTTATCTCTTCTTTTGTATATAAAATATTGTTTGGTAACAGGATTGTTTGCTTTATATATTGGGTTGAGGAATAAGTTCTTGCGGTTTTATCAAATTTATTCATTACCATTAACAACTTTAGAAAAACTTGATTTTTAATTGATAAACATATGCAATTTAATCAATAATGTATTCTCCATTGTTATTTACGACTTCTTCCCAAAGTTCAACTAGTTTTTTGATGCATCTGCAATAAAAATCTCTGGATTTTGACTCAAAGAAATCGCCTAACCAGGTTCTTAATTCCACATCAGCATTGAATAAAACGCTGCGCAAATTGTTGGAAAGTGATCGGAACAGATGGAAATCCGATGGAGACAAGTCTGGCGAATATGGAGGATATGGCAGGATTCCCCAATTAAACGTTTAAATGGCGTCTTTTGTCATATTGGCAATGTGAGGACGAGCATTGTCATGTTGCAGAAGGACTCCATGATGTTGATGAGGTGGCTTTTCACGAATAGCTTCGGTGAGTCGGTACATTTGTTGAACGTAGAGTTCTGCATTGACAATCTCATTGTTTGCAAGGAGCTCATAAAGAATGATGCCTTCACAATCCCACCACACACACAGCATCGTCTTTCATGGATGAAGTCCTTGCTTTAATCGCGGAAGTGTTTTTTTATTGGGGCTAAGCCATTGTTTTTGATGGTTCATGTTGACATAAACACACCACTTTTCATCACCAGTGATGATGCAGTGAAAAAATCTGTCCTTATATCCAAGAGTAGCCTTGTGATGAGCAAGCAAACCTGCAGCAATCGCAGGGCATTGAAGTTTGTTGCTTTTGCTCAAAGCGTGCGGAACCCATACACCAAGTTTTTGAACTTTCCCCAAAACGAATGAAGGTGATTCACTACAGTTTTCTGATCACATGCCAATTGTACAGCCAATTCTCTAGTCGATTGACGAGGATTTTCATGAAGGTCGTTCAATTGATCTTCATCCAACTTAATGGGGCGACCAGAACGTCATTTCTGATAAAGTATTGTCTGTACATAGCACAAATATCGTGATGAGCTTTGGCTGCGTTTGCATTGTTCCTGTCTCGATTGAAAATGAATAACAACAAGTGTCAAAAATGCGCCTTTCTTTCAACTTGACATTCCATTTTGAGGGTATAGAACAAAAATTAAATGAACACAACTTTTAAATAAACCACAATGACTTATTACTCAACTTCAAGACATAGCTTAAGCAAAAGCCTAATATCTACGCTGTTTAGAGACGTAGCCCAACCTTTACAAATTTTGCTCTTATTATTTATTATTGTTTGTTAATATGTGCACAAATCACATCAACAAAACTTAAATCAACACATTAAAAAAAACGCAAGAACTTATTCCTCAACCTAATATATATATATATATATATATATATATATATATATATATATATATATATATATATATATATATATATATATATATATATATATATATATATATACCCTAGATCTCTTATAAATATACTTGTAACTTTTTTTGTATATACAATCCATTTCATTTCTCCCTCGATTTCTCACACCGACTCATCGTAGGAAGCGGGTTGGATAGATTGGGGTTAGTGTAGGTTTGGTGTCTGAACAGGGACATGAGATCTCAAAACCAGGAGCATGAGAGGAGTGGATTGCAGTCTGCCATAGGATTGGACATAGTTGATTGTTTTTTTCCTCTTCTTCTGTCCTTTATTACTAACCTAGGTGAGGACCGGCCCAAGGACCCTTGACCCTGACCCCTGCTCCGACTGAAGGGGATAAGACTAATGGGATCAATGGGAGTCTATGATTGGCCTGAGTGAGAGTGAAATCGTTTGGGTGCCTCTTCCGCCTTTCGTTGGGCTTAAAGTTCAATTCGGTCTGCGTTTGTCAGATCCTCTGAATGTGCTTCCATGAGTTCAGTGAAGTCAATAGTGTAGACAATCTTCCCATCCTCATCATCAAATCCTCAGAAGTCATTCACAAATTGCGGATACAAGTTCCTCCATACACCATTCATGTTTTGCGACGTAACTTCATGCCAAGAAAAATCTAATGTTCTTGATGGCTTTGTAGATGTACTCTTTCCAAAACTGCCACAATGTCACTTCTGAACTGTCAATTGCTTTCACTGCTTGTTGAAACATCCACCATAAATATTTTTTTTAAGGACGATATTATTACTCCCTGATCCATAGGCTGGATGAGTGACATAGTATTTGGAGGAAAATAAACTACCTTGAGATCAGGATGAAAGTCATCCATGAAGGTAGGATGTCCTGGAGCATTATCCAAAAGCAAAAGAATTTTGAATGGAATATCCTTTTCTCTGCAATATTTCTCCACCTCTGGGATGAAATGATGGAAATACCAATCTTGAAAAATAGCCATATTAATCCAAGCTTTGGCTTTGTTCATTCAAATAACAGGAAGGGAAGCTTTGGTGATATTTTTAAGGGCTCTAGGATTTAGTGCATAGTACACCAAAGTAAATATTCACTTAATTAATAATTTCTCTGAGGCAGCACTTGCTGCCTCACTGCTAACTTTAACATTATGCAGATTGGCGTGCATCTTAAACCTACTAAACCAACGATGGCACCATCTATACTTTTACTATGTTTAACTTAAGTCAATGAAAAGACTTTTGGCCTGTTGAATTAGCATCAAACTTAACGGCACTCGACGCTGATGATTATCCTGTATCCACACACTAAGTTGTTCCATCTCTTTGATTACTTTACCACATCTTTTCGTAATTATTGGGGATTTCATTGGCATATAACTTTTCTCATGTTCCTTTATTTTGTTTTTGCGTTGCAATATTGCACCGATTGTCGAGCGATTCACATTGAATAAATGAGCGATATCAGCGCATTTCTCTTCCCACTCTACTCTTTCTATTATTTTCAATTTTGTTTCCATTGTGATGCTTTGCCTTTTCTTAGATACACTAGTTTCACCTCCACTACCTTTTCTCTTGTTTCTTGCCAATTTGGATTCAATAAATCTCTGAATTATTAAATGCAAACGTGATAACAATCACTTAATACACAGTACAACTACTTTGTGAGATAGACCACACATGACTGAGAAAGAGGCTGAGATGTGTGTTGTTCGTATCAAGAGGACTCAGTATAGTTGTGTTCACAGGCGTTGCTTCTGTCATGTCCTGCAAAGTAAAGGTCTGCAGGCTCTTTTTTGGGGGGGAGGGGGTCACCCTGTATATAGCATGCAAAAAAACAATAATTTATAAATATTTTCTGCTAATTCGCTTGACCAACCTAAATGAGCGATAAATGTTGTGAGTATGGGCGGATGCGATTCTAGCTTATTTTGAGTCAGCTCGTTGTTGGGGATGGGCCTATGATGATCCTGAGATCATAAGAACATAAGAAAAGAAGGAGACTGCAAAAGACCATTCATGGCCTCATGACCATGTGTTGGCCTCCAGTCAACACACAAAAGATTTTTTACCAGAGAAAAGTCATCAACATTGTCACCCTTTACAGGAGTTCGTCAGATCTAATCTACAATATACATAAAATGCATCCAGAGGATTATGTCCATTCATGCAACCGCAAAATATAATCTTCCCACTCCTTAGAAAAATATATACATATGTACATAAAAAAAAGTCAGTCCCATCTAGCAGCTTCATCCATATATTTATCTAATCTATTCTTAAAACTACCCAGAGAGGAGGCTTCTATCACATGCCTAGTGAGCCTATTCCATTCATCTACCACACGATTTGTAAACCAATTCCTCCCAATCTCCTTCCTAAACCTATACTTATCAAGCTTAAACCCATTGCTACGTGTTCTGTCATGTTCACTAAGTATAAGAACCTTACCCAGATCCCCTTTATTATATCCTTTTACCCATTTGAAGACTTCAATCAATTCCCCTCTGACTCTTCTCCTTTCCAATGTATGTAGATTTAGTTTTCTGAGCCTTTCACCATAAGGTAAGTTCCTTAGCCCACCAATCATCTTTGTCATCCTTCTCTGCACAGACTCAAGCAAATCAATATCCTTCCTATAATATGGTGACCAAAATTGTACTGCATAGTCTAGATGAGGCCTAACTAGCGCCAGATACAGTTTTAGAATGACTTCAGCACTCTTATTGCTTACACTCCTCCTAATGAATCCCAATATCCTATTAGCTTTATTCTTAGCATTTAGACATTGCTTTCTAGGACGAAGGTGTGAACTTACCAAAATACCCAAGTCTCTCTCACAATCAGTCCTCCCTAAAATTCTGCCATTTAATTTATAACTATTCAATGGATTATTTCTACCTATACTAAGTACACTACATTTGTCTATGTTAAACTTCATTTGCCATTTCTCGGCCCAATTGGACAGAATGGTCAATTCCTCCTGCATTACAACAGCATCAGAATCAGCCCTAATGGCCCTACCTAGCTTAGTATCATCAGCAAATTTACTCAGGTCACTACTTATACCTATGTCAAGATCATTAATATAAATTAAGAATAGCAAGGGACCCAAAACAGATCCTTGCGGAACTCCACTGCTAACACACCCCCACTCAGATTTAACTCCATCTATACTAACTCTGCTGTCTGTCACCAAGCCATGACTGAATCCACCTAAATATACTGCCATCGATCCTGTGTGCTTTAACTTTGCTCAGAAGTCGTAAGTGTGGCACTCGATCAAAAGCCTTACTAAAGTCCAAGTATAAAATATCATAGTTTTCATCATTATCTGCTGCTTCATACACCTTACTATAAAAAGACAGCAAATTAGTCAGACAGGATTTACCCTTACTAAAGCCATGCTGTGATTCTTTTATCAACTTATGCTTATCCAAGTGATCCCTAATATTCCTTGCTATAATAGATTCCATCATTTTCCCTACCACTGATGTCAAACTTACTGGTCTGTAATTAGACATATTTGTTTTATCCCCTTTCTTAAATATAGGTATCACATTGGCTTTCTTCCATGCCACTGGCACAATGCCACTCTCCAATGATTTTCTAGATGCATGCTAGGGGCTCACTTAACACATCCTTACATTCTTTCAAAATTCTAGGAAAGAGCTCATCAGGACCGGGTGCTTTACTACTTTTGATTTTATCAATTTCCTTTGTCACTATCTCCTTTGTGATCAAGATATCCTTTAATTTCTCTTCAGCTCAGAAAAATAGCCCAAAATAAGCTAGGACTCGGATCCGACCATACTCTACACAATTACCAAATGAGCATGATTTGGTCAATGCACTTTCTAAT
Source organism: Ceratothoa steindachneri (assembly GCA_963969495.1). NCBI lineage: Eukaryota > Metazoa > Arthropoda > Malacostraca > Isopoda > Cymothoidae > Ceratothoa > Ceratothoa steindachneri. The sequence goes on from OZ018324.1 coordinate 84,648,872, forward strand.
CTTACAAACTTTAAAACTTAGCCTCAATTGGATAAGATATAAAGGTCCCCCAGAGTGACACATTCTCCTCTCCCTCCATGCGGGTGCCACCTGGTCCATTATTGAGGTGACATTGGCGGTCAGTCAAGTGGATTGGCCTTTGGAAGTATTTGTTTGGTGTCTAGAGGTCACCAACTTCTTCATTCTTTGGTGTAAATTGGTACGAACACTACTTGTTGTTTGGGGACATCATGTTATATTTTTTTTGTATATGAAACTCAGGATCATTTCAGGGTGGTCCTCCCACAGTGATATCTCCCCCACGAGCAGTCCCCTTGAATTTACTGGGTCCCCCCCCCCAACAGCTTTTTACTGGCAGAAAAACCTAACCTAATGACAAACCATACTTACTTTTATAGGTTTCTTGATTAGTTTATGCGCCTCTAGATAATCTAAAAGTTTTTCGCAGTCATGCAAAATAAACCTGAATTCGAATAACGAAGAAGCACAACTAGAGCACAAAAAAGCCATGACAAAACAAAAACATCTGCAAAATGGGTCCTATTTATAAGCTACGACATTGCCAGTAAGAAGCTGTTATCATTCGCAGCAAAAAAAAATATGAAAACAAAAAAAATAAGACATCAAGAAACCTTACCTAACTTAGAAAAAACTATAAATGAGCAGAGGCGCAGATATTGTTAATTCTTAAGATCCATACCCCGTGAGCTTTCCTGCTCGCATTCCCATAATATTTATTCCACCTACCAACATGTTTTCACCCAACTGTCTGATTAACTTGTTTTATTACTTGTTCCTGAGGGCGAGCATAGTGAGCAAGGGGGTGGGGGGCTATGCTGCACCCCCCATATAGCAACCCATAGTAAGGTTCGCAGGGTATGGATCTTCAGGTTTACCCAGATATTTAGAAAATAATATAAATTAAAAGTTACAAATCCCCAAAACAACAAAAAAAGGTAACACTTCAGATTCGGGGGTCCTATTTATAAGCTACGATGTTGCCAGTAAGAAGCTGTTATCATTCGCAGCAAACAAAACAAAAAACAATAAAAGACATCAAGAAACCTTACCTAACTTAGAAAAAACTATAAACAAGCAGAGCGCAGATATTTAGTAAATAATAGACTAAAAGTTACAAATCCCCAAAACAACAAAAAAATATAACGCTGTGATTGGTCACATCTGATGCTACCGACTGTGACTCGAACCGGCAGCACGTGTTTCGTAGAGCTCTCGGAATATTTTGATTAATTGCTATACTTTGGTGTTTGATAGAAGTTTTTACGCAAAATAGTATTACGTATAGTCTAGTGACATAGTAAACAAATATTAAGTTATTAGATTGTATATTTGGTTAATATAACAAAGTTGTTTAGAATCAGTATTTATAAAGGAGAAACTAAATAGTCTTATGTATAGTACTCATGGGTCAGGGAAAGAGGTGTGTACTATCATTAGTGTGGATTGGAGGAAGATAAAAGGACTAATAGGTGAGTTAGATGCTACCAAGGCCTCCAGGCCTGATAATATTCATTCTAGGATACTTAAAGAAGGGGAAGAAAGTATCTCAATAACTCTGGAGAAGTTGTATACTAGGTCACTAGAATATGGAGAAATACCCGATGATGGGAAGAGAGCGAATGTAGTCCCCATTTTCAAGAAGGATAGTAAAGAGGATCCAAATAACTTTGGACCAGTTAGCCTAACTCCTGTAGTCTGTAAAATTCTTGAGAAAATAGTTAAAAAAGGGATTTGCCAACATCTAGAGAGGGAGGGGTTAAACAGCAATGCTCAGCATGGGTTTAGATCAGGTAGATCATGTTTGACTAATTTACTAGACTTTCTGGAGTTCGGAACAAATCAAGTAGATAAGGGAGAGAATGTAGATATAATTTACTTGAATTTTAGTAAAGCATTTGATAAGGTACCCCATAGATGACTAGTTCATAAATTAAAAATGATTGGGATATGTGGGGGTGTTTTAAATTGGATAGCTGAGTGGCTGAAAGACGAAGCAAAGGGTAGTGCTAAATGGTGTAAAGTCAGAGTGGAGGGATGTTATCAGTGGGGTTCCTCAGGGATCAGTTCTCGGTCCATTATTATTTGTCATCTATATAAACGATCTTGGGAAGGCAGTTAATAATAAAGTGTCAATTTTTGCGGACGATACAAAATTAGCAGCTGTAGTTAAAGATATTGATGATAATTTTAAAGTGCAGGGGGATTTAAATAAACTGTTATCCTGGGCACATAAGTGGCAAATGACTTTCAACCTTGATAAGTGCAAAGTTATTAACATGGGAAAAGATAATAGAGAATTTAACTATGAAATGGATGGGCATTGGCTGAGCTCAGTAGAGGATGAGACAGATTTAGGAGTAGTAATAGATAAGTCATTAAGGTTTTCTAAGCAGTGTATTGAAGCAAGAAATAGGGCAAATAGAGTGCTGGGTTTCATTAAGAGAAATGTCAGTTACAAAAGTAAGGAGGTTATTCTTAAACTCTATAACTCTTATGTTAGGCCACATCTAGAGTACTGTATACAGGCATGGTCCCCACATTTTAGACACGATATTAACCTTCTCGAGTCAGTGCAACGGAGGGCAACAAAGATTATTCCTTCCCTGAGGGACCTTGAATATATAGATAGACTGAGGATATTAAATATGTTCTCGTTTGAAAGGAGGTGTGTGAGAGGGGATATGATTGAACTCTTTAAAAAATTTTCGGGGATAGATAAATTGGATGTTAGCAAGTTTTTTGAGTTAGATGATGGAAATCGGACTAGAGGTCACCACTTGAAAATTAAAAAGCAAGGGTGTAGGTTGGATTTAAGAAAATATTTTTTCACCAATAGAGTGGTAGACTTCTGGAACAAATTGCTGCGGAGGGTAGTAGGTAGTCCAAATTTAAATGTATTTAAGAGTAGGTTGGATGAGTTTATGGGGAGGGAAGGTTGTGATGGTTTCTAAGTTTTGTATATATTAATATTGTTTGTATATATCTATAGCTGCATGATTTTGTTCTTGACAAGCCTTGATTGGTGATACCCTTGTTTCTGGACACAGTTTTCTTGGGAATTTGGGTGCCTTTATCTGACAAAATCCTATAGATGCATTATGTGGGTGGGATTTGATGGATACGGATGACCTTTGATAGGCCCTTGTGGCTTTTGTCATCCGTGAAATTATGTTATGTTTATGTTACGTCATAAGAGATATGCTGTAGCCCAAAATTGTAGCCGACTAACAGCGCCATCTACCATGCACCCTGAATCTGAAGTATTACCCCCAAAAATATAACGCCGTGATTGGTCACATCTGGAGCTACCGTCTGACGTCATAAGAGATACATTGTTGCCCAAAATTGTAGCCAACTAACAGCGCCACCTACCGTACGTTCCAAATCTGAAGTATTACCCAGATATTTAGTAAATAATAGACTAAAAGTTACAAATCCCCAAAACAACAAAAAAATATAATGCCATGATTGGTCACATCCGAAGCTACAGTCTGACATCTTAAGATATATTGTAGCCTACTAACAGCGCCACCTACCGTGTGCCCCAAATCTGAAGTATTACCTGGATTTTGACAAGTCTTGATAATGATGCTTTTTGTTTTTGACACATTCCTGTGCATGGTTCTAATTGTATATTGTAGATGCATGATCTGAAACAATCATATGGATCATTTAAATTATATATTGTAGATGTATGATCTGACACAATCCTATGGATGCATTTTGTGAGTGAGTTTTGACAGATGCAGATGACCTTTCATAGGCCCTTGTGACTTTTGTCATCCGTGAAATTGTTATGCATGGTACGTTAATTAAATCCTTTCCATTTGTTCTGCATCAACCCTCTCTCTCTACTTTGCCTTAGTTTCCTTAGTCGATTGTTCATCTTTCTCCACTACTTTGTTCCACCACCCCTTGCTAGACCTTTCCCTCTTGATCAGATCCATTTTTTCCTCTTTTGTGGAGTGGTTCACTCCTCTTGGATGGAGTATGTCTTCCCACCAGACCAGTATTTTTTATTTGTTCTTCATTAATTCACATTTTCTTTGGAGGTGTGTTAATGATAGTGGGTCTAAGAGAGTTAGACACTACACAGTTTGCTGCACTGCTAATGATTCTCTCTTTTCTTTCCTTTTTTTATCTTATTAATTAATTTTAATATGTAAAATCTTATTGATTTCTCTTTTAAAGGTGAATACCTGTATAAATAAACTTAAAGATAATTAAAAGTGATAGTTATAGTTAATAGAATGTGATCTACTTAGATTTCAGCAAAGCTTTTGATAAGGTTCCACATAGAAGACTAGTTCATAAATTAAAGCTGCATGGGATATGTGGGAACGTTTTAAATTGGATAACTGAATGGCTGAAAAATAGGAAACAGAGTTGTACTGAAGGGAGTGAGGTCAGAGTGGAGGAATGTTATTAGTGGCGTACCTCAGGGATCAGTTTTAGGCCCTTTATTATTTATAATCTATGTAAATGATCTTGGGCAAGGTGTAAATAGCAAAGTGTCAATTTTTGCTGATGACACTAAATTGGCAGCTGTAGTCAAAGAGGTTGAGCGTAGCTTTAAAGTGCAGGGTGACTTAGATAAGCTGTTAGCTTGGGCTCAGAAGTGGCAGATGACTTTTAACCTTAATAAATGCAGTTATTAACATGGGGATGTGGTGGGGCGAATGTGAGTGTGTGTAAAAGGGCCATTCTCCCACCCCTTTTCTCAGTACCTTCTCCCTCCCTCTGTAAGAATGTGTGTGAATGGGAATGGGTTTGTTTTTTTTGTTTATTTTATGTATAAAAATGATTACCATGTTTTTTTTCTTTCTTTCCAGGCCTCATATTCTGGAAAGATAGGACTTAGTTTCGTATATCCTTATATTACAAACAAAGCGTTATATCCTGGAAAGCTATATTATCATTAATAAATAAAGGCCATTAGTATAGCTTAATGAAGGAGGGCTTATAATAGCCACGTAAGCTTTTTAAAGTCATTATCTTCCATCAAGCGCAGAGGCGCCACACTTGTAAGTCCTAGGCATTTTGCTCGCTCGAGTGGCAGGTGGCTGGACATCTCTCCATCCTCTTTGTATAAAGTGAGGTCTTGATTGTTGTTTATATATTGACTGTTGTATTCAGGATTTTTTGGGGGGTTGTTTGATTTTTATGTTTATTAGGATAGATTAAATAGTATTTATATATATAGGATTTTCTTTTTGTATCCATTGGTGAAAAGTAAGATCTCCAATATAATTGCCCCTCTCTATTGTAGATATTTTGTAAATTTTTTTGTAAGTAAAGGGACTGTATATACAATCCGTTTCATTCTCCTTCGATTTCTCACGTCCGGATAGTGTAGGAAGTGGGTTGGATCGATTGGGGGTTAGTTTAGATTTTCGGCCCGCTACATTTGGCGCCCGAATAGGGACGTGAGACTTCGAAACTGGGAGCGTGACTGGATTGGATTGCAGTCCATACCCAATTAGTGTGACAAGTAGTTTGATTGATTTTTCCCTCCTCCTATCTTTTTACTAACTTGGGAACAATGGCTGTAGCGGAAACATTGAATGAAGAAGTAGTGCGATTGAGACTGGAGTTGAGAAAGAAAGAAGAGGAGTGTGAAATGTTACGGGGAATGATGGAGGGAATGGAGAATAAAATAAAAGGGATGAATGAAAAGACTGATAGGATGAAGAAGGAAATGGGAGACCGACAGGATCAGACGGACCGACGGATGCAGGACCTGTATGACATGATGAAGGGGTCAGGACCGGCCCTAGGACCCTCGACCTTGACCCCTGCTCCGACTGAAGGGAATAAGACTAATGGGATCAATGGGAGTGTGTGCGAGTCTAGAGAGGATAGGGTGATTATGAGTGATAGGAAGGACGGAGAATGGAAGAGAGTTGAATGCAAGAGAAGAAGGAAGAGTGGTGCAAAGGGGAAGGATAGGAAGGTAAGAGGCAAGAGTGTGGACTCATTGTACTCGGATGAAGGAGAGAGTGATGGTATGATTGATATGAGTGAGAGTGAAGGCAGCTCAAGTGAGAGTGAAGTGAATGTGGGAAAGGGTATTTTGATAAGGGAAGTGCCAAAGATAGATAGATTTAGGTTACATGGTGGGAAAAGTGTGGAAGAATTCTTCGGGGAATTTGAGCGATATTGTAAGCTCAAGTACCCGGAGAATAAGGGATACTGGATGAATGTTTTGGGGGAATGTTTGGAGGGAAAAGTATTGGAGTTTTTCCGCGTGATTACAAGTGTGGGGGAACCAAGGTACGATGTGGTGAAGAAGCGGATGATTGGACAGGTGAAACGAATGAAAGAGAGTGTGAAGTATAAAAGGGTAAATGAATTTGAGAAGGCTCGAATGGGGAAGAGTGAAAGTGTGAATATGTATGCACATAGGCTTGAGAGTATGGCAAGAACGAGGTATGGTGATGATGATGTAAATGAATGTAAACCACTCATGAGGAAGTTTTTGGACACGATCCCACGAAAGGTGAGTGAATGGCTGGGTGGAAAGAGAAAGGAGAGAGTGAGACTGACAGGTGAACGGTTGATGTGGGAGGATGTGTTGGAACTGTTAGAAGATGGACGATTTGATGATGAAAGCGATCTAGAAGAGGATGGATGGTACAGTGTGAATGTTGGGGGTAAGAAGCCCAGGAGCTTTCATCCACCCCAGCAGTTTGTCAGCTACAGGGATGCTCTGAAGGCTGCACCAGCTGGAGTGATGTCAAACTTCCTGGGCCGGCAGAATGGATGGGCAAATGGAGGGTGGTCGAATGGAAGGGGGCAGATGAATTTCAAGCGTGGGAACGGATATATGAGAGAGAAACCGAGGTATGTCCCAGCAAATGAGAGACCGAATGGTGTGAGAAAGATTGTGGAATGTCGTCGGTGTGGAAGGAAAGGTCATATGTTGGCAGAATGTAGGTGGACATCTGGTGCGTGTTTTGGGTGTGGTAAGAAAGGGCATATGATAAAGGATTGCCAGGAAAGTGTGAAAGAGTGCTTCGAGTGTAAAGAAATAGGCCATTTGAAGAAAGATTGTCCGAGGTTGAATGGTGGAGCAACTGCTGGGGAAAGTATGAAATATGCATGTGGTAATTGTGGAAAGGCTGGTCATTATTCAAGGATGTGTCGTGACCAGAGGAATGTATGTAGCTATTGTGCGATGGAAGGACATTCAAGTGAAAAGTGTTGGATTAGACTGAGAGCGCAAGGTGTGAATGGAAAGTCTGAAGCGGGAAACTGAATGGTAAGAGGGTACCTGCTGAAGTATCCTCTGGGTGCATGAGTGTGAGTAATGTGTTGGCAAGTCTGTCTAGTGTGAAAGTGCTGTCTGGTAGGAAGTATGAGTGTCTGAGTGTGAAGGTGGAGTTGAATGGAATTGAGTGTTTGGCTTTAATAGATTCTGGATGCAAGGCGAGCTTGGTGTATAAAGATGTGTATGACAAGTTTAGCGAGAAAGCCCTCCTGTCTGAGTGCAAGGGTAGTTTAGTAGGTATTGGTAATAGGAGAGTGCCTGTGATTGGAATGATAAGGTCACCTGTTCGAATGCATGGTATGATGATGAATGAATGTGAATTTTCTGTGATTGATAAGGTGAGTAGTGAGTATGGTGTGATTTTGGGCTATGATTTTATGAAAATGAATCGTATGGTTGTGCATCCTGCGAGTGATCAGATTGAGAGAAAGATTGGTAAAAATGGGGTGTATAAGTTGTATGTAGGGAAAGATGGTAGCGTTTTGAGGAGTGTGTTTACTGGTATTGAGGTGACTGCTATGGAGATTGTAAAGCTTGTGAAGGGTGAAAGGGTGTCTGTTAGAGTGAGTTGGAGTAAGGATGTTAGTTTGAATGTGAGTGAGAACACTGTGATATTGGATGGAAAGGATGCGTGTTATAAGGTAAGGTGTGTTGCTTGTGTGTTTGATGGCTTGATGAGAATGAATGATCCTTTTGTATGTGTGCAGGCAGACCCCAGTGTGAAAGGGCAGGTGAGGGGAATCCAAGTCGGAGATGTACTGGGCCACCTCTCCACTGTCAATGAGGTAGGTATGGATGATAGTACGGATATCAGGGTGAATGTTGCGAATGAAAAGACATGTGAATGGATGTATAATGAGGTGAAGGACATGGTGAAATTGGATGGATGTTTGACTGAGTATGAAAGGGAGGATGTGTATCGAATGATATTTGAGCGAAAGGGAGCCCTCAGTAAGGGTGATCTGGATTTCGGGGTTGCAAAGCTCCCGGAATTCAAGATTGTCCTGAAGGAGGACTCCCCAATCTATCAGCGGCCGAGGCATTTCCCACGTCCGGTTGCTGAAGAGATTGAGGAGCAGTGTTTGGAATTGGAGCAATTGGGGGTGATTGAGGAGAGTGAGAGTGCATGGAATAGTCCAATTGTACCTGTACGTAAGCCGGATGGAAGATTGCGTCTGTGTGTGGATTATCGAAAGGTGAATGAAAGGACTGTGAAAGAAAGGTTTCCGATGTGTGTGGTATCTGAGTGTGTGTATAGTATGCATGGGATGGAGTGGTTTACGAAGCTGGATCTGGTACGGGGGTATTACCAGATGCCCATTGCTGAGGAGAGCCGGCCAGTAACTGCCTTCTCTTCCTCAAAGAGGCATTACCAGTTCCGGAACCTCAGCTTTGGGTTGGCTAATGCTCCCGGAGCCTTCCAGTGGGCAATGAATGTTGTGTTGAGTAAGTTTGCGAGTAAGAATGTGATTGCGTTTATAGATGATATTTTGATTATGACTGAGACTTTTGAGGAGCATATGAGATTGGTGAATGATGTGTTGAGAACGTTGGAGAGTGTTGGTGTGAAGGTGAAAGTGGCGAAGTGTGAATGGTTTGCGAAAGAAGTGGAATTCCTTGGGCATATGGTGAGTGAGAATGGATTGCGTAAATCATCAAAGTATGTTGAGAAGGTGCGAATGTTTCCTAAACCGGTGACTGTGAAGCAACTGAAGTCATTTTTGGGTTTGATTGAGTTCCAGCGAAAGTTTATACGTGATTGTTCTGGTGTGAGTAAGCCTCTGACTGAGTGGATGGGCAAGAAAGGTAGTACGGTTGTCAAGTGGAATGATAAGATGAATGAGGCGTATGAGAGACTGAAGGAGGCAGCGGCTGAAGATGTTGAATTAGCTTACCCAGATTATAGTGTAAATGCTAAAATGCTTGAATTGTATACAGATGCGAGTGGGTATTGTATGGGAGGTTTTCTGATGCAAGAGCAGCGTTTGAATGGAGAGAATGTCAGGCGAATAATTGGGTATGTATCCAAGGCTATGAATGTTGCAGAACGAAAGTATTCGACTGTGGAACGAGAGCTGGCTGCGATAAGATATTGTTTGAAAGTGTTGCGTCCATTTTTGTATGGTGTGAGGTTTGTGATAAAAACCGATCATCAACCTCTTGTGTATCTGCAGCGTATGAAGTGGGCTGATAGTATGATTGCAAGGACTTTGGAAGATTTGAGTGACTTTGACTATGTGATTGAGTATGTGCCTGGTGAACGGAATGGAGTGGCTGATTTGATGTCAAGGTATCCTGGTACGAATGATGAAAATGTGTGTGGAGTGAGTGATCCTGAGTATTTGCCGAAAGGAATTATGAATGGAAAAGAGAGTAAGGGTGGTGGTGATTCCTTGTTTGAGAGTGTATGGAATGGTTTGCAAGATTTGAAGAGTGATGGAGTAGATGTGAGAGTGCCCGATAGTGTAGATGATTTAAGGAAGGAGGTAATGAATGAAGTGTGTAGGAAGCCTGAAAGCATTGGTATGGCAAAGGTGCGGAACTTCATGAAAGAATTGAGAGCGATGTGTATGCAAGGGGTCCCGCCATTTCAGGAAGTGTTGATTGTAGTGAGTCGTTTGTATGGAGTGATTGTATATGTGCACTTTGGTGGTGAGAGGCCGATTGTGTACAAGGATGAGAAGATGAAGGGTTTGAATCCTAATGTGGTACATCTGCAATGTTTGAGCGGTGTGCACTACAATTGGGTAATTGAAAAGTGTTCATATATAAGAGAGAAGAATGATTGTCTGGATGAAGATGAGTGTGTGTTGAGTGATGATATGGGAGTTGATGACAGTGTGGATATCAGTGCTGATGTTGGTGTGCTTGTTCCTTCTGTGTATTGCGAACATGGTGGACCTGATATGATGGAAGCGAGAGTGAAAGTTAGTGAAAGGTTGTTCTGTGGTTTGATTGATACTGGAGCGCAAGTGTCTTTAGTGAATGAGAATATTCTGAGTAAGTATGAAGAGTTTAGATGTTGCGAGCATAAACCTGTGAAGTTACGGATAAGTGGATTAGGGAATGGCATGATAGTGGCATGGGAACAGGTTAGTCTGAAAGTGAGTTTGGGTAATGGTGTGAATGTGAAGCATGACTTTGTGATTCTGAAAGATGAGCAAATGCCGTGTTGTTTCTTGCTTGGTGTAGACTTTATGAGATTGAATGATTTGTCTTTGGATGCTGATAAGGATCGTCTTATGAAAGGTGAATGTGAGGTGATGAAGTTGAATGAGTGTGCGAAGAATGTTGTCAAATTTTGTGGCATGATTGAGTTGGTCATGGATGATGAAAATGAGATTTTAAGTGATGATGATATTCTAGAGATGCAAGAGATGTGTCCTTTTGTTAGTGAGTTGAAGAAGTGTGTAATGATGCGTGTTGATTTGAATGAATGGCCAGAGTGTTTAAGTGATTTTAAAAGGTATGCTAAGGATTTTGTTGTTTGTATGGATGTTGTATATTTTGTGAGGCATGTGAAGGGTGGTGATGATATCTATGTACCTGTGATGTCCTTAGTTGGTATGATTGGTCTGGTGAAGGTTGTGCATGATAATTATGGGCATATGGGTAAGTTTAAGCTGTGGGAGTGTATGAAGGAACGTGTGTTCCATCCGTTTCTGAGAACTGTTGTGAATGATGTTGCAACTACGTGTGAAAGGTGTCAGAAGCGAAAGGTGCAAGGTGTGCAAGTGAAACCACCGATGTTGAAAGTTGATGCGAAAGAACCGTTTGAATTGGTAGTGATTGATTGTGTGTCTTTGCCGCGTACGAGTGCTGGGAATGTTGGTATGGTTGTGATGGTTGACCATAAAAGTAAGTTTGTGTATGCAGCGCCTGTGAGAGATAAAAGGAGTGTGACTGTTGCGCGTGTGGTTGAGCAGTTGTTTTTTCCTATGTGTGTATGGAAGCCTAGAAGATGTCTGAGTGATAATGGGCCTGAATTTGTAGGGGAAGTGTTTGAGCAAATGTTGAGAGAGAATGGTGTGGAGCATGTGAGAACAACTCCGTATGTACCGTCTTCAAATGGATTGGCTGAACGGACTATAAGAACCTTGTGTGAGATGTTGAGAATGATGAGTACGACAGTGAATGACTGGGATGTGTGTCTGGGGAGAGTGTTGTGGGCGTATAATTCAACTGTGCATAGTGCAACTGGAATGTCCCCATGTCAGTTTGTGATGAATTTTGAAAGGCGAGTGAAAGATAGGTTTCGTTTGAGTGAAAGTGAGCAGGTGTATGGCGTGAGGCGCATGAAAGGTTCCGTTCATTTGAATTAGGTACAAAAGTATTGAAGGTGAAAGAAGTGAAGGGTAGGTTGAATGTATCAAAGATGAGTGAGAAGTTTGATGGACCTTATAGAGTTGTGAGGGTTTGGGAAAATGGAGTGACGTATGTTTTGGAGAGTTTGAATGATGGCATGACTGAGAGAGTGCGGGCTCATCAGAGTCAGTTAAGGAGATGGAGAGAACCTCCTGACTACCTGGTGAGCCATCCAGTGTATGGACTGTGTAGAGAGAGAGGTAAAGTGCATGATGATGAGATTGAATGTGATAGTATGGATCTGTCTGGGAAAGAGCTAGTCTTAGTCTCGAGGAGTAGAAAGCGTACAAAGAAGAGTGAAAGGAAGAATGCAAGTACGAATGAAAGTAAGTCTGAGCAGTGTTTCTGGTATGGGGGATCTTGAAAGGGAGATTGAGTTTTTGCGTAAACAGGTGAGTGATCTGGCTGGTATAAGTAGACGAGTGAGTGAGCTGCCTGTGCCTGATTTTTCTGGTTTTGGGAACAGTATGAATGATAGTGTGTTTGGGCAGAATGAACCTAGTGTGGCTGATTTTTCGGGTTTTACGAATGGTAATAGTAGGGATGAGTTTGATGTAGTGAATGATGAAGTGGCTGATTTTTCAGGTTTCTGGTGGGAACCAGTCGAAGGGGTTTCTGGTATGCCTGTTGAGAATACAGGGGATGTGAATGACCTGTCTGTTTTGCAAGAATGTACCTTGAGTTGGATGAGAGCTGTGAGTGAGGAGCTGATGAATGGGGGTATGAAGAGTGAGGGTTCTGAACGGAAGAGTATGAAAGAATTCTGTCGTGAGATGGGAGAACTGGTAATGAGGGCTAAGAGTATGGTTGATGAGATGATAAATAGTGACGATGAGACTGACAGGACGACTGACGAACAACCCCGACTAATTGCTACGCGTAGCCAGGGACCAGTAGACGAGTGTGAATGGGTGCAGAAGGGTGCGATTGAGCACAAGTGGTACCGTGAAGAGTGATTGAAAGGGTTTAGTGAGTGGCTGGTCGAATGGCTTAAGGAAGGAGGGGTGTGGTGGGGCGAATGTGAGTGTGTGTAAAAGGGCCATTCTCCCACCCCTTTTCTCAGTACCTTCTCCCTCCCTCTGTAAGAATGTGTGTGAATGGGAATGGGTTTGTTTTTTTTGTTTATTTTATGTATAAAAATGATTACCATGTTTTTTTTCTTTCTTTCCAGGCCTCATATTCTGGAAAGATAGGACTTAGTTTCGTATATCCTTATATTACAAACAAAGCGTTATATCCTGGAAAGCTATATTATCATTAATAAATAAAGGCCATTAGTATAGCTTAATGAAGGAGGGCTTATAATAGCCACGTAAGCTTTTTAAAGTCATTATCTTCCATCAAGCGCAGAGGCGCCACACTTGTAAGTCCTAGGCATTTTGCTCGCTCGAGTGGCAGGTGGCTGGACATCTCTCCATCCTCTTTGTATAAAGTGAGGCCTTGATTGTTGTTTATATATTGACTGTTGTATTCAGGATTTTTTGGGGGGTTGTTTGATTTTTATGTTTATTAGGATAGATTAAATAGTATTTATATATATAGGATTTTCTTTTTGTATCCATTGGTGAAAAGTAAGATCTCCAATATAATTGCCCCTCTCTATTGTAGATATTTTGTAAATTTTTTTGTAAGTAAAGGGACTGTATATACAATCCGTTTCATTCTCCTTCGATTTCTCACGTCCGGATAGTGTAGGAAGCGGGTTGGATCGATTGGGGGTTAGTTTAGATTTTCGGCCCGCTACAGGGAGAGATAATAGGGAATTTAGCTATGAGATGGATGGATATTGGCTTAATTCAGTTGAAGATGAGAAGGACTTAGGAGTGGTAGTAGATAGGTCACTGAAATTTTCAAAGCAGTGTATGGAGGCAAAAAATAGAGCAAATAGGGTGCTAGGTTACATTAAAAGAAATGTTAGCTACAAGAGTAAGGAGGTCATACTTAAACTATACAACTTTTATATCAGGCCACATTTAGAGTACTGTATACAGGCATGGTCACCACATTTTAGACATGATATAAACTTATTAGAGTCAGTACAAAGGAGGGCAACAAAAATAATACCATCCCTGAAGCACTTTGAATATGAAGATAGACTGAGGGTATTAAATATATTTTCATTTGAAAGAAGGTGTGTGAGGGGAGAAATGATTGAGCTTTTTAAAATCTTTTCTGGGATGGATAAATTGGATTTCAGCAAGTTATTTGAGTTAGAAGGTAGTAATAGAAGTAGAGGCCACCATTTAAAGATTAAAAAACAGGTGCAGACTGGATGTTAGAAAATATTTTTTCACTAACAGAGTGGTGGATTATTGGAATAGTTTGCCACCTGAGACTGTAGACAGCCCAAACTTGAATGTTTTCAAGCGCAGATTGGATGATTATATGGGGATGGAGGGTTAATTTCTTACTTTTTGGTATGTGGATATGTTTCTTGACTCATTCCTGTGGATGCAGTTTCTTTTTATTGTAGATTTTGGGGGAGTTTGATTTTGTTTTTGACAGACTCCTATGGAGGCTTTAAATTATATATTGTAGATGCATGGTTGGACATTCCTATGGATTGTTAAATTGTATATTGTAGATGCATTATATGGGTGGGATTTGATGGATATGGATGACCTTTGATAGGCCCTTGTGGCTTTTGTCATCCGTAAAATTATGTTATGTTAACCCACACCAACCTTAACCTATGGGGCTCCTCTCCATAGAGCTTCAAAAAAGTGGAAACTTGTTAGTATCCTTAATATTTGAACCAGAATATGTTCTTGACTGGATTTGGTCAAAGGTAACATTTACGTAGGTATTTATAGACAAGTTAAATTTGTTAATCGAGTAATTAAGGTAAAATAGTGACTGATCAAGCAGACTTAGTTTATGGATATTGAGTTATTTATAGTTATTGTGATAATCAAGTTGGAGTATACAGGATACCTATAATAGTAATATATTCATTATTTTTAAGCAGTTTTAGTTTTATAATTTTGATAATTTTCTACTAGAAGCAAGAAATTTAAGAAGTATTTTTTTTATCTTTTCTTGAGGTTGTGGGCTAAAACCACCTCCTCCCAAAAGGGTTTTGAGTTATATTTTTTACATTCAGTAAGCTTAGATTGCCTATCATTTTTTGTCTTTTTATATATTTTATGATTGTTGCTCTGAAGGGAATACCACAATGATATTATTTCATTAACTAGGTTTGAGTATGTTTGGCTTGTCCTGTGGTCTTCTAATATATAGAGGCTAGATTGTGAGTCAGTAAGTATAACAGCAGATGTGGCAGAGTAGTTTTTGCAATGACTAAGTGCCTTTTTAATGGCAAATAGTTCAGTGAAAAGTACGGTATGATCTCAATCCAATTTCCAAGAGTAACACTGACCAGAGTCTTGAATAAAGATAGCAGCTGAACATGAGTATTTATCGTTTAGGAGTACTTTAGATCCATCGGTAAATATTTTTTGGATTCTGGTAATATTGTGGTTGATGTAATCTTCTATTAGTGTTTTGCTAATATTTGACATTGATTTTGGGTAAGTTATTGGTAAATTTGATTGTATCGGTAATTTCATGTTTTCCCAAGGTGGCATATTACTGATATAGGATTCCCTATATATGAAGTGGTCTATGCCAAGTTTATTACATAAATTGATAGCTCTATAGTAATAAGGCGGTTTGTTTTGGGTAGTCCACATAACTTCTGTGACAGCTTTTTTGTGAATATTGAAGTTTTCTTTCAAAATATGGTTATTTGGTGATGAGAGTATTTTTAAAAAGTACTTCATGCTAACAAAATCTCTCTGATACTGAAGTGGTAGCATACAAGTTTCACCATAAAGACAGGTAATGGAAGAAGACCTCATTGCTCCAATGCTAATTCTAATTCCTGCATTAACAATAACATCTAGTTTCTTTTTTACAGATTGACAGGCGGAATCATAAACTTCACATCCATATTGTATCTTGCTGATAATATATGCCTTGAGAAATATAAGTAATGACTTTTGGTTAGCTCCGTATGATAATTTACTAAAAGATTTCAGTATATTCAGGCATTTTGGGCAATTTAATACAAGGTAATTTATATGACATTTCCAGGTCAAGTAAGGTGCATCAAAAAAGAGACCTAGAAATTTATTTTCTTTAACATCTTTTATTCTTTGGTTATTTATTGATATAAATGGTGTTCTAAGTATTCTTTGATTTGTAAAATACATAAGAACATAAGAAAAGAAGGAGACTGCAAAAGACCGTTCATGGCCTACACTTGGCAGCTCCTGTTCCATTCAACACACAAAAGATTTCTTACCAGAGAAAAGTCATCAACATTGTCACCCTTTACAGGAGTTCGTCAGATCTAATCTACAATATACATAAAATGCATCCAGAGGATTATGTCCATTCATGCAACCGCAAAATATAATCTTCCCACTCCTTAGAAAAATATATACATATGTACATAAAAAAAAGTCAGTCCCATCTAGCAGCTTCATCCATATATTTATCTAATCTATTCTTAAAACTACCCAGAGAGGAGGCTTCTATCACATGCCTAGTGAGCCTATTCCATTCATCTACCACACGATTTGTAAACCAATTCCTCCCAATCTCCTTCCTAAACCTATACTTATCAAGCTTAAACCCATTGCTACGTGTTCTGTCATGTTCACTAAGTATAAGAACCTTACCCAGATCCCCTTTATTATATCCTTTTACCCATTTGAAGACTTCAATCAATTCCCCTCTGACTCTTCTCCTTTCCAATGTATGTAGATTTAGTTTTCTGAGCCTTTCACCATAAGGTAAGTTCCTTAGCCCACCAATCATCTTTGTCATCCTTCTCTGCACAGACTCAAGCAAATCAATATCCTTCCTATAATATGGTGACCAAAATTGTACTGCATAGTCTAGATGAGGCCTAACTAGCGCCAGATACAGTTTTAGAATGACTTCAGCACTCTTATTGCTTACACTCCTCCTAATGAATCCCAATATCCTATTAGCTTTATTCTTAGCATTTAGACATTGCTTTCTAGGACGAAGGTGTGAACTTACCAAAATACCCAAGTCTCTCTCACAATCAGTCCTCCCTAAAATTCTGCCATTTAATTTATAACTATTCAATGGATTATTTCTACCTATACTAAGTACACTACATTTGTCTATGTTAAACTTCATTTGCCATTTCTCGGCCCAATTGGACAGAATGGTCAATTCCTCCTGCATTTACAGGAGCTGCCAAGTGTAGGCCATGAATGGTCTTTTGCAGTCTCCTTCTTTTCTTATTACAACAGCATCAGAATCAGCCCTAATGGCCCTACCTAGCTTAGTATCATCAGCAAATTTACTCAGGTCACTACTTATACCTATGTCAAGATCATTAATATAAATTAAGAATAGCAAGGGACCCAAAACAGATCCTTGCGGAACTCCACTGCTAACACACCCCCACTCAGATTTAACTCCATCTATACTAACTCTTTGCTGTCTGTCACCAAGCCATGACTGAATCCACCTAAATATACTGCCATCGATCCCGTGTGCTTTAACTTTGCTCAGAAGTCGTAAGTGTGGCACTCGATCAAAAGCCTTACTAAAGTCCAAGTATAAAATATCATAGTTTTCATCATTATCTGCTGCTTCATACACCTTACTATAAAAAGACAGCAAATTAGTCAGACAGGATTTACCCTTACTAAAGCCATGCTGTGATTCTTTTATCAACTTATGCTTATCCAAGTGATCCCTAATATTCCTTGCTATAATAGATTCCATCATTTTCCCTACCACTGATGTCAAACTTACTGGTCTGTAATTAGATATATTTGTTTTATCCCCTTTCTTAAATATAGGTATCACATTGGCTTTCTTCCATGCCACTGGCACAATGCCACTCTCCAATGATTTTCTAAAGATGCATGCTAGGGGCTCACTTAACACATCCTTACATTCTTTCAAAATTCTAGGAAAGAGCTCATCAGGACCGGGTGCTTTACTACTTTTGATTTTATCAATTTCCTTTGTCACTATCTCCTTTGTGATCAAGATATCCTTTAATTTCTCTTCATCATTACCCCGAAAGATCATTGACACCTCAGGTATATTTAAAGTATCCTCCTGTGTAAATACTGAGAGAAAAAAGTCATTTAGCATTCCAGCCATTGAGTCCCTATCACTCACTAATTCTCCATTGGAATCTATAAGTGGGCCTATTTTATCTCTAACCTTAGTTTTGTATAATTGATAAAAACTTTTAGGATCTTCCTTTGCCCTATTTGCCACTTTAATTTCATAATTTCTCCTTGCTACTCTAACTAACTTTTTAACATCTCTTGCTAGTTCATTATATCTCTGCCTTAAGTGATCCTCTCCATTTTTTATTTTCCTATAAATGCCCTTTTTAATGCCAATATAATGCTTAATTTTATCTGTCATCCATTTTGGGTCATTATTTTTAGTCCTAATCTCCTTATATGGAATGTTAATCATCTGACCTGTAATTAATTGCTCAATTATTCTTTCATACTCCTCTTCAATTGTAATCTCTTCCTCCTGGTGATTATTGTCTCCACTAACTGATATCATTGAATCTATTCCTGAATTGATTTCATTGCCTGGTTTCTGTACAACTGCCTCCAGGTAAGTCCTGAGCCCATTATAATTTGCTCTTCTAAAGTCAAGAATTTTAACATTGTTCATGCTACTATCAATACCATTCCATTTCATCTTGAATCTAATTTCACAATGGTCACTATTACCCAAATTTCCTCCAATCTCAGTATCCTTAATAACTTCTTCCCTATTTGTCAGAACTAAATCCAGTATATTATTACCTCTAGTGGGTTCGTTAATAATCTGCCTCAGAAAATTATCTTGGACAACATTCAAAAATTCCTCAGCCTCCTGATCACCCACAAGAGCTTCCCAGTCTATATTTCTGTAATTAAAATCGCCCATTATACACACATGCTTACTTCTACATGCCCGTTCAATCTCCTGCCACAGAAGATTTGAAGCTTCCTTACTAAGATTTGGTGGTCTGTATAATAATCCTAAGACAAGCTTAACATAACATAACATAACATAATTTAACGGATGACAAAAGCCACAAGGGCCTATCAAAGGTCATCCGTA
Organism: Ceratothoa steindachneri; assembly: GCA_963969495.1. Lineage (NCBI taxonomy): Eukaryota > Metazoa > Arthropoda > Malacostraca > Isopoda > Cymothoidae > Ceratothoa > Ceratothoa steindachneri. Next base: position 84,667,659 of record OZ018324.1, read on the forward strand.
TCCATCAAGTCCCACCCATATAATGCATCCATAGGATTTTGTCAGATCATGCAGCTACAATATACAATTTAACAATCCATAGGAATGTCCAACCATGCATCTACAATATATAATTTAAAGCCTCCATAGGAGTCTGTCAAAAACAAAATCAAAATCCTCCAAAATATACAATAAAAAGAAACTGCATCCACAGGAATGAGTCAAGAGACATATCCACATACCAAAAAGTAAGAAATTAACCCTCCATCCCCATATAATCATCCAATCTGCGCTTGAAAACATTCAAGTTTGGGCTGTCTACAGTCTCAGGTGGCAAACTATTCCAATAATCCACCACTCTGTTAGTGAAAAAATATTTTCTAACATCCAGTCTGCACCTCTGTTTTTTAATCTTTAAGTGGTGGCCTCTAGTTCTATTACTACCTTCTAACTCAAATAACTTGCTGAAATCTAATTTATCCATCCCAGAAAAGATTTTAAAAAGCTCAATCATATCTCCCCTCACACACCTTCTTTCAAATGAAAACATATTTAATACCCTCAGTCTATCTTCATATTGAAGGTGCTTCAGGGATGGTATTATTTTTGTTGCCCTCCTTTGTACTGACTCTAATAAGTTTATATCATGTCTAAAATGTGGTGACCATGCCTGTATACAGTACTCTAAATGTGGCCTGACATAAGAGTTGTATAGTTTAAGGATGACCTCCTTACTCTTGTAGCTAACATTTCTTTTAATGTAACCTAGCACCCTATTTGCTCTATTTTTTGCCTCAATACACTGCTTTGAAAATTTCAGTGACCTATCTACTACCACTCCTAAGTCTTTCTCATCTTCAACTGAATTAAGCCAATATCCATCCATCTCATAGCTAAATTCCCTATTATCTCTCCCCATGTTAATAACTTTGCATTTATTAAGGTTAAAAGTCATCTGCCACTTCTGAGCCCAAGCTAACAGCTTATCTAAGTCACCCTGCACTTTAAAGCTACCCTCAACCTCTTTGACTACAGCTGCCAATTTAGTGTCATCAGAAAAAATTGACACTTTGCTATTTACACCTTGCCCAAGATCATTTACATAGATTATAAATAATAAAGGGCCTAAAACTGATCCCTGAGGTACGCCACTAATAACATTCCTCCACTCTGACCTCACTCCATTCAGTACAACTCTCTGTTTCCTATTTTTCAGCCATTCAGTTATCCAATTTAAAACGTTCCCACATATCCCATGCAGCTTTAATTTATGAACTAGTCTTCTATGTGGAACCTTATCAAAAGCTTTGCTGAAATCTAAGTAGATCACATCAACTTTCTCACCCCTATCTAATTCTTTAGTTACATAATCCATAAAATCCAGTAAATTAGTTAAACACGATCTATCTTTTCTAAAACCATGCTGAGCATCATTAATTAACCTGCTACTCTCTAGATGATCAGAAATTCCCTTCTTAACCATCTTCTCAAGAATTTTACAGACTATAGAAGTTAAGCTTACTGGTCTAAAGTTATTTGGGTCCTCTTTGCTTCCCTTTTTAAAAATTGGCACTACATTTGCCAATTTCCAATCATTTGGTATTTCTCCAGACTCTAGTGATCTAATAAATATCTTCTCGAGAGCTACTGCAATACTTTCTACACCTTCTTTGAGTATCCTAGAATGAATGTTGTCAGGGCCAGATGCCTTACTAGTATTTAACTGAATTATAAGCCCTTTAATTTCTTCTCTGTCTATATTAATAGAATTTATCACTACTTCCCTTGACCTAGAATTATCATCAATTAATCTAACTGGTTTCTCTTCTGTGAATACTGAAGCAAAATGATCATTAAGGACCTCTACTATTTCCTCATCAGATTCTTTCAAAACCCCTTCATATTTAATAGGCCCTATTTTATCACTGTTAGATTGATTATTGATTCTATAATAGCTAAAGAATTTTTTAGGATCTTTATTATTATTTTTAGCTAAATTAATTTCTGCTGTCCTTTTGGTCTTCTTAATAATCTTATTTAGTTCATTTCTGGTTGACCTATAATGGTTTAAATTATCTAAACTACTCTCACTTTGTAATCTCTTGTTTTTACCTTCCTTTACATTTAGCCATAATGACTCTGTGTTAACATCTAATTTAATTGTACTGTTTACACAACACTGGAGATTATCTTTAATATAAATAATAACCCCTCCTCCTCTCTTCCTATTCCTATCTGTATGGAACATGTTAAAGCCCTCAATCTCAACCTCAAGTTTAAAGTGATTACCTGCCAAATCAAGCCATGACTCTGTTATCGCAATTATATCAAAATTCTCTTCACTTGCTAACGCTCTTAAGAGATCTATCTTATTCCTTATACTCCGACCATTTGTGTAGTATATTTTTAAGGTTTTTTTATTATTCCCATCTTCATTGCATTGTGCTTTTTTATTCCTAGTTATCTGCTCATTCACTTGTGCATTAGTCTCCCTATAACGCATCAGTATGCCCTCTCCCCTAGCTATTCCTCTATCACTGCATCCCTTCCATTTCCTACACCTGCCCTCTATTCCTGTTATTCCCTTACCTCTAACAGCTTCTAGTTTCCCACCCGTAAGGACCTAATCACACTATCCAGCTCCCCCCATAGAACCTCAACACCTGCTCGACTAAGATGGAGCCCATCCATCGCATACAACCTCATATTCCTGTAAAACCCTCCCCAGACATCTACAAACACCAATCCTAGCTCCTCACACAGTCCTTTCACAAATTCATTCAAACCAATTGCATGCGACAACCATTCTACCCCCACATCCAATCTCGGAAGCACACCAGAAACAACACCTTTTACCCTGCTTTTACTCATCCTTTCAACTAACCTTTTATACTGCTCACGTAACTCACATGTACCCACCTTCTTTACATCATTCACTCCCACATGCGTAATCACAACTGCATCCCTCTCACACCCAGAAACCAGCCTATCATACCTCTCACAAACATCACTTACACCAGCACCCGGCAGACAAACTCTCATTCCCTTCCACTTGCTATCACTCAACTTCCTATCTAAATACCTAATCTGAGTCACCCATCACTAGCACCTCAGTCATTCTCCTATTCTGTCTTGGCCTAACATTACCCTCCCTCCTGCTCTCAGTCACGCTACCACCCATCCTGCTTTCATCCACAATCACACCAGGCAAATCACTTTCACACTCTTCCTCTCTCAGGACATTGAATCTGTTAGTCAACCTAACAGGTTCTATGTCCCTCTCATTCACACACCTAACCTGTCCTAACTTATCTATCCTATCCATTTTCACCCACCATTCATCATCACTCACAACTTCCACACTGTTCCCAGTCCTAGCCCTCTCTTCCACCCTCTTAGCACTAATCTCACCCTTCAATCGCACACTTGCATCTCTTCTCACCTCAAACACCAAATCATTCAACCTCTTACATTCCCCACTCAACCTCCTAACCTCCCCTTCCAGAAAACACACACGGCATTCAGTTACATTCACTCTCCTTTCAACTCCACATGCATCACACACCACATACACACTACTTTCAAACGGCATGCTCTCACCATCTATACAAAAAGCCATACTCTCAGAAATTTACTAATGAAAAAGTTAACACTCACCAAAAAAAAAATTCTTGCTCAGGATTGCTGCCAGTTATCTTCCCCAAAAGTATTAATCACTAATGTATTTATTATACAGTGATTGATGTATTAAATAAATACAAGAAAAATTACACACCCAAATCAGTATTATATCCCAATCTTACAATGAGAATCAGGAGCTCCTGTAATTGTAGTTCCCCATGTGTCACAGAAATCTTTTATTTTATTAACGGCTCTTTGAAGATTTTCTTCAGCTTCCTGTAGTGTGTTCCCACTGGTGTATATTGCCTGATCATCTGCAAAACAGGATATATTGCAGTTTATTAATTGAGGCATGTCATTGTTGAAAATAGTGTATAGAATAGGTGACAATATTGAACCTTGTGGTATTCCTCTATCAAATTTAAAGCTGTCTGATAAGAATTCTCCAATGGAGATTTTAAATAAGCAATTTTTAAGATAATTGACTAGAATAGTTAATAGTCTTCCTGTTACACCAGATTTTGCGAGTTTTTACGTTAGGGCCAAATCAAATGCTTTTTTTATATCGAGGAATAACGCTATATAACATGCTTTTTTTGTTTTACATTTATCCTAATTAAATTTTCTAATTTCACTAGTTGATCAATTGAACTGTATTTCTTACGGAAACCAATAAAGTCTATTGTAAACCATTTTCTCAAAGCATTTTCCCAAATAGAGAGTAAGGAAATTAGTCTATATGATCCTGGATTTGCAGGATCTTGATCAGTTTTTTTTATGGGTATCAATAATGTTTCTTTCCATGTGGATGGAAATTTACCTAGTGACCAGCAGCTATTAAATATTTTTAAGATTTTCTTTTTATATTCTGGTGGAAGATTTGTTAGGAATTCTTTATGTATTAAGTCAGATCATAACATAACATAACATAACATAATTTAACGGATGACAAAAGCCACAAGGGCCTATCAAAGGTCATCCGTATCCATCAAATCCCACCCATATAATGCATCCATAGGATTTTGTCAGATCATGCAGCTACAATATACAATTTAACAATCCATAGGAATGTCCAACCATGCATCTACAATATATAATTTAAAGCCTCCATAGGAGTCTGTCAAAAACAAAAACAAAATCCCCCAAAATATACAATAAAAAGAAACTGCATCCACAGGAATGAGTCAAGAAACATATCCACATACCAAAAAGTAAGAAATTAACCCTCCATCCCCATATAATCATCCAATCTGCGCTTGAAAACATTCAAGTTTGGGCTGTCTACAGTCTCAGGTGGCAAACTATTCCAATAATCTACCACTCTGTTAGTGAAAAAATATTTTCTAACATCCAGTCTGCACCTCTGTTTTTTAATCTTTAAGTGGTGGCCTCTAGTTCTATTACTACCTTCTAACTCAAATAACTTGCTGAAATCTAATTTATCCATCCCAGAAAAGATTTTAAAAAGCTCAATCATATCTCCCCTAACATAACATAACATAACATAATTACACGGATGACAAAAGCCACAAGGGCCTATCAAAGGTCATCCGCCTCCGTCAAAACCCGCCCACAAAAAGCACCATCACCAGGGGAAGACAAAATCAAAGTCCCCCACAATATAATATAACGGATGACAAAAGCCACAAGGGCTCATCATAGGTCATCCGAGTCAAGCGGCCTCTTTTTCAAGGCACCCAAACTCCCAGGAAAACTACATCCAGAGGATTGCATCCAGAAACAAGGGTATCACCAATCAAGGCTTGTCAAGAACTAAATCATGCAGCTATAGATATATACAAACAATATTAATATATACAAAACTTAGGAACCATCACAACCTTCCCTTCCCATAAACCCATCCAACCTACTCTTAAATACATTTAGATTTGGACTACCTACTACCCTCTGCGGCAATTTGTTCCAGAAGTCTACCACTCTATTGGTGAAAAAATATTTTCTTAAATCCAACCTACACCCTTGCTTTTTAATTTTCAAGTGGTGACCTCTAGTCCGATTTCCATCATCTAACTCAAAAAACTTGCTAACATCCAATTTATCTATCCCGGAAAAAATTTTAAAGAGCTCAATCATATCCCCTCTCACACACCTCCTTTCGAACGAGAACATATTTAATACCCTCAGTCTATCTTCATATTCAAGGTGACTCAGGGAAGGAATAATCTTTGTTGCCCTCCGTTGCACTGACTCAAGAAGGTTAATATCGTGTCTAAAATGTGGGGACCATGCCTGTATACAGTACTCTAGATGTGGCCTAACATAAGAGTTATAGAGTTTAAGAATAACCTCCTTACTTTTGTAACTGACATTTCTCTTAATAAAACCCAGCACTCTATTTGCCCTATTTCTTGCTTCAATACACTGCTTAGAAAACCTTAATGACTTATCTATTACTACTCCTAGATCTTTCTCATCCTCTACTGAGCTCAGCCAATGCCCATCCATTTCATAGTTAAATTCTCTATTATCTTTTCCCATGTTAATAACTTTGCACTTATCAAGGTTGAAAGTCATTTGCCACTTATGTGCCCAGGATAACAATTTATTTAAGTCCCCCTGCACTTTAAAATTATCATCAATATCTTTAACTACAGCTGCTAATTTGGTATCATCCGCAAAAATTGACACTTTATTATTAACTGCCTCCCCAAGATCGTTTATATAGATGACAAATAATAATGGACCGAGAACTGATCCCTGAGGAACCCCACTGATAACATCCCTCCACTCTGACTTTACACCATTTAGCACTACCCTTTGCTTCCTGTCTTTCAGCCACTCAGCTATCCAATTTGAAACACCCCCACATATCCCAATCATTTTTAATTTATGAACTAGTCTCCTGTGTGGTACCTTATCAAATGCTTTACTAAAATCTAAGTAAATTATATCTACATTCTCTCCCTTATCTACTTGATCTGTTACAAACTCCAGAAAGTCTAGTAAGTTAGTCAAACATGATCTACCTGATCTAAACCCATGCTGAGCATCGCTGATTAACCCCTCCCTCTCTAGATGTTGGCAAATCCCTTTTTTAACTATTTTCTCAAGAATTTTACAGACTACAGGAGTTAGGCTAACCGGTCTAAAGTTATTTGGATCCTCTTTACTACCCTTCTTGAAAATGGGGACTACATTCGCTCTCTTCCAATCATCGGGTATTTCTCCATATTCCAATGACCTAGTATATAACTTGTCCAGAGCTATTGAGATACTTTCTACCCCTTCTTTAAGTATCCTAGAATGAATATTATCAGGGCCGGAGGCCTTGGTAGTATCTAAATCACCTATTAGTCCTTTTATCATCCTCCGATCCACACAAATGTTAGTAAACACCTCTTTTCCTGACCTATGAGTACTATACATAGGACTGTTTAGTTTCTCTTTTGTAAATACTGATGCAAAATGACCATTTAGTACCTCAACTATTTCCTCATCAGTTTCTCTCACAAACCCTTCATATTTGATAGGTCCTATTTTAACTCTGCCACACTTGTTATTAATTTTATAGTAACTAAAGAACTTTCTAGGATCTTTGTTGCTATCCTGAGCTAATTTAATTTCTGACACCCTTTTGTTCTTCTTTATAATCTTATTTAACTCATTCCTAGCCATTCTATAATCACTTAAATTTTGAATTTTATTTTCTACCTGTAATTTTTTATATGCCCTTTTCTTCTCTGAAATTTTTCTAGCTATCTCCTGATTCCACCATAATGGTTTCCTACTTTTGTTCCTAATGGCCTTCATTGGGATACATTGTTCTTGGACTACATTTATTATATGCTTGAAAGTATCCCACATCCCATAAGCATTTTTACCTCTGAATTCTATATCCCAGTCTACCAAATTTAGCAAGCTTCGAAGTTTTACATAATCTCCCTTATGAAAATTTGGAACTTTTTCAGCATTCTCAGTTATTTTACCCTTCTCAATTCCCAAGTTAAAACGAACTATCTGATGGTCACTATTTCCCAATGCTTCCCCAACAGTCAATTCTTGAACTAAATGATCACTGTTAGAAAGTACTAAATCTAATATATTGTCCCCCCTCGTTGAATCGTTAACAAATTGATTCAAAAAATTATCCTCAAAGCATTCTATGAACCTGCCACTTGTTCTATCCCTACCTATCATATTTTCCCAGTCCACAGAGTTTAAGTTGAAGTCCCCAATAATAACTGCATCTGTTTCACATCCCTTACTTATTTCCCTTATCATTAGTTCATCTATATCATCAGTCTGCCCAGGTGGCCTGTAAAAAGCTCCCAAATGCACCATTCTATTTTTACTGAACCTAATATCTATCCAAAGTGACTCAACTCCATCCTGCTTTATTGAAGTATTTAAACTTGAAACAATGTTGTTTTTTATATAGATAATTATTCCTCCACCAATCCTACCTGTCCTTTGACTAATGTACATATTATAGCCCTGAAAATCAAATTCACTTATAGTGTCACTAAATTCTATTTCATTAACCCATGATTCAGTAACGCATAATATATCTATATCCTCATTGCTAATATAACTAAATAGCTCATCCTTCTTGTTTCTAAGACTACGAGCATTTGTATAGAAACAATTTAACCCCCCTATCCCTGAAGCACCTCTTGAAGCTTGAATGACCTCACCTCTATCGCCTTGGAACCTATTTCTGTTATCTGCCAAGTCCATTCTACTTTCAGTACTATAATGTCCTCTCATAATTCCCTGACCACTATTAGTATCTAGTTTCCCGCCCGCAAAGACCTAATAACACGATCATACTCCTCCCACAACACATCTACCCCCCTCCTACTCAAATGCAGTCCATCCATCGCATACATCTCTTTCATTCCAACAAACCTATCCCACACATCCACAAACATGACACCTTCCATCTCACACATCCTCCTCACATAATCATTCAGCCCAATTGCACGAGACATCCATTCTACCCCAACATCCATTCTTGGAAGCACACCTGTCACAACACCTTTCATTCTACTTTCTTTCACCTTTTCAATCAACCTCTTGTACCTCTCACGTAACTCACATGCACCCACTTTCTTCACATCATTCACTCCTACATGTGTAATCACAACCGCATCCCTTGCACAGCCAGACACCAGTTCCTCATACCTATCAGACAGATCTCTCACTCCAGCACCCGGCAAACACACCCTCAAACCATTCAATCTACTTGCATTCAACTTCCTATCAAAATATCTAACTCGCGAATCACCCATCACAAGCACTTCAGTCAGACTCCTATTCCTAACCCCCACAGACCTAACTCCATCCCCACTCCTATTCTCATTCAAACTACCAGTTACTCGAACTCCACCCCCACCCCCATCAGTCATATCACTTCCAGTTACTTCCTCTCTTAGGGCACTGAATCTATTAGTCAAGCTAATAGGATCTGTGTCCCTCTGACTCACACACCTATTCTCCCCCTGGCTAACCACCTCAAAAGAGGCAACCCTATTCTCACAAAGAACAGGAGAAGCCTCCCTAGCTTCATGTTTCCTAACCACTCTCCACTGTCCCCCATCCTCACTAGGCCTATTTCTAACTAATCTAAGGGGGCTAACTTCACTATCACTAGAACTATCACATCCTACCTCCTCCACTGGCCCTCTACCTTCACCTGAAACATCTAACTGGCCTACCTCACCACCTAACCTATTCCCAGCTCTAGGCCTAACACTAAGTTCCCTCCTGAGCTCAGCAACTAACCCCTCCAGCCTACACACACCTTCTTTCAAATGAAAACATATTTAATACCCTCAGTCTATCTTCATATTCAAGGTGCTTCAGGGATGGTATTATTTTTGTTGCCCTCCTTTGTACTGACTCTAATAAGTTTATATCATGTCTAAAATGTGGTGACCATGCCTGTATACAGTACTCTAAATGTGGCCTGACATAAGAGTTGTATAGTTTAAGGATGACCTCCTTACTCTTGTAGCTAACATTTCTTTTAATGTAACCTAGCACCCTATTTGCTCTATTTTTTGCCTCAATACACTGCTTTGAAAATTTCAGTGACCTATCTACTACCACTCCTAAGTCTTTCTCATCTTCAACTGAATTAAGCCAATATCCATCCATCTCATAGCTAAATTCCCTATTATCTCTCCCCATGTTAATAACTTTGCATTTATTAAGGTTAAAAGTCATCTGCCACTTCTGAGCCCAAGCTAACAGCTTATCTAAGTCACCCTGCACTTTAAAGCTACCCTCAACCTCTTTGACTACAGCTGCCAATTTAGTGTCATCAGCAAAAATTGACACTTTGCTATTTACACCTTGCCCAAGATCATTTACATAGATTATAAATAATAAAGGGCCTAAAACTGATCCCTGAGGTACGCCACTAATAACATTCCTCCACTCTGACCTCACTCCATTCAGTACAACTCTCTGTTTCCTATTTTTCAGCCATTCAGTTATCCAATTTAAAACGTTCCCACATATCCCATGCAGCTTTAATTTATGAACTAGTCTTCTATGTGGAACCTTATCAAAAGCTTTGCTGAAATCTAAGTAGATCACATCAACTTTCTCACCCCTATCTAATTCTTTAGTTACATAATCCATAAAATCCAGTAAATTAGTTAAACACGATCTATCTTTTCTAAAACCATGCTGAGCATCATTAATTAACCTGCTACTCTCTAGATGATCAGAAATTCCCTTCTTAACCATCTTCTCAAGAATTTTACAGACTATAGAAGTTAAGCTTACTGGTCTAAAGTTATTTGGGTCCTCTTTGCTTCCCTTTTTAAAAATTGGCACTACATTTGCCAATTTCCAATCATTTGGTATTTCTCCAGACTCTAGTGATCTAATAAATATCTTCTCGAGAGCTACTGCAATACTTTCTACACCTTCTTTGAGTATCCTAGAATGAATGTTGTCAGGGCCAGATGCCTTACTAGTATTTAACTGAATTATAAGCCCTTTAATTTCTTCTCTGTCTATATTAATAGAATTTATCACTACTTCCCTTGACCTAGAATTATCATCAATTAATCTAACTGGTTTCTCTTCTGTGAATACTGAAGCAAAATGATCATTAAGGACCTCTACTATTTCCTCATCAGATTCTTTCAAAACCCCTTCATATTTAATAGGCCCTATTTTATCACTGTTAGATTGATTATTGATTCTATAATAGCTAAAGAATTTTTTAGGATCTTTATTATTATTTTTAGCTAAATTAATTTCTGCTGTCCTTTTGGTCTTCTTAATAATCTTATTTAGTTCATTTCTGGTTGACCTATAATGGTTTAAATTATCTAAACTACTCTCACTTTGTAATCTCTGGTATGCCCTTTTTTTCTCTGAAACTTTATTAGCTATTTCTTGGTTCCACCATAATGGTTTCCTACATTTCTTCCTAATAGACTTCATCGGAATACACTGTTCCTGAACCATGTTTAATATAGTCTTAAAAATATCCCACATCTCATAAGTATTCTTTCCATGGAATTCTATATCCCACCTAATCTGATTTAGCATGCTGCGTAATTTATCGTAATCTCCCCTATAAAAATTTGGAATTTTCGTGGAGTTTGTCGTTGTTCTACCCTTAACTATTAGCAAATTAAACCGAACCATCTGATGATCACTGTTTCCCAATGATTCCCCTACACTCAATCCTTGAACTAAGTGATCATCATTTGAAAGAATTAGATCTAATATATTGGCACCCCTTGTTGGCTTATTAACAAATTGGATCAAAAAGTTATCCTCAAAACACTCCATAAACTTACAACTTGCTCTATCTCTTCCTATCATATTTTCCCAGTCTACAGAAGTTAAATTAAAGTCACCAAGAATAACTGTATCTTCTTTGCATCCTTTACTTATTTCCCTAATCATTAACTCATCGATACAATCAGTCTGTCCTGGTGGTCTATAAAAAGCTCCCAAGTGTATTTTCCTATTTTTACCAACCTTAATATCTATCCATAATGATTCACCTTCTCCTTGCTTTATAGAGTTATTTAGATTTGAAGAAATGCTATTTCTGATATAAATAATCAACCCACCACCAGTCCTATCTCTCCTTTGACTAATGTACATAGTATAACCCTCTAGTTCAAATTCACTGACATTATCATTAAATATATTTTCATTAACCCATGATTCAACTATACATATTATATCTATATCTTCATGAATGATATAACTAAATAATTCATCCTTCTTATTTCTAAGACTACGAGCATTTGTGTAAAGACAACTCAGCCCACCTATCCCTGAAGCACCTGAGGGCCTATCTCCTCTGCATCTCCTTTCTCTCTTTCCCCGACCCTGTACTCTTGTATTTCCCTGACCACTATCACTACTCAAGTAGTTTAACCCTAAAGCACTTCCATTAGCCTGCCTACCTTCTACAAATCTGTGTTTGCTTCCTTTCCTTGCCTCACTTTGAGCCATTAAATTTCCCTGACCACTATCAAAACCTAGTTTCCCGCCTCTAAAGACCTAATAACACTATCTAATTCCCGCCACAAAACCTCAACCCCATCTCGGCTCAGATGGAGTCCATCCATCGCATACAAACCCTTATTCCCATAAAACCCACTCCAAACATCTACAAATACCAATCCTGACTCCTCGCACAAACCTTTCACATATTCATTCAACCCCATTGCACGAGACAACCATTCCATCCCCACATCCATTCTGGGAAGCACACCTGAAACAACGCCTTTTACTCTACTTTCACACATCCTTTCAATCAGCCTTTTATACCGCTGTCGTAACTCACAAGTACCCACCTTCTTTACATCGTTTACTCCGACATGTGTAATCACAACTGCTTCCCTCTCACACCCAGACACCAACCTATCATACCTCTCACACACATCATTTACACCAGCACCCGGCAGACAAACTCTCACTCCCTTCCATTTACTTTCATTCAACTTCCTATCTAAATACCTAATCTGAGAGTCACCCATCACAATCACCTCAGTCATTCTACTATTCTCTCTAGGCCTGAAAATGAGAGAACTGGGGGAAAATGTGGAAGAAGATCCTTACCTGCGGGAGCCCCAACAAGAATAAGATCACTGTTGGCATCAAGTTTGCTACAAGAGGGGCCGCGGATATTCAACACACTCCCCAAGGAAACAAGAAAGTTGACCTCCTGCCGTGTGGAGCGATTTAAATCAAGCCTGGACAAATACTTAAGGTCGCTACCAGACGAACCCACAGTACCGGGATACATAAAGTATTGCCGAGCGGAGTCAAACTCAATACCGGACCAAGTGGCTCTAATGAAACGGGACACAAGGGACGGCAGCAGCGGTGGACCACCACGACTGTGAGGCGTAGACCTCTAAACACGACCAAGTATACCAAGTAAGTAAGTAAGTATACCAAGTAAGTAAGTAAGTATGCCTAGTATTACCCTCCCTCCTGCTCTCACTCACTCGACCTCCTATTCTACTTTCAGGCACGGCCACACCAGACAAATCTCTTTCAAATTCTTCCTCTCTCAGGGCATCAAATCTGTTAGTTAGCCTAACAGGTTTCATGTCCCTCTCATTCACACACCTAACCTGTCCTAACTTATCTATTCTGTTCACTTTCACCCACCACTCATCATCACTTACTGCTTTCTCTCCAGTCCCTGTTCTAGGCCTAACTTCCTCCCTCCTGGTCCCAATCTGACTCTTCAAACATACACTTGCATCTCTTCTCACTTCAGACACTAAATCATTCAGTCTCAAGCATTCCGCACGTAATCGACTCACCTCCTCAGTCAAAGCACATACACGGCACTCAGACACATTCACTCTCCTCTCTACACCACAGACATCGCACACTACATACACACTACTTTCAAAAGGCATACTCTCTACATCCAAACAGTCAGCCATACTTAAACAAGAACAATAATAGAAACAAAAACTTACAAACAACAAGAATTTGACCCCAATTTGTGCGCGCAAGTTTAAAACCTGCTAATCAAGATGGCCCCGAAGTAAACAAAAGTCACTTTCTCACCAAAACAAAATAACCACAATTTATACAAAATAACCACAATTTAACTTTGTTATATTAACCAAATATATGATCTTATAACTTAATATTTATGTTTATGTCACACACCAAAGTATATCAAATAATCAAAATATTCTGAGAGCTCTACGAAACATGTGCTACCTGTTCGAAGGTCAGTCGTAGACTGACCTTTTTCTGAGATGCTGATTAAGCTAGCAATGTATTCTTCCCAAGTGAATTCCTTGTTAAAATCTTCTGATAAGTCTTTCGTAGCATCACTGATCAGTTTATTTGGTTGTTCATTTAAAATAACTGGATCTCCATCTTTAAGGATATCTTCAAAATTCTGTCCAAAAATATTTGCCTTTTCTTTTTCACCTAGCACTGGATTACCATTTTGAATAAGAGGAAATGTTTGTTCTCTATAAGAGCCTCTGAACTTTTTAAAAAAGAACCAGATATCTTGAATTGGGGTTCTAAAGTTTATATTAGAAATAAATTTTTGTAAAGATATTTTTTTTGCTCTTCTAATTGTCCTTTGTGCTATAGCTTTTTGTCTATTAATAGTATAAGTAGCCTTTAGATATTAATTCATTCTTTATTTCCACTACATTCTCATTTAGAGCAATTGGGCCAATAACCCCATTGGATTTTGGAAGATCTGATAGTAATTTACAAGTCACTTTCCACTCACCTAGTAAGAAACCTGCACTATCTAAGAATATATTTTTAATCTTAGTACTGGTACTTATAATGCAATTTTTTGTGCGATGAGTAAAAGTTCTGTCATGATGTTGGATATGATTAAGTAAATTACTGTTTTTAAGGGCAATGCTAAATTGAAGGGTAAACATGTAGATGAGCGGCAAAGCCGTAAAAAATTATTTTGTGTAAAAATTATCGTTCACCCCGTTTCTGAATATTCATGCGCGTTTGAGCGGTCTGATGTCATTCCTCACCCCCAACCCCTATTATAATTTGCAAAACAATTAAAGGCGCTGACACATTGTAGTTAAAGCATTTACCTATGTAAACGTCAGAACATTAAAAAAATTAGGATTATATACTGGGGGGCTGCGCCCCCCCAAATTTAATGAAACTCAGGATCATCGTAGTGCGGTCCACGCATCGTGTTTATCCCCCCACGAGCCGTCCATTATAAATGTACTCCAAAAACGTGAAACATTTTGGACCACGGATGAAATAGTACATCTTATCGGCCGGGCCGCTCGTCTACATATTTACCAATTGAAGGGGCTTGTCATTAAAGTTATCATCTTTTACAGGTACTATTAAGTATTTGAATGGAAGATTTATATTATCAGGAGGAGACCCATTGGGGTCATCCTCCATTTCAAAAGACCTACCAGAAATCAGTAGGCCTGTATAAGCTCCCAATTATAAATAAGTGCAGCAAACCTTAATTACTACAAATATATATAGAAAGATTGGTAAATATATAGACGAGCGGCCCAGCCGATAAGAGGTACTATTTTCGTCCGTGTTCCAAAATGTTTCATGTAATTGGAGTACATTTAAGAGGACGGCTCATGGGGGGTTAAACACGATGCGTGGACCGCACTACGATGATCCTGAGTTTCATTAAATTGCGGGGGGCTCTGGGGGGCATATAATCTTAATTGTTATAATGTTCTGACGTTTACAGAGGTGAATGCTTTAACTTCATCATGTCAGCGCCTTTAATCGTTATGCGAATTATAATATGGGTTGGGGGTGAGGTATGACGTCTGAAATGCTTGATTTCAATTTTGTTTTCCAATTAATAGCTTTTTATTATCTTCATTCGGAGTCATTTTTATTTGTCAATATATTTTTCCCCATTTTACTATTTTTATTACCTTCTTTTATACATTTAAATGTAATTAGCTAGATCATTTCAAGGAACTTGTTTTTTAGCAGTTTGGGTGTCAAACATTCCCCTTTTACGCAGTTTGAAAATGATCAATCAGACGTTTTTAAGCAGTGTGAAAATGGTATCGAATTGTGGTTTTGTCCGTCTTCTATTTCGGAATTATTAACTCTAGTTTCTGATAGAGATAAATTGATCACCTTTTTGGATGTTCATAATTTAGTTAAAATTAAAAGC
Organism: Ceratothoa steindachneri; assembly: GCA_963969495.1. NCBI lineage: Eukaryota > Metazoa > Arthropoda > Malacostraca > Isopoda > Cymothoidae > Ceratothoa > Ceratothoa steindachneri. The sequence goes on from OZ018324.1 coordinate 84,683,398, forward strand.
GAATGCGACATTTGTGGCCGGGCATTAGATGTGACCCTTCAGTTTGAATTTAGATGCTCTAAAATAAAACTTGGTAAATATGTAGATTAGCGGCCCAGACGGAAAATTTGTGTGTAAATATTATCGTTCACTCATGTCGGAATATTCATGCGCGTTTAGGTCCTTTTCGAATTATTATTCTATAAACAATTAGGATTCCCCCCCAATTTAATGAAACTCAGGATCATCGTAGTGTAGTCGCCGCATTGTGTTTACCCCCACACGAGCCGTCAACTTAAATGTACTCCAAAAACGTGAAACATTTTGGAACACGGACGAAATAGTACGTCCCAATCGTTCGCGCCGATAATCTACATATTTACCTAAAACTTGATTCAAGTCAGCTAGATTTCGAATAGGACGCAATTTTGTAAAAAAAAAAATGGCCTACGTAAACAGCGTTTTCGGTTTGTTTACTTTCGGGCATTTTTTTAATACAAAAAATGGCGACAGCTATCATTCGAAGAAAACTCAAACGCGCATGAATAACGGGTGAACGATAATATTTACACAAAAATAATTTTTTTCCGGCCGGGCCGCTCGTCTACATGTTTACCGAAAGATTTAGTTAATGAAATATTAGCTATGCGGAGCTAATCCGATACATCAACACCATCTAAAATCCGTCTTCCTAATCTTTTGCATCAACAGCTCTTTTATTTTTTCTTCAAACTACGTATAGGTGTTCCTCGTTGATTGAATTTCCAAGCAAAAACCTAAAATTCTTCTTCTTCTTGGGCAATTATTTGGATAATGGATATTTTTCTATTTTTGTTTCTATAAAGAAACAAATCATTATATAATGATAATAACTAGGATCAACGTGACCGATGAAAAGGGAAATTTGACATTTAATTTAAGTATCTGAAGGAAGCGGACATGTAACAGTTAAAACTCAGATAATTTAAACTGCCAAGTGTAGGCCATGAATGGTCTTTTGCAGTCTCCTTCTTTTCTTATGTTCTTACTAAGGTCCAATACTTTGTAAAATAAGTTGAGGTGGGACCCAAACAAGACAAAGTCTTATTCTCCCACTAATATCAAATAAGTAAGAATCAAATAGGTTAGCTGATGTAAACAGGGCGTCGTCTTAGTCTTCGTCTCGAAGTGCATACTAAAAAGCCTCCACTACCATCCAATTGCAACTACTGTAATTTATTGTCGACATCTTACCATACTTACTTGTTTGCTTGCTTATAGGTGTCCGTCGGCACTACGACGACCTCACCCATCTCTCCTGTCATGGGGAGGCATGTCGTTAAGCTAATCTGATCTTGTTAGGAAGCCCTTTCCACATTCGTAGCAGTTATGGTCAGTATCTGGAATGATTAGCTGCCGTTGATGTCTTGCAGCTCGGGCCTGGTCCCTTCTCCTTCGTATCTCTGCTTCCAAGTGTTGTATCCCCTCCTTGATACTAAGCATCCAAGTTGGTCTGTCCTCTACTAATTCTTAAAGGTGGGTTGGGTTTATGTTGCATGCTTCTGTAGATAGAGGAGGGTAGAAAATGGGGCAAAGAAAAAATAATAGCCTAGGCGAGTTTCGAACAGCTTCCTGCGTCGCTGTACCACTGTTAGCCAGTGGCGAATCCACTCGGCCGTCCTGAGTTTCAAAAAAGACTCATTCAAAGAAGCTTTTAAGCCACTCGTCTGCACTTCTCGTACGCATACTTCTAACACTCTTTTTATATTGTCTTTATAGAGTTTTTTTTAGTCCGCCAGCACGACGGGCACCTGCCCTGAGTTCGAAGTAAAGGACTTTTTTAGTCAGTCCTTCGTCTGGTATACTTATCACGTGCACCACCCACTTGAGCGTGCGTCTAGAAACAGGCGCTTCTATACTATTACAGTTGGTTCCAAGCAATATTTCATTGTGTGGTATCATATCTCTCCAGGTTATTCGGGGGATTCTTTGGAGGCTACTGATGTGAAAAGTTTCTAGCATTCTTATATGTCTTCTGCAAGGTGTCCAAAACTCAGCCCCGTACAGCAGCGTTGAGACACAAACAGCCTGGTACACAGGTACCGTTTTAGAGAGCTTCAAGTCGTGGTTTAAACAAACCCTGCATTTAATCGCCCAAAAGCTGTTGAAGCAAGTTGAATCTGGTTTAAAATCTCCCTTTCAAGTGTGCCGTTCTTAGAAATAATGCTACCAAGATAAGTAAAGTGATCAGCTTCATTGAGTCTTTTCCGCGATTGTGATAGTTTGAAAGTTTCTGGCGGCTTATGTTCTTACTGTGCGTAATTTAGTATGAACTCGGTTTTTCTTACATTGATTCTTAGTCCAGCTCACTGGTAAGCCTCATTAAGAGCTGAAAGCTGGCTCTGTAGATCTCTACGGCGGGGAGCAACTGCGTCTGCCTCGTCTGCGTACTGGAGTTCCTGGATTGAGGCTAGGGTAGTTTTTGTCCTTGCATTGAATTTTCTTATGTTGAATAGTCCCCCGTTAGTCCAGTATCTATTGGTAATGCCATTTTCCTGTGCTGCATGATCGTCAAAAGTATGCGTGAATGCCACGAGGTAGATATTAAAGATAACAGGGTAATCACGCACCCCTGCTTTACTCCAACCTGAACTGGAAAGTACTCGGAAAATAGCCACCCAAGATCACTCTTGCCTGCGTGGAATTAAACAATTTCTACAAATGTGGGTGAACATCCAAATTTACTAAGGATTTGATACAGTTGGTCCCGATTCACTGTATGGAAATCTTTTGGCAGATAGATAAAAGCCGCGCTGAAGGGTTGTTGTTGTTCCTTGCATTTCTCCAGCAGCTAACGGCAAATAAACACCATGTCCAGGGTAATCATGCCGGCTCTAAAATAGAATTGTGATTCTGGGGGAATCTTATCAACTACGTATATAAATGGTCTTGACGAAAGCATTTTGCTAGGGATTTTCCAGCGTCAGCGACGTCTAGTAATAACATCCCCACAACTGTTCCCACAGACGGCCCTGTCTCTTTTCTTTTTGAATATTTTGAAGATGCTGGCTTTACGAAAGTTAGAGAATATTCTACAGCTCAACCAGCAAGCTGAGAGGAAAATCGTAGAGTTGACGTTATGTTTTCACGTCCGTATTTTTATATTTCAGCAGGAAGGAGGGGGGCCATCCGGCCCGGCCGATTTAAGATTTTTTTCAGTTTTCTTATCACTTTTACCACCTCGTTCCGCGTAGGAGTCTCATTGACCGTGTTCGGTAGATTAATAAAGCTATACTATACTTTCCTCCACCCGTAGTTTCATGCTTTTATGTTATCCACCTAGACTTCTCTTTATCAGAGGTGGGCGCCGCTACCAATTTTTTTTAAACTGCTATCCGTTACTACACTACATTGGCTAGCTAAAACCGCTACCTCAACTTTTTCAAAATCGCGAAACCGCTACTCCGCTAACGCTACTTTTTATTGCAAGGCGGTACTAAAGCGCTGCCCCTCAAACCAGCTTTTTACTGGTTTTAAATAAATTTCAAGGAAAACTTCTGTATATTACATCCCAAATTAGCGGTTTTATTGTAAAGAAACGTAAAATAGGTAGTTGTAGCGGTTTTGATTTTTTTAGTCTGCTACTTTTTGCTTATAGAAACCACTTCCGCTACCATTTAGAGTGTCCGCACGTAGCGGACCGCCCAGCTCTGCCCTTTATAATATATATATATATATATATATATATATATATATATATATATATATATATATATATAGTGTGTAGTTAGGTAGCAGTCTTTATGGAATCCAAATTTTGTTGAAAACCATTGTGTATTTCGCCTTAATTAATTTCCTTTGGAAACTTTCTTTTCTTATAACTATATTTTGTATTCCATCTTCTAGATGGTGGATCACTTGTCCTGTATTCATCTCTATTTAAATAAATGTGTCTGGTAGAAGTCAAAACAAATTGCTGAGCTTTCGATCTTATTCGATCATCTTCGGAGCGTTTTGATATGTTCTTGCCTTCTTTACCGATGTACTGAGTGGAGTGAGGATCTGACAGAATGAAAACGATTTTAAAGGGGTATTTATTCCGCTTAGGTTAAGCATAAAGTTAGAGGAAACGAGTCAGTCCGGTGAGTGGAATTTTCAAATACTTTTAATGTTCGATTCCCGCTTGTTGCTTGACTGTTGATGGCCTGCTTATCTTCGTTTATTAATATGGCGTCTAAAAGAAAGTATATATATATATATATATATATATATATATATATATATATATATATATATATATATATATATATATATATATATATATATGGGAAATATCACGAAAGTAGCGCGTGATAACTATAAATATGAATATGTACCATGGAAGGAAACTGAATAAAAAGCAGATTGGAGTTATTACTTTCGTCTATTCGACATTTTCAAACTCAATGTTAAGAAAAATAAGACACCCAGTATTTAGACAAAGCACGTTTTTCAATGAGGTCAACATTTTAATGCTATCAGATAAGTCGGATTTTAGTAAAAGTGATAAAATTGGATCTAGCGAAAACAGCCCTTGGCTAATCACCTACAAAAAGGAGAGTAATCTCAACATTAGCCCAGAGCTGTTAAAGACCCTCGTATATTTAGCCTTAATTAATTTTCTTTTGAAACTTTCCAGTTTTCTTATTGTCTTCTTTTGTCTATCTCCTTCGTTCATTTTTTTTTAAGTAACTGCGTTTGGTAAAAACCAGACAGTAATAGCTGAGCTTTCGATCTCTACGCTCATCTTCAGTGTGTCTTCAGCTGTTCTTTTCCTCCTTTACCGATAAAGTATGGTGGAATTGGGGTGAAATAAATCTGAATCTGAAGAAAGCGGTGAGGTAAGTGTGTTTTAGAGATAGTGGTGTACAAAAATGGTGAGGGGAGGGGGATAATAGTGGTAAAGATGAAAGAAGTATACGGGTTGCAGTGATTGCAGAAGTGGCCTGGAGATCAGGCTAATCTCTTTCTTTGCTTTTAATGTTGTTTCTGGTATATATATATATATATATATATATATATATATATATATATATATATATATATATATATATATATATATTATTTGGCGTTCAAATGTAGCGTTCTTGTTTCCTAGACGTGTTGTTTGGTTCCTTTGTGTTTTATATCTCCTAACTGATTCTTACGTGTATACTATTCGTATTAGTTGGTTGGTTGTATTCGTGTGTGTTTTGTGTTTCATACTTATGGTTTGTACTCTTCCTGTTTCTTCTTAGTTATCGTTGGTTGAATTGAGATCTTCATCAGGTTATTGGTCAAATTCGGGGTCGTTCGTTATAGTCGGCTTTTTTTATGCAAAGTACAGGACAACTGCGTTCCCAAGTAAGTTTTAGCTGCATAGAAATCTTGAATAGCAGGACTTCGTTAGTTTTCTTCGATTAGTGCTCTAATGTCCTCGGGTGTTGCTTAACGTTATTTTTTCTTTCATATCTTATGCTCTTATGTGTGTGGTGGCCTAATGTTCGTCACTCTGTGCCAATCCTCTTGCCGTCTTCTATCCCTTTGGCGTGTATTGGTCATAATATGCATGTGTAGTATCTCTGAAGCTACATATATATATATATATATATATATATATATATATATATATATATATATATATATATATATATATATATATATATATATATATATATATATATATATATATATATATAATTTTTCTTAATTTATATATATTTGTAAAAAGTCTGATTCAAAAACAATTGGCAACATTTACACGCATGTACTAATGCTTCCAAATATCCCGCATGGGAGACTAAATTTTCACTCGTTGTCTCGCCATCACAAAGTCATCAAGGTCAGTTAAATTCTTCCGCCATTTAATCCTTAGGTTTTACGAACAAAATACTGTCTAGTTCCTTATATTTCCTTTCCAGACTCTAATACATTTCCCTCTTTAACCATCGTGATTTTAACTAGTTACAATTACATTTACTCACAATTCGTGATTCTATTAGCTACCATTACAATTACCTCAAATTATACTTTCATACAAATTATTTATTTCGTGATTCCTGATTCTAATTAGCTAAAAATTACATTTACCACATTACCACTCACACAACTTGCCTAGCAAGATATTATTATAATTACCATTTAACTAATTGTCCTTGTTATTATTGCCATTATTATTAGTCCCATCTTCGTAATTTCGGCTAATTACCTCTGTAATTTCATTCACGAGGCACTATAAATATATTTTGTAACTTATCCAAATTTGTGTTAATTCAACCTATTCAAAATATTCTACATCAATAATTCCTTGGAATCTATAATAATAATATATATATATTTTGTTATAAATCCTTGTTTTATTTATTCATTCCCAACTTTTTCCCGTAAAAGTCGGTAAGCCTAAACTCGCCATTCGCCAAGAACTGGAATTTTCTTTAGAATAGTTTTATTCAATAATTCGCTCATTAACATTTATTGAGTATAAGTTAGTGTGTATTGTGCTATTTAGGCTACAGTTTTATGTGTACCCACTTCTATACACTATAAACTTGCTGCCCGTCCCGTTGTATTTCTAGTTACCAAATTTTATATAAAATATTCGCCGTTGTAAACAAACAGTGGCCATTTTGAGTGAAGCTTCAGCTCGGAAATTTTCTCTGCTGAGTCTCATCGTTCTCCTCCGTTTAATTTTTTTTCTCAATCCATTCAATAATTGTATGTACATCCTCCTTTTCAAATTCAATTGCATTATCTCAGATTGACGTAAATACTAGTTTAACCTTTTTAATATTTATCAACCCCGCATTTTTCTCGGAATTTCATGATACACACACCTCATACCACTTAAGAATCACGATGATTACATCAATAGCTTCGTTGACAACTCACACCATTACGACATCGCAGGCTGGCCTTACTGCTTCCACCAATACCAGTATCTCTAATGTTACTTTCCGCAAGCATTCTCTATCATTCGTCCTCCATGCAAGAAGATTGATGTCGATTCCTTCCTTCCTCGATTGTCCTCGCAAAATATAACTCTGGGAACCCCATTGCCTGGATAGAAATGGCACAGATTATAATGATACATCACGCCATCTCTGAACAAAACCGGATTTTATGCATCACTCGAAATTTATCATTAAGTATCTTTTCATTTTTTTTAAACATCTTGCTAGAAAATGGTAGATTGGGGCTTGGCACAAATTAAAAGAGGCTTTTAGGGAGGAGTTTGGGATAAGGCAAGTCGAAGATCTAAGGATGCTGTTAAATACTCGGGAGATGGGTGACCGGCGTCCCACGCGAATTCTGGAGCATCGAAAAGACTTAATTCGAACTAAGGGAGCTCAGTTAGAATTTTTCGACTCCCTGCTCACAGATATATTTATGCGTGGAATTCCTAAAAATATTAGGGCACTCATCTTAATGACATCACCCACTAATGTGGAGCAAATGGCAAAGGAAGCCGATGAGTTGTTCAATAATCCATACGCAAGCTGGGGAACTATTTCAATCTCCCAAGAACCAGGTTCAAATATGTATATTTCACAGGGTCGTTTACCGAAGGAGTCTTCAGACAACCGACCAGAACTCGCAGAAGCCCTCCCCCCCCATCCCCGGCACAGGATCTTGCTACTGTGTTGGAGAGGATAAAAAAGCGACCTTCGTGCCCTAAAGGTGCGACAAGGGGTGCAGCGAGAGCACAGTCGTGATCAGGGTAGAGGGGGAGGCCGGCGCCGTTCTCCCTCCCGAAAAAAACCCGATGAGGGAACTCCAGCTCAAGAGGTGAGGCATGGCAGAATAATTTTCATTCTTGACCCAATGCCGCCTATCCTGACGATAATTCTCAGGGTTTCTGCTTTTCCCCAATTTTTAAATTGGTGCTGGTACCATTGTAGTTTTGGTGCAAAGGCAGAAAAATGCTTACACCTATGCACTTACCAACATCATGTACGTTTTTCAACTCCAACTTCTTCATATACCCTAATTTCACCAACCTCAAACACGCAACATCAGCAAAACTCCACGGCTTCTCTTACCCAAATTTCAAGCTCAACAGCATAGCATAATCCTTTAAACTAAAATCACAAGTGATTCGTGGGTCTATCACCCCTGTAAGTTCAGTTTTTCTTCAGGTCGATCCTTCTTTTAGTATTTAAGACCCACTTTTTTTGGTTTTTAATTTTGGGTTGACACCAGTGCTCAATGCAGTGTCATTCCAACCTCCCCGGACGACAAAGCTTGCCTGTCTGACCTTCTCCTTAAAGCCGTTAACTCTTCGGATATAAGAACATATGGAAGGCGTAACCTCGAGCTCTCTCTTGGGTTACGTCGTGTTTTTTCATGGACCTTCATCATCGCCGAGGTCGACATCGCAATTTTGGGAAACCGATTTCCTTTCGACTCACGACCTTTTGGTCGATTCTCGCAATCGCAAGCTTGTCGACAGAATCACTATTCTGACCGTTTCTGGTTCGTTTTTTCCTTCACAGAGTTCTCTTCTGTCTGTTCGTCTCCCTACAACTGCCCCACACTTTGAACCACTCATGCGTGAATTTCCTGGCCTTAGTCTGCCACCTTCAAAGAAGAGGCCTATCAAGCACGATGTGGTTCATAGGATAGATACGACAAGAGGGCCTATATTCTATCGCCCCCGTCGACTGGCCCCGGATAGACTTGCTCTAATGAAACAGGAGTTCAAGTTTATGGTGGAGGCCGGAATAGCTTTTCCATCTACCTCCTCCTGTGCTTCACCGCTTCATCTAGTGCCAAAGTCTACGCCGGGTGAGTTCAGGGCTGTGGGTGATTAGAGGCGACTCAATTCTTGTACCAGTCCAGATAGATATCCTCTTCCTTACCTGTCTGATTTTAATTCTGCTCTTTTCGGTTGTTCAATCTTTTTTCGACTCGATTTGGTTCGTGCTTTCAACCAAATCCCTATTCACCCAGATGACGTCCCAAAGATGGCTATCACCACGCCATTCGGTTCCTTCGTCATGAACCGAATGCCTTACGGTGTTCGTAACAGTGGTCAGACCTTCCAATGTTTTATGAATCTGGTTCTGAGAGGTCTCCCCTTTGTATTTTGCTACATAGACGACCTCCTGATAACATATTCGTCTTTAGAGGAGCATATCTCTCACCTTCGTCATGTTTTTGCACGTTTAGATGAGTATGGTATCGTACTCAACACTTCTAAGTGTCTCTTTGGTGTAACACAGCTCTCCTTTTTTCCTCGACTTTCTTCGCCAAAGCAACTTCGTAGATTCTGGGGGATTATAAACTTTTACTACAGGTTCATTTCGAACATCTCCCACATTATGCAACCTCTCTACGAATTTCTTTCCAAGTCCAAGAAGAACCTTCCTCTTTCCTGGTCCCCCGAAGCTTGCAAGGCTTTCTCTCGCACCAAAGAGGCCCTGGCTTCCGATCTCTCCCTGGCCCATATTTGCCCAGGAGCTCCCATAAGCGTTGCTTCAGACGCGTCCGCTACTCATATCGGTGCGACGCTTAAACAGAAGGTTGGTGACTCTTGGCAACCACTCACTTTCTTTTTCAAAGCTCTTCTTCCTTCTCAACAGAGGTACAGTACGTTTTCCCACGAATTACTGAACATAGACCTCGTCCTCCGTCACTTCTAACAATACTTGGAAGGAAGTGATTTTACTTGTTTTATCGACCACAAGTCACTGGTTGGTGCGCCTGCCTCTAGTAGCACCTCTTCTGTGCACTCTACGGTTGATACTCGTCACCTTGACTTCATCCTGCAGATGACAAACGATATTCGCTACGTTCCTGGTTCTTCAAACGTCGTACCAGATGCGCTCTCTCGCATTTCATCGATTTCGGGCACGTAACTCTCCCAAACTGCCCCCATCGATCACGCGACAAAAGCGCTTGCGCAGGAACAAGATGAAGACACGCAAACACTGCATCACTCTTCTCAGCTTATCGTTCGCGAAATCGACTTGCCCAACCGTCCCTCCAGGCGTATCCTGGTTGACTATTGATTGCCCGACTGTCCTTGTCCACTTATTCCTCTCTTTTACTGTTGGTAGCATTTTTTACCAGACTCACGGGCTCTTTCATCCTGGCATTCGAGCAATTCGCAAGCTCATCACACAACGCTATGTGTGGCTATGTATGAACGCCGACGTGTCCTAATGGACCCGCGCATGTCTGACTTGTAAACGAGCGAAGGTTATGGCCACACAAAGTCACCTCTGGCTGCTTTTACGCTTCCCTTGACACGCTTCGACGCCGTTCATATCGATCTGGTTGGCCATCCGCCCTGTTCGCGAGGTTGCACTTACCTTCTCGCCATGATCGATCGTTTTACCTCTTGGCCAGCGGCAGTTCCTATCTCGGACATCAGAGCTTCCACTGTAACTCGAGCCTTCGTCTCAGCATGGGTTGCTCGTTTTCGTGTCCTATCAACGATCATGACTGATCGAGGTAGCCAATTTGAATCCCACCAATGGGATGCACCTTGGCTCCTTTCGTCTCCGTACTACTAGCTACCATCTCCAGAGTAACTCTAAGGTGGAACGTTTTCACCGGACTCTCGAGGGAAGCTTACGCTCCACTGACCTCAACATCACTTGGGTGGACAAGCTACCCTTAATTCTTCTGGGAATTCGTGCCTCTTTGAAAGAAGATTTAAATTGCTCTGCTGCGGAACTCGTCTATGGTACGCAACTTCTTCTTCTCCCAGGCCAATTCTTTTCTTCCGCTGACGGTCCTCTTTCTCCTGACATACATCCTGCTGCATACGTACACAATTTAGCACGGGCGATGTCTGAGGTTAAGCCGACTGCCACAAGAGTGCCTGCTAATCAGAAACCTTTCGCGCCAAAGGATTTGGCATCTTGCTCTCATGTATTTGTCCGACGCGATTCCACTTGCATATCCTTGCAACCTGTCTATGACGGACCCTTTCTCGTCGTCTCCAGGAAGCCAAAATTCTTTGTACTGCAGCTTGGCACCAAGCAGGATATGGTTTCCATCGATCAGCTTAAACCGGCTTTCATATAGGCCATTCATCTAGAACAGCCACTACCTTTCTCTTCCACTAATATAGGTCCAGTGGTCATCCCAGCCTACCTTCTGTACCCAACTATTCCTTCAACACTTCCCAACCAACTAACCCCAATTCCGAACCCTTCTTCGGCTCTTTCAAATCAAACAGCAACTCTTCCTCCCACCTCTTTACTCGTAAACCCTTTACCAACCATCTCTACACCCCCCAATTCTTCTTCCCAACTGTTGCCGCCTCCCTTTTTGTTGCAGGACCACTCGGCAGGAGCTGGATTATACCTCGCTCAGATCACCTGTTCGTTCCGCTCACCCTTCAACTCAAGATCCGATGAAAGCAGTTGATACTCGAACACCACCAATCGCGGCGGTTGGACCAACTCCTCAGACACCGAAAATACCCTCGACCCATGAATCCAGATATACCGGCCGAGAATCCCTTCTTGATCTTCCTTTTCCGCCAGGTTGTGAGCCCGAATTACAATCAAGGGCCTCGGTCAGTTCTACAAAACGCACCAAAAAAAAAAACAGTTACTGCTCCATCTAGGCTCTCTCCCCCTGCAAAAGCAGGCTCCTCAAAATTAGCTCTCCGTCTCCCAAGCTCTTTGGGACGAACCTTAAATACAATATCGGCCAAAAAAGAGAAGAAGATGTCCACAGTGGTATCTAATTGTTACACATAATATCTTCCATTTTACAATGGAATTGTCAAGGCGTTCTTCCAAATTGGAAAGAACTCAAAATTCTTTTGACGACTCTCCAACCTGCTGTTATTTGTCTTCGGGAGAAAAAAATGGGTATACGGCCCTTTCCGCCGGTACCCGGCATTCTCACTTTCAACTCTATTGCTCCTGCTGGAAGCTCCTCTCATGGGGGGAAGGGGGTGTCAATCATGGTAACTTCATCCAACCATGTTTCTCCCATCTCCCTACATACTACACTCCAAGCTGTTGCCGTGAGGGTTTTTCTTACTAAGCTTTTTACTGTTTGCTCTATTTACCTACCCCCTTGTATATCATTGTCAAGACCCAACCTTTTAGAGCTTATAGACCAGTTGCCCTCCTGATTCTTATTATTAAGAGATTTTAACGCCCGTCACCCAAGATTGGGAAGGCTTCCAAGAGGCGTCCTTCACAAATGCATCCTTGGGGACCTTCAATGGAGTGGACGCGGCAGTAGAATACTTTACATCGGCTATCTACAATGCAGCAACACAGACCATCCAACGGAGGCGACCTGCCACGGGCCGCTCAACCGTGCCCTCGTGGACCTCGACGTGTGCAGCAACTATAAAAAATTACAAGTTAGCTCATGGCCGATTCAGAAAGAACCAAACTTTGTGCAACAAGGTCGACCGAAACCGACCTCGTGCGCTTCGCCAAAGAACCCTTCGTCAGGCTCGCCGAAATTCCTGGCGCCGTTACGTTTCATCAATTTCGTCTATGACACCTCCTGCTAAGATCTGAAAGAGGATTAATAAGATCAGGGGCCGTTATGCTAATCATCATACCCCCACACTCAACTTACATGGTTCCTTTGAAAATGACGACCGGGCGATCAGCAATGCATTTGCTGACCATTTCCGGGCCGTTAGCAGTGTCAGCCGTTACGCTAAGGCTTTTCAATCCTACAAATCAAAGGAAGAATCTCATTCTCTCAACTTCACAACAAAATCTAACCTTCCGTATAACGCTCTATTCAGCATCCATGAACTGCATAGCGCTTTGTCCCTTTGCAGATCTACTTCCCCTGGCCTTGATGAGATCCATTTCAATATTATTCTGCACCTACATCCACACTCTACTCTCTTCTTACTTGATTTGTACAACCTTATATGGGTGAAGGGTTTTTACCCATCATCATGGCGCATTAGGATCATCCTTCCCTTTGTCAAACCGGGCAGGGACGGGTTGGATGCAGATCACTACTGCCTCGGTTATTAGAAGATGGCCGTAATTCTTGTATGATAGGTATTCTGTCATTAGCATCCACGAGATACTGATGTATGGCCCCATGGTTTTTGTGGGCCATTAGACGCCTCCTTAGTGTGGTAGTGGTATGTACGATATAGTTCTTGTAGATAGAGGAGAGTAGGAAAAGGGTCAAAGAAAAAATAATAGCATAGGCGAGTTGCGAACAGCTTCCCGCGTCGCTGGACCACTGTTAGCCAGCGGCGAATCCACTCGGCCATCCTGAGTCTCAATACAGACTCATTCAAACGAAGCCTTTAAACCACTCGCCTGCACTTCTCCTACGCTATACAATCCCCCTTCTAGAAGCGGAGAGAATTTTTAAGAAATGAAGAGAAACCGTTTGGAAATGTTATCCAAGGGCTAACGTTTCCCCTCCCGAGTATGGGCACCATTGTACTCAGAAGAGAGTAGGAAAAGGGGCTACCTTAAAGACAGTGTACGTAAGAGACCCAGAGCCATCACGGAACTCAAGGAAGCCATCAGGGAGGAGATCAGAGCCATTAGTCTGTCGGTTTGTAAGGATATCATGGACATAGGTGGGCGCGATAACGCAAAAATCTATCACGATAACCGATAAATCAATAACGATAACCTTATCGACGATAATCGAAAAGTGGCAATAAATTTATCGCCAGATAAGGTGATAACCGATAAATCGATAAATCCAAAATTATAATACAATATTGATTATTGACTATATATAGTGTTATTTTATTATACAATAGTAAGAATATTTCAATACTGTTTCTTAGTTTCTTACCTGGTGAGGCTCTCATTCATCTCCTCATAGGTTTTGAGGATCTTCCTCCAGCTCGGACCTACCTATTTCTGCCTCCAAGGAACGCGCTGCTTGCCCCTGTGCTAAACTGGAACCAAAGACTGAAATTATCGATTATCACTATTTTGGAAAGTAAAGTATCGGCGATACCGATGAATCGATAACGCGGGGAAAAAATAAGATAACAGGTAAACCGATATCATTATCGCGATAACGCCCACCTATGATCATGGATAACTGTGTGCTGCGCCTCAAGAAATGCACATAGCTAAATGGAGGTCATCTCGAACACGTGCTTTAGAATAAAGAAGAAAAGTCCAAAGACTTTTTGATATGATGTTATAGAAATGCCTCTGGGCATTCCTATAGTAAAAACCACCTGGGAAACTAAAATATGTATATACATCAATTATTATGTAATATTCATATTATGCAATCCTTTAACTTTGTTAATTTAATCATTCAATTATTTCACTTTAACTTTGTAATTTAATCTTTCAATTATTTTACTTCAACTTTTGTAAATTAAATCCTTTTATGTAAAACTCTAATAATTAATTAATTCATTTATTTTACTTGTCAATTCATTTAACGTAATACTGTTCCAAACATCTTCTAAAATTTCACACACAAACAAACAAACACACACTTCCAGCTTGACCAAATAGCACACTATTCCGCCCAGTCGACTCGCAGCTTTCTTCGTATAAAGATCGGTAATCATTCCTTCAACAATTAGTCATTTGCCTCCAAACAAATCATACTGAGTTAATTCCACTTTCACATTCTTTGCAAACGATCATACGAGAGTAGGTCCTAATTATATTTACTTCTCATTGCAGCCCCTAATTCACAGTCTATCATAGTCATTACTATATTATTATTTCACTATTATTCACCATATTATTCCACCATATTAATTTCACATACTTCAATTCTCTTCGCATCTTCTTACTATAAAGCATATGTTAAAATATCTTACATTGTATACCTAATCTACTTATCTCATTGTACATTCGTTGATTTTATGAATATATTTATATTTGTGTAATTGTCTTTCTTAAAGCCCAGTTCATTATTTCAAAATTTATTTCGCTGTCGCCTTAGGCCTAAAACTATCAGCAGACCACGTCGATCAAATAAATTTATAGTTATGGTTTTCGAAACGCTATTTAGGCTGATTTATTAACAGAAATTAAATCACATTAATAACCATATACTATAATGTTTTTAAACACAATAAACTAGTTATCACCAAAGTTTCATTCAAGCCATGCAGAAAATTAAGAACTGAGGCTTATCGATAGTTGGGGCCCATTTGGGGGGGCGGGGGTCACCCTGTATAATATAAAAGAAAATCTTTTCTACTGCTTCAGGAATGTAAAAGATGATAAAAAGTCATAAATTTCGCAATAATAATCTCAATGCGAAACATAGAACTAAAAAAATTAACAATGCCAGTGTTTGTGTTTAGCCATCGTTTTTCTATTCCAATTTTTTATAAAATGATTGGTGAAAAAGTGTGTGACAACTTCTTATTTATATACTAATTGTAGGACGGGATAAATCGTACCCACCGTTTTAATCATACTCATTTTAGTGAATCTCAACATTTTATGGAATGGTCACAAACTTAGGAAGTCCACTACCTTTCTTTATTCCAGCATGGAGGAGATCAGAGCCATTAGTAGGTCGGGTTGTAAGGACGTAATAGACAACTTTGTGCTGTGCCTCAAGAAATGCACAGAGCTAAATAAAACCATCTCGAGCATGTGCTCTAGAATAAATAAGAAAAGTCCAAAGACTCTCATGTTTTGATATGATGTTTTTAAACACAATATAGTAGTTATCACCAAAGTTTCATTCAAGCCTTGCAGAAAATTAAGAAATGAGGCCTATCGAAGGTTGGGGCCCGTTTTTTGGAGGTGATCCCTGTATATATATATATATATATATATATATATATATATATATATATATATATATATATATATATATATATATATATATATATATATATATATATATACAGGGATCACCTCCAAAAAATGGGCCCCAACCTTCGATATATATATATATATATATATATATATATATATATATATATATATATATATATATATATATATATATATATATATATATATATATCGTAGCAAGTTTTGTTGAAATCAACGGGGCTAATATTGCATTTGTGATTTTCTTTTTACATTTTTACATTTGTCGCATATCTGCCTTTATGTCTGGGTTCAACCCGTGGATAAGTTTTCTGAAATTCATTAAAACTCGGCTTTTAAAGTTAAAGGAGGAGATTCCTTTTGGAGAACACTTAATTTATCTCACGGGTTTCGATACCCTCGCATCATCTTCAGAGTGTAAATAAAATACAAATAAAAAGAGTAGAACATTGGTTTATATATCAATGAATGAACACACATCTACAAACAAACAAAGAGATCAGCAAGTGCGAACGTACTGACAAACTTGTGAGCATGTTAGGACAAGGTTGAAAGGGATAGGGTTAGGAACGAAGGTCAAATTCGCGGTTACGTCCAAAGAAATGAAGGACCTTTATAGGGGTAGATTAAGTATCCCTTATACTCGTAGTTCGGCTCCTAATTCTACCGCTTGGCAGTATTCCTTTCGAATTAAATTGAATGTTAAATTTGGGTTGCTTTTCTTGAATATGGATGGCTTCTAGAAAAAACTAGTTGTTGATGATCTGGTTTTAAGTCAATAATTTTGGTGTTTACTTCTAACATTTTTATGTTGAGAATAGTTCCATGGTTTTAACTTGTGTGGTTTGGGGGGGGGGGGGCGATTGCTTAGGTGGTATGTCAGAAACTAAACTATCAACAAGAATGACATACCTCCTAAGCAACTGTGTCCCCCCTCAAAACACACTAGTTAAAACTATGGAGCTATTCTCACAAGAAAAATGTTAGAAGAAAACACCAAAATTATTGACTTTGCACCAGATCGTCGATAAATATAAATTCAAGCGTATATAATAATTTTCAAAGCTCCTGACGGTCATTTACGTTTTCCCTTTTTCGAACGCCCATTTTCATTCACGTGTCTCCTTTTTCGTATCAAAATTTATCGACGGCATCCTTCTTCCACTTGTTATAATTCTTATCAAAATAAATTAAATAATATAAATTAAATACAAGTAGTGAGGAATTTCCTCTTTCTCCTATTTTTTCATTTTTTCACGTTTCTGTCACGTGACTAATTTGCGCGCACACACATACACACACCTGAATTTACTCCCATTTTTTCACGCACATCAATTCCAAAATCATCCATTCTACCAAATACGATAATTCTCATTAACAAACGTCACACACAGCATCACGGAATCACAAATGGTAAACCAAACATTGGCTAAAGCAACGGTGAATCAAGAATTGAAATACAATTACAAGGCAAAGATAATCCACCACACGCTGCCGCAGTTTGATAATATAGATCTGGAGTCACAGGCGTAAGCCTCTTCCATGAAGTCATCTGTAAGTATCTGTAAGTATCTGTAAGATTCAGGCAAACTCCCGCGTGCATTCCTCACTCTACCAGTAGGGAATTCATCAAACCCAATCTCTTGGCTGGACGTTTGTGACCTGATTCTCCGCCCTTCAGCCCTAACAGAAGAAGAGAAAATAGCTCTCATAATCCAAAAATTCTCATAAGTATCTTCATTAAGTTTAGGGATATTTTAATTACCGGGGAAAAGGTGGGAGCATATAATGAATTGAGGGAGGCCTTCCGATAGGAATTTGGGAAGTCAAAAGTTGAAGACTTAAGGGAGATCCTTAATACTCAGGAGATGGGAGATTAGTGTCGCACAGGCTTCTTAAATAATTTGAAAGCTCTTATCGGGACAAAGGGCGCCCAATATAAACTTTTCGAACCTCTCCTCCCCGAAATTTTCATGCGGGGGGGTCCGAGAGTATATAAGTTCCCTCATTCTTATGTTATCACCGACCGATGTTGACCATCTGTATAAAAATCCTTATGAAAATCGGGGCAGCGTACAAAATCACAGCACTAAGCCTAATTCTTCCATTTCTCAGGTTCGGGTAACGGCGAGGTCTGGTTCCATCCCTCCTAACGAGGAATTTAGCTGCCACGTTATCAAGGATAGAGGGTGATCTCAGCCGTTAAAACTGCAGCAAGGGACACAGAGCGAGCGACGGCACGGGCATAGTGAGTGAAGAGATCAGACTCGTTCAAATTCTCGTTAAAGAAACCAATGAGGGAACCTCAACACACAAGGTGAGATGTAGCAATGTTTACAATCTTCTTCCGCCTATTCTATTTTTCCATTTCAATTGTTTAATTTTGTAATATTACGTTGACTTTGCTTGTCCTTAATTAATAGTATCTCTTTACAAATATTTTGCTGTTCTTTACCTCACTATTTTGTTTGTTCATTAACGTAACGTTCATTTTATATTTTAAACGTCGTTTTGTGATTTTCTCTGATCCGTGTTTTTTTAACTTTGAACTTCTGCTGTTATTTATGTTTTTAGGCTTAGATTTCTCATTTGGAATTTGTTTTTGGCTCCTGAAGATGGGTTTTGTAATAAAACGAAACGTTGGAATTAAAGATGGGACCCGCCTTCTTCGTTTTGTCCTTCTTACTGAATATATATATATATATATATATATATATATATATATATATATATATATATATATATATATATATATATATATGCGTGTATATTAAACTCTTAAAATGCGTTCCAATATTGTAACTGCCAAGACACAAAATTTGGTAAGAGTAGTCCTCTTCCACTCTAGCCCTCGCTCTCAACAAGTAAGCTTCGTTTATAAATTATTCCAACGTTAAGATTGTATATCCATCTCAAACGTGTGAGTATTCTACTTATTGTACTTAAATTATTTTCATTAATTTCAGACCCCAATTTACGTATTGCCATTTGGGATCCTGTTGATATCCTATTAATATATTGTTAATATACATTTGATTACCAATTAATATCTTGTGAATTAACTTAATTATCTTTTTCATGAGAGTTCAGTAACAGAGTGACGCAAGCGCTCCCTGGGTGAAATTGAGTCACCTATAGCACTGTATTCCCCAACCCCCTCTCTATTTGGTGCGCTACTCGGGACGTCAGAATGCAAGTCGCAACAAGGTCGAAAGTCCCTTTGTTTGAGAGGCACTTTTCGCCTGAGCTCCCAAGCTATAATTTGTATTCACGCTTCGGCGTAACTACCATTTCTTGCTGGATTCCGCCCAAGTATCTAATGATTACACAGGGCAACAATTATTTGGTGAATTGACAAAAGTACATTTTCCTACCTAATTCGAGCATACTGAATTTAAATCTAAAATCAGATTATCTCTAAATGCTACAGATTTTTCGTAATATCAATAACTAATATTATACCATAATTTTCATTTTATCACGCCTATCATCATGCCCTGAAGTAATTTTGAATCATCATTTTGCATTATTTATAGTAAACCAGGTTTTTTTGCACAAATATTTTATTGCATATGAGAAGAAACTTGAATTACACATCAGGATTACAAATACTGTAATCAAATAGATGCAAATTTATTAATGACCGTACATCAAGCTGGAAGACCTTTTCTTGATATTAATTGGGCAAAAATTTGCGTTTGTAACTCTTTCTCTTGTAGGTCTTCTCTGGCTGATCTCTTCTAATCGTCCAGCAGTAGTCCGCCATCATGTGTCTATCCCAGTGACCTTGGTAGCGCTCTTCCATCGTCATCAAATCCTGATGTCAGCGTTTTCCTTGTTCGTCGCTCACGGCTCCCAGATTCTCTGGGAATCGGTCGAGGTGACTATTTAGGAAATGCAGCTTCACACTCACGTTGCATCCCAGATCACGATATGCTAAAAGCATATTTGTAACCAGATCCTCGTAGTTATGCGCTTTTTTTGTTTCCCAATAAGTTACGAACAACGGCAGAAAATGAGAGCCAGGCTGCCTTCTCTTTTTCATTCATGGTGTGAACGAATCTAGAATCACTCAGAAGTCTTCGGATTTGGGGACCATCAAATACTCCTGCTTTTATTTTTTTCGTATGACAAAGCAGGAAACGCCGATAATATGTACTGAAAACAATCATTGTCAGCGCTCAACGCCTTGACATACTGCTTCATCAACCGCAGTTTGAGATGAAGTGGAGGGAAAACGATCTTCTCTCAACTTACGATTGGCTCATTAACAATGTTTGGCATTCCTGCTTCCAAAGTTTCCCGAACTGGCCAATCTTTTGGGGACCAGTGTTTGTCACGGGGTCGACTGTCCCACATACAGATATAGCATGGAAAATTTGTATATCGCTTCTGCTGGCCAGGAAGGAAATTGACCATCTTAAGGCCTACACATATGATCCACTTGTGTTCATGGTACTTAAGTAAATCCATGACGATTCTTATGCCATCGTGTGTTTCTCGCAGAAGGACAGAGTGACGTAGAGGAACTGCAACCAAGTAATTGCCATTATGAAAAAGGACACACCTGGGGTTACGCTTGGAACTATCCAAAAACAGTCCTCCCTCAGCAGTGCTATAGGTTCCCCGTCCCAACTCGGTAAACAGATCAGGAACATCGTGGCAGTATACAAATTGTTTGTCCTCAGAGAAATACTTAACAAATGTACTCTTCCTTGTTCGATAATATGATACCCGTACCAACCTGTCAAGCATATGTCTTTCACTCACCCTGGAGGCTAAAAGTTCTGCAGCTTTCTCGGAGAGTGCCAAATCACGTATCAAGTCATTCAGATCCTCTTGATTAAAACAGTGAGTTGCTACTGTTCAGCATCTGATGATGAATCTGCAGACTCTGAATCCATTCCATGGACGTCCATATCATGTACATCATGTTGATCCTCAAAGGAAGAATATCCACTGAAAATCGGAACTGGTAAAGACTCAGAATGAGGTACTGGCCGGATCGCCGGAGGAATGTTGGGGTAGTCGATCTTGTGCCGATTTTTATTGTCAATCCCTTTAGTATTCACCAGACAGAAATAACAGTCCGATACATGATCCTTTGGTTCTCGCCACACCATGAGGATTCCAAAAGGAAGACCATTTTTCTTTTCTTTCGTCCACTCACGAAGATGTTCCACACAACTATGGCAAACAGCATGTGGGGCCCACTTCTTATCTTGATCGCCAAGAGGAACATCAAAATATGCCTTATAAGTGCGGATCACAAAGTTGATATATTGCGCCTTTGACGAACTAGCATGTAACAGCCGCATATGTAGCAGAGGATGCCTGGAGCATTAACGCAATTTCCTCTTGACGAAGCTATCACTCTAACATGAGACCTAAAAAAAGAAACAATAATGTCAATATTTTGCACAATAACACTTATTACTATCTTACTACTATGTAGTGTGAAGTATTTGCTTTCTACAAGCACCCTCTCTGTCTGCCCAGAGGGCAGTTTTCGGGGAAACGAGAAAATAGAAATTACAGAATAACTATAGCATGTAAATAAAAATGGATTATATATTTGAAATCAACTTGAAAAAACAAACTAAAATTGGCAGATAAATCTAAATCACCAGAAAAATGTGATTAAAATTGTTCTCCTGTGTCGCTAATCGACTTCATTCTAAGGGATCAACTGATGTCAACCCTCCTTCTCGAACTAAGGTCCTTCATAGCGGACAGAAGAGCGTCCACTTTCAAGGAGTGTGTGGAAGAAGCCGACCTTCATGCTTCCAGTCACGACCTCTACCCCAAGGAGGTCAAGAAGAACCATCCCTCCTCCCGCAAATACAAGTTTAGGTTTAACAGAAGCCAACCCAAGGGCAACAAGAGCTTCGTAAAAGTGCAAGCACCGAGCAAGTACAGGCCTCACCCGCCGCGAGAAAAAAAGGATCTGAAGCCTCTAGTACTCCCCTCCACGCCTAGCAACTACCCCCGTAGATCAATTGTATGCTTTACGTGTAGCACCCCTGGGTACTTAAGTTACAATTGCCGCCCAAATTCTCAACTGAGGACCTTGTCAAGTCAACAGGTCCACCAAATCTCTGTTGTCCCCTCGCCTAATCCGCCGGTCGCATCACCAGCGGTCCCTGCTCCCTCCCCCCCCCCCGGATCAACAAGTAAATTTCCTGTTTAACAAGGGTTTCCCCGGTGGGCTCCAGTTTGAAAATGGCGCAGTAAATGGTTGCCGAGTGTCAACCTTGGTTAGAGATACAGGTTGTACCTGTATAGTATTATCCGATAAACTACTACCCCCCTGTAAGCCCCCAGCACAACAGGTTCGCTTTGGTACATGACTTTTTAGGTCGTGCCACCAGGTTCCCAGTGGTACGATCCCATAAACAGGGCCAATACTTCACCGGATGGGCCAACGTAGTCGCGGCCCCGATAAAATTTTGCTCCATCCTTATCGGACAGAGCGTACAGTTCTCCGCAAACCCAATTTCTCGGCCGGTCGTTACCAGGGCCCAGGCTGAGAAAGAAGTATCGTTTCTAGTACCCCTATCGTCCCCAGACGTCGACGTCGCCACCAACAATCAATTTGCTGAGGCGCAGAAGAATTGCCCCACATTACAACCCCTGAGGGAAAAATCAAGGAAGAAGGAGACCTGAAACGGTGCGAAGCAATCGGAAGATCGAATACACCGTGAATGAGGCGTTATTATGCCATTCTTCTGTTGAACCGGAGAGTCCCCCGACCAACGCGTTGTATCGAACACGTTCTAAAGATGGCTCACGATGGCTTAATGGCCGGACATTTCGGCCCTAACAAAATGACCCCCGATCCAGTCAATTGGGCCCCTTCTGTGGAAGATAGTTAAAGAACAAACTAATCTCTGTCCATATGAGATTACCGAATCCTAATAAAACATTCGGGATTCGTACCGATTCCTCCCAGGATGGTCTAGGTTGTACCCTCGTCCAATATGACGACGATGGAGTGGGATATCCTGTAGGATATGCTAGTAGAAAGCTGTCCCCTCGCGAAAATTCGTATGCCATCATAGAGCTCGAAGCTTTAGCCATAGTGTGGTCTATTTTAAGTTTAGGATGCATCTCATAGATAAAGAATTTATTGTCGAAAGCTATCACAATCCCCTGGCGTACCTAAAAAACTGTAAGAGCCAGAATGGCCGTTTGAAGCATTGGAGCCTACTACTCATGAAGTACCAATTTTGGATCATGTATGTTAAAGGCACCGACAACTGCCTAGCCGATAGCATGAGTAGGAATCCTATAGAAGACACCCCTACAACAACCTGAGTGTATAGCAAAATTCTTGTTTGACTCATTTCGTAAATACTAGTTTTTTTTTATTTGGTTGATGTTGTGTGTATGTATGTATAGATTAACTTATATGTGGTTACACATGTGTAAATCCCGTGTAGTGTTATATTTTTTTTCTGTTTGCTAAACGTTAAAATTGTAGATGGATTAGATCCCCTTTTGATGAAATTAGTTGTAGACATTTTTTCGCCCCAAAATTTTCCTTGCTGTAAAAATGTCTTAGGATAGGGAGGAGTGTAGAGGGACCCATTGAAATAGTAATATCCCCCCCCCCTAAGATATTACTTAGGGAGAGAAAGCGAACCGTTACTGCCCCCCCCTCCGACTTCACCCTTTTTGGGACTTTCCGCCTGGTCACTGAGAAATTCACACCGAGTCATGACGCTGTGATTTGAAGTTATCTCCCCGTGATCGTAATCTTCCCTCCCCCGAGTCGGGAGATTATTCGTCTATTTGTAGGTTTGCCTCGAGACAACTTTTATGGCTCCAACCGCTGGTCGTTCCTTCAGACCCACTGATCCCGGCCTCTTACACCTTCCTGTAAGGGCACGCTCTGTTGCCCCGACCGATAATGAAGGTTCGAGAAGGTCCTTCTACCTCTCCCTGTTTTGGAGAAATCCGGGTATATATGCGCCCTCTCAAGGATTACCCGTAGATTTGGTTAGACGACGCTTCCCCAAACGAAGGTTCGCTTGAACCACGCTCTCGTCCGAGAAGTGTTTAGTGACGGTCGCAGGCCACGGAAGAGCTGAACATCACATTCGTAACTTCAGATCAGGGAGAAAAGTCTCTTGAGGCAACGTCAGGCTTTCTCAACTGCCTTCGGATCAGGGATTGTAGAAGCCGTCCTCCGAAGTCCTTCTGGCGACCTCTTGAGGACAAGGGGCCCAATAGCTCGCTCAATCCGAGTTTGGTGAAGTAAGCACCCCTCCCCTCCGGAGTTCTACTCGTGACCTCTTGAGGACAAGAGGCCCAATAGCTCGCAGAATCCGAGTTTGGAGAAGTTCCCCCCCCCCTGCGAAGTTCGTCCGGTTACCTCTTGAGGACAAGAAGCCCGCATCTCACTAAATCAAAGTTTGGAGAACGTAGCACCACCCTCTTCGGGTTCCCGTCTACACTCGTGAGTAATCAAGCTCACCAAGCGCCTCTTCCCTTCCAAGTTCGCCCCGCTTTACTCTCGAAGTTAAAAAGAACTGAATCTCTTACCACCCCAACTCTGTAGCTGTGTTATTCAAATATGCTCAGTTATGATGATATAGGAATGCCCTCTGGGCATTCCTATAATAAAATCCTCCTGGGAAACATATATATATATTATCATTTATTATGTATAAAATTCAAATCATTCAATTATTTTACTTAACTTTTTCAATTCAATCATTCAATTATTTTATGCAGAACTTTTTGCAATTCATTTATTTTATGTAACCTTTAATAGTTCAAATATCCTGTAACGAAAAACTGATTTCATTTAACGCACTGGTTCAAACAACATCTCTTAGAATTTCGCGCACATACAAACACACGCATTTTACCAATTATGAAATAACGCGAATTCACTCTCTCATTTGTTTACGCGTCACCATCCATTCCGGTTCGATTTTATTTTCAATCAAGGTCAGTTATAAATCCTCTCACACTTATTCTCTGCAAATCGCCATACGAAAGTAGATCCTAATTCTGATTACTTCTCGCATTGCAGATCCCAATTCACAGTCTATCATAGTCACTTTTATTTCGCTTTCACTTTCACTTTTATTTCACTTTTACTTCATTTATACTTCACATCTTATTTTACATCTTGTTACTTTAAATCATAGTTATTTTACCATATCTTACGTTGTATTCCTAATTCAATTCTCTGATTGTGCATTCGTTGATTTTGTAAATATATTTTTGTTTATTTCTGTTTTTCTTACAAACCTAGTTCAGAAGTCCTAAATTCATTTCACGGTAGGCTTTAGGCCTAAATATCAGCAGACGACTATTTTCCAACCAAACTCAAAATTTATGGTAATAGTTTTCAAATAGCTACTTATGCTGATTTAATAACTAAAATAAATCCCATTAACAACCAAATACCATAATGATGCGCCCCTCCCCCTTTGAAAAAGGTTCCTCCAACTATGATCAGGAGGTATGGTGTTTTACGTGAGTTATATGATTTGGGTATGAGGGGTTTTGCCGGTTTTTATTCAAGAATTTTTATCGTCCCGTAAATTTTAAGGTTCGTGTTGGGGATGCTTTTTCAAGGGGAGGGTGTTGCCCATGAGTGTGTTTTAAGTGTGACATTTTTCGCAATTGCTATTAATAGTCTGGTGGCCACTCTTTCGGAGGGGTTTCAGTTTCTCTCTTCATGGATGACTTGGCGTTGTTTTGTTCATCTCCCCACTTGCCCGTCGATTACAGCTGACAAATGATGCCGTGTCGAGTCGTGCTGTCTCCAAGGGTTTCCGTTTTTCGGTCACAAAAACGAAGGCCATGCATCTTTATTGGGGTCGTGGGGTCCTTGGTCCCCCTCCTCTCTTTTTGGATGGCACGGCGATTGAGTATGTCCCCGTTTTTAAGTTCTTAGGTTTAACGATAGATAGCAAGCTCACTTGGGTGCCCCATTTGAGTCGCTTGAAGACTTGCTGTTCGAAGGCTATGGATTTACTTCGGGTTTTCTCCTACCCCACTTAGTGTGGTGATAGGCGCACCTTGTGATCGTTTTATTCGCCCCTGGTTCAATCCCAGCTCTACTACGGTTACCAGGTGTACTTTTCAGCGTCTCCTTCGGCCTTGAAGTTGTTTGACTCTGTTCATTCGCTTGGAGCCCGTCTCAGTAGTGGAGCCTTTCGCACCTCGCCTATCCCTAACCTTTTTGTAGAGCGTGGCGTGCTTTCCTTGGGATATCACCAGTTGCAGGTGTGCCTACGATCCCTGTTTCATATTCAGCAGCACTCTTCCTCCCCTGTCCACGAATGCCTTTTTGCCCCATCCTCTTCAGCATCTTTTGATCGCTGGCCCTCTCTACCCCGGTCTCTGAGGCTCCGGGGTAGGGACCATTTCACCTCCCTGGGTATTCTCGGGGTGTTGGCTCTCCTATTCCCGCCATCTCCGTGTTGGAGCGTTCGCCCACCTAAGGTCTGTACTGCTTTTTGGCGTTTCGAGAAAGGGTCAACTGACCCACGTCTATTAAAAGTGCCTGTTTCTTGAACATGTATGTTCTCATGCGCACCAGCGTCCCATCTATACTGACGGCTCGAAGTCGAACCTCGGTTTTGGGGCGGCTGCAGTGTCCCTTCTGTCCGTTCTCCCTCTTGTAGCATCCGTCTTACCGCAGAGTTGACGGCCATTCTTTTGGCTTTTAATTTTATTTTATCCCTCAATTCTTCTGTTTTGGAGGCGGTTCGTTCTTTTACATCCAGCCACCCTTTGCTTTTACGGATTCGTTCCTGGCTGGTTAGAAATGCCTCCCGTTGCAGGGTGGCGTTCTGTTCGGCTCCCGGCTCATGTTGGGTTTCCGGGCAACGAGGAGGCCGATCGGCTGACCCGTTCGGCCACTCTCGAGGTCTCGGATGCCGCCCCTCTGCCCTTTAAAGACTCTTAACCCGTAATCAGGGTGTATATCTTTCGTTTGTGGTAGGGAGAGTGGGATTCGTCCCCCCTTCTAAGCTGTCCTTTATTAAACGTTCTGTCAGTCCATGGTCCTCTAACTCTCAGTGACTCACCCATAGCTATTTAGTTTCGGGTGGAGACAGGGTTGCCCCTGGTCGTCACTTTGCGGTGGCGAGTTGTCTGTGGCTCACATCTTAGTAGTTTGTCCCCGCCTTGCTACTCTTGAAGTTCTTGCTTTCCTACCCTTTCTGGCGTCGCTCCCCTTGCTTGACTTCGCTTTCTTTTAGTAGTGTGAATCTGTGTGTGTTGTGCTGTCTTCTTTTAGTCCTTTGCTTGTCCCCGTTTTTATTGGGTGTTTCCACACCCCTTTTGACCTTTTTCGGTCGACCCAATTTTATCAGTGCTGGAAGTGAGAATCCATTAGGATTGAGCGTCTATCTTCTTGTTTCTCCTAAATAAATAAATAAATATAACCCTCACCCTAGGCATAAAGATTAGAATAAGTGTTACCAACCCTAACACTGAAATTAAGAGAACTATATACCTAGCTAAAAAAGTAAAATTCCCTTCAATCCCTACTCATACCACTGGCGGAGAACTCCATGGCGTCATGTGGTGTCATAGGCTTTCTCGATATCGAAGGAGATTGCCATCGCATGGTAGCCACGAGCTAAGGCCTCATGGAAAGTACCCTCCATGCAAACAAGAAAATCTGTCGTAATCTGCTTATTACAGAAATCAGACTGTTAGCCGCTGCCAATCCAGAGAGGAGGGGGGTGCTGATAAGGCTGAAGCCCTCCTCCCACATTTTGTCCTTCATCAGCCCATAGTAAAAAACCAAGTGACTTCATTAAGCGTCCCCTAATAAGAATTATGGGTGCACACTGTATTGAGGAACAAATTTGGAGCAATATTTGATGCATCATTAGGGACAACTTATTCCTTTAGCATATTTGTTAAGACTGCAAGCCTGATTATTTTTCTTAGTAAAAATTCCCTAGCTTTGTGATTGGACTCTGTCGTCGCTAAGTCGGTTCTAGTTCCCACCGTGGAACCGAATCGAGCTCTACAGGCTCCTGGAATCGATCTCTTCTCAGCATAAGCTACGATCGGTGAAGTTGAGACGTATCTCAACAAGATCCGAGAATCTGCACTAACCAGCTTCCACGACTTCTTCAAGAAGGCAGAGGAGCTCATCCAGGAGATCGGCTCGTCGCATGATGCCATTCCTGTGCTTCGAGTTTGTAGGCGGCAAATGCAGCGAGCGAACGTATCCTTTCAGACATCTGAGGAATATTACCGCTGATCTGTCAATGTCCGGTTCAACATCAAACATTTGTTCAACA
Source organism: Ceratothoa steindachneri (assembly GCA_963969495.1). Taxonomy (NCBI): domain Eukaryota; kingdom Metazoa; phylum Arthropoda; class Malacostraca; order Isopoda; family Cymothoidae; genus Ceratothoa; species Ceratothoa steindachneri. The sequence goes on from OZ018324.1 coordinate 84,711,404, forward strand.
GCGCCCACTGAAATGTTGCTGCTTCACTGGATGCGGCAAAAGTATAGGAGGCTGATAGCGAGGCCTTAAACCTCATTAAGGGGGAAGCAGAGGGCTGGGTTTCATCAATAATCTAGTTTGAATCCGTTTGAGATGCCCTTACACACGCTCAAACCCGAGTGTATCTGAACCCAGCCAGGCTCCTTCACCTTCTGATCAGTCAGTCTCGAACGTGGAGGACGAGCGTTCATTTTCGGGCTTGAAGGGAATGGAAACGTACTTAAGTAGGAGCTCATGCTAGCCGAGTGAATACGGCGTTGGTCTCTCAACGTCGCGGTACTGGGTTCAATCCTGAACCTCAGCATCAGCGGACACAAATGTCAGCGCTCGTAGAGATCTGGCTACCGACTGGTGGACGCGCTGTGCTCACCCCTGTATTCGGTGGGTAGATCTTACACTTCCCACCACACACATAACCAATTATAACACTGCTTTCTTTCCTCTTCCGTCTTCACAGCACAACACATACACACTCTCTGTTGCAAGGAATCCTGCCGATGGGTATCTATATCCACATACCTCTAAGGCGTATGATATTGGTTATTATTGAGATTAATGTTAGTTAATTAATCTTCCTAGATAGCTATTTGAAAACCATTACAATAAATTTGCTGAATTGGATGGAATAGTCATCTGCTAATATTTAGGCCTAACGACTGACGTGAACTGAATTAGGAAAACTTCGAACGCGAGGGTTATAAGAAAAGAGAAAATAAAAAAATATATATTTATAAATCAAGTAATGTACAATGAGAGAATTGTATGAGGAAATAACAAGTGAGAGGCTTGCAATTATACGAATGAATGAGATAATTAATTTGAGAATTGTTAAGCAATACAATGTAAATATAATTGAAATATGGATTGCAGAATGGTATTGAAGGATGAGATTATAGGATGGTATTACAGGTATAATTGACTTGTAAAAAGGATGGAAAGTGTGGGATAGTATGGTTGACTTGTGAGGAAGGCAGTGAAATATAACATAACGTAATGAAATGTAAGAGATTAATGAAAAGTATGGAGTGAAATGTGAGGTGAGGTAAGGTAAGGTAACTAAGGTAATGTAACTATGGTAACTATTCAATAAGAGAAGTAGCCAGAATTAGGACCTACTCTCGTATGGCAGTTTGCAAAGAATAAGTGTGAGAGGATTTATAACTGACCTTGATTCGAAGTAGAGTGGAGCACGAGTGAGTTTGTGACTTCTTCAAAGGCAGCTAAAGGCGTTCGTTCGTTTGTGTGTGTTGGTGTAAGGGAAAATCTTTTACTAGAGGGATTCTTGTGGAATACACTTTTAAAGTAAAATTGGTTTTCCGTTTATGTTGAGATGGTTTACAATATATATATATATATATATATATATATATATATATATATATATATATATATATATATACAAAGAAAGCAACTACAGGATCTGCGGGTGATAATACAACCATCCCAGGCCTAGGCCATTTTTATTTTCTGTCTTTCAAATGAAATTTGAAGACAGAAAGAAAGATGCAGAAACCTGGTGTAGCTGACTATAAATACATATAGTACAAGGGAAAATAAGAATTGGACGCGAATGAACAAATGAGACAAGAAACAACCGGAGTTGTTTTTTTAAAGGCAAGAGAGAGGGACATTAGAAGAATCCAGAATCAAAGGGAGCAGAGGGCGGCACAGTGAAGGCGATCCTTTACCGAGAAGACAGAAATAACGCCAGGGGAAAAAAGTTTTGAATTCCTGGCCGGGAATCGAACCCGGGTCTGCTGATTGCCGGTCAGATGCTTTACCGGCAATCAGTATAACTCAAAAACTATTGGAGATTTTGGGGTTCTGCAAAGGTCTTTTATTTAAAAACTATTTATCTGTCGATTCTGAAAATTTCATTAAAGTTCATTTTATGATATTGATACACCAATGGGTTTAGTGGAGGCTATCAAAAATATGTTTGCGCAAGGAAGTAAAATAATGAAACGAACCTAGGAAGGCTAAGCCACCATGCACTTTCAATAGAAGCGCAGGGAGCCTAGGTAGCCTCTTCACTGTGCGATTCTTGAAGCAAAGCCTAAGCCATTTTACAGTAGTTTTTCAGCCATGCTGTGGTATGGTCTCGTCATTATTGCTTACTAAGCAAATCAAAGCGTTTTTGTGTAAAAGTGTACTTCCATAGAACCTTTTTAATCATTAAGTTAACAAAAGATCAGCGCGTATTTGTAGTCACAATCTTTATTAAAACTGGAAGTATTAAACAAGTACAAGATTCATTTGAACAACGTTTTCCAGGTAGGCACCCACCAAGCAAGCCCACAATTTGGAAAAAATGTTCGCAAATACCAACATAAAGGAACATGCTTAAATCTAAATAAAGGTCATTCGGGTCGTATGAGAACCATAAGAACAACAGAAAATATCGAAAATGTTCAGATGACACTTCTTCAAAATCCACATGTATCAGTCAGAAAGAATGGATTACACTTGTCAAAGTCATCATTTAACCGCATTGTTAAACATGACTTAAAATGACATCCCTATAAGATGCATGCAAGACACCAGCTTTTTGAAACTGATTTTCCTCGTCGTAGACAATTTGTCGAATGGCTTCTCCATAAACCTGCTCATTTCTTGGAAAACATTGTGATTGGTGACGAGGCAGCCTTTTTCATGAATCGAAAGGTAAATGGCCATATCATTCGGCAAGATGCGCCGCTGAACCACTCCATAGCATTCAACTTTCACACACGTATTTGTCAGCAAAAAGTGTCTCTGTGGATCGGAATATGCGGGAATGGTTATCTTGTCGGCCCATTGTTTTACGAGAATAATTTGAATAGTGGTGCCTACCTGAGCATGATCAATGAAAGGATCTTTTCGGAACTCCGCCAGATTTACAGCAATCAATTCAATAGACTTTAGTTGATTCAGTACGGCGCACCAGATCATAGACAGCTTGCTGTAAGAACAAAACTAAAATAAACGTTTGATAACCGCATCGTCGCGCTAAATCATGCAATTGAATGTCCCCCAAGATCCTCTGACATTATTTAAAGGCTTTTTCCAGATTATGTATTTCTTCTTGTGTTTTTACGTTGATGCAGATGTCGTACAAACACAAGAAGAAATACATAATTTGAAAAAAGCCTTTAAAGAATGTTCTTCCCTCAACTACACCATCGAAGAAAGCCATAACAACCAATTACCATTATAGTATATGGTTATCTATGTGATTTATCTTGTTAATAAACCAGCCAAAATAGCGTTTCAAAAACCATAACCATAAATTTGTTTGAACAAAGTTGTCTACAGTTAGTTTTAGGACTAAGGCGACAGCAAAATAAATTTTGGAATAATGACTTGGGCTTTAAGAAAGACAATTACACAAATATAAATATATTCATAAAATCAACGAATGTACAATGAGATTAGTTGGTTAGGTATACAATGTAAGATATTTTAACATGATTTACAGTAAAAAAGATGCGAAGAGAATTGAAGTATGTGAAATTAATATGGTGGAATAATATGGTGAATAATATATAATATAGTGTAGTAATGTAGTGAATAATATAGAGTATCAGTGATCGACTGAATTGAGGCTTCAATGAGAAGTAAATATAATTAGGACCTACTCTCGTATGGTCGTTTGCAAAGAATTGTGACAGAAAATGGAATTAACTAAGTATGATTTGTTTGGAGGTAAATGAATAATTGTAGAAGGAATGATTACCGACCTTTATAGGAAGAAAGCTGCGAGTCGAGTGGGCAGAATAGCGTGCTATTTTGATCGAGCTGGGAACGTGTGTTTGTTTATTTGCGTGTGAAATTTAAGAGATGTTGTTTGGAACAGTATATGTTAATTGAATTGACAAGTAAAATAAATGAATTAATTAATTATTAAGTTTAACATAAAATGATTTAATTTCTTAAGTTGAAGTAAATTAATTGAAAGATTAAATTGACAAAGTTAAAGTAAAATAATTGAAAGATTAAGTTAACAAAGTTAAAGTAAAATAATTGAATGGATTTTATACATAATTAATGATGATATATATAATAAAGTTTTCCAGGAGGTTTTTATTATAGGAATGCCCAGAGGCATTGCTATACCATTCTTAGATATCCTCACTCCCAATATTAATGAAACAATAACAACTAAAGTTTATGTTAAACCCACCAACCCGTAATTTTGCATGAATGGGGATAGCAAATGTCTAAGCGCTACCAAACAAACGTGATATCGTCCTATATCAATCGTGCTTTTACCCATTGCACCACATGGAAGGACACACACAACGAACTCGAGAGAGCCACTCAGGTCTCAGGTACTCGTAAATAACGGATTCTCCAATAAAGAAAACCAAACAGCCATAAGAATTAAAATAGACACATGGTACCTCTCAGAACCCCAGAAGAACAGGAATACGGATAATGAGGATATTATAAAACTGTTCTACAAGAATACTATGAGCACAGAACTCCAAGCAGATGAAAGAGGCATTAAGCATATTATAGACCGAGGAATAAAACCCATAAACGCCGAGAAAAAGATCGCACTAATCATCTACTGTCAAAATAGACGTACTTCAACCCTCTTCATGAAAAATAACCCTAAAACCCCGCTACAACCGAAATAAAGGACACATCTGATATACGGGTAAAAATGTAAACTAGGAGACTGGGAGCTCCTACCTAACTCGTATATCGGCATGACCGAAAACACTCTCAAGAAGAATGTCATACCATCTGAACAACGGTGCACCTAAAAAACGTACACAGGAAGTACACGGAACATGCCTCAACCAAAAAAATGATAGAAGAAAACGCCAAAATTTTAGACTATGCTTCCAACAGGCGTCAACTGCTTTTCCTTGAAGCTGTATAGATCCAAGAGAAACAACCGAATTTAAACATACAGTCTAACTCCAATGAAATCTTGCCCAGCGCAAGAAAAGCAAACAGAGGGACAGGTGTACTCAGAGCTGCCCCTAGCCACTAATCCCCTCTGGCAAGCAGCTTAATTCCGCCACTCCCCTCTCTAGATACATACTTCTCCACCCTTTTGTCACCAGGATCTAACCTGCCTATCCGTGTATAGCTTCGTTCGTAATTTTGTTAACACACCATTTGTAACATATATAAACTGAATACTTTGTAGTAATTCCCCATTGTAACTCTTAAGATGATACTCGATGTATCGAAACGCGTCAGTTAAATTAAAGAAAGTGCTAAATTACATTAATTTACTTCTACCTTTGGCAAAATAACAAGCATCAGTCCCTGATGAACTTCGGTACACTTATCCACAGGTTAAACAATGAAGAAAAGGCGAATATAAGACAGATCGAGAAGATTGAAAAAAGAATTATTAATTCGAAACTAGCGGTCGCTTTTAATAAAACATGCTATAATGAAAATATACTGCTCAAATTCACACACACACACACACACACACACACACACACACACACACACACACACACACACACACACACACACACACACACACACACACACACACACACACACACACACACACACACACACACACACACACACACACACACACACACACACACACACACACACATACATACATACATACATACATACATATATACATACATATATATATATATATTGTAAGAAATGAATATTTACATTTGTAGGGGGGTAGACCGCTACAATACTTCCCCTCCGGGGGAAAGCTCGCCCAACACAAGGTGTTTACATAAAATTTAGTCTATATAACGGCGAGGCCTCCTTACAACGCGTTCAGAACGGGTTATGGTGCCAATTGGCTGACTCGGATTGCGGGTCAGGGGGCGATTAGTAGTGTTACTCGATTTAGGCGGGAGATTGTCGCGAGCGAGGACCGGAGCGTTGAGTGACGATTGTTCTGGACCTCCCGAAAAGGCGTCTGTCAGGAGTTGCGCGTTGATAACTTGGTGTTCTCCAGCTCCTGTCGAGTGGTCCTGCAACAAAAAGAGAGACGGCAACAGTTGGGAAGAAGAATTGGGGGGTGTAGAGATGGATAATAAAGGGTTTACGAGTAAAGAGGTGGGAGGAAGAGTTGCTGTTTGATTTGAAAGAGCCGAAGAAGAGTTCAGAAGTGGGGTTAGTTGGTTGGGAAGTGTTGAAGGAATAGTTGGGTACAGAAGGTAGGCTGGGATGACCACTGGACCTCTATTAGTGGAAGAGAAAGGTAGTGGCTGTTCCAGATAAACGGCCTATATGAAAACGGGTTTAAGCGGATCGATGGAAACCATATCCTGCTTGGTGCCAAGATGCAGTACAAAGAATTTCGGCTTCCTGGAGACGACGAGAAAGGGTCCGTCATATACAAGTTGCAAGGATATGCAAGTGGAATCGCGACGGACAAATACATGAGAGCAAGATGCCAAATCCTTTGGCACAAAAGGTTTCTGATTAGCAGGCACTCTTGTGACAGTTGGCTTAACCTCAGACATCGCCCGTGCTAAATTGTGTACGTATGCAGCAGGATGTATGTCGGAAGGAAGAGGACCGTCAGCGAAAGAAAAGACGAAGTGCGTACCATAGACGAGATCCGCAGCAGAGCAATTCAAATCCTCTTTCAAAGAGGCACGAATTCCCAGAAGAATTAAGGGTAGCGTGTCCACCCAAGTGATGTTGGGGTCAGTGGAGCGTAAGCTTCCCTCGAGAGTCCGGTGAAAACGTTCCACCTTAGAGTTACTCTGGAGATGGTAGCTAGTAGTACGGAGACGAAAGGAACCAAGCACTGACATGAGTGCATCCATCAGTGCATCAATCATGATCGTTGATAGGACACGAAAACGAGCAACCCATGCTGAGACGAAGGTTCGAGTTACAGTGGAAGCTCTGATGTCCGGGATAGGAACTGCCTCTGGCCAAGAGGTAAAACGATCGATCATGGCGAGAAGGTAAGTGCAACCTCGCGAACAGGGCGGATGGCCAACCAGATCGATATGAACGGCGTCGAAGCGTGCCAATGGAAGCATAAAAGCAGCCAGAGGTGACTTTGTGTGGCATTGAACCTTTGCTCGTTGACAAGTCAGACATGCGCGGGTCCATTAGGACACGTCGGCGTTCATACCTGGCCACACATAGCGTTGTGTGATGAGCTTGCGAGTTGCTCGAATGCCAGGATGAGAGAGCATGTGAGTCTGGTCAAAAATGCTACCAACAGTAAGTGAGAGGAATGAGTGGACGAGGACAGTTGGGCAATCAATAGTCAACCAGGATACGCCTGGAGGGACGGTTGGGCAAGTCGATTTCACGAACGATAAGCTGAGAAGAGTGACGCAGTGTTTTCGTGTCTTTCTCGTGTTCCTGGGCAAGCGCTATTGTCGCGTGATCGATGGGCTCAGTTTGGGAGAGTTACGTGCCCGAAATCGATGAAATGCGAGAGAGCGCATCTGGTACGACGTTTGAAGAACCAGGAACGTAGCGAATATCGTTTGTCATCTGCAGGATGAAGTCAAGGTGACGAGTATCAACCGTAGAGTGCACAGAAGAGGTGCTACTAGAGGCGGGCGCAGGGCGTAGAGAGGTTGCATAATGTGGGAGATGTTCGAAATGAACATGTGGTAAAAGTTTACCATCCCACAGAATCTACGAAGTTGCTTCAGCGAAGAAGGTCGAGGAAAAAAAGGAGAGCTGTGTTACACCAAAGAGACACTTAGAAGTGTTGAGTACGATACCATACTCATCTAAACGTGCAAAAACCTGACGAAGGTGAGAAATATGCTGTCTCTAAATACGAAGATGCTATCAGGAGATCGTCTATATAACAAAATACCAAGAGAAGACCTCTCAGAACCTGATCCATGAAACATTGGAGGGTCTGACTACTGTTACGAAGTCCGTAAGGCATTCAGTTCATGACGAAGGAACCGAATGGAATGGTGATAGCGGTCTTAGGGATATCATCAGGGTGAATCGGAATTTGGTTGAAAGCGCGAACCAAATCGACCGAGAATAAATGGAACAACCGAAGAGAGCGAAGTTAAAATCCGATAAGAAAGGCAGAGGATACCTATCCGGAACTGTACAGGCATTGAGTCGCCTGTAGTCACCTGCAGCTCTTAATTCCCCCAGAGTAGACTTAGGTACTACATTAAGCGGTGAAGCCCATGGGGAGACGAATGGGGAAGCAATCCCGGCCTCCATCATGTATTTAAATTCCTGCTTCATTAGGGCAAGTCTATCCGGAACCAGTCGACGCAGGCGTGAGAATACTAGCCATCCTGTTGTCTCGATCCTATGCACTATATTATACTTATGTTGGTAAATTCTAGCAGATAAAGATTTACCAGTTTGCCCGAAGTAATGTAAATTGCAAATAGAACATTCTATAGAATATACTTCACTTTTTTTGCTTGTATTATTGTGGACTGACATTTTATATAGAGTGGATTCATATCTAAAATTTAGTCCCGAATTTTTGGATAAGGAATTGTCCAATATCTTCGAAATAGGTAAAAAACTTTGTTATCCTCGACGATTTTTGCATACTTCATTAAACTTTGCTAAGAGAACTTATTATAGAACTGATAACCCATACCACAAAATCTACGAAGTTGCTTGAGTGAAGAATTACGGGGAAAATCACGAATAATTGCAACTTATTCCTTGAGAGGACAAATTTTGTCGGGGAAAATGTCGTGCCCCCAAAAGAGAGTTACATGGCACCAAAAAGACACTTAGAAGTATTGAGTACGATATCAAACTCTTCTAAACGAGCGAAAACCTAACGAAGGTGAGAGGGATTCTCCTTTAAAGACGAATATGTTATCAGGAGGTCGTCTATGTAGAAAAATACAAAGGAGAGACCTCTCAGAACCTGATTCATAAAACGTTGGAAGGTCTGACCACTGTTACGAACACCGTAAGGCATTCGGTTCATGACGAACTCTCACAGCTGGATCGACAAATAAGTGACTTTCGGCAACATCATTAGACAATGTGACCCTGATATTTTCTGATATCAGAACACAGACTTAACTCGACACAGATAAAAATGAAAATTTTTAATTACGCCATCGTAACCAAGAACCACAGCCAGGGGCGTTTCGATGGCGCTACCATCGCAGTCAAGAAAGGAATCCAGTTTAGGTCACTCTCAGATTTAGACGAGTCCTATCTGGCAGTCGAGATCCAGACTACCCTGGGGCCACTGGTAGTGTCCACTGGGTACCAACCCCCGAGATGGGACTATATCCCGATGCACAATTTTCTCCAACTTTGTGCACAAAGGGAGAACAGTCTTGTTCGGGGGAGATCTCAACTCCAGATGCTCGGAATCCGGATACACCGGAGTTCTGAATAAGAAAGGGAGGAACTTAAGGAACCTTATTGGCGGGGATATTGTTGCCCGCATTGGGCCCGACTTCTCCACCTATGTCCCTGAAACCTGCGCAACAAAGCCAGATGTCATCCTGACCAGCTCACAATTTCCCTACAATTACTTCATACAGCCCGGCCCTCTAATCCCAAGTGACCACACAGCTACCCTAATTAAGATATCCTCAAGCCCCATTCAAATCCCCGTCAGGATGAGAAAGTGCTTTTCAAGAACGAACTGGGAAGAGTACCGCACCCTTCTCGGTGAGTTCAGACCTCTACCACTCGAGGAAGGCACCCTGAAACAGATCGACCAGGAACTGGCTAGGCTAACGGAGGTAATGGTGGAGGCGGACCGCGCAGCAGTACTCAGAACATCGTACAAAATGCTACCAACCAGCACCAAGGTGGACTCAGGAGTTATACGACTTAACGGACGAATACAAGAGACTATTTGAAGATATTAGACTGTCTGGCACTGACAGAAACAAAAACAGACGTTTAAAGATACTAAGGACTGAAATGAAGAGACATAACAGAACAACAAGAGGCTCTTTGGAACAACCTCGTAGACAAGATGGATGAAGAAGTGGACCCCCGAATCTTTTGGAATACTCTTTCAAGACTGAAGGGTAAGCCACCTGACAGAGACACACTAATCAAAAAAGACGATGGGACAAAAATGACCTCAATGGAAACGGAAGAAGTGTCCAGGACCTTCTGGAAAGATGTGTTCTCCATCACACCAGAGGAAAATAAACACTTTGACCAGGACTTTGAAGACCAAATCCATGACCAGTTAATACCAGTAGTAGACAGGACATACCCATTTAATAATACGACAGCGGACATAGAGATGACTGGTGACGGACGAAAAATAACTGAGGATGAAATCCTATCGACGCTACGTGCCTTCAAACAGAGAGCGCCAGGTAAAAAAACTTGACCAAACTAAACTGGTTAAACGCCCCCCGTAACATCCTAGAGGAGCTGGTCAATATTATGAACGCGTGCCTAAACGTTGGCCATTTCCCGGACGAATGGAAGATCGCCAAAATGATCTTCATTCCAAAATCCGGGAAACCGCCAGACAGCACAGCGAGTTTCAGGCCCATTTCCCTCCTCGAAGTGGCAGGCAAGGTCTTCGAAAAGATCCTTGCCAACAGAATCCAGGATTTTATGAAGGAGAATAACCTCCATAACCAACATCAACATGGATTCCGAAGAGGGAGGGGGACTGATACGGCGCTGGCTGTAATCACAGAAAAACTGGCGAAGATCGCTAGCCAGAAAAGGTACGCGGACCTGGTGCTCAGATATGTTTAGAAGGCATTCGACAAAGTATGGAGGACTGGGCTCCAGTTGAAAATACTGAGACTTGGACTAAACCCACGACTAGAAAAAATTCTATGTGACTATGTGACTGACAGAATAGTGTACATACAAATATTCGAGCACACGGGACCGGACTTCGAACTGACTGCAGACGTACTGCAGGGTGGGTGCCTAAGACCCCTACTGTATAACATCTACACCCTTGATCTACCCAATCCGATCAGGGAAGACTCGCTGTACGTCAAGTTCAACGACGACATCACCCAGATCATGACTGCCTCCTTCAAAAGTTCCGAACCCATGTCACGAATCACCGCCAGTGAGATCGACCACGTCAGCAGGTTCGAGAGAAGATGGAAGATCGCCACTAACACCCCGAAATTCATGGTGATCCCATTCTTCCGTATGAGACGGGCCGATATCGTAACAGATAACGCCCGTATTACATACAGCTCTGACGGGACAGTTCTGGGACTAAGGATAGGTAAAACTGGATACGGCAGCCACGTCACCCAGACGGCAGCGAGCGCGAGAGTCGAGCTTTCTAAGATATTCAGATTCAAAAATCTGAACACGGCCAACAAAAGAAGGATCTATAACGCGCTCGTAAGATCCAAGTTGCTGTATCCACCGATACCTATCTGCACTAGTTCTAGAAAAAAAATGAGACTCCTCCAAAGAGTGCAGAACAAAGGCGTACTCTTAATTACAAACACCAGGAGGAGAGTAAGAAGGAGGCAGAGGGACCTACACCGCACGATCCAAATGACTCCAATCAATTTGGAAATGCAGAGTAGAGCTCGCAAGATCTGGGAGAAAGTACCACGACTCATGACGGACGAGACCAGGCAAAGACACATAGACATTCCGCTAGAAGACAGAAACAGAAGAAGACTAGACTTCATCAGCAGCAAAGCGCTGACCGAAAGACAGGAAGAACCGATATACACATAGGACTTTTACCACGACAAACAATAAACGTCACAAAGATCACCCAACGAACAGAACATTTTCATAAAAAACACACAAACATACAAAGAGAAGAACACGAGAGACAGAAAACGCCTACAAAGGCTCGAATGCTACAAGAAGAAACATCATAAACCACAAGAAACAAACCAATAATCACAAACAGTAAAAAAACACAAAACAGAATCAACACGAATGTACACGAAAAAGAACCATAAACCAAGAACACAACAAGAATCAAGAAAAAGTACGTAAAAAGATCACGAATATTAAGATAAAGCACTGAGAAACAACATCAAACTCAAACAACGCCTGCGATTCCCTATCACCAGGGATTTTTCCCTATCCTTTTCATCAGGGAAATCTATCCCTACCTATTTATCTTCCACTATTATATACATATATGCATATGTGATTGCAGTTGCAATCTCATATGTGTGTATGTATTTTCCTTTTCACTACTTTTTATATCCAAGTCCAAGTGTGTAAAAATCAGTCAGAATCAGAAAATTATTGTTGTTTTAATAAGAAGTTATATTCCTTGTTCACCATTTTTAAAGCTTATTCCGGCTATAATATACAGGAATAAAGAATCCATATTATATATATATATATATATATATATATATATATATATATATATATATATATATATATATATATATATATATATATATAATATATATATATATTTCTTTCATCCTTTAAGGAAGCTGAAGATCACTTAAACACAGCCTGCAAAACAAGAGAGAGAGAGAGAGAGAGAGAGAGAGAGAGTACCATAACTGACTCAGACCCTACAGGCATAAGGGTGTTGCCTTCTACCAGAGCCTCATGGCAAGAAACACACTTTAGGAGGCTGCGGGCCTTTCTAGCAAAGTAATACACCATTTGTAATCATATGAATAACAATACAGTATTATTAATTAGATTTTATTGCTGTCTTTGAACCCGTGTTTAATAAATTTACCTGGTAATGGCTTCGCCAGAGCTTGCGCTTTGCTACTAAGATTAAAATTTAAAATAAAAAAAGCAGCTATGGTTAAATTTTTATAAATTTTCGGAACTTCGCCAATTATAATAATTTTAAAAAGGAATTCTAAACTAAATTTCCCCCCTTTCAAAATATCACGTTGCTAAAATATAGTTATAGAAGAAGACAAATACATTTTCTGAACTTCACCATTTGGGTTTTAAAAATTCGCAAAATTTCGATACTTATATTTATTTCTGAACTTCACCATTTTGTTTTTGATATTATAAAAGAATTATTAAAAATTTATTTTGACAAAAAAACATAAGTCATCACCAAACTAAGATGAAATTATTATTCAAATACTCAAAAAAATACCCTTCTTAAATTTTAGAGTTAGTGATGATAATAAACGACAATAAAATATAATTTTACCGTAATAACTAACCAGAGATGATTTGATCAACCCAAGGCATCGGCGAAGGTGTAGTTTAGGGTGCGTATCGTAGTCACGACTTTTAATATTGGTTATGATAAACAGTTATCTATGGATAAACAATACCATAGATTAGGGTTGCACCGATATGTAAATTAGCCGATAACCGATATATCGGCGCCGATGCAAGGTTAACGAAATCAAAATAAAAAATATATATTTGAGAATATTTTGCCGAATGGAGGAGCTATTGCTGTATAAAAAAAAATATATATGTGTTCAAGAACGTCATTTCTGACAATTTTAGACGATCGCAATCTTGCTAAGCCTACTCGTCCTCGTTTGTTTATAAACACAATACTATGAATAATAAAATCATTCGATAATAGTTGTTTATTGTAGCGTAAATGCACTATTAATTTAAATTAGTGTATTATTTACGTAATTATTGCTATAACTTTAAATTTATTTTAGAAATTAACTCGTGCATTGTGAGGTTTAAGGCTAAGTTTGCAATTTCTAGATCATTATAGCGTCCCTCCCCAGCAACATATATGCACCATATGCTGGCTTCTTTATTTAACCTACATTATAACTTATTCACTTAAATAACAAGAGTCCACATCTTCACTACTTACAAGTAGTAGATCTAACAGGCCTACAACGCCAAATAAATACAATTAACTTGACTTCAAAACTTTCCAAGATGGAAGCAGCATCTCACCCAAAGTATGTAAATCGTAACAATGACTGGAATCGTCCCCTGGCGGGCATAGCGGCAAACAACTACGCTGACTTATCGCCCGACTATGGAAGTTTGCAGAATCCGGAATTTGGTGAAGCTACCAATTAAGTATTCGTTATCTATGCATGGTTAAAATGTAAAACTATAATAAATAAAGCATATCATTTTCTAGTTATAGTATTGAAAAGCTGATGAAGCTCTTAATCATTTATAATCTATAAGGGGGCGCCCTGACTTGGGTGCGGATCTCCGCAAATGACACACTTGGCCCCACACAAGTTGGACTTATCGTGTGCGGCCTTGGAGCAATTTACACAGAATTATGGTGACCCCGAATTTGCACATCGACAGGCACGATTCGTATGGCCGAAGCGGTGATAGTAATAGCATCGCTGCGGCAGTGGCAGGAATGACTTTATCAGGTAGCGGAACCAACCGGCACGCACCGACTCAGGAAGCTTGTCACAGTCGAACGTGAAAAAGAGTGTAAGGGTGGGTCTCGAGGAACCCTCCCTGTTTTCTCATCACACGTTTGACCTTGACTGCCCCATGATCGGCCAGTTCTAAGGTGATGTCCTCAATGGAGTAGTCAACGAGTTCCCTCGCATAAACTACTCCTTTCACAAAGTTCATGGTAGAGTGCGGCGTCACACTCACCGGGGTGCCATTTAGTGTCCGAAGAGCACTTATCTTGGCCGCCTCGGCGGGATTCGCCAGAAGGCTCCTGTCCGAGAAACGGGTCACCTTTAGCTCTCTAACAATTACACTAGCTAATCCTCTCCTCTGATGGATCATGTTACCCTTGGCCAACATGCTGTAGTCAGTGGAGCGAATAAAGAGGAAACGTTTGAAGCCAGCGGGCTCGAAAACGCCAGGTAACCTCTGAATGAGGGGCCCTGATGTTTTCGAGGCTCCACCCTGCGAACTTTTGGTCTTTGTCATAGTCGGGGGCTCGTGACTCGGGGGGCAGAGGGGACGGATGTGCCGATCTTGGCTTGGTCGCTTGCCAGAGTGGCAGCAGACCCATCTGTCCCCGCGGATGGAGCAGAGCTCCGAGTCTTTTTTCTTTTTTGGAGAGGAGGGAGGGGAATGAACCCACTTCTCACCTCCGCCGGCACGATGGATCGGCCACAGCTAGGTCCTTCTCCGAAATGGAGAAGGTCCTGGCAGTCGTAGGGGCACCGGTCGGAGGAGATCTCTCCCCTCCTTATACTGCCTCAGAAACCCGAGGCGTTTGAGGAAGACCTTGCATAGAGGCAGATTCGAGTTCGGTGCTTGGCGCCGAGCCCGGATTTCCTCCAATGGAAGGCCCTACCGTCTGAGGTTAGGTTGCCCCAAAGGACCATGTCCATCTCAGAAGAGGCGTCCAGTTGGCAGCGTCACCAGTCATGTGTAGGAAGGAACAGGCCCTGACCCCGGCAAGATTGAATATTCTGGCCAGCAGGTCTAGTGAGGGAAGCGACCGAAGGGGCCTGGCTTCCCTCTTCTCCCTAAGAAAATTTGCCCTACCGAGCCGCTCTACTGGGAAGTGGTCGGCTATGAGCTGCCGGCTGGCTTTCTTGGCAAGAAAAGGGAGGGACTGCCGCTGGAAAAAGCGAGGTGCCCGAAAGCACATCCAGAGAAGGGGGTGAGGGGTGAGTCCCCTACACCCGTAACCGTATGAGAGGAGTAAGCCTCCTCTCTGGTTAGAGAAATATGGAGGGTCCCCTGGGCAAGCATAGGAGGAAGGGGGGGACCTCCCTGAGGGCGGCTCGGTCGATGGAACAGGGTAAGTTGAGTATTGATTCTTTATTTGTTCACCAATGGGCATGGTGGCCCTGTATTTTATACAAGCAGCAATAGCTCATTACCCCTCGCAGTAGCCCGCTCTGCAAGGGGTGCGTACAGGCCTGGCAGAGCCAGGTGCCGTCATTCAGGAACACCCCTCCCTCCTGGTGGCCTGGCAGCTCCACCTTAGACACAGCTTAAAAATATAGATTCTGAAGTGAGAACGAAAGGGGATGTGAATAAGGTATGGGTGGGGATGACGCAGGCTGTTAAAAACCTACCATCCCAAACCGGAGTTCAGGGATTAGGGAACATTGCCCCACCCCACCCCCGATCCGGGACGGTTGGCTGAGAAGAAGGTCAGCATCCATCCTGTGAAATTAGAGGTTGACTAGAGAAAGTTGTGAGAAAAGTATGAAAAGCGACGAAGTAGGGGAGAAATACAGGCTGTCTGAAACGAGAAGAGGCTAAGCTTGGGTGGGACGGGGTGCAGAATCCCGTCAGCACGGTGGCCAGGATGGCAAATCGCCGTCCCCCCCCCTAGGGGTACGGCATAGCGAGAGACGTGGGTCAATGCCTGTTGGAGTCGACATTTTTTTTTTTTTAAGAGCTCATCTGGCGACTGCCTACTTGGGCATTAGTCGCCGTATTAAAACTGGCCTAGTTCTAGGCTACTTTAAAATAAAATTAGAGAAAAAAAAGAAACACCCCAAAAGGGGGAAAGGAAGAAAGCTGGTGCGTCAGGAAGAGGTTTTCCCGGAGCAGGAGCGTGAAACCAAAGGGGGGAAAAAACAAATGCAAAAAACAAGACAAAACAAAAAAAACAAACCTTGCTTAAATAATAGGGAGAAGCCGGCCTCCCCCAAGAAGTCAACAAGTCAATGTGCACGAATCTGTCCCGAGTACAAGGGACAGGCGGTAGCGACCCCGCCCATCCCGGTACAGGGACCAAAATCGTGCGCGAAATCGTTCGACAAGAATGTGCCGAACAGCATGGGGGACGACGCAGTCGTTGCAATAGGGCGCAGGCGATTTTTTTTTTTATTAAGGGGCTATCTGGCGACTGCCGACTTAGGCATAAGTTGCAGTAAACAAACAGCCTAGTTCTAGGCTACTTCAAAATAATTCAACAGGAAACAACAATAAAAAGAAATAACAATAACAAAGCAATAACAAAAACGATAACAAAAACATCAACAACAATAAAACCGGGTTAAATGAAAGGGAGAAGGCCGGCCTCCCCCCAAAAGTCAATAAGTCCACCAGTCATGGTGCACGCACTCGTCCCAAGTACAAGGGACAGGCGGTAGCGACCCCGCCCATCCCGGTACCGAGACAGGTATCGTGCGCGAAGATCACCCAGACTGGGACATTCGACAAGAATATGCCGAACAGTCTGGAGGACGACGCAGTCGTTGCAATAGGGCGCATGCGAGCACTCCATCAAGTAGCGATGCGTCTTATTTGCCAAGCAGTCCGAAGAGCTGCCCGTATTCCTGCCATGTAGTCAGTGTGAGGAAGAGCGAAACGCTGGTCCGGTCGCAGAGTCCTCGCGGACTCTTTGGCGCCCTCATCAGCGCGCTCATTCCCCGCAATTCCTACATGTCCAGGAACCCAGCAGGAGATAATCTCGACATCTGCCCGGCTCGCAAAAACCGTGGCGTCACGTATATCGCGAACCAGGGGATGCGGAGATTCCAATGCCCGAGAGCACTCAGGGCGCTTTGTGAGTCGCTATAGATCACAATCCGGTCTCCGAACCGAGGACGTCGCGTAATCTCCCGTACCGAGTGGTGTATTGCCACCAGCTCGGCCGTGAAGACAGACGCAGCGCCTGGTAGAGCCGCGCTGACTTCAAACAGAGGGGATACGGCGTGGAAGCCGACCCTCTCTTGGGACTTGGAGCCATCCGTATACACTGGCACGGTTCCAGCGTGACACGAGGTGTGCTCCAAAAAGGTCGAACGCAATACTCCCCGCGCAGTACAAGCTTTGGGAGCAGAGGCGTGGCGACAAATAGCCAAATGTGGTACCCTCCAGGGTGGCGTCCTGGGCAGAACCAGGAGCACGACCGGCCCGACAGCTATATCTACCTCTCGAAGGAGTTTCTTGGCCCTAAAGCGAAAGGGCTTAGGGTATGATTGGCGTCTCTCGGTGGCATAGGCACCATCGAGATCAGCTGCGGATGAAGTGAGAGCTGTTGGCGACTGAGGGAGACGCCGGGCTCGCGCGTACAGTCGAGTGATACACTTCACGCGGCGCAGAGCGAGTGACATCTCCCCAGCATCGACCAACAGGCTCTCAATGGGGAAAGTGCGGAAGGCACCGGTCGCAAGGCGAAGGCCGGTGTGGTGGATCGAATTCACATTCCGCAATAAACGCTCGGCTGCGGATGCATAAAACTCTCATCCGTAGTCGAGCTTCGAATGAACAAAGGATCGATAAAAAAGTAGAGCAGTAGCCGTATCAGTGCTCCAAGCGCTGAACGTCACGGAACGGAGAATGTCCATGGCGCAGGTACAAGGGGCCCTAAGGCTGCCAATATGAGCCTCCCAGGTGAGGCATCGGTCGAATACAAGACCAAGGAAATGGTGCGAATCAACCATATCCAGGCGCACCACATTAAGAAACAAATCTGGGTCGGGGTGGAGCCGTGGATCGTGGCAGAAGTGCACCACCTTAGTCTTGACCAAGGAAAACCGAAACCTGTGCGCTTCGGCATAGCGAGAGACGCGGTTCAATGCCTGTTGGAGTCGACACTCCAGAGTTGGCATCTGGGCCACGCCAAAAGAAATCGAAAGGTCGTCCACGTAGAGCGTAGCGAGAACATCTTCCGGCACCACGGTGGTGATGCCGTTGATGCTCAGGGCATAGAGTGTGACACTGAGGACACCCCCTTCCTGCTCCTTTAGGCCGGAGAGGGCTCCCCTCACCCATACGCGGAATCGACGATCTCGCAAAAATTAGGATATAAACCTTGGGAGGCGTCCCCTTGCCCCCATCGCGTGGAGAGTCTACATGATACCGTATCGCCATGCGGTATCATAGGCCTTCTCCAGATCGAAAAACACCGTCGCGTAGTACTGTCTACGAAGGAAAGCCTCGCAGACGGCATTTTATAGTCGGAGTAGAGCATCCGACGTGGAGTGGAACTTGCGGAAGCCGCACTGTGCGGAAGACAGATGGCCTTCGCTGTCCAGAAAAAAGGCTAATCTAACATTTACCAATTTCTCCATCAACTTGCACACTCAAGAGGTTAGAGAGATTGGGCGGAAACCGGTCGGAGTAGAGTAATCTCTCCCCGGTTTGCGAAAGGCGAGCACAGTAGCGATTCGCCAGAAGTCTGGGAGAAGACCTTCCATCCAGATCCTGTTGAACAAATCTAACAGAAAGGCCATGCCTCGCTCACCCAGGTGTCGAAGCATTGCGTACGGGACATCGTCCGGACCATTGGCGGTGTCCGCGCACGAAGCGAGAGCGGAACGCAACTCACTCACAGTAAACTTGTCGTTGAAGGGTTCTCCGCCTCTGGAGGTTAAGTACAGCCGGCGGCCTTTTGCGACATGACGACGTGCATTGAATGCTGGAGCAGCAGCATCCGGTTAGAGAATGCGGAAAAAGCGGTCGCTAAGGATTCCGCCACGGACGCGGGGTTTGAGATTGCGGTCCCATTCTCCTGGAGAACGGGAGGGGGCTCCTGCGAGAACTTGCCCCCGAATCCTTTTTACTCGCTTCCACACCTCAGCTAAAGGGGTATTCCCGTTAAGTGAAGACACGTATGCCCGCCAAGAAGAGCGGCGGGCGTGCTTCGAAATATACCGGAACCTAGCCCTAGCTCGACGAAATTCAGCGACAGTGAAATCGTTCGGGTGGTGCTCATAGCGCATGTAGGCATAACGCTTCTGTTTGAGGTCCATCTCACACTCGGCTGACCTTTATGGGAGTGGTCGGCGTGCAGAACGGCCAGACGTCCTAGGAATAGTAGTCAGGCCTACGGCGATGAGGTTGCCGGAGAAGAACTTAATGGCCTCATCTACCGACCTAAACTCCTTGACTGAGATAGAGAATTCAGTCATTTCCTGAAATGCAGGCCACCGCGCCCGCGCCAAGCACCACCGAGGTGGTCTCTCAGGCGGCAGTTGCCATGAAAATGATATTTGAATGCGAAAGTGATCACTACCATGGAGGTCATCGACCACCCCCCAATCAAAATCAGGCTGTGCATCCGAAGAGCACAAAGATAGGTCAAGGCAAGAAAATGAAGCGGTTCTCGGACAGTGATGCGTAAACTCATCCACGTTTAGGACACCCATCTCAAGCTCTTTGATCAGATCGGCAAAGACTTGTCCCCTGGGATTTATGGAGTAATCTCCCCAGAGAGGATGCTTGCCGTTCAGATCTCCAAGCAAGAGATACGGCCTCGGCAACCGTGCCACGACGCAGCGGAAGTCCCCTGCGTCGAAGTCAGCTGACGGTGGAATGTACGCAGAAATGATAGTATACCTCCTATCCAGGTGCAGCTGCACAGCCACTGCCTGAAAAGAGGTATCTAAAGAGAAAGGAAGAACGGAGACATCATGCCAGGTGTAAACCGCGCATCCCCCAGCCCAGCCATCCCGCGGGGGTGGGGTCGCAAGACCCTTATACCCCGGGAGGAAAGGCAGAGGGCACGCGCCTAGCATGGTCTCCTGCAAAAAGATAGCTAACGGGGAATGGGACGAGACGAGCCTCCGCAGCTCGTCCCAGTGGGCCCGGAGTCCAAGGCAATTCCATTGAAGGAATATGCCGTCCAGGCCTGGCTCGGAGGAGACGCGGGGGCCCTCCTCGAACTGAAGACCCTCACGGGAATGGCCGTACGCTTCCCGGGGGCAGACCCCGGGCGCTGTTGGCCGGACAAAGCGCTGAAGGCACTGTCGCCTTCGATGACTTATTGGGGGATGTTGGGCTCGCCATGCGAGTCTTTTCCTCCCTGCGCCTCGAAACCATAGGCGGGGAGGGGGAGGGGGCACTTTTCGAGGAACCACCGTCTCCGAGTCACTCGCTCCACCCCGGGGCGTAGGTGAAGGAGCCGAAGCTCCTTTCGTCGCACAGCTTTAGGAACCCCCGAAGATGGCCTGGCGACCATCTTCAGGGGTGTTGCATCCTGTGAGTCTAACGACTCCTTTGCCGTTTCGCCTTGCGGGAAACGGTCACGCTGGGGGAAGAGGGGGAAACCCTGGTTTTAGCCAGGGCTGGGTATGAATCCTTTTGGCAGCCAGCTTCACCAGGGGAGCGCCCGGGTTGAGTAGAGCCCGCAGAAGGGCTCCGAATGGGCGCGGAAACAACCGTGCTCGTTGGTCTGGATGGGCCAGGAGCAGAGGGTGCCTTTCTAACTACTGAGGCATATGACCTCTTAGGCAGAGCCGGGCGCGCCAGGACCAAGTCCTTAGCCTCGCGGAACGAGAGTCTATCCTGGGCTTGAACGGCCAGGATTTCTTTCTCAAGGAGATATGCACCACATTGCTTCGAAGAAGCGAGGTGCGGCTCTCCGCAATTGACACACTTGGCCACACACGATTTGGACTTATCGTGTGCGACCTTGGAGCAATTTACACAGACTTCGGGTGACCCCGACTTTGCACGTCTACATGAGTGATTCGTATGGCCGAAGCGGTGACAGTAATAGCACCACCGCGGCAGTGGCACGAATGCCTTCACGCGGTAGCGGTACCAACCGGCACGCACCGACTCAGGGAGCTTGTCACATTCGAACGTGACGAAGAGTGTAGGGGTGGGTCTCGAGGCCCCTCGCTGTTTTCTCATCACACGTTCGACCTTCACCGCCCCATGGTCGGTCAGCTCTAGGGTGATGTCCTCAATGGAGTAGTCAACAAGTTCCCTCGCATAAACTACTCCTTTCACAAAGTTCATGGTAGAGTGCGGCGTCACACTCACCGGGGTGCCATGAAGTGTCCGAAGAGCACTTATCTTGGCCGTCTCAGGGGGATTCGCCAGAAGGCTCCTGTCCGAGAAACGGGTCACCTTCGGCTCTCTACCAATTGCACTAGCTAATCCTCTCCTCTGATGGATCATGTTGCCCTTCGACAACATGGTGCCATCAGTGGAGCGAATAACGAGGAAGCGTTTAAAGCCAGCGGGCTCGAAAACGCCAGGTAACCTCTGAATGAGGGGCCCCGATGTCATCGAGGCTCCGCCCTGTGCACTCTTGGTATTAGTCTTAGTCAGGGGCTCCGCAACCGGGAGGGCAGATGTGCCGATCTTGGCTTGGTCGCTTGCCAGAGTGGCAGCAGACCCATCTGTCCCCGCGGATGGAGCAGAGCCCCGAGTCATCTTCTTTCTTAGGGAGGAGGGCGGGGAATGAACCCGCTTCTCACCTCCGCCGGCAGAAGCCCCCATGCCAGATGGGCCGGCCTCAGCCAGGTGTCTATCCGAAATGGAGAAGGTCCTGGTAGTCGTAGGGGCACCTGTCGGAGGAGATCCCTCCCCTCCTTTTACTGCCTCGGAGCCCTCGGCCGTTTGAGAGGGACCTTGCATAGGGGCGGATTCGGTGCTTGGCGCCGAGCCCGGCTTTCCCCCCATGGAAGGCCCTACCGTCTGAGGCTGGGTCTCCTCAAGGACCATGTCTATCACAGGAGGGGCCTCCAGTTGGTCATCCCCTCCCAGGACATCGCAGGTCCCCTTGTCAGTGTCGCCAGTCTTGTGTGGGCAGGCACAGGCCTTGACCCCGGCAAGGTATAAAATTCTTGCCGGCAGGTCTTTTGAGGGAAGCGACCGAAGGGGTCTGGCTTCCCTCTCCCCCCTAAGGGGGTTTGCCCTACCGAGCCGCTTCGATGGGGAGCGGCTGGCTAAGGGCTGCCTGCTGGCTTTCTTGGCAGTCCCCTTGGAAAGAAAAGAGGGGACTGCCGCTGGGAAAAGGGAGGTGCCCGAAAGCACCTCCAGAGAAGGGGGTGAGGGGGAGTCCCCTGCACCCGTAGGCGGAGAGGAGTAAGCCTCCTCTCTGGTTAGATAAATATGGAGGGTCCCCTGCGCAAGCACAGGGGGGGGGGTGGAACCTTTTTTTGGTGGAGCTGCACGAGGGCGGCTCCGTCGATGAGCAAGGGAGAATTAGGGGGAAGATTTTTTATTTTCTCATCATTGGGCATCGTGACCCTATTTGTGCTACGGGACGCAATAGCTCATCACCGCTCGCAGTTGCCCGCACTGCGAGGGGTGCTTACAAGCCCGGCAGAGCCAGGCGCCGCCATTCGGGACCACCCCTCCCGCCTGGTGCCCTGGCAGTCCATCGGCATGGCGGCTCCACCTTGAACACGGCGTAAAATATATGGATTGTGAAGAGGAGAGGAAAAGGGATGTGAGGAAGGTATGGGTGGGGATGAAGCAGGTTGTTAAAAAAACCCCATCCCGAACAGGAGCTCAGCGGTTAGGGAACAATGTCCCCTACCCCCTCAGCCCCGATCCGGGGTGGTTGGCTTGAGAAGGAGGTCAGCATCTACCCTGTGAAATTAGAGGCTGACCAGAGAAAGTTGTGGGAGAGGTTGTATGAAAAGCGACGAGGTAGGGGAGAAATCGGACTATCTGAAGGAAGGAAGAGAGGCTAAGCTGGGGCCGGACGGAGTGCTGGATCCCGTCAGCACGGCGGCCAGGATGGCAAATCGCCGCGCCAAAAGAGATCGAATTTTTTTTTTTTTTTTTTTTATTAAGGGGCTATCTGACGACTGCCGACTTAAGCATAAGTTGCTTTAAACAAACAGCCTAGTTCTAGGCTCCTCAAAAATAATTCAACAGGAAACAACAATAAAAAGAAATAACAATAACAAAGCAATAACAAAAACGAAAACAAAAACAACAATAAAACCGGGTTAAATGAAAGGGAGAAGGCCGGCCTCCCCCCAAAAGTCAATAAGTCCACCAGTCATGGTGCACGCACTCGTCCCGAGTACAAAGAACAGGCGGTAGCGACCCCGCCCATCCCGGTACCGAGACAGGTATCGTGCGCAAAGATCACCCAGACTGGGACATTCGACAAGAATATGCCGAACAGTCTGGGGGACGACGCAGTCGTTGCAATAGGGCGCATGCGAGCGCTCCATCAAGTAGCGATGCGTCACACGAGTGTGTCCGATTCGAAGACGACAGAAAGCAACCTGAAGCCGCCGTAGCATTGGGGAATAGATCCATGGGAACAGTCGCGGCGCAATGGCACGCAACTTTAAGTTCCCTTCGACCGTCTCCCATCTTCTTTGCCAAGCAGTCCGAAGAGCTGCCCGTATTCCTGTCATTTAGTCGGTGTGAGGAAGAGCGAAACGCTGGTCCGGTCGCAGAGTCCTCGCGGACTCTTTGGCACCCTCATCGGCGCGCTCATTCCCCGCAATTCCTACATGTCCAGGAACCCAGCAGAAGATAATCTCAACATCTGCCCGGCTCGCCAAAACCGTGGCGTCACGGATATCGCGAACCAGGGGATGCGGAGATTCCAATGCCCCGAGAGCACTCAGGGCGCTTTGTGAGTAGCTATAGATCACAATCCGGTCTCCGAACCGGCACGTCGCGTAATCTCCCGTACCGAGTGGTGTATTGCCACCAGCTCGGCCGTGAAGACAGACGCAGCGCCTGGTAGAGCCCCGCTGACTTCAAACAGAGGGGATACGGCGTGGAAGCCGACCCCCTCTTGGGACTTGGAGCCATCCGTATACACTGGCACGGTTCCAGCGTGAGCGATGTGTGCTCCAAAAAGGTCGAACGCAATACTCCCGGCGCAGTACAAGCTTTGGGAGCAGAGGCGTGGCGACAAATAGCCAAATGTGGTACCCTCCAGGGTGGCGTCCTGGGCAAAACCAGGGGCGCCACCGGCCCGAGAGCGATATCTACCTCTCGAAGGAGTTTCCTGGCCCTAAACCCAAAAGGCTTAGGGTATGACTGGCGTCTCTCGGCGGCATAGGCACCATCGAGATCAGCTGCGGATGCGGTGAGAGCTGTTGGCGACTGAGGAAGGCGCCGGGCTCGCGCGTACAGTCGAGTGATACACTGCACGCGGCGCAGAGCGAGTGGCATCTCCCCAGCATCGACCAACAGGCTCTCAATGGGGGAAGTGCGGAAGGCACCGGTCGCAAGGCGAAGGCTGATATAGTGGATCGAATCCAGCTTCCGCAATAAACGCTCGGCTGCGGATGCATAAAACTCGCATCCGTAGTCGAGCTTCGAACGGACAAAGGATCGATAAAAAAGTAAGGCAGTAGCCCTATCAGCGCCCCAAGCGCTGAACGTCACGGAACGGAGAATGTCCATGGCGCGGGTACAACAGACCCTAAGGCTGCGAATATGAGCCTCCCAGGTGAGGCGTCGGTCGAATACAAAACCAAGGAAATGGTGCGACTCAACCACATCCAGGCGCACCCCATTAAGAAACAAATCTGGGTCGGAGTGAAGCCGTGGATGGCGGCAGAAGTGCACCACCTTAGTCTTGGCCAAAGAAAACCGAAACCTGTGCGCTTCGGCATAGTGAGAGACGCGGTTTAATGCCTGTTGGAGTCGACGCTCCAGAGTTGGCATCTGGGCCGCGCCAAAAGAGATTGAAAGGTCGTCCACGTAGAGCGTAACGAGAACATCTTCCGGCAGCACCGAGGTGATGCCGTTGATGCTCAGGGCAAAGAGTGTGACACTGAGGACACATCCCTGTGGGACACCCTCTTCCTGCTCCTTTGGGCCGGAGAGGGCTTCCCCCACCCGTACGCGGAATCGACGATCTCGCAAAACTTCAGATAAAAAAATTGGGAGGCGTCCCCTCGCCCTTATCGTGTGGAGAGTCTCCATGATACCGTATCGCCATGCGGTATCATAGGCCTTCTCCAGATCGAAAAACACCGTGGCGTAGTGCTGTCTACGAAGGAAAGCCTCGCAGACGGCATTTTCTAGTCGGAGCAGAGCATCCGACGTGGAGTGGAACTGGCGGAAGCCGCACTGTGCGGAAGACAGATGGCCTCCGCTGTCCAGCAAAAAGGTTAATCTAACATTTATCAATTTCTCCATCAACTTGCACACGCAAGAGCTTAGAGAGATTGGGCGGAAACCGGTCGGAGTAGAGTGATCTCTCCCCGGTTTGCGAAAGGCAAGCACAGTAGCGATTCGCCAGGAGTCTGGGAGAAGACCTTCCACCCAGATCCTGTTGAACAAATCTAACAGAAAGGCCATGCCTCGCACACCTAGATGTCGAAGCATGGCGTACGGGACATCGTCCGGACCATGGGCGGTGTCCGCGCACGAAGCGAGAGCGGAACGCAACTCACTCACAGTCGTTGAAGGGTTCTCCGCCTCTGGAGGTAAAGTCCAGCCGGCGGCCTTCCGCGACATCACGACGTGCATTGAATGCTGGCGGAGCAGCATCACGGCTAGAGAATGCAGAAAAAGCGGTCGCGAAGGATTCCGCCACGGATGCGGGGTCCGAGATTGCGGTCCCATTCTCCTGGAGGACGGGAGGGAGGTCCTGCGAGAACTTTCCCCGAATCCTTTTGACTCGCTTCTACACCTCAGCTAAAGGGGTATTCCCGTTAAGTAAAGACACGAGGGCCCGCCAAGAAGAGCGGCGGGCGTGCTTCGAAATATACCGGAACCTAGCCCTAGCCCGAAGAAATTCACCCACAGTGAAATCGTTCGGGCGGCGCTTATAGCGCATGTAGGCATAACGCTTCTGTTTGAGGGCCGTCTCACACTCAGCCGACCACCATGGGAGTGGTCGGCGTGCAAAACGGCCAGACGTCCTAGGAATAGTAGTCAGGCCCACGGCGATGAGGTTGCCGGAGAAGAACTCAACGGCCTCATCCACCGACCTAAACTCCTCGACTGAGATAGAGAATTCAGTCATTTCCTGAAATGCAGGCCACCGCGCCCGCGCCAAGCACCACCGAGGTGGTCTTTCAGGCGGCAGTTGCCCTGAAAATGATATTTGAATGGGAAAGTGATCACTACCATGGAGGTCATCGACCACCCCCCAATCAAAATCAGGCTGTGCATCCGAAGAGCACAAAGATAGGTCAAGGCAAGAAAATGAAGCGGTTCTCGGACAGTGATGCGTAAACTCATCCACGTTTAGGCCTCCATCTCAAGCTCTTCGATCAGATCGGCATGGACTTGTCCCCAGGGATTTATGGAGTAATCTCCCCAGAGAGGATGCCTGCCGTTCAGATCTCCAAGCAAGAGATAGGGCCTCGGCAACCGTGCCACGACGCGGTGGAAGTCCCCCGCGTCGAAGTCAGCTGGCCTTGGAATGTACGCAGAAATGATAGTATACCTCCTATCCAGGTGCAGCTGCACAGCCACTGCCTGAAAGGTATCTAAAGAGAAAGGAAGAACGGAGACATCATGCCGGGTGTAAACCGCGCATCCCCCAGCTCGGCCATCCCTCGGTGGTGGGGTCGCAAGACCCTTGTACCCCGGGAGGGTGGGCAGGGGGCACGCGCCTAGCATGGTCTCCTGCAGAAAAACAGCTAATGGGGAACGGGACGAGACGAGCCTCCGCAGCTCGTCCCAGTTGGCCCGGAGTCCACGGCAATTCCATTGAAGGAATATGCCGTCTAGGCCTAGCTCGGAGGAGACGCGGGGGCCCTCCTCGAACTGAAGACCCTCACGGGAATGGCTGTACGCTTCCCGGGGGCAGAACCCCGGGGGCAGAACCCCGGGCGCTGTCGCCTTCGAGGACTTATCTGGGGAGGGTGGGCTCGCCATGCGAGTCTTTTCCTCCCTCCGCTTCGAAACCTTAGGCGGGCGCTGCGGGCCCTCTTTTCGAGGAACCACCGTCTCCGAGCCACTCGCTCCACCTCAAGGCGTGGGCGAAGGAGCCGAAGCTCCTTTCGGGGGACAGCTTTAGGAACCCCCGAAGACGGCCTAGCGACCATCTTCAGGGGTGTTGCCTCCTGTGAGTCTAACGGCTCTGTAGAGGCGCGTGGCCGTTTCGCCTTGCGGGAAACGGTCACGCTAGGGGAAGAGGGGGGAGCCCTGGTTTTAGCCGGGGCTGGGTATGAACCCTTTTTGCCGCCAGCTTTACCAGGGGAGCGCCCGGGTTGGTTAGAGCCCGCAGAAGGGCTCCGAATTGGCGCGGAAACAACCGTGCTCGTTGGCCTGGATGGGCCAGGAGCAGAGGGTGCCTTTCTAACTACTGAGGCATATGACGTCCCAGGCAGAGCCGGGCGCACCAGGACCAAGTCCTTAGCCTCGTGGAATGAGAGTCTATCCTGGGCTTGAACGGCCAGGATTTCTTTCTCAAGGAGATATGCACCACTTTGCTTCGAACGAGCGAGGTGTGGCTCTCCGCAATTGACACACTTGGCCACACACGATTTGGACTTATCGTGTGCGACCTTGGAGCAATTTACACAGACTTCTGGTGACCCCGACTTTGCACGTCTACATGAGCGATTCGTATGGCCGAAGCGGTCGGTGACAGTAATAGCACCGCCGCGGCAGTGGCACGAATGCTTTAACGCGGTAGCGGTACCAACAAGCACGCACCGACTCAGGGAGCTTGTCACAGTCGAACGTGACGAAGAGTGTAGGGGTGGGTCTCGAAGCCCCTCCCTGTTTTCTCATCACACGTTCGACCTTGACCGCCCCATGGTCGGCCAGCTCTAGGGTGATGTCCTCAATGGAGTAGTCAACGAGTTCCCTCGCATAAACTACTCCTTTCACAAAGTTCATGGTAGAGTGCGGCGTCACACTCACCGGGGTGCCATGAAGTGTCCGAAGAGCACTTATCTTGGCCGCCTCGGCGGGATTCGCCAGAAGGCTGCCGTCCGAGAAACGGGTCATCTTCGGCTCTCTACCAATTGCACTAGCTAATCCTCTCCTCTGATGGATCATGTTGCCCTTGGACAACATGGTGCCATCAGTGGAGCGAATAACGAGGAAGCGTTTGAAACCAGCGGGCTCGAAAACGCCAGGTAACCTCTGAATCAGGGGCCCCGATGTCATCGAGGCTCCTTCCTGTGCACTCTTGGTCTTAGTCAGGGGCTCCGCACACGGGGGAGTAGAGGGGCTGGATGTGCTGATCTTGGCTTGGTCGCCTACCAAAGTGGCAGCAGACCTATCCATCCCCGCAGCCCCCGCGGATGAAGAGGAGCCCCGAGTCTTCTTTGTCTTTCTAGTCTTTTTCTTTTTTGGAGAGGAGGGCGGGGAATGAACCAGCTTCTCACCTCCGCCGACAGAAGCCTCCATGCCAGGTCCCTCTCCGAAATGGAGAAGGTCCTGGTAGTCGTGGGGGCACCTGTCGGAGGAGATCCCTCCCCTCCTTGTATTGCCTCGGAGCCCTCAGCCGTTTGAGAGGGACCTTGCATAGGGGCGGACTCGGGTTCGGTGCTTGGCGCCGAGCCCGGATTCCCCCCCATGGAAGGCCCTACCCTCTGAGGCTGGGTCTCCTCAAGGACCATGTCTATCACAGGAGGGGCCTCCAGTTGGCTATCCCCTCCCAGGACATCGCAGGTCCCCTTGGCAGCGTCAAGAGTCATTTGTGGGGAGGCACAAGCCTTAACCCCGGCAAGGTTTAATATCCTTGCCAGCAGGTCTTTTGAGGGAAGCGACCGAAGGGGCCTGGCTTCCCTCTCCCCCCTAAGGGGGTTTGCCCTACCGAGCCGCTTACAAGAGGGGCGGTGGGCAATGGGCTGCCTGCTGGCTTTCTTGGCAGTCCCCTTAGAAAGAAAAGGAGGGACTGCCACTGGAAATAGGGAGGTGCCCGAAAGCACCTCCAGAGAAGGGGGTGAGGGGGAGTCCTCTGCACCCGTAGGCGAAGGAGAGGAGTAAGCCTCCTCTCCGGTTAGAGAAATATGGAGGGTCCCCTGTGCAAGCACAGGGTAGGGGGACCTCCATTTTTTTGCTGGAGCTGCCCGAGGGCGGCTCCGTTGTTCTTGGGGACGTTGGGGGTTCGGTTTTTTTTTGTTTGATCTTCATCATTGGGCATGGTGACCCTTTTTTTAACACGGGATGCAATAGCGCACACCTCTCGCAGTAGCCCGCACTGCGAGAGGTGCTTACAAGCCCGACAGTGCCAGGCGCCGCCATTGGGGACCACCCCTCCCGCCTGGTGGCCTGGCAGTCCATCGGCATGGCGGCTCCACCTTGAACACGGCGTAAAATATATAGATTGTGAAGAGGAGAGGAAAAGGGATGTGAGGAAGGTATGGGTGGGGATGAAGCAGGTTGTTAAAAACCAGCCACCCCAGACCGGAGCTTAGGGGTTAGGGAACATTGTCCCCTACCCCCTCAGCCCCGATGCGGGACGGTTGGCTGAAAGGAAGGTCAGCATCTACCCTGTGAAATTAGAGGCTGACCAGAGAAAGTTGTGGGAGAGGTTGTGTGTTTTTTTTTTTGTTTTTTTTTTTTTAAACGGGCTATCTTGCGACTGCCGACTTAGGCATAAGTCGCCGTAAAAAACAGCCTAGTTCTAGGCTACTTTAAAAAATTAAACAGAAAACAATAAAAAGAAATAACAATAACAATAACAAAGCAATAACAAAAACAATTACAAGAACAACAACAACAATTAAATCGGGTTAAATAAAAGGGAGAAGGCCGGCCTCCCCAAAAAAGTCAATAAGTCCACCAGTCAAAGTACACGCACTCGTCCCGAGCACAAGGGACAGGCGGTAGCGACCCCGCCCATCCCGGTACCGGGACAGGTGTCGTGCGCGAAGATCACCCAGACTGGGACATTCGACAAGAATGTGCCGAACAGTCTGGGAGACGACGCAGTCGTTGCAATAGGGCGCAGGCGAGCGCTCCATCAGATAGCGATGCGTCACACGAGTCTGTCCGATTCGGAGACGATAGAAAGCAGCCTGAAGCCGCCGCGGCATTGGGGGATAGGTCCATGGGAACAGTCGCGGCGCAATGGCACGCAACTTTAAGTTCCCTTCGACCGTCTCCCATCTTCTTTGCCAAGCAGTCCGAAGAGCTGCCCGTATTCCTGCCATGTAGTCGGTGTGAGGAAGAGCGAAACGCTGGTCCGGTCGAAGAGTCCTCGCGGACTCTTTGGCGCCCTCATCGGCGCGCTCATTCCCCGCAATTCCTACATGTCCAGGAACCCAGCAGAAGATAATCTTGACATCTGCCCGGCTCGCCAAAACCGTGGCGTCACGGATATCGCGAACCAGGGGATGCGGAGATTCCAATGCCCCGAGAGCGCTCAGGGCGCTTTGTGAGTCGCTATAGATCACTAGCCGGGCTCCGAACCGGGCACGTCGCGTAATCTCCGGTACCGAGTGGTGTATTGCCACCAGCTCGGCCGTGAAGACAGACGCAGCGCCTGGTAGAGCCCCGCTGACTTCAAACAGAGGGGATACGGCGTGGAAGCCGAACCCCTCTTGGGACTTGGAGCCCTCCGTATACACTGGCACGGTACCAGCGTGACACGATGTGTGCTCCAAAAAGGTCGAACGCAATACTCCCGGCGCAGTACAAGCTTTGGGAGCAGAGGCGTGGCGACAAATAGCCAAATGTGGTACCCTCCAGGGTGGCGTCCTGGGCAGAACCAGGGGCGCCACCGGCCCGAGAGCTATATCTACCTCTCGAAGGAGTTTCCTGGCCCTAAACCCAAAGGGCTTAGGGTATGACTGGCGTCTCTCGGCGGCATAGGCACCATCGAGATCAGCTGCGGATGCAGTGAGAGCTGTTGGCGACTGAGGGAGGCGCCGGGCTGGCGCGTACAGGCGAGTGATGCACTGCACGCGGCGCAGAGCGCGTGGCATCTCCCCAGCATCGACCAACAGGCTCTCAATGGGGGAAGTGCGGAAGGCACCGGTCGCAAGGCGAAGGCCGGTGTGGTGGATTGAATCCACCTTCCGCAATAAACGCTCGGCTGCGGATGCATAAAACTCGCATCCGTAGTCGAGCTTCGAGCGAACAAAGGATCGATAAAAAAGTAAGGCGGTAGCCCTATCAGCGCCCCAAGCGCTGAACGTCACGGAACGGAGAATGTCCATGGCGCGGGTACAACAGACCCTAAGGCTGCGAATATGAGCCTCCCAGGTGAGGCGTCGGTCGAATACAAGACCAAGGAAACGGTGCGACTCAACCACATCCAGGCGCACCCCATTAAGAAACAAATCTGGGTCGGGGTGAAGCCGTGGATGGCGGCAGAAGTGCACCACCTTAGTCTTGGCCAAAGAAAACCGAAACCTGTGCGCTTCGGCATAGCGAAAGACGCGGTTTAATGCCTGTTGGAGTCGACGCTCCAGAGTTGGCATCTGGGCCGCGCCAAAAGAGATCGAAAGGTCGTCCACGTAGAGCGTAGCGAGAACATCTTCCGGCAGCACCGAGGTGATGCCGTTGATGCTCAGGGCAAAGAGTGTGACACTGAGGACACTTCTCTGCGGGACACCCTCTTCCTGCTCCTTTGGGGCAGAGAGGGCTCCCCCCACCCGTACGCGGAATCAACGATCTCGCAAGAATTCAGATATAAACATTGGGAGGCGTCCCCTCGCCCCCATCGTGTGGAGAGTCTCCATGATACCGTATCGCCATGCGGTATCATAGGCCTTCTCCAGATCAAAAAACACCGTGGCGTAGTGCTGTCTACGAAGGAAAGCCTCGCAGACGGCATTTTCCAGTCGGAGCAGAGCATCCGACGTGGAGTGAAACTTACGGAAGCCGCACTGTGCAGAAGACAGATGGCCTCCGCTGTCCAGGAAATAGGCTAATCTAACATTTACCAATTTCTCCATCAACTTGCACACGCAAGAGGTTAGAGAGATTGGGCGGAAACCGGTCGGAGTAGAGTGATCTCTCCCCGGCTTGCGAAAGGCGAGCACAGTAGCGATTCGCCAGGAGTCTGGGAGAAGACCTTCCACCCAGATCCTGTTGAACAAATCTAACAGAAAGGCCATGCCTCGCACACCTAGATGTCGAAGCATGGCATACGGGACATCGTCCGGACCATGGGCGGTGTCCGCGCACGAAGCGAGAGCGGAACGCAACTCACTCACAGTAAACTTGTCGTTGAAGGGTTCTCCTCCTCTGGAGGTAAAGTCCAGCCGGCGGCCTTCCGCGACATCACGACGTGCATTGAATGCTGGCGGAGCAGCATCACGGCTAGAGAATGCGAAGAAAGCGGTCGCTAAGGATTCCGCCACGGACGCGGGGTCCGAGATTGCGGTCCCATTCTCCTGGAGAACGGGAGGGGGGTCCTGCGAGAACTTGCCCCGAATCCTTTTGACTCGCTTCCACACCTCAGCTAAAGGGGTCTTCCCGTTAAGTGAAGACACGTATGCCCGCCAAGAAGAGCGGCGGGCGTGCTTCGAAATATACCGGAACCTAGCCCTAGCCCGAAGAAATTCACCCACAGTGAAATCGTTCGGGCGGCGCTTATAGCGCATGTAGGCATAACGCTTCTGTTTGAGGGCCGTCTCACACTCGGCCGACCACCATGGGAGTGGTCGGCGTGCAAAACGGCCAGACGTCCTAGGAATAGTAGTCAGGCCCACGGCGATGAGGTTGCCGGAGAAGAACTCAACGGCCTCATCTAACGACCTAAACTCCTCGACTGAGATAGAGAATTCAGTCATTTCCTGAAATGCAGGCCACCGCGCCCGCGCCAAGCACCACCGAGGTGGTCTTTCAGGCGGCAGTCGCCCTGAAAATGATATTTGAATGGGAAAGTGATCACTACCATGGAGGTCATCGACCACCCCCCAATCAAAATCAGGCTGTGCATCCGAAGAGCACAAAGATAGGTCAAGGCAAGAAAATGAAGCGGTTCTCGGACAGTGATGCGTAAACTCATCCACGTTTAGGACACCCATCTCAAGCTCTTCGATCAGATCGGCAAGGACTTGTCCCCTGGGATTTATGAAGTAATCTCCCCAGAGAGGATGCCTGCCGTTCAGATCTCCAAGCAAGAGATAGGGCCTCGGCAACCGTGCCACGACGCGGCGGAAGTCCCCCGCGTCGAAGTCAGCTGACGGTGGAATGTACGAAGAAATGATAGTATACCTCCTATCCAGGTGTAGCTGCACAGCCACTGCCTGAAAGGAGGTATCTAAAGAGAAAGGAAGAACGGAGACATCATGCCGGGTGTAAACCGCGCATCCCCCAGCCCGGCCATCCCGCGGTGGTGGGGTCGTAAGACCCTTATACCCCGGGAGGGCAGGCAGGGGGCACGCGCCTAGCATGGTCTCCTGCAAAAAAATAGCTAACGGGGAACGGGACGAGGCGAGCCTCCGCAGCTCGTCCCAGTGGGCCCGGAGTCCACGGCAATTCCATTGAAGGAATATACCCTCCAGGCCTAGCTCGGAGGAGACGCGGGGGCCTTCCTCGAATTGAAGACCCTCACGGGAATGGCCGTACGCTTCCCGGGGGCAGAACCCCGGGCGCTGGAGGCGCTGTCGCCTTCGAGGACTTATTGGGGGAGGTTGGGCTCGCCATGCGAGTCTTTTCCTCCCTCCGCCTCGAAACCTTAGGCGGGCGCTGCGGCTTCGTAGGCGGGGGGGCCTCTTTTCGAGGAACCACCGTCTCCGAGCCACCCGCTCCACCTCGGGGCGTGGGCGAAGGAGCCGAAGCTCCTTTGTTGCTGTCCTCCTTTCGGGGGACAGCTTTAGGAACCCCTGAAGATGGCCTAGCGACCATCTTCAGGGGTGTTGCCTCCTGTGAGTCTAACGACTCGGTGGAGGCGCGTGGCCGTTTCGCCTTGCGGGAAACGGTCACGCTGGGGGAAGAGGGGGGAGCCCTGGTTTTAGCCGGGGCTGGGTATGAACCTTTTTTGCCGCCAGCTTTACCAGGGGAGCGCCCGGGTTGGGTAGAGCCCGCAGAAGGGCTCCGAATGGGCGCGGAAACAACCGTGCTCGTTGGCCTGGATGGGCCAGGAGCAGAGGGTGCCTTTCGAACTACTGAGGCATATGACGTCCCAGGCAGAGCTGGGCGCGCCAGGAACAAGTCCTTAGCCTCGCGGAATGAGAGTCTATCCTGGGCCTGAACGGCCAGGATATCTTTCTCCAGGAGATATGCACCACATTGCTTCGAAGAAGCAGGGTGCGGCTCTCCGCAATTGACACACTTGGCCACACACGATTTAGACTTATCGTGTGCGACCTTGGAGCAATTTACACAGACTTCGGGTGACCCCGACTTTGCACGTCTACATGAGCGATTCGTATGGCCGAAGCGGTGACAGTAATAGCACCGCCGCGGCAGTGGCACGAATGCCTTCACGCGGTAGCGGTACCAACCGGCACGCACCGACTCAGGGAGCTTGTCACAGTCGAACGTGACGAAGAGTGTAGGGGTGGGTCTCGAAGCCCCTCCCTGTTTTCTCATCACACGTTCGACCTTGACCGCCCCATGGTCGGCCAGCTCTAGGGTGATGTCCTCAATGGAGTAGTCAACGAGTTCCCTCGCATAAACTACTCCTTTCACAAAGTTCATGGTAGAGTGCGGCGTCACACTCACCGGGGTGCCATGAAGTGTCCGAAGAGCACTTATCTTGGCCGCCTCGGCGGGATTCGCCAGAAGGCTCCCGTCCGAGAAACGGGTCACCTTCGGCTCTCTACCAATTGCACTAGCTAATCCTCTCCTCTGATGGATCATGTTGCCCTTGGACAACATGGTGCCATCAGTGGAGCGAATAACGAGGAAGCGTTTGAAGCCAGCGGGCTCGAAAACGCCAGGTAACCTCTGAATCAGGGGCCCCGATGTCATCGAGGCTCCGCCCTGTGCACTTTTGGTGTTAGTCTTGGTTAGGGGCTCTGCACACGAGGGGGTAGAGGGGCCGGATGTGCCGATCTTGGCTTGGTCGCCTACCAAAGTGGTAGCAGACCCATCCGTCCCCGCAGCCCCCACGGATGGAGAGGAGTCCCGAGTCTTTTTCTTTTTTGGAGAGGAGGGCGGGGAATGAACCCGCTTTTCACCTCCGCCGGCAGAAGCCCCCAGGCCAGATGGACCGGCCTCAGCCAGGTCCCTCTCCGAAATGGAGAAGGTCCTGGTTGTCGTGGGGGCACCTGTCGGAGGATATCCCTCCCCTCCTTTTACTGCCTCGGAGCCCTCAGCCATTTGAGGAGGACCTTGCATAGGGTCGGATTCGGGTTCGGTGCTTGGCGCCGAGCCCGAATTCTCCCCCATGGAAGGCCCTACCGTCTGAGGCTGGGTCTCCTCAAGGACCATGTTTATCACAGGAGGGGCCTCCAGTTGGCCATCCCCTCCCAGGACATCGCAGGTCCCCTTGGCAGTGTCGCCAGTCTTGTGTGGGGAGGCACAGGCCTTGACCCCAGCAAGGTTTAAAATTCTTGCCAGCAGGTATTTTGAGGGAAGCGACCGAAGGGGCCTGGCTTCCCTCTCCCCCCTAAGGGGGTTTGCCCTACCGAGCCGCTTTGATGGGGAGCGGCTGGCTAAGGGCTGCCTGCTGGCTTTCTTGGCAGTCCCCTTGGAAAGAAAAGGTTGGACTGCCGCTGGGAAAAGGGAGGTGCCCGAAAGCACCTCCAGAGAAGGGGGTGAGGGGGAGTCCCCTGCACCCGTAGGCGAAGGAGAGGAGTAAGCCTCCTCTCCGGTTAGAGAAATATGGAGGGTCCCCTGTGCAAGCACAGGGGGGGGAACCTCCATTTTTTTGCTGGAGCTGCCCGAGGGCGGCTCCGTCGATGGAACAGGGGAAGTTGAGGGTTGGGTTTGTTTTTTTTCATCATCATTGGGCATGGTGACCCTTTTTTAAACACGGGATGAAATCGCGCACACCTCTCGCAGTAGCCTGCACTGCGAGAGGTGCTTACAAGCCCGGCAGAGCCAGGCGCCGCCATTGGGGACCACCCCTCCCACCTGGTGGCCTGGCAGTCCATCGGCATGGCGGCTCCACCTTGGACACGGCGTAAAAATTAATAGATTGTGAAGAGGAGAGGAAAAGGGATGTGAGGAAGGTATGGGTGGGGATGAAGCAGGTAGTTAAAAACCAGCCACCCCAGACCGGAGCTCAGGGGTTAGGGAACATTGTCCCCCACCCCCTCAGCCCCGATGCGGGACGGTTGGCTGAAAGGAAGGTCAGCATCTACCCTGTGAAATTAGAGGCTGACCAGAGAAAGTTGTGGGAGAGGTTGTGTGAAAAGAGAGGAAACAAGTGTTTTGAAGGAAGGAAGAGAGGCTAAGCTGGGGCCGGACGGAGCGCTGGATCCCGTCAGCACGGCGGCCAGAGTGGCAAATCGCCGCGCCCCTTACGGGGGAGAGGTTGTGTGAAAAGAGAGGAAACAAGTGTTTTGAAGGAAGGAAGAGAGGCTAAGCTGGGGCCGGACGGGGTGCTGAGTCCCGTCAGCACGGCGGCCAGGATGGCAAATCGCCGCGCCCCTTACGGGGAAAAGAGATCGAAAGGTCGTCCCTGTAGAGCGTAGCATTGATTCCATGTGCCCCCACTTCCCAGGTCCTATTAGAAACGTTGTCTCTAGTCGGGTTAGTTCTGGGGGCACGTGCCTTGATCCCCGCTAAGTTTAATATTCGAGGGAAAGGGCCGTCCTGTCTTCCCTCTCCCCCCTAAGGGGGTTTACCTTACCTATCCCCTTCAATGGGGAGCGGCCGGTTATGGGCTACCTACTAGCTTTCTTGGCAGTTCCCCCCAAGAGACTAATGGTGGCTGCCAGTGGTAAGACGGAGTCGCATAAATGTAACTCCATAGAAGAGTGCGAGGGGAAGCCACCTGTATTCTTAGGCAGTGGAGAGGAGTAAGCCTCCTCTCCAGTTTAGTTTTGAAGTTCCTCTGCAAAAGCATCGGGAGGGAGGGGGGATACTTCCATTTTTTCAAGGAAACTGCATGAGGGAAAATTAAGGGCAGATGCATACTGTAATCACCGCTCGCACTAGCCCGCTCTGCAAGGGGTGAGTATGGGGCTGGCAGAGCCAGCTGCCGCCATTCTAGGCCAACCCTCCTGCCTGGTGCTCTGGCAGCCCTTCAGCATGGCGGCTCAACCTTGCGCTCAGTGTAAAATGTATAGAAATTGAAGAGAGAAAGGAAAGGGAAGTGAGATTTAAAATTTAAGATAAGTTACCGGTGGGTTTATGCCCAATCCAAGTGGATTCTATATGGCCGCAAGGGTGAAACGAGAAATATCATCTATAAAAGGTGGAGGAGACCACTTTGTGACAAAAATTTAAAAAACGACGGGTTAAAAGATTCCTCCGCCAATATGAATCGAAGACGGGTGTGTTGAGGAATAGTTAAAAGGGTCGGGAAACAGGACAAACGGAGAATGGTAAAATGGCTACAATCCAATAAAAGGTGGGCAACCGATTGGTCCCCACCACAAAAACGACAGCGAGGGCTGATATGGGCATCGCCCGAAACAAGATGGCCGTGAGTAAGTCTCGTGTGGCCAATGCGAACTCGGCAAAGGGCCACCTCCAACGACCGCATTCTATGACGACTCGAGGGCCAAGAGCGGATAGAATTTTTTATTTTGTATAGTTTGGATGATGAACAGTCATCCCATTCATTCTGCCACAGTTGAAAAATATACTTTCTTATTGAAGGAAAGTAGTCCCTAAAAGGCAGAGCAGAGTTCTCAGGGGACACAGAGTGTGCTGAGCGGGCCAGCCGATCAGCCTTCTCGTTGCCCAGGACCCCCACATGCCCAGGAACCCAGCAAAAAATAATTCTATATCGGGATGCATTTTGGATCAGCCAGTTGCAAATTTCTGTGACCACGGGATGGGACGCATTAAAAGATCTAATTGATTGTAAGACACTCCTTGAGTCGGAAAAAATGACAAAATCACTAAAAGGTAAGATTTGGATGAGTCTAAAGGCTAAAAGGATTGCTGAAAGTTCAGCGGTAAAAATGGATGCTGCTGGCGGCAAAGATAAAGTTAAGAATTCTCCTCCAGGGTAGATGGCTGCGGCGCCCACGCCACCGTCCGACTTAGAGCCATCCGTGTAGAGTGGGCAGCATTGTTTGTGGGAGATCGAATGCTCTAAGAACAGGCTTTTAATGATGCGAGGGTCCATGGAGGACTTCTCCAGGCTCATGTTATGTTGGTACATACTGTGGGGAGAGGAGCACGCCACCTAGGGTTCAGTAAGGATGGAAGGGTAAGGACCCTTGGAGCACCCAGGTTAGAGAGATGATCTCCTATGCGAAGGTTCAAAGGGCGGGGTAAAGATGGCAACTTATCATATGCCGCCGTTGATTCGGCAGCATACAGGCATCTGTAGACCTCTGATACAGGGGCTTGCTGTACTCGGCAGAGGTATCGCATGCAGATTTGAAGTCTATGGTAGGGCAAAGGGAGTACCCCACTCTCGCAGTAAAGGCTGTTGACAGGAGAAGTACGGAAGGCTCCACTAGAAAGGCGAACTCCAAGGTTTCGAATGGGGTTCAGCATTTTAAGGGCTGAAGGGAAAGCCGATGAGTAAATTTGACAGCCATAATCCAATTTGGATTGAACGAGGGCTGTGTATAATGTCCACAATGTTTGTCGGTCACTGCCCCACGAAGTGTGTGAGAGGACTTTCAAAATGTCTAGAGCCCGCAGACAGCCTGTTCGAAGTCGGCGTAGGTGTGGTAACCAGGATAACTTTGGATCGAGAGTTACGCCAAGGAACCGAAACTCGGAGACGAACTCTATTTCTTCGCCTTGTAGGGATATAGATGGCGGAACAAGAACCCCTCTGCCTCGGTGAAAATACATTGCTTTGGTTTTGGTCGTGGAAAAGCGGAATCCCTTAAGTTGTGCTCTTTTGGATACAGCATCGACCGCCAGTTGTAGCCGACGCGCTGCTGATGAAAGGCGAGGTGAGGAACAGTATAGTGCTAAATCATCGACAAACAGAGTTGCCGATACACCTTCTGGGAGAGACGAAAAAATATCATTGATGGCAATTATAAAACATAAGACACTTAAAACACTGCCCTGAGGAACTCCCTCCTCTTGGGGTTGCAGGTCAGAGTATGCGTCTCCAACACGTACCTTGAAGGATCGAGATGCTAAAAAACTTTCGAATAAATGAAGGTAAAAGGCCTCTCATCACCCAGACGTATAACTGCTTCAAGATGCCGTATCTCCATGTTGTGTCGTAGGCTTTCTCAATATCGAAAAATATGGCCAGGACTCGGTGCTTTAATGAGAAAGCTTTCCGGACCGATCCCTCGAAACGTACTAGTAGGTCAAGGGTACTATGACCTTTGCGGAAGCCACATTGAAATGGAGAGAGAAGGTGATTGGCTTCTAGGAACCAGTTTAGGCGCTCCAATATCATTTTTTCCAGCAACTTACTCAAACAGCTGGTGAGAGCTATAGGGCGGTAGTGATCTGCATTCAACCCGTCCCTGCCCGGTTTGACAAAGGGAAGGATGATCCCAATGCGCCATGATGACGGGTAAAACCCCTTCACCCATATAAGGTTGTACAAATCAAGCAGGAAGAGAGTAGAGTGTGGATGTAGGTGCCGAATCATGTCGAAATGGATCTCATCAAGGCCAGGGGAAGTAGATCTGCAAAGGGACAAAGCGCTTTGCAGCTCATAGATGCTGAATAGAGCGTTATACGGAAGGTTAGATTTTGTTGTGAAGTTGAGAGAATGAGATTCTTCCTTTGATTTGTAGGATTGAAAAGCCTTATCGTAACGGCTGACACTGCTGACGGCGCGAAAATGGTCAGCAAAAGCATTGCTGACCGCCAGGCCGTCATTCTCCAAGGAACCGTCTAAGAGTTGAGTGTGGGGGTATGATGATTAGCATAACGGCCCCTGATCATATTAATCCTCTTCCAGATCTTAGCAGTAGGTGTCATAGAGGAGATCGATGAAACGTATCTGCGCCATGAATTTCGGCGAGCTTGACGAAGGGTTCTTTGGCGAAGCGCACGAGCTCGGTTTCGGTCGACCTTGTTGCACAAAGTTGGGTTCTTTCGGAATCGGGCATGGGCTAACTTGTAATTTTTGATAGCTGTTGCACACGTCGAAGTCCACCAGGGCACGGTTGAGCGGCCCGTGACAGGTCGCCTCCGTCGGATGGTTTGTGTTGCTGCATTGTAGATAGTAGATGTTAAGTATTTTACTGCCGCGTCCACTCCATTGAAGGTCCCCAAAGATGCATTTGTGAAGGACGCCTCTTAGAAACCTTCCCAATCTGCATGACCTAAGTTCCACTTAAGGGGCATGGTTGTATGAGGGCTAACTTGAAGGGCCGACAAGACAATAGGGAAGTGGTCACTTCCATGGAGATCGTCAAGAATTGACCATCGAATGTCCGTGAAGCAATCAGGGAAACAAACAGAAAGGTCAACACAGCTAAAAGAGTCCGTCTGGACATGATAAGAGGTAAAATCGCCAGTATTTAAAACACAAAGAAGGTCAGATAATAAAAGAGACTCTAAAACACTGCCTTTGGCATTTCGAGTGATGTCACCCCAGTATGGGTGACGGGCGTTAACATCTCCTAGTAATAAGAATGGGGAGGGTAACTGGTCTATAAGTTCTAAAAGGTCGGATCTTGACAATGATAAACAAGGGGGTAGGTAAATAGAGCAAACGGTAAAAAGCTTAGTAAGAAAAACCCTCACAGCAACAGCTTGGAGGGTAGTATGTAGGGACATGAGAGAAACATGGTAGGATGAAGATACCATGATTGACACCCCTCCATGAGAGGGGCTTCCAGCAGGAGCAATAGAGTTGAAAGTGAGAAAACCGGGT
Source organism: Ceratothoa steindachneri (assembly GCA_963969495.1). NCBI lineage: Eukaryota > Metazoa > Arthropoda > Malacostraca > Isopoda > Cymothoidae > Ceratothoa > Ceratothoa steindachneri. Next base: position 84,752,631 of record OZ018324.1, read on the forward strand.
ACCGGCGGAAAGGGCCGTATACCCAGTTTATTCTCCTGGAGACAAATAACAGAGGGGTGGATAGTCGTCAAAAGAATTTTGAGTTCTTCCCACTTTGGAAGAACTCCTTGACAATTCCATTGTAAAATGGAAGATATTATATGGGACGATTAGATACCACTGTGGATAGCTTTTTCTCTTTTGAGGCCGATAATGTATTTGAGGTTCTTCCCAAAGAGCTGATTTTGAGGATCCTGCTTTTGCAGGGGAAGAAATCCTAGATGGAGTAGTAACTGAGGTTTTTTTCGTGGGTTTTGGAGAACCGACCGAGGCCCTTGATTGTAATTCGGGCTCGCAACCTGGCGGAAAAGGAAGATCAAGAAGGGATTTTCGGCCGGTAGATCCGGATTCATGGGTCGAGGGTATTTTAGGTGTCTGAGGAGTTGGTCCAACCGCCGCAGTTGGTGATGTTGGAGTATCAACTGCTTCAATCGGATCTTGGTTTGAAGGGTGAGCGGGGCGAACAGGTGATCTGAGCGAGGTGTGTGGAGCTGGGTGTATTTCTGCCATCGTTTGGATCAGGATGGGGCCTACGTCCTGTGAAGGGTGAGACGGACTTAAGGGCAGAGAATGTTCAACCATAGGGGAGGAGTCCATTGGAGATTCTCGGGGTTCGGCCGAGTCGGCTCCAGAGGCTGCCCGCTTATTGGTGGTCGATGACCCAGGTGAGGAATCCTTTCTCTTACCACTGGGCTTTGAGTCTCGTGGCCGGGTGGATGATCCTTCACTGGTCGATGTTGAGGATTCTTTCAAATAGCGCCTGATGTCTTCAAGCGTCTCACCCTGAGCGTCTTTCCCAGCTAGAGCTGCTGGAGAGAGGGGTGCTACATTAATTATCTCGGTATGAGAGCGATGCTTCGACTGCATATTCTGAATATTTTCGACGCCGCGAGTAGATCTAGGGTGAAGTGCTTCAGGCCGGTCGGAACTCGCGCGTGATGGTCGGTTTCGTCCAGCATCACGTAAAACGTCAGAGAAGAGCCGGCCGAGTGGCGAGGTTTGTGCTCGGGCACGCTGGCGGGCCTCTCTTATATCTAGACGTAGGGAGTCGCGCAAAGCGAGAACTTCCTTTTCATATAAAAATATAGAGCAGAGTTTCGACGCGGCACTGTGGGTACCTCCGCAGTTGGCACAGTGGGGCGTTTTGGTGCATTCGGGGCCATGGTAGTCAGAGCTACAATTCACGCAGGAGCGAGAGTGCCGACAAGCTCGGCCAACATGTCCAAATTGATTGCAATTGAAGCAGCGTCTGGGTAGTTCGATGTAGGGACTTACCGGGACACGAAGGTACCCAGCTTTAATATACTGTGGCAGTTCTTGTCGTTCAAATGTTAAAATCAGTGTGGCGGTTGGAACTTTAGTGGAGCCTAATGTTTTAGTTACCCTGTGTACGTGTGTCACACGTTGGGTACTGAGCTTACTCTGAAGGCAGGTGGGGTCGTAGTCCTTTAGTTCGTTTGAACGGACGACACCTTTGACGAAATTCAGACGCGGATGGGGCGAGACAGTTATTGGAATTTCAGCTATCGAAGATAGATTTCGCACAAGGTTGTGTTGAGAGTGGGATGACACCTCGACTACGACATCACCACTTCCTCTTGACCACATCCGGCGGGGTTCACCACAGCGGGACTCAAAAGATTCATTGACGTCAAACACATCGACTTTTGCAAGTGGGATGTCAGATGATGAATTCATGACAAGAAAGCGAGGATAATCAAGATCTGGGTCTACTTCGTTGGAATAGGGGTCCAACGAGCGAGGAAAGACTGAAAGGGAAGCTAAGGAACGTTTGGCACGAGAACCCTTACGAGAAGGGGAGGTTTTTGGTTTATGGCTAGCCATTGCCAAAAGAAAAAAACTTCGCATTCTCCCTCGGGGCTCCCCACCATGGAGGCCTACAAGGGCCCGGCACTACTGCAACTATGCAATCAGTTACGTCCGGTATGTCCTCTTGGAGAATGGATACGGATCCACCACACCATCTTTGTAACCCTAAGAGGCTGCCCGAGTTCTCCTACGCACGGAGAAAAGGGGGCCAACGATGGGTTTCTCCTTGGGCATTCGGTAGACGAAGGCGGTGGAGATACCCAGCCTCTTTCACCTTCATGAAAGAACAATTCAGAATCAATCCATTAAACGAGCAGAGGTCGGGTATTGATAAGGACCACTAGATAGGTGAAGGAAGAGGGGGAAATAAAGGGCAGTGGAAGATCGTAATAGAGGAGGAAAGAAAGAGGGGTATGTTAAAAGTCTTGTTGGCAGCACCATGGGTCCCCTAGGGGGCCCAGGGCTGACCCCCCTCGCCACGAGAAGGCCAGAGCCTCTCTGGGAACAACCCCTGAAGAAAAGATCCCAGAGAGGGAGGGGGAAAGGGAAGTGAGGAAGGTGTGGATGGGGATGAAGCAGGTTGTTAAAAACCCACCATCCAAAACTGGAGCTCAGGGCTTAGATAACATTGTCCCCTCCTCTCAGCACCGATCCGGGATAGTTGTCCGAGGTCAGCATCTACCCTTTGAAAATAGAGGGTGACCAGAGAAAATTGTGGGAGGTTGTAGGTGAAGTGAGGAAGAAGAGGCTAGGCTGGGGCCGTATGGGGCACTGAGTCCCATCAGCACGGCTTCCAGGAAGGCAAATCGCCATGCCCCTGACAGGGTCAAGAGAGGAGGAAAATTTCAGATAACCATTAGTCACACTGTTAAGTGTCCTTCTAGTGTCACAATTTATGCCACCAGAAAATCCAACATACTGCATAACACCTAATTTCTAGATAACCATTTTTTGTCACTTTGACTGCCATCTTAACCCTTTGCAAGAGTTTACATCACTTTGTTGGTATAAGGATAAAAAGAACAGTTAACAATCAAATATATTTTATACTTGCATTTGGGCATAATGTCAGGAATATCTAAGGTACAAGAAAGAGACATTAGACCCAAACACCTTTTACAATGTCAAAAATTGGTGAGTAAAATTATCTGAAAGACACTCAATTTTAAATAACTACCAACAATTTAAAAACTTGTCAAAACTAGTGATTTAGAATTGTTAATAATACCAAACTTCAAATGTGCACACACAAACTGTATAAAAGGCTAAAGACATTTAAGATTTAATACATTTAGGATAAAAAGAAAAGGTCATTTGATATAGATTGATTTAAAAGCAATAATAAAAAAAGGGATGGCTAATACAATTCATATAGATTTTATAGTATGGCTAGTTTTAAGTACATTTAACTTTTTTCCTATAAAAGTGCAAAACTTGCATAATTATGACATTGAAATTTCTTGTGGGCACATTTTGGCATTAGTCCAAATAATGATAAATATTAGCTATATTATAGACTAAAAAGTTAACTCAACTTTACATTTTTCTAAATACTTTGATTAGCAATTGAAAATATGACATTTCTATACTTAGAAAATACTAGTATTATACAGATCCAGAAAGAAATCCAATACAATCTGCAGCCCTAATAAGATGAAGTAAACAATTTTTCAACTGAATAATTTAACAAAGAATAGCATAAGAAGAATGTTTTAGAAAAATCGTTTATTATGGGAATAAAGACTATGAACATTGCCCTCCCGAATAGCTGACAAGCTTCTCCTTTCAAACTTCACCTCTCCAGATCTCATCATTTCTCTGGAAGCAAAATTACCTTTTTATATACAATCCAAAAATAAATACAATAAAAATGGAGAACATTAGTGAACAAAGACATGGAAGGCAACAGCACAAATATTTCTAAAAGTTGAATCAATCTCCATTAAGAATTAGATGAGTAATAAATATTGATATCTTGAAAAATACAAAGTTAAAATTGCTTGTAAAAAAACTCAAATGAAGACAAAAAGTAAAAATGAAATAAAGATAAAAATCTAAAATAATGCCATGCATAACCATTTGAATCAGTCTATCAACAATAATTCATACCATTTATTTTAGGTTCAATTTGTTCCTATTTTGTCTCAAAAGCTAAAAAGTATCATCTAAGCTTGTTTTCAACAATAAAATTTTCTTCATATGAAGTATTATCTAAGTTTGAAATGTACAAAATAGATACCCTTGATTAGAACTGCTTGGATGCTTGGGAAACTGAACTTTCAAAGGTTGAGAATAATAGCTGCATGTTTCAATTAAAGTTGGATTTTAAATGCAACAGGGAGTTAAGAATTTCCTAAGTTTGCAATGATATATCCACTGTTGTATAAACCATTGGCATACATGATGAGGAATGCTTACACAGGATACAAACTTTCACAGTGGCAACACACAATTCCACTAATATAATTTAATTACTAATGTTTATCAGAAATGCTTTTCATTTTCGATACTCGTTTGTTTTAGAACCTTTTATCAAATAAGGTGTAAGTATAATGAGAAGTATGGCATCAGAATGGTACTAAAACATTTTTCTTTTCATTATGTTTAGTTTAAGGATTGATGAGATTGGCATATACACGGATGAAAAAAGAAGCTAAAAGTGCCATTGCCGAAATTTTAAAATGTCAAAAGTAAAAGATACATAGAAAATAAACTACCTTCATAAAGTACTTCTAAGCTATAGTCGAGATCATAAAAGATCCATCAATATATATAATTCTTGTACCGACAAATTATTTATTACCTAAGTCTGCATGTCAAAAAAAATATACTCACTAGCCACTACCTTCATGTGGGTTGGATATTAAGCAGTTTTAAAACAGCCTTTTTTCAAATGTATGCAAACTATGTACTTTGCCTTCTTTTTGAGCCGAGATGGTCCGTTTTTCAAACTTTAACTGTCCACTGTAAAGCATTTCCCTAAGACAAAATGTGAGGTGGAAGAGCATGCTATTATTAAATTCACACTTAAAGTAACAAAAGGCTGCAAACATAAGATAGCAAATTCCCAATAGCATAGAGAGAGAGAGAGAGAGAGAGAGAGAGAGAGAGAGAGAGAGAGAAAGGTGAATGAAAAATTTGTTGAAATCCCCAAGCAATTTTTTAATAGTTGAAATAAATATATATGTGTAAATGTAGAAATTGGGACATCCTTTGGAAACCTCAATTTTAGTATGTAAATCAAAGCCAGATGCAGTATTTGAAACATGTATAATTGGGAAAGTTTCCTAACAATAGCTATGTTCATCTTCAGCCAATAATGGAGCATTCTCAGTATATGACTGAAGAGGGTATGATAAACTATATACTGAAAATAGTCTCATAAATTAAACTTTTGGTTCCTATAGAGTGGTTTCACTATCATATACCATAACTCACTATTTTCTTTTACAAATTTTAGGTAAATATCAATTATAAATCAAATTAAAAATATTTGAATCAAGAAATGTGGAGTGGTCTGGAAGACTGAATTTAATTCTGGATTAACATTTGGATAAATAGTGATACTATTTTATTTTATTTTATTAAGAGCTCATCTGGCGAGTGCCTACTTGGGCATTAGTCACGTATTAAAAACTGCCCAGTACTAGGCTACTTTAAAATGAGATTCAAAAACACACACCAAAAAAACCCCAACACTAAAAATAAAAAAAAGGAAAAGGCAATGAGCAGGAAACAAGCTCCTGCATTGGCGGGAGGTTCCCCCGGTGCCGGAATGTGCAACCTATAAAAAAAAACTAGTTAAATAAAAGGGAGAAGGCCAACATCCCCCCAAAAGTCTACAAGTCCACCAGTCAATGTGCACAGACTGGTCCAGAGTGCAAGGGGCAGGCGGCAGTGACCCCGCCCATCACAGTACCGGGATAGGTAACGTGCGCGAAGATTACCCAGACTGGGACATGCAACAAGAATGTGCCGAACAGTCTGGGGGACAAAGCAGTCTTCGCAGTAGGGCGCTGGCGAGGGCTCCATTAAAATGACGGTGCGTCCCGCGCGTGTGCGCAATTCGAAGACGACAGAAAGCAACTTGAAGCCTTCGCAGCATTGGGGGCTAGGTCCATGGGAACAGTCGCGGCGCAATGGCACGCAACTTTCAAGTTCCCTTCGACCGTCTCCCAGTTTCTTTACCAAGTAGACCGAAGAGCTGCCCATATTTCTGCCATGTAGTCGGTGTGAGGAAAGAGTACTCGCGCTCTTTGGCGCCCTCATTCCCCGCAATTCCTACATGTCCAGGAACCCAGCAGAAGATAATCTCGACATCCGCCTGGCTCGCCAAAACCGTGGCGTCACGGATATCGCGAACCAGGGGATGCGGAGATTCCAATGCCCCGAGAGCACTCAGGGCGCTTTGTGAGACGCTATAGATAACAATCCGGTCTCCGAACCGGCCACGTCGCGTAATCTCCCGTACCGAGTGGTGTATTGACACCAACTCGGCCGTGAAGACAGACGCAGCGCCTGGCAGAGCCCCACTGACTTCAAACAGAGGGGATACGGCGTGGAAGCTGACCCCCTCTTCGGACTTGGAGCCATCCGTATACACTGACACGGTTCCAGCGTGACACGAGATGTGTTCCAAATACTCCCGGCGCTGTACAAGCTTTTTGAGCAGAGGCGTGGTGAGAAATAGCCAAATGTGGTACCCTCCAGAGTGGCGTCCTGGGCAGAACCAGGGGCACCACCAGCCCGAGAGCTAAACCTAGCTCTCGAAGGAGTTTCCTGGCCCTAAACCCAAACGGCTAAGGGTATGACTGGCGTCTTTCGGCGGCAAAAGCATCGTCGGAATCAGCTGCGGATGCAGTGTGAGAGCTGTTGGCAACTGAGGGAGGTGACGGGCTAGCGCGCACAGGCGAATGATGCACTGTCCACGGCGTAGAGCAAGTGCCATCTCTCCAGCATCGACTAGTAACGAAGCTTCGAACGAACAAAGGATCGATAAAAAAGTAAGGCAGTAGCCCTACGGATGCATAATACTCGCATCTGTAGTCGAGCTTCGAACGAACAAAGGATCGATAAAAAAGGCAGTAGCCCTAATAGCGCCCCAAGCCCTGAACGTCACGGAACGGAGAATATCCATAGCACGGGTACAAGACCCCCCCCCCCTAAGCTGCGAATATAAGCCTAGTGAGGCCTCGTAACAAGACCAAGGAAACGGTACGATTAACCACTTCCAGTCGTACCCCATTAAGAAACAAATCTGGGTCGGGGTGGAGGCGTGGATGGCGGCAGAAGTGCACCACCTTAGTCTTAGCCAAAGAAAACCGAAACCTGTGCGCTTCGGCAGAGCGAGAGACGCGGTTCAAGGCCTGTTGGAGTCGACGCTCCAGAGTTGGCAACTGGGCCATGGCAAAAGAGATCGAAAGGTCGTCCACGTAGAGCGTAGCGAGAACATCTTTCGGCAGCACCGAGGTGATGCCGTTGATGCTCAGGGCAAAGAGTGTGGCACTGAGGACACTTCCCTGCGCGACACCCTCTTCCTGCTCCATTGGGCCGAAGAGCCCCCCCCCACCAGTACGCGGAATCGACGATCTCGCAAAAATTCAGATATAAACATTGGAAGGCGTCCCCTCGCCCCCATCGTGTCGAGAGTCGTTCATCATACCGTATCGCCATGCGGTATCATAGGCATTCTCCAGATCGAAAAAGACCGTGGCGTAGTGCTGTCTACGAAGGAAGGACTCGCAAACGGTATTTTCCAGTCAGAGCAGAGCACCCGACATGGAGTGGAACTTGCGGAAGCAGCACTGTGCAGAAGACAGATGACCTCCGCTGTCCAGAAAAAAGGCTAATCAAACATTTACCAATTCCTTCATCAACTTGCACACGCAAGAGGTTAGAGAGATTGGGCGGAAATCGGCCGAAGTAGTGATCTCTCCCCGGTTTGCGAAAGGCGAGCACAGTAGCGATTCGCCAGGAATCTGGGAGGAGAACCTCCACCCAGATCCTGTTGAACAAATCTAACAGAAAGGCCATGCCTCGATCACCCAGGTGGCGAAGCATGGCGTACGGGACATCATCCGGACAATGGGCGGTGTCCGCCCACGAAGCAAGAGCGGAACGCAACTCACTCACAGTAAACCTGTCATTGAAAGGTAAAGTCCAGTCGGCGGCCTTCCGCGACATCACGACGTGCATTGAATGATGGCGGAGCAGCATCCCGGCTAGAGAATGTGGAGGAAGCGGTCGCGGGGTCCGAGATTGAGGTCTCATTCTCCTGGAGAACGTTATGGGGGACCTGCGAGAACTTGCCCCGAATCCTTTTGACTCGCTTCCACACCTCTGCTAGAGGGGTCTTCCCGTTAAATGAAGACACGCATGCCCGCAAAGAAGATCGGCGGGCGTGCTTCGATATATACGGTACTTAGCCCTAGCCCGACGAAATACACCTGCAGTGAAATCGTTCGGGCGGCGCTTATAGCGCATGTAGGCATAACGCTTCTGTTTGAGGGCCGTCTCACACTCGGCCGACCACCACGGGAGTGGTCAGCGTGCAAAACGGCCAGACGTTCTAGGAATAGTAGTCAGGCCCGCGGCGATGAGGTTGCCGGAAAACTCAACGACCTCTCTACCGACCTAAACTCCTCGACTTCCCGTTAAGTGAGACACGTATGCCCGCAAAGAAGAGCGGCGGGCGTGCTTCGATATATACCGGAACCTAGCCCGACGAAATTCACCGACAGTGAAATCGTTCGGGCGGCGCTTATAGCGCATGTAGGCATAACGCTTCTGTTTGAGGGGCGTCTCACACTCGGCCGACCACCATGGGAGTGGTCAGTGTGCAAAACTGCCAGACGTCCTAGGAATAGTAGTCAGGCCCATGGCAATGAGGTTGCCGGAGAAGAACTCAACGGCCTCATCTACCGACCTAAACTCCTCGACTGAGATAGAGAATTCAGTCATTTCCTGAAATGCAGGCTACAGCGCCCGCGGCAAGCACCACCAAGGTGGGCTCTCAGGCGGCAGCTGCCCAGAAAATGATATTTGATTGGGAAAGTGATCAGATTAAAGTTATTTTAGAGAGTAGCAGCGATGAAGAATTCTCATCTTCAGAACAAGCTAATGATTGTTCTGAAACTGCAAGTGAAAGTGATGCATCTTGTTCAGATTCACCAATGTCTTCATAAGACAATGAGACTACCAATGTTGTAACACCAAATAGGAGTGATGACCCAATAATTTGGAGGAAACCACCATCGAATTCTTTTAATCCTAGCTGCAAAGTTCCTATATATGAACCAGGCAACCCCCTCATTTTGCCAAGTCCACTACCAAGCAAAATTGAAGCATTCAAATTCATGTTTCCTAAAAGTTTGTTTATGTTCATAGCAAATTGTACAAATGAGAGAATAGATATCCATAACCAAAATAATAATAATGATTGTTTTGGGAATACTCTTTGTGATGTGCTATAGTCGTGTTCCAAATCAAAGTGATTACTGCTCTAATAATGTGTCATTTGGAAATATATTCATAAGAAAAGCCATAGCTAGAAATAGGTTCCAAATTTTGCTAAGTAAAGTGTACATCAATCATCCGGCTAAACTGTTGATGCTCATAAATTATATTACTGCCATCTCACACCCGGCCGACCACCACAGGAGTGGTCAGTGTGCAAAACAGCCAGATGTTCTAGGAATAGTAGTCAGGCCCGCGGCGATGAGGTTGCCGGAGAACTCAACGGCCTCATCTACCGACCTAAACTCCTCGACTGAGATAGAGAATTCAGTCATTTCCTGAAATGAAGGCACCGTGCCGGTGCCAAGCACCACCGAGGTGGGCTCTCAGCTGGCAGCTGCCCAGAAAATGATATTTGAATGGGAAAGTGATCACTACCATGGAGGTCATTGACCACCCCCAATCAAAATCAGGCTATGCATCCGAAGAGCACAGAGATAGATCAAGGCAAGAAAATAAAGCGGTTCTCGGGCAGTGATGCGTAAACCAATCCACATTTTGGACACCTATCTCAATCTCTTCAATCAGTTCAGCATGGACTTGTCCCCTGGGATTTATTGAGTAGTCTGCCCAGAGAGGATGTCTACCCTTCAGATCCCCAAGCAAGAGAAAGGGTCTCGGCAACCATGCCAAAATACAGCGGAAGTCCCCCACATCGAAGTCAGTTGACGGTAGAATGTACGCAGAAATAACAGTATACCTCCTATCCATGTGAAGCTGCACAGCCACTGCCTGAAAGGAGGTATCTAAAGCGAAAAGAAAAATGGAGACATGCCGGGTGTAAACCGCGCATCCCCACAGGCTGGCCCCCATCTTGTGGTAGTGGTGTCGCAAAAGCCTTATACCTCGGGAGGGAGGGCAGGGGCACGCACCTAGCATGGTCTCCTGCAAAAAGATAGCTAAGGGAGAACGGGGTGAGACGAGCCTCCGCAGCTACTCCCAGTTGGCCCAGAGTCCACAGCAATTCCATTGAAGGAATATGCCCTCCAGGTTTTGTTCAGAGGAGAGGCAGGGGCCCCCTTTGAACAGAAGACCCTCACAGGAATGGCCATATGCTTCCCGGAAGCAGAACCGCGGGCGCTGTCGCCTTCGGACTTATTGGGGGAGGTTGGGCTCACCATGCAAGTCTTTTCCTCCCTCAAAACCTTAGACGGGCATTGTGGCATCTGAGGTAGGGGGCCCTCTTTTCGAGGATCCACCGTCTCCGAGCCACTCAGCCCACCACAAGGCATGGGCCAAAGAGCCGAAGCTCCTTTCTTGCTGTGGGTGGAGGCGCGTGGACGTTTCTCCTTACTAGAAACGGTCATGCTAGGGGGAAGGAGGGGGGGGCTGTACTCATTGGCCTGGATAAGCCACAAGCAGAGTGCGTCTTTCTAACCATTGAGGCGTAAGACATCCCAGGGAGAGCCAGGCGCGACAGGACCCAGTCCTTAACCTCGCGGGATGAAAGTTGATTATGGGCCTGAACGGCCAAGAATTCTTTCTCAAGGAGATATGCACCACATTGCTTCGAAGAAGCGGGGGGCGGCTCTCCGCAATTGACACACTTGGCACACACAATTTAGACTTATCGTCTGCAGCCTTGGAGCAATTTACACATACTTCAGGTGACCTCGTCTTTGCACAACTACATGAGCGATTTGTATGGCCGAAGCGGTGACAGTAATAGCTCTTCCATGGCAGTGGATGAATGCCTTTACACGGTAGCGGTACCACCAACACGCACTGACTCAGGGAGCTTGTCACAGTCGAATGTGACGAAGAGTGTAGGGGTGGGTCTCGAGGCCCCTCCTTGTTTTCTCATCACACATTTGAACTTGACCACCCCATGGTCGGCCAACTCTAAGGTGATGTCGTCTATGGAGTAGCCAACGAGTTCCCTCGCATAAACTACTCCTTTCATAAAGTTCATGGTAGCGTGCAGCATCACACTCACCGGGGTTCCATCAAGTGTCCGAAGAGCATTTATCTTGGTCACCTCGGAGGGATCCACCGCATTCACCAGAAGGCTCCCATCCGAGAAATGGGTCACCTTCGGCCCTCTACCAATTACACTAGCTAAAGCTCTCCTCTGATGAATCATGTTGCCCTTGGCCAACATGCTGCCACAATGGAGCGAATAACTAAGAAGTGTTTGAAGCCAGCAGGCTAAAAAATGCCAGGTAACTTCTGAATGAGGGGCCCCGATGTTATCGAAGCTCTGCCTTGCGCACTTTTGGTATTGGTCAGGGGCTCTGCACCTGGGAGAACAGAGGGGCCGGATGTGCCGATCTTGGCTTGGTTGCTTACCGAAGTGGCAGCAGACCCATCCGTCCCTAGAGCCCCTGCGGATGGAGAGAAGCTCTGAGTCTTTTCTTTTTAGTAGAGGAGGGCATGGAATTAACCCGATTCTTCCCTCCTCCGGCAGGAGCCCCCAGGCCAGATTGACCGGTCTCAGGTAGGTCCTTCTCCGAGATGGAGAAGGTCCTGGCAGTCACAGGTGTACCGGTTGGAGGAGATCCGTCCACTCCTTGTACTGCCTGGGAAACCCTAGCCGTTTGAGGAGGACCTTGCATAGGGGCGGACTCGAGTTCGGTGCTTGGTGCCGAGCCCAGATTCACTTCCATGGAAGGCCCTACCGTTTGAGGCTGGGTTGCCTCAAGGACCATGTCTATCTCAGGGGAGGCCTTCAGTTGGCCATCCCCTCCTCCCCCCAGGACATGACAGGTCCCATTGGCAGTGCTGTCACAAGTCAAGTCTGGTGAGGCACATGCCCCGCCAGCAGGTCTTTTGAGGGAAGTGACCGAAGGGGCCTGGCTTCCCTCTCCCCCCTAAGGGAAATTACCCTACCGAGTCGCTTCAATGGGGAGCGGTCGGCTATGGGCTGCCTACTGGCTTTCTTAGCAGTCCGCTTGGAAAGTAAAAGGGGAACTGCCACTCGGGAAAGAGGGAGTTACACAAAAGCACCTCCAGAGAAGGGGGTGAGGGTCAGGCCCCTACACCCCTAGGCGAAGGAGAGGAGTAAGCCTCCTCTCTGGCTAGAGAAATTTGGAGGGTCCCCTGCGAGAGCACAAGGGAAGGGACCTCCATTTTTTCTGTGGAGCTGCCTGAGGGTGGCTCCGGCGATGGAAAAGGGAAAATTGAGGGGAATTTTTTTTATTTTAACATCATTGGGCATAGTGAACCTCCTTTTCTTACGGGAAGCAAACGCTCATCACCCCTTGCAGTAGGCCACCCTGCAATGGGTGTGTACAGGCCTGGCAGAGCCAGGTGCTGCCATTTAAGACCACCACTCTGGCCTGGTGGCCTGGCAGTCACTCAGCATGGCGGCTCCACCTTGGACATGACATAAAATTGATAGTGTGTGAAGAGAGAAGGAAAATGGATATGAGGAAGGTATGGGTGGGGATGAAGCAGATTTTTAAAAAACCAACCATCCCAAACTGGAGCTCAGGGGTTAGGGAACATTGTTCCCTCCCCCCTTAGCCCCGATCCCGGATAGTTGGTTGAGAAGGTCGGTATCTACCCTGTGAAATAGAGGCGCACCAGAGAAAGTTGTGGGAGAGGTTGTAGGGAAAGTGAGGAAGTATGTGAGAAATACAGGCTGTCTGAAAGAAGGAGAAGAGGCTAAGCTGGGGCTAGACAGGGCACTGAGTCCCGTCAGTACTCTGGCCAAGATGGCAAATCAGCGTGCCCCTTACGAGATAGTGATACTAAAATGCCGAGATTGATCGATTTATCCGCAGAACCCTAAGTTTTAAAATTTTCTTAGGGGTTTTATATATTTTTGTTGCAATTCTTGCATTGTTTACTCTAAAATTTACCAAACTTTAATTTTATTGTCATTGGTTAATTTTGGTATAGTTTTCTCTAAAAAATTGATAAAACTTTTAATTTATTGTCATTCATTAATACACATATATATTATTCTTTGATTTCTTTATGCATTCTAAGCTTGCTTGTTCGATAATCATATTGTTTTGCTCGATTATAGGCTGAAGATGAATATTGCTCATTTAATCATATTGTTTTGCTACATTATAGGCTTAAGAACATGGGTAGTATTCAAAAGGTTCCCAATTATACATGTTAGAAATACTGGTTATGGCTTTGATTTATATACCTGAAGAAACACCCACAAAGGAAAAGTAAAAAAATGATTCCGAGCACTTTCATCTTTATTCTCAAAGACATCATCAAGGAATAACAAAAGACAGGACATCCATTGGCTTAAATAGTAATTAGGGAGTACAATATCCTGAAACATATTAATTTGTGAATTTATATATGAAGTAATGATTGGGTCTATCATAAACAAACCATGGGTAATAGTGAAATTTGGGAATGTGTTAATAAATATACGCTAGAATATTTCTAGATATGTAAATGCTACATCTAACGACTGATTTGGCACTATTCCACTTGATAGTGTGGTTATAGTTATATATATGTAAGAAAAGAGGTAATTGTTTGCTGTGGTTCTGTACATGGATTTGATTACCCCCCAACAATGTATGTCCTCTCTTTTGTTATTCCTTGATAAGGTGTTTGAGAATAAAGATGAAACCACTCAGAATAATGTTTTCACTTTTCCTTTGTGGGTGTTTCTTCATAATTTTGATTTGCATGCATATTGTGAGCCTTTTCTCTCTCTCTCTCTCTCTCTATATATATATATATATATACATATATATATATATATATATATATATATATATATATATATATATATATATATATATATATATATATATTATACACACTTGAATATGCTCTAATGAGGAAAAGATTACTCCTACCAAATTCATTGACTGCATCCAGGGCGGAAGTCCAAAAGTTAAGTGGTAGAAAGAGATGAGGCAAAGAAACAGAAATATCTTTCCATATTTATTTCAGGGGAAAATGTATATACATGGTCTTAATCAAAAAAAGTTAAAGAAGTAGCTTTTCTTATAAAAGTCTAACCATTTGTGGAAAAGAGCAATAACAAAAGCAATAGTGAAATTTAACCTTAAGCAGTAAGGGAAAACTGGAACCAAGCTCTATATTGAATCTCCAGGACCACATACTAAGTCATGTTCCAATTCTCTTCGCAGGAAATGAACACAGTACGCAAGCATGGAAATTCAATGCTCTATTCTATTCATTAGACTCCTCCCCTCTTATGACCACACTAATTGCACTTGAGCTCTAGAATGATACATCGCTTAACTAGATTGAATCTGCTATTAAAATCTTCGTTCAATATCTTTTGTTAAGGAAGTTGTTTTGATTCCCGGTAGGAGGCTCATATGAGTTCTACTAAGGAATGCTTTTAACTGTTGATGGATAGGGGAAGGGAATTTGTGGTGGGAAAAGCAGAGGGGAATGGATGTGGTTATATCACAGGGAGAAGTCTAGTGGGAGTTTTCTTTAAAGCACTCATATGGTGACTGGCACATAGGGTAGAAGTTGCTGTAATTAAAAATTCTGCTCAGTTCTAGGCTATTTTAAAATTCCAACAAAAAAACAAACAAAACAATAAAAAAAGCAAAAGGTAAAGAAACAAAAAGCAAAAAGAAGGAAGCACACTCCAACGTTGAGGTGGGCCTACCCCCGGCACAGGAGAATGCAACCAACACCAGAGTAAAATAAAATGCCAGTCTTCTTGAAAAAGTCAATAGTCCACAAGTCTGTGTACACAAACCAGGCCAGAGTAGAAGGGACAAGCAGTAGCAACCCAGCTGAATCATGTAGCCTGACAAGTAATGTGCCCAAAGATCCCACAGACAGACATTCAAAAAGAAGGCACATCGTAGCCTGAGGGATAAGGCAATGCTGGCAAGGTGGAAGGGAACGCTCCATCAAATGGCTGTCAATCACACAAGTGTCCCAGATTCTAAAAAAAATGAAGGTAACCTTAAGCCGTTGCATGATGATTTCCACAAGGGGGGTGGGAAGAAGGGATGAGTGGGCATGCTGACTCGCATCAAAGTGACAAGCCTCGGTTCACCTGCCCCAAACCTGAGGGAAGGCAACAGAGGCAGCGCAGCATGTCTTGCTGGGTCTCTGGGAAAGTAAAAGGGGAGAGGAGGAACTCTATACAAGGGGGTGAGATGGAAAGCCTCCAAACCCCAATGAATTGGAGAGGGGGAAAAACAACTCCACTAGAAGCATTTTGGAAGGACCACCTCCATCACTGAATTGAATCTACCTAAGGGCGGCTCCAAAGATGGCAAAGAGGAAACACCTTTGAAGCATCAAAATGTTTTGAGGATTGGTGCTGTCACAAAACACCTCATCACTCTCAACATTAATGTTGGATGAGGAATTATTAATGGGAATGCAGCACAAAAACTTTCTATGTTTGGAAGCTGTCCAAAAAAGAAGGAAATTTTAAAATTTGTGACCACAAAACAAAAAGAAGGTAGTGGGCTATATCCTGTGTCCAACCACTCCCACCTATCCCATATCAGATTCACAAATTTTTTAGGTCTCCACCATGGGTGCATTAATGGTTCACGATGGCACCAGTGCAGCGATGCACGCATACTAAAAAAAATACCCACTGGAACATTCACTCCATCAAGGCCACAACTCTCAACTGAGCAACCACAGAGGCAAGCAAGGAGATAGGATCTAAAGATCTGTTGTGACAGATTGTGTCCTGGACCCCAGGCTTTTAGTTAGTCTGGCAGCCAACAAGGCAGCAAAGTAAAGCCCACCTGTCATAAGCAGTACAGAGAGTGCTCATCCCAAATGGTGCAAACAAAAGGAGGGGGAGGAGTTATTGGGAGCAAATCGATCTTCATATTAATTATACCCCAACACCCAGTCTTTGTCTCTTGAGTCATATGGGCATTGTTAACAGAGGTGACAAAACCTCTCTTCTGACATGGCATGAGTTAGTTCGTCAGGTACTTAGACCTAGTGAAAAAAAGAGAGGAAGTTGAAAAAAGTGGGTGCTTAGATGGATGAGGAAGCTTTTTTTTCAATTTTAAGAGCCTATGTGGAGACTACCTAGTAGTTAAAAGACGCAGTAATTAACAGAAAGGCTAATACTAGGTTATATTACAGGGTCTCCCCTGAAATTCAAATTTCAAATTCCCTGACCTATATGAAATTCTAGTAAATAATCAAAATCTTAAAATTATAAAAATAAAAGAAAGCCCACCAGGACCCACCCCATATTGATCTGGTACAAAAGAAATGTCCTAATAATATATAATAGTAATAATGAAATAAGAAAACCAAATTCAATTTTTTAGCAATAAAAAAAATATATACAGTAAACCCTTGATATAATGAACCAAATTTCCTAGCCAAACTCCATGCTGCGATTCACTAGCTCACAGCTCAGTCGGCTGTGAATATCGAGTGGGAGACGTTGTTCAGGTGTTCTCTTCTTCCCCCTCCTCCTCCTTCCTCTCTTCACAAGTGCTACTTGCTACTCCATAGAATGAATGAACTATCAGATATAACTAACTTGGTTTGAATTTCCATCACTTAACGACCATCGGGTTTAACAAACTTTCAGCTTTAATTAATGCCCCCCCCCACCCCATATAGTTTGTTATATCGAGGGTTTACTGTACATTGTTATACAATATGGAAGTTATATACAGAAAATCCTACTTCCGAAAAAAAAAAATTTCCAGGTTAGAATTTGGTCCTCTAGGATTTGAACTTTCTTTTTCTTCCATTGCTCTTTTATTTACAGCTGCATTTTTTTGTTCCATATTCTTTTTCTTTTGTTCCTCGAGATAATCCTTAAAATATTCACAAGCATTACATCAGCTTAATAACAACTGTTTGTCTATTTCAAAACAAGACAGGTCCCAATCCATCTCTGATTTCATCACATATAGTTCTTCTTGCAACTAATGACTGATCATGTAAATTACTGTCCATGCAATATTTATTCATTAAAAATCCTCTCAACTGAGGCATTGCCATGAAACATTGTAAGTATCATACTAACCAAATCTTGATAATCATTTGTAATGTTAACCCATTTAAAAATTGTTGAGAAAAATTAATCTAATCGATCTTTTTCAAAAGTTATAATTATGACATTTTTTAACAAATGGATTCTCAATCAATCTAGAATGAAATTCTTCTATGGAATCTGCTTCTATTCCTGTTAGGCAATTTACTTTAATAAGGTTTTCTAATAATAAATCAAGTCTTTGACAGCTTACTTTAGATGACATCCTGACCTTTGGAGAAATGGAGCTGAAGCCTTTAACTATACTAAAACGAAAGGGGGATCGTTCTATTATTTTTAAGATGGTATTCTGAAAGAAAATCAAGCAATCCTTTCTAAACAACTTTATTTCTTCATCAGTTGGTCATCTTGGCAAGTTTTTAATAGTCATTTTTGTAGTAAATGACAAAACTATATCGTTGAAATCTAAAAGATTATCACCTTTTGTAAAAATCAGCTTTTAGTAAAGCACTACAAGAACTACTATTTTCCTCATATACTGGGTTTAAGAATTCTTTTGCCAATATATTTTAGTAACCAAAAAAGTTCCTCAAAGGAATGGTGTAAAAGGGAAATCTTTTTAAAATTTTGTCAAAATCCTTCACATTGATTTGCAATAATAGAAAAGAAAGTCAGTTTTACCCTTAGCATATTTAAAAGTACCACTTGAAAAAAAAATACAAAAAGTACATTACACACCCTGTTCTAAAAATTTAGGTAAGTGAAAATTCCCTGACTTTTCCAGGTTCTTCAGGTTGGGGGACACCCTGTATTAAAAAGCAAGAAATAACAAAGATAAAGAAAAAAGGGAACAAAGGTAAGACGAGCTACCCCCCCCCCCCGCTCCAGCATCAGGAGTAGTCACACACAACCCAGTGCAGGAACATGTGACCTACAACAACAAAGAATCAAACAAAGTGGAGGAAACCAGCCTCCTTCAGAAACTCATAGTCAGCACAAACCAGTCCTGAGTAAAAGGAACAAGGGATAGTGACCTCACTCATCCTGGTATGGGGACAGGTAAAATGCGAGGATCACCCAGAATGGGACATTCAACAAGGTGCAGAACAGCCTGGGGCACAACGTAGTCACAATAAGGTGGAACAAGCACTGTATCCCCAGAGGGTTTCCAATTCAGAGACGACAGAAAGAAACCTGAAGCCATCACAGCAGGGAAGGGGGGAGAGGGCATGTCCATAGAAACCATTGCGGAGCAATGGCATGCATCTTAAAGTTCCACTCTGCCATCTTACATCTTCTTTGCCAAGCAGCCCAGAGGGTTGAAGGTACTCCTGCCATGTAATTGGTGTGGGGAAGAGCGAAATGCTGCCCTAGTCACACAGTCTTGCAGACTCTTTGGTGCCCTCATTCCCCACAAGTCAAGGAATCCAGCATAAGATAATCTCAACGTCTACCTGGCTCGCCGAAACTGTGGTGTCCTCATTCCCCACAAGTCAAGGAACCCAGCATAAGATAATCTCAACGTCTACCTGGCTCGCCGAAACTGTGGTGTCACATATCACAAACCAGGGATGCAGAGATTCTAATGCCCTGAGAACAGCCAGGGCGCTATGAGAATTGCTATAAATCACAATTCAGGCTCAAAAGAGGGCACACTGCATTATCTCCCATACCGAGCAATGTATTGCAACCAGCTCAGCTGTGAAAATAGATGTATCATCTGGCAGAGCCAGGTTGATTTCAAACAGGGGATACAGTGTGGAAACCGAACCTCTCTCAGGACTTGGAGCCATCCATATATACTGGCACAGTTCCAGCATGACACAGTGTGCGTTCCAAAAGGAAGAACCCGATACTATCAGCGCTGCAGAAGCTTTGGTAGCAGAGGTGTAGCAACAAATAGTCAAAGGTGGTAGCTTCCAGGATGGCATCCTGGCCTGGGCAGAAACAGGGGCACCCCCAAAGGGCTTTGGGTATGACGTGTCATCTCTCAGCAGCATAGGCACCATCAAGATGAGCTGCGGATGCAGTGAGAGCTGTTGGCTAATAAGGCACTGCACGGCGCAGAGCGAGTAGCACCTCCCCAGCATCGACAGGAAAAGTCTCAATGGGGGATGTGCGGAAGGTACCTATTGCCAGGCAAAGGCTCAGCAGCAGATGCATAAAATTTGCCTGCATAGTTGAGCTAAGAATGAACAAAGGATCCATAAAAAAGTAGGGCAGTAGCCCTAGCAATGCCCCAGGTGCTGAACATCACGGAGCAAAGAATATCAATGGTGGGAGTACAAGAGACCCTAAGGCTGCGAATATGAGCCTCCAAGGTGAGGCATCAGCAAATACAAGACCAAAGAAACGATGAGAGTCCACCAGTCCCAGACAAACCACATTTGGAAACAAGTACAGGTCATTGTGGAGCCATGGATGGCAGCAGAAGTGCACCACCTTAGTCTTGGCCAAGGAAAGCGAAGCCTGTGCGCTTCAGCATATTGAGAGACGCGGTTAAATATCTGTTTGAGACGATGCTCCAGAGTTGGCATCTGAGCCATGCAAGAGAGATCAAAAGGTCACCCATGTAGAGCGTAGTGAGAACATCTTCGGGAAGCACTAAGGTGATGCCATTAATGATCAGGGCAGTGTGTGATACTGAGGACACTTCCCTGCTCCATTGGGCCGGAGAGGCCTCCCCCCACCTGCATGCAGAATTGACGATCTCACACAAATACAGATATAAAGATTGGGAGGCATCCCCTCATTGTGTGGAGAGCCTCCAAAGATATTGTGACGTAGTGCTGGCTATGAAGGAAGGCCTTGCAGATTGCATTTTCCAGTCAGACCAGAGCACCCAAAGTGGAGTGGAACTTACAGATGACAGGTGACCTCCACTGTCCAGAGAAAAAAGCTAATCTACTATTTATCAATTTCTCCATCAACTTGCATATGCAGGTTAGATATATTGGGCGGAAACTGGCTGGGGTAGCGATATCTCTCCCCAATTTAAGAAAAGCGAGCACAGTAACGATTTGCATGGGTCTGGGAGGATACTCTCTACCCAGATCATGTTGAGAAAATCTAACAGAAAGGCCATGCCTCACTCACCTAGCTGTTGAAGCATAGCGTACGGGACATCACCCAGACCAGGGACATTGTACATTCCCAAAGCGAGAGTGGAACGCAAGTCACAGTAACGATTTGCATGGGTCTGGGAGGATACTCTCTACCCAGATCATGTTGAGAAAATCTAACAGAAAGGCCATGCCTCGCTCACCTAGCTGTTGAAGCATGGCGTACGGGACATCACCCAGACCAGGGACATTGTACATTCACAAAGCGAGAGTGGAACGCAAGTCACTCAATGCAAACCTATCTTTGAAGGGTTTTCCACCTGTGGAAGTAAAGTCTAGTTAGTGGACTTCCGCGATATTGAATGCTGGTGGAGCAGCATCCTGGCCAGAGGAAGCGGTTTGCGAAGGACTCTGCCACAAATGCACATCCGAGATTGCAGTCCCATTCTCCTGCAGAAACTGAGGGGGTCATGTAAGAACTTGCCCTGAATACTTTTGACACGCTGCCACACCTCTGCTAGAGGGCTCTTTCACCTTAAGTGAAGACATGTATGCCTGCCAAGAAGAGCGGTGGGCAGGCTTCGAGATCTACCATAACCTAGCCCTAGCTCAGCAAAATTCACCGGCAGTGAAATCGTTTGGGCGGCGCTTATAGAGCAAGTAAAGATAATGTTTCTGTTTGAGGGCCGTCTCACACTCGACTGACGACCATGGAAGTGGTAGACATGAAAAATTGCCAGACGATCAAGAATAGGAGTCAGGGCCACAGCGATAAGCTTGCTAGAGAAGAACTCAATGACCTCATCCACTGACCTAAACTCCTTGACTGAGAGAAAAATCAGTCTTTTCTTGAAATGCACATCACCTTGCCGGCCTCTTAGGCGGCAGCAACCCAGAAAATAATATTTGAATGGGAAAGTAATCACTACCATGGAGGTCCTGCCATGGACTACCCACCACCCAAAATCAGGCTGTGCATCTGGAGAGCATAGATATAGATTAAGACAGGAAAATGAAGCAGTTGCAAGGCAGTGATGCCTGAACTCGTCCACATTTCAGAAGCCTCTCCAGCTCATTCAAATCCCAGAACAAGAGAAAGGGCCTCAGCAAATGTGCCACAACACGGTAGAAGACTCCCCCAACCACACTGAAGTTGGTTGACAGTGGAATGTACTCAGAAATAACAGCTACTGCCTGAAAAGAGGTATTCAAAGCAAAAGAGATGAGTATAAAACGGGTGTAAATGATGCATCCTCCCAGCCGGCCCCCATCCAGTGGTGGTGGGTTTGCAAAACCGTCATACCCCTACCCCAGGATGGTTGAGATGCGCCCAGCATCCTGTGAAACATAACTAAGAGAAAATGAGATGAGCCCCTGCAACTGCTCCCAGTCACCCAAATTCCATTGAAGGAATATGCCCTCCAGGCCTATTTCGGAGGAGATGCAGGGGCATTACTCTGGGTGCTGTTGAATGGACAATGCAACGTCGCCTTCAAGGACTTATTTATCAGGGGAGGTTGGGCTCTCTGTATAAGTTTTTCCTCCATCCACCTCAAAACTTTAGGCAGAAGGGGGTCCCTTCTTTGGAGGATCCACTCTCTTCGAGTCACCCATGAAGCTCCTTTGGGGCTATCCTCCTTTCAAGGAGCAGCTTTAGAAACCCCAGAAGATGGTCTCACACCAAACTTCAGGGGTGTTGTCTCCTGTGAATCTAACAACTCAGTGGAGGTGAGCAGCTGTTGCGCCTTACAGGAAATGGTCATACTGTGGGAAGAGCCCCCAGGGTGGATAGAACCCGCAGGAGGGTTCCAAATATGTGCGGAAACAACTGTTCTTGGGGTATAAGGCGTCCCAGGCAGCGCCAGGACCAAGTCCTTAGCCTCGTGAATTGAGAGATGATCCTGGGCCTGAATGGCCAGGATTTCTTTCTCAAGGAGATATGCACCACATTGCTTTGAAGAAGCGGAACATAAGATGATGGGGGAGTACTCAAAAGGTTTCTAGATTGGGGCGTAAATCCAACTCAAATGACAACTCAGGAAATAGGAAAAGAGAGAGCAGAAGAGTGAATAGGAAAAAAAGACAAACGGGTTCAATGTTCATGGTTATGCAGAACTGAAGAAATCAGAGGGCAAAGGGCAGACTTAAGAAAATGGAACAAAGAGGCAGAATCTAAGAATTTGAGCAAATGGCTTACTAATAGACAATAAGGTTATAAGAATAGATTTATTTAAGAATTAACTCCTACATACAAAGAATATTTACAATCGGAGAAATGCCACAAAAATGTTCTGTCATTAGACATAAATAGACCTAAGATTGGAACCTGAACCTAAAACAAAAAAAGTCATGCACACAACAGAACTCTTCCAAAGAAAAATTGAATAAGTAAACAGATTTGCAAAAATCTACTAAATTAGGAGTAAGCATCAGAATGAATTAATATAAATTTCATAACATTTAAAGTACAAGTCTAGGCCCTCGCTATTTTGTTATTTTTATATTATTTACCTCCATTACATTAGGTTAATATAATTAAAAACACTTTTGTTGATATTTTTAATATTTTATGATCTCCCCCCCTGGCCTTGATGACATCCTGCATCCTTTTGGGCATACTTGCAACAAGATTTTTCAAGTAATTCAAGTCCATGTTGGTGCACCACACTTTCTTCATGACCTCCTGAAGGTCCTTGCACTGATGACCTTCTGAAGGTCATTGCACTGATGACACATTGGCCCCATTAACCTTGTCTTTGATGACTTTCCATGCGTTTTCAATGGGGTTGAGATTGAAACTGTTCCAACTCCAGTCCAACACATTGATGTGCTTTCTCTGTAGCAATTGCTTGATCAAATTAGCCTTGTGACAAGGAGCTGAATCATGCATAAAGATGGATGTTCCATGAAGTTTCATATGATTAAATAGATGACCTTCCAAAACCTCCTTGTAGCACTGAGCATTCATGGTCACATTCTTTGGCAGGAAATATAAACCACCTCTCCCTAACTTGGCACTGAAACAACCCCAAACCATAACTGAGGGACTGCGTTTTACAGTCTTCACTGTGTACTAAGGGTACCTGTTTGACCCAACGGGCCTCCTCACCTTTACTCTGGGTAACTGTATGGCCTGAAATGGGCTTTCATCTGCCACATGACCTCTAACCACTGTTCCACTGTCCAGCCCTTGTGCTGCTTGGCAAAATGAAGCCTCTTCTTCCTCATGGGGTCATTCAACAGTGGTTTGAGTGCTGCAGTACGGCTGGGGAGTTTCAAATCTTTCAGAAGACTGCTTTACAGCCCATTCCGAGACATTTTGGAGGAGGTTAGGGTACATTTCCTTGCGTTGTCTGGCTGTTATCCTATGGTTCTTCATAACAGCCTTCTTTAGCAAGCGATCTGTCCCCGGTGTAGTCTTTTTCTCTGGTCCCTGGCGCTTTTTATCTTGGGGTATGGTGTTTGGGGGAAGCTCACAGGCAGCAGAGAGGAACGCCATTACAGTATGTTTGGCCCGCCCTGCTCGCAGGCATATTTCACTTATCTTAACACTTTATTCCCTCAAAGTGAGAATACGTACCTTTTCCTCATTTGTGAGAGGCTTGGGACCCATGGTTGGAGTGCTAGTTAAAAAATATATGATCAGCCAAATATCTTCAAGAAACCACCAAAATGAAAGTCATCGCAAAAAATGAGCGTCCCTTCATGACAAAGTCTGAGTGCGTACTGAATAATACAATGGACACAATGCGCATATATACCTAACAGACATTGCCAGGAACTGCAACAAAATATTAATCAATTATAGCATTTTCTCTGCAACGATTATTGGACCTATATCAATGCATATAATATGACCAAAGGTCCAGACTTCTGTTGCGGCGACTGTAGATAACAAAGTTCAAATCTTGTAAACATACTGCTATTAATTTAAATTTCTTTTAAGATTTACACTAATATATAGAAATTAAAAGAAAATGAGAATAAGATCATATTACACCACCATTAGAGGCCACTCCTGCCTGGTGGTCAGGCAGCCCATCTTGGGCTGGGTGTAAAATTGATAGACTGTGAAAAGAGAAAGGGCACGCGAGGAAGGTGAGGGTGAAACAGGTTGTTAAAAACCTACCACCCCAAACCGGAACTTAGGATGGAGGGGGCATTGTCCCCTTCCCTGGCCCCCAGCCTGGATCTGAGATATCTAGGTGAGAGGAAGCTGGTCGGTGTCTACCATGAAAAATTAGAGGCAGGCCAGAGAAGGTTGTGGGAGAGGTCAGGAAAGTGAGGAAGCAGGGTAAGAAGACAGGGTGTCAGGAAGAAGAAGCTAAGCTAGGGCTGGATGGGTCACTGAGTCCCATCAGCAAGGCGGCCAGGAAAGCAAATCGGTGTGCCCCTTATTGGATTCACTTAGGGGGTGAAGAAGGGCAGTTGTTTTCCAAACGGGGTCAGTCCTGGTCCTCCAGGTTTTGGTTGGATTAGAAGTAGTAGCCCTGGCTACACCACCTACCTTCCTGTGGGTTAGGGTGTAGTCATAGAAAATATGGTTGTTGAGATGGAGAAGGAAGTGCACAAACCTTCCCAGACTCAGTGACAGAGTTCAAGTCAACCCAGTAAGTAGGGTCTTCCACATTCATTCAAGCTGGGAGGGCATGCTGTACCCCCAGGTAGGAAGCGTAACAGACTAGAGGGGAACTTATATCTTGAAAACAGTTCCCATATAGTGGGTGGAAAGATAACTGATGCCATTTGCCATGTTTTGTATGGAGCATTCCTTCATCTGTATTCCATTTAGATCAATCAATCACTTATTCTATTTTCCTACTCTCACACACTGAAGATTCTCTCAAAAAATAATAATCTAAAATGCTGAGTACAAAAAAGGCTTCAAACAGAAGACACCAAAATAGATGATAAACAAGAAGTATTCTGGAAATGAGGAAATATGACTGATCAAGAAAAAAGGTAAAAGTAACAAGTAGAATAGGAAACACTTTTTCTATATTATTTCAATTATCTTTCTTTTCAGTCTTTGGCATTGTCATTAGGATAGCTTACATAATTGCTAATTCTGAGCAAACTAACACATTACACTAAGAAGAGGCTATTCGGATACAATTTATTATATACCTCTAGACTGCCCAAACTTCCAGCCATTTGAGTATCATTGAATGCGCAAAACAGCATAGAGATATACGCAAGACAACCAAGTTTTTTTTATTTTATATTTAAACTAAAAAATTTAGAAAGCCCCAAACTCTTGACCAGTTAGCTGCTTCCATACAATTAACTCATGAAAATTTGAGATAAGCTCTTAAGAGCATACCTGAAATGATACTTTAAATTACTGAGCCTTCTATCCTGTTTTGTACTTTTTAGGTAATGGTAAGAACTTTAAACCTAATCAGTTTGCAGACATAGCATCATTGTTTAAAGAAAACAAATCCAACATGGAAATAGCAACCCTAACCAAAGTGAGTCTGTGTAGTGTTAAACTGGATGCTGAAATCATGCAAGACTGGTGCTGTCAAAGTACTGCTTCACAAGAACAGGTCAGGGTGACTTAAATAGGACTTTAAGGGTTGTCCAGAGGCAGTTAGAGGCTGACCCTAGTATCATGGCCAAGGAAATCAATGAGTAAAACCATCTGCTGAAGAAGACCTCTGTTAGGACCAACCAGCAATGGCTCCACAAGGATCACCATTTCAACTACTGCTCACCAATCAGGAAACTGCTTGTAACTTCCTCCCAGAGGTAAAGGCAGGTTGCTTTTGCTAAGAAATACTTAACTTGGGACCCAGTGAAATGACAGGTGTTGTAGTGATGAGGCTATGTTTACTGTCACAGGGAACCAAAGGGGTAAGATCAGGGTGAGGCGAAGGTCAGATCCTCTCAAATGTAGGTACACTCAGGACACTGAAACAGCCAGATAGTGTTATGGTCTGGGGTTCTTTCGAGTATAATGGCATCAGCAAACTTGTGCTCTGGGAAAAGGTTAATGTGAACAAGAAGAGGTACTAGGAGCTGCTCTGCAACCACCTGGAGGATTGTTGTGATGCTTGCCAGAGTGAGGCGTTTATGCAGGATGGAGCACCTATGCACATGCCTAAGCTCATTAAGGAGCGGTTTGATATCTGTGGGTTGGACTACATAGAGGAGTAGCTGGGAAATATCCGATTCAAACCCAACTGAGAACATGTGGTCCATCATACCACCTCTGTGGCTAAGCTCATTCATCACATCCAGTTGTAGAACAGTTTTGAGCCCTCTTTGCTCTAGAACCTTACAGAGTTGATCTATAATTGTCTCCAGGATGTATCTAGTGGAAAGCTCACCCCACCAAGTATTCATCCCTTGGTAAGTATCCGATAACCATTTTATCTTTTGTCTGACTGCGACCCTCTGAGTTGAGGGGATAGAAAGGTCATGCCAATTATTATAGCACTGATTGTATAGATAGAGAACTCAACAGATCCTAACAATGATATTGGGAAAAAGATGAGGTCATATCACTAAGGGTTGCATTCTCCGCTAAAAATTTGTCATGCTCAGTTTCATCAGGGTATTTCTAATGTGAATAAAAGCACATTATTTTAGGATCTAAAAAATCTTTTACATGCCATATCATCCAACAAAATCAGTAGTAAATTATATACTTATATAAAATATATTACCAACATAAAGTAATAAGCTAACAGTAAAAAAAATTATTTCCTATGACTAACATTACTAAAAAAGTATTTAAAATTAAGCCTGTCAGAAACAAGTACTTGAAAAACATGGATTGCAAATAGAAGAACAAATTGAGGTAAATACAGGATCACCTCAACAAGTAGGTAAAGAAAACTTAGAGAATTGTGAAATGTTGCCAATAATTTTTCTTGACACTACGATCTACATATGTATATATAATGGTCTTCTCTCTATCTAATTGAGATAGAAAAAGTGGGGGTTTTTTACTCACCTTATAAGTGAAACTGATCTGGCACCTATGTCTTGACATCCATGCTGAATACCACAAATAAGATAAGGGAGGAAACGAAGAATTGAACCTTTGTCAACAATTGAGCCACTTACACCCTGGGCAACTTTGATACCATCTTCTTCACTGAAAAGGATGACATTAAAAGGCAGACATCAGCAGTAGGATAGGAGCAAGATCACAAGATCACTACCATTACTTTAAAATCATTTCAAAAAAAGGGAAATACAAAAACCTATAATTAATTGAAGGACATTATAAATATAACATTATTACCATATGTAAATAAAAAAATAAGTCTCTGGATCAGTGCAAACTATGAACTTATGAAAAGAAAAAAAATGTCCTTTTTTTCAAATATAGAAAATGTGAAATATGAGTTTTTAGAGTATTGTTATTTAATACAACCAATGATAAATAAACTTAATAGCCATAATGAATCTTAATTTATTAAACACTAAAATTATTAGCAATTTTAACTTATCCTAGAAGCAAATAAGCTTTAACACTCCAATTGTCAGCTATTATCCTTTACGTAAAACCAAGAAGTGAAAATGAATAAGGAACAAGAGCATTGTGTTATATGGATTGTGAGGAAAGTCTGCAAAAAAAGGAAGAAATACAGTAGTAGTCCATCTAGTGACTGCCTACTTGGGCAAAACTCACCGTAATCATGCTATAGCCAAATACTAAGCTAGATTAACAAAATAACAAGCAAAAAACAAAATAAAAATACATAAGAAAATACGCACGAAGAAGGAAACATGCTCCCACGCTGAGGACATTCAACAAGAAAGTGCTGAACACTTGGGGGATGCAGTTGCAATAAGGTGCGAGTGAGCACTCCATCAAATGGCAATGCACCCCATGAGTGTACCCAATTTGAAGAAGATAAAAGATGAAAAGGGAGTTGAAGCAGTCTAGGCAGTGTGGGAGGTAGGTCCCAGTTCAATGGCAGGCAATTTTAAGATCCCCTCAGCCATCTACCATATTCTCTGCCAAGCAGCCTGAAGGGATGCCCTGATCCTGCCATTTAATCTATGTGAGGAAGAGCCAAGTGCTGGCCTGGTTGCCCAGTCCTTGGAGTCTTTGGCACCCTCATTCTGCATAATTCCCACATGCCCATGAACCCAGCAGAAGATAATCTCGACATCCAGCCAGCTCACAGCGACTGTGAACCAGGCGGTGGGGAGATTTGAATGCTCTAAGAGCACTCAACGGGCTTTGTGAATCCCTATAGATTACAATCTGGTCTCCAAACCAGGCATGATGCATTATCTCCCATACTGAGCAGTGTATTGCAACCAGCTCGGCCATGAAGACATGTAGTGCCTGGAGTAGCTAGGTGGAGAGGGCTTTTTTTTTTTCAAAAAATGAGGCATAAGATATCTCGGGCAGCACCAGGACTAGGTCCTTAGCCTTGCAAAATGAGATAGCTTGAATGGCCAGGATTTCCTTCTCTAAGAGATAAGCACCACATTACTATGAAGAAAAGGGGTGTGGCTTGCTGCAAGTGACACACTTGACATACACAATAGGGATTTAGTGTGCATGGCTTTGGAACAACTTACACAGACTTCAGGTAAACCTGACTTTGCATCTCAAATTGAGCAATTTGTATGGCTGAAGTGGTGGGAGTAATAGCACCTCAGCAGCAGTAGCATGAATGCCTGCTCACAGGAGCGAAGCCAACCAGCACCTACCGACTTAGGGAGCTTGTCACTGCTGAATGAAGAGAGTAGGGTGGGTCTCAAGACCCCTTCTTTTCTCAGCACAGGTTTCACCTTGATTGCTCTATGGTGAGCCAGCTCTAAGATGTCTTCCTTGGAAGAGTTCAGGAGTTGCATCATATAGACCATTACTTTCATGAATGAATGGTTATGATAGAATGTGGCATCTCATCCGCAGGCAAGCCATTAGGTGGCCCAGGGCATTAATCATAGCCACTTCAGAGGCTTCAGATACATTTTTTTATTTTTTAAAAATTTTATAGAGCCCATCTGGCAACTACCCACTTGGGAATAAGTCGCCGAAAAACACGACAGCCTAGAACTAGGCTACTTTAAAATAAAAATATGAAAACTTAACAATCAGAAAGCAATCTCCGGCAGCGGGGGGAGGTCCCCCTCACCCCGGTGCAGGAGAGTGCAACCTACAAACCAAACAATAACAAAAAAGAAAGGGGAGAAGCCCGGCCTCCCCCCAAAAGTCAACAAGTCCACAAGTCAATGTGCATGAATCTGTCCAGAGTACAAGGGACAGGCGGTAGCGACCCCGCCCATCCCGGTACCGGGACAGGTATCGTGCGCGAAGAGCGCTCCATCAAATAGCGATGCGTCACACGAGTGTGTCCGATTCGGAGACGACAGAAAGCAACCTGAAGCCGCAGCGGCATTGGGGGATAGGTCCATGGGAACAGTCGCGGCGCAATGGCACGCAACTTTAAGTTCCATTCGATCGTCTCCCATCTTCTTTGCCAAGCAGTCCGAAGAGATACCTGTATTCCTGCCATGTAGTCGGTGTGAGGAAGAGCAAAACCTGGTCTGGTCGCAGAGTCCTCGCGGACTCTTTGGCGCCCTCATTCCCCGCAATTCCTACATGTCCAGGAACCCAGAAGATAATCTCGACATCTGCCCGGCTCGCCAAAACCGTGGCGTCACGGATATCGCAAACCAGGGGATGGGGAGGTTCCAATGCCCCGAGAGCACACAGGGCGCTTTCTGAGTTGCTATAGATCACAATCCGGTCTCCAAACCGGGCACGTCGCGTAATCTCCCGTACCGAGTGGTGTATTGCCACCAGCTCGGCCGTGAAGACAGACGCAGCGCCTGGTAGAGCCCCGCTGACTTCAAACAGAGGGAATACGGCATGGAAGCCGACCCCCTCTTGGGACTTGGAGCCATCCGTATACACTGGCACGGTTCCAGCGTGACACGATGTGTGCTCCAAAAAGGTCGAACGCAGCAATACTCCCGGCGCAGTACAAGCTTTGGGAGCAGAGGCGTGGCGACAAATAGCCAAATGTGGTACCCTCCAGGGTGGCGTCCTGGGCAGAACCAGGGGCGCCACCGAGAGCGATATCTACCTCTCGAAGGAGTTTCCTGGCTCTAAACCCAAAGGGCTTAGGGTATGACTGGCGTCTCTCGGCGGCATAGGCACCATCGAGATCAGCTGCGGATGCAGTGAGAGCTGTTGGCGACTGAGGGAGACGCCGGGCTCGCGTGTACAGGCGAGCGATGCACTGCACGCGGCGCAGAGCGAGTGGTATCTCCCCAGCATCGACCAACAGGCTCTCAATGGGGGAAGTGCGGAAGGCACCGGTCGCAAGGCGAAGGCCGGTGTGGTGGATCGAATCCACCTTCCGCAATAAACGCTCGGCTGCGGATGCATAAAACTCGCATCCGTAGTCGAGCTTCGAGCGAACAAAGGATCGATGAAAAAGTAAGGCAGTAGCCCTATCAGCGCCCCAAGCGCTGAACGTCACGAAACGGAGAATGTCCATGGCGCGGGTACAAGAGACCCTAAGGCTGCGAATATGAGCCTCCCAGGTGAAGTGTCGGTCGAATACAAGACCAAGGAAACGGTGCGACTCAACCACATCCAGGCGCACCCCATTAAGAAACAAATCTGGGTCGGGGTGAAGCCGTGGATGGCGGCAGAAGTGCACCACCTTAGTCTTGGCCAAAGAAAACCGAAACCTGTGCGCTTCGGCATAGCGAGAGACGCGGTTCAATGCCTGTTGGAGTCGGCGCTCCAGAGTTGGCATCTGGGCCGCGCCAAAAGAGATTGAAAGGTCGTCCACGTAGAGCGTAGCGAGAACATCTTCCGGCAGCACCGAGGTGATGCCGTTGATGCTCAGGGCAAAGAGTGTGACACTGAGGACACTTCCCTGCGGGACACCCTCTTCCTGCTCCTTTGGGCCGGAGAGGGCTCCCCCCACCCGTACGCGGAATCGACGATCTAGCAAAAATTCAGATATAAACATTGGGAGGCGTCTCCTCGCCCCCATCGTGTCGAGAGTCTCCATGATACCTTATCGCCATGCGGTATCATAGGCATTCTCCAGATCGAAAAAGACCGTGGCGTAGTGCTGTCTACGAAGGAAAGCCTCGCGGACGGCATTTTCCAGTCGGAGCAGAGCATCCGACGTGGAGTGGAACTTACGGAAGCCGCACTGTGCGGAAGACAGATGGCCTCCGCTGTCTAGGAAAAAGGCTAATCTAACATTTACCAATTTCTCCATCAACTTGCACACGCAAGATGTTAGAGAGATTGGGCGGAAACCGGTCGGAGTAGAGTGATCTCTCCCCGGTTTGCGAAAGGCGAGCACAGTAGCGATTCGCCAGGAGTCTGGGAGAAGACCTTCCACCCAGATCCTGTTGAACAGATCTAACAGAAAGGCCATGCCTCGCTCACCCAGATGTCGAAGCATGGCGTACGGGCCATCGTTCGGACCATGGGCGGTGTCCGCGCACGAAGCGAGAGCGGAACGCAACTCACTCACAGTAAACTTATCGTTGAAGGGTTCTCCGCCTCTGTAGGTAAAGTCCAGCCGGCGGCCTTCCGCGACATCACGACGTGCATTGAATGCTGGCGGAGCAGCATCACGGCTAGAGAATGCAGAAAAAGCGGTCGCGAAGGATTCCGCCACGGACGCGGGGTCCGAGATTGCGGTCCCATTCTCCTGGAGGACGGGAGGGGGGGTCCTGCGAGAACTTGCCCCGAATCCTTTTGACTCGCTTCCACACCTCAGCTAATGGGGTCTTCCCGTTAAGTGAAGACACGTATGCCCGCCAAGAAGAGCGGCGGGCGTGCTTCGAAATATACCGGAACCTAGCCCTAGCCCAACGAAATTCAGCGACAGTGAAATCGTTCGGGCGGCGCTTATAGCGCATGTAGGCATAACGCTTCTGTTTGAGGGCCGTCTCACACTCGGCTGACCACCATGGGAGTGGTCGGCGTGCAAAACGGCCAGACGTCCTAGGAATAGTAGTCAGGCCCACGGCGATGAGGTTGCCGGAGAAGAACTCAACGGCCTCATCTACCGACCTAAACTC
The DNA here is from genome assembly GCA_963969495.1 of Ceratothoa steindachneri. Taxonomy (NCBI): domain Eukaryota; kingdom Metazoa; phylum Arthropoda; class Malacostraca; order Isopoda; family Cymothoidae; genus Ceratothoa; species Ceratothoa steindachneri. The sequence continues at coordinate 84,785,019 of OZ018324.1, forward strand.
CTCGACTGAGATAGAGAATTCAGTCATTTCCTGAAATACAGGCCACCGCGCCCGCGCCAAGCACCACCGAGGTGGTCTCTCAGGCGGCAGTTGCCCTGAAAATTATATTTGAATGGGAAAGTGATCACTACCATGGAGGTCATCGACCACCCCCCAATCAAAATCAGGCTGTGCATCCAAAGAGTACAAAGATAGGTCAAGGCAAGAAAATGAAGCGGTTCTCGGACAGTGATGCGTAAGCTCATCCATGTTTAGGACACCCATCTCAAGCTCTTCGATCAGATCGGCAAGGAATTGTCCCATGGGATTTATGGAGTAATCTCCCCAGAGAGGATGCCTGCCGTTCAGATCTCCAAGCAAGAGATAGGGCCTCGGCAACCGTGCCACGACGCGGTGGAAGTCCCCCGCGTCGAAGTCAGCTGACGGTGGAATGTACGCAAAAATGATAGTATACCTCCTATCCAGGTGCAGCTGCACAGCCACTGCCTGAAAGGAGGTATCTAAAGAGAAAGGAAGAACGGAGACATCATGCCGGGTGTAAACCGCGCGTCCCCCAGCCCGGCCATCCCGCGGTGGTGGGGTCGCAAGACCCTTATACCCCGGGGGGGCAGGCAGGGGGCACGCGCCTAGCATGGTCTCCTGCAAAAATATAGCTAACGGGGAACGGGACGAGACGAGCCTCCGCAGCTCCTCCCAGTTGGCCCGGAGTCCACGGCAATTCCATTGAAGGAATATGCCCTCCAGGCCTAGCTCGGAGGAGACACGGGGGCCCTCCTTGAATTGAAGACCCTCATGGGAATGGCCGTATGCTTCCCGGGGGCAGAACCCTGGGCACTGTTGGCCGGACAAAGCGCTGTCGCCTTCGAGGACTTATTGGTGGAGGTTGGGCTCGCCATGCAAGTCTTTTCCTCCCTCCGCCTCAAAACCTTAGGCGGGCGTTGCGGCTTCGGAGGCGGGGGACCCTCTTTTCGAGGAACCGTCTCCAAGCCACTCGCTCCACCTCGGGTTGTGGGCAAAGGAGCCGAAGCTCCTGCTTCAGATACATTATGCCAGAAGGTTCCTGTCTGAGAAATGGGTCACCTACAGTTCTCTACTAATCAAGATGGCTAATCCTCTCGCCTATGATGTATTGTGTTGCCCTTGGCAAATATGCTGCCATGTGTGGAGTGAATAACCACAAAGCATTTGAAGCAAGCAGGCTAAAAAATCAGGCATTTTCTCAATGAGGTGCCCCAATGTAATCAAGGCTAAGCTTGATGTACCCAAGGGCACCTCAAGGCCGGATGTGGCAATCTTCACCAGTTGGGTTTGCCGAAGCAGCAGTGGACCCATCCATCACCAGCTTCTAAAAAAATGAGGTCTTGGCTGACAAAAGGGCACCAGCAGGGAAGGTCCCTCCTCACCTAGAGTCTTTTGGGACCCTGAGCCATCTGAGGAGAAGCTTGCACACAGGGAGAGTCATGTTGTGTGTTCGGCACCAAACCCAGGTCTGATCTAATGGAAGATACTACTATCTGGGACTGGGTCACCTCCAGGACCATGTTTATCAGAGGGATGTGGGGGGGGGGGGCATGTGGCCATCCAGATGCACCCTACTTTCCCTTGGCCCCCTAAGGGGATGGACCGCTGTGAGTGGTCAATTATGGGCAGCCTGCCTGATCTCTTTGTAGTATCCTGTGAAAGTAAAGGAGGGAGTGTCGCTGGCAGATAGACGGAGTCACTCAAGGGCACCACCAAAGAAGGGAGTGAGGGGGAAACCCTCACACCCATATGCCTAGGAGAGGAGTAAGCACCTCCTCTCAGGTACAAGAGGGTTGGAGGGGCCTCTGAGAAAGCACCTATTCAGAGTAGAGGTACCCGAGATGGGCAAAGGGGAAGCCCCTTTGCACCATGCCCATAGGAGAAGTGAGCCCTTCTATTAGCTGAAGGGGTGTCTCGTGTTCTCATCCTCCCTGACACTTTAGGGAGGTCAAGGCTGCAATTGGAGGTGGGTGTCCATAGGATTACCACTATTCTTTTCAATTGTCACCATAATTGAGAAAAAGGAGAAAACATGATAAATAGATACTATGAGCTGCAAATGACTTGTGAGGTTAATAAAAGAAATGCCTCCATATGATCAGAACATTCCACAGTGTGATTATCTACATATACTCATTCCACGGGTCGAGCATTGATGGGCCTTGCAAGCCTGGCCCAGCATTCAAGCAAAATTGACCTCATACCCACCTTATATGTGTACTAGAAGAAGGTGATCAAAGATGACAGTTCAGCACATGCCATACCTAATACTTGCCCTAACCACCTGTCTTTTGGCTCTCACAGCAGGTAGGGAGTAAGGACCTCACAATATACACCCACTCAACTAAGGCTCACAGGAGGATGAAAGTATACCATGCAAACAGAACTTCAGTGGATAGAAGAGCAAGTTTGTAAGGGGGTAGGTGGGTATGTAATAGAGAAGGCAAAATAGATGGATCCACTAACAAGTAGGGCGGATGATCACCTATCATCAGCATACCCTGGTGCTAGGAGATACCAGGATGGCATACAGTGCATCAAGGCACCATGGATACCAGACCAATTTATTTTTCCAAGTGGGAACAGTCCTCCAGGTGCAGAGCGCTGGTAGAATAGGTTGAGGGGATAGCTGTAATAATAAAAATTCTACTAAATGATAAAATAATACTACAAAATACTAATATATAATAACTAATGAATAATAATACTAAATAATATTAATAAATGATAAGAATAACAATAATAATGAAAAGGTAATGTAGTGCTGAGAGCAGGTGAGGGGAAAGTGCACCAAAAGTTTTCCAAGCCCCAACAGAGTAGTGTTTACATGGCTTCCTAAATTTTCACCCGAGCAGGGAGGATGTGCAACTCCTCCAGAGGCTGGCTTAATCACTGAACAAGACAAGAGGCTCATGTAGTTGATCACAATTTGAAAGAAAGAGAAAGTGAGGAAAGAAGGGGAAGAGAAAGGGGGGAAAGAAAAGAAAAAGTTAATGCTTACCCATGAAAATAGCGATCTGCAGCAGATCCTTGGGAATCTTTTTTATCCATAGCCTCTATTGATCCCATACCACGATACTTTTTAAGACGAACTCCATTGCTAAAGAAGTATTCCCCGGGGGCTTCAGTTGTTCCAGCCAACAATGAACCCATCATAACTGCTCAGACAAGAAAGTTGCAATTATATTAAGGTTAAAATTTATCTATGAAGCTACTTTAGGTTGCTAAATTACTCCATAAATAAAACAAGTATATTTTCAATATGCATACCTGTTGATGCTCCAAGTGCTAAAGCTTTGATAATATGACCCACTGACTGAATACCTCCATCAGCAATAACAGGAACCCCAAATCTTCTGGCATATTCAGAAACCTAGTTTAAAATTACATCCAATTGGTAGAGATGTGAAATAACTTTCCATTTTCATAATGAATAATGTTAAAACATCACTAAATGAAAGAATTAATCATATTTAAGTAGCAAAATGACTTATGTAACCCAAATTAAGTGAACTGGTAAAAACAAAAAAGGATTTTAGTATGATCGTGAGTTATATCAAAGAAGCCTACTCTCTCTTCTTGCTATGTGTGAAATAATTAATCCAAGCTGTTTATTTTAATCTAATTAATGCCAATACTTTGTCACCTTACAGGATCTCTTCAGTCAGACCTGGCAGGGTGGCAGGAATGACACCATGGCACATCGTCTTTCCCAGAGGACTAAGACAAGTTCTAATTAAATAAGTTCAGACATGGATATTGTTATAAAGATTTCAGTACCCCTATTTGGTAGCAACCTACAAGGGCATAGTAGCTGAAAAGCAATTGTACAAGTATTTTTTTTTAAATCCCTCTGATAATAAAAAACAAAAAACCAACCAGCAATATACAATTACACATCCCTGCCTACCTCCAGAATCAAGGGGCCAGCAATAATTTAAAAAATTAAAATTTTATGGAGGCAGCTCATCACAAGCACAGGCAGCAGCAACCCTGTCTGTCATAGGTAGCACTCATAGTTTAACCAGACTACAACAAAACCCTAAAATGATTTACTGTCTGAAGCAGAAGATAAATTTTACAGAGTTTCAGGGGACTACTACAACCAAGGTTGCTTTGTGGCATGAGTGCATCTGATTTGAAGCTACAACAAAATTACTAGTCTGAGCATTGAGGGATACATCAATGGGAGTAGTTCCAGCATGATTCCATGAAGCTTCCTATCCTATTCCTGGCCAGGCTGTGAGGATAGCCAGGCCCTGAAATCAATGATCTCATTCTCAGAGAGCCCCAGCAGAAGATACTCAACATTCCACTGATGTGCAACAGATTCGATGAACAAAAGGAAGCAGAGATTCCAATAGCTGGTGTTAAAATGCTGTTGAGTCACTATGGATTACAAAACAGCCTTTAAAATGTGCACACACTACTCAAACTTGTATACCAAGTGGTATATAGGCAGCATCAAGCTCACCTGCGCATGAAATGAGAGCCAATAGCAATAGGGCAGGGGGCAATGTATTCATGCATCTTTTGAGATATGCCTAAGTTGCCAAAAAGACCAATGTGATGGATCAGGTCCACCTTCTACAATAAATGCAAGGATTTGAAGTAGTGGTCTCTTCAGTTTGTGAAAAACAAACTTGGTAGCCATTTACTACGAAGCTGTGAAGATACCCTCCAACAATATCCTGTTAAAGATGAAAAGCCATGCCTAGGTCACTTTGGTGTTTAAGCATAGTTTATATGATATTATCTTAAGCAGGGGCAGTATATGAGCAAGTGAGTGGAATATAACTAGGTCAATGAAAACAGGTCATTGAAGGGTTCTTTGCTGTGGTTAGTGGTGAATAAGTGACTACCCTTTTCCTAGCCATTATCTCAAAAGTTTCAATGATGATGCCTGCACAATGTGTAAGCAAGGAAGAAAGGCATTCCAAAACTGAACTGGAGCCTCACCAGACTGGAAATGAAAGAAACCTTTACCAATGCAACACAGCAGATTGGGTTCCATGAGATCCTAGCCAACTATCAAGACCTTTCATTTTCCTTCCTGGCTTTCTTTCAGAGTGAGAATGATCAAACCATCCTCTCTCTCCTCTAATGTAAGACATAATTCAACTCCAGTCCCCTGACCTATGTGTGCCATACATAGCTAAACAACAGACAAAAGTCAGGGTTCCATAGTGAAAACACTTGATACACCTGTGCTGCTCTGACCTCCCCAGTTAGAACAAAACAGCATAAATTGGACATGCAACATATGCTGAGGACTCCCAATACCTTATAAACCCCTACATACCCATCACTGCCACAAGATTACCCCTAAACTACATGCTGTGTCAAACTGGTCACACAACTTTGCAACCTTTTTACCTGCAGCAACTTCAATTTACACCATATATCCAACAGCAGACGGAAGATATAACAACAACTACACTAAACAGCACATCCTACTTACTTTCCAGCCCCCCCCCCCTCTCTTCTGGGAAGTGGGTCCCCACTCCCTGGGTAGGTCCAGATGGTCCTAAGCGAAGAGCTTTGTGTAAGGCATCTGCTTGTGTAGGGTTTGATTGTATCCTGAGCATGTTGGTGTTGGGGCAAGGTTTATTCTGTGTTTGTATTGAGTTAAAATAGGATTACTTGATGTGTTCTATGTAGTGATTTTTCTGATTGGTTTATTAATGGGGGGTGGGCTCATTTAGTATGTTGTTTGGTGATGTGTGTTCAAGTATCTTTGTAAGAAGCTAATGTGTATTGTTTGATGAAGGTAGAATGTGGTAGTGGGGAAAGGAGGTTATAGTTGTGTTTGAAGACAATGGCCATCATAGTGTTGATTTTCCCCCCCAAAATTTTAAATCGTATTAAGAACAATAAATACTTACATGATCTGATTCACTAGAACCATCATCCACATTAAAGAAGAATGGTCAACTCAAATGCAATGTCTCTCTTGCCTAATATATGGTCACCATGCCAAATATTGCAAACTATAGACCCAAAACTGTTCTGCAGGTCACAAGTGACACTGAAAAATGCTGCAATTATGGTAAATCCAATCACATCTTCAGCGTAATTTGGAACATGAGTATAATCAAGAGGGCAGAGTCTGAATTATCTGTGTTGGCATCCAGAAATGGGAGCAAATAAAGATAAACCATCCGTACCAAAAAAAGATGGCTTATCTTTACTATTTAAAAGATTATCTTCAAACAGCGAAATACAACATTTTGAGGTTACTTATTTTTAAGCATAAGTTCAGTATTACAAGTTGATTCAGACAGACAGTTCACTTGTTATCTATCCTCTGTCAAAAAACAGACAATCAAATCCCTTATAGACTGCCGCAAGTGGTATTCACATGCAAGCAATAGAAAGTTACTGGATAAGCATAAGGTGAAGGTTAAAAAAATGGTCAGCTGCAAACGTTATTTTCTCTATTCATATTAACAAGAGTTCAGGTGGTATGAATGAAACACGGGAAATTTATTCATAACTTTTTGTGAATAAATTGATAGTCAGTACCTTTTTAATGTGGGGGTGGTGGTGGCGGCAAACCCATCCCCAGCCTGACATCCCCATCCCCAGTGTCTCTCCCAGATCCACCGGGCCCAAGTCTGTGTGTATCTGTGGGCAGTTGAAGAGATGTGTGGTGTTGTGTATCTGTGTTGGGCATTTGGGGATGTTTGGTATTGTATGGGTGGTTCTGAGTTGTGTATGGTTGGAGGTGGTGCAATTAATATTTTGTTGTGAGCCAATCTGGCGACTGCGCACTTGGGCAAAAGTCGCCGGAAACACAACAGCCTAGAACTAGGCTACTTTAAAATAAGAATATGAAAACAATGATAAAAATGGGAAAAATGTAACAATTAGGAAGCAGACTCCGGCGTCGGGGGGAAGTCCACCTCACCCCGGTGCAGAAGCGTGCAACCTAGAAAGAAAACAATAACAAAAAAAATAGAACCTACTTAAATAAAGGGGAGAAGCCCGGCCTCCACCCAAAAGTCAACAAGTCCATAATTCAATGTGCACAAACTTGTCCCGAGTACAAGGGACAGGCGGTAGCGACCCCGCGCATCCCGGTACTGGCACAGGTATCGCGTGCGAAGATCCCCCAGACTAGAACATTAAACAAGAATGTGCTGAACAGTCTGGGGGATGACGCAGTCGTCACAATAGGGCACTGGGAGCACTCCATCAGATAGCGATGCATCACACGAGTGTGCCCGATTCGGAGACAACAGAAAACAACCTGAAACCATCGCGGCATTGGAGGACAGGTCCATGGGAACAGTCGAAGCGCAATGGCACGCAACTTTAAGTTCCATTCGATCGTATCCCATCTTCTTTGCTAAGCAGTCCGAAGAGCTGCCCGTATTCCTGCCATGTAGTATGTGTGAGGAAGAGAGAAACGCTGGTCTGGATGCAGAGTCCTTGCAGACTCTTTGGCACGCTCATTGCTCAAAATTCCTACATGTTCAGGAACCCAGCAGAAGATAATCTCGACATCTGCCCGGCTCGCCAAAACCGCAGCGTCATGGATATCACGAACCAGGGGATGTGGAGATTTCAATGCCCTGAGAGCACTCAGGGCGCTTTCTGAGTCGCTATAGATCACAATCCAGTCTCCGAACTGGGCACGTCGCGTAATCTCCCGTACCGAGTGGTGTATTGCCACCAGTCGGCCGTGAAGACAGACGCAGCGCCTCGCACAGCCCCGCTGACTTCAAACAGTGGGGAAACGGCGTGGAAGCCGACCCCCCTCTTGGGACTTGGAGCCATCCTTATACACTGGCATGGTTCCAGCGTGACACGAGGTGTGCTCCAAAAAGGTCGAACGCAATACTCTGGGCACTGTATAAGCTTTAGGAGCAGAGGCGTGGTGACAAATAGCCAAATGTGGTACCCTCCAGGGTGACATCCTGGGCAGAACCAGGGGCGCCACCAGCCCGAGAGCTATACATAGCTCTCAAAGGAGTTTCCTGGCCCTAAACCCAAAGGGCTTAGGGTATGACTGGCATCGCTCGGCGGCCTAGACCCCATCGAGATAAACTGCAGATGCAGTGAGAGCTGTTGGCGACTGAGGGAGGCGCCGGGCTCGCGCGTACAGTCGAGTGATACACTGCACGCGGCGCAGAGCGAGTGGCATCTCCCCAGCATCGACCAACAGGCTCTCAATGGGGGAACTGCGTAAGGCACCGGTCGCAGGGCGAAGGCCGGTGTGATGGATCGAGTCCACCTTCCGCAATAAATGCTCAGCTGCGGATGCATAAAACTCGCATTTGTAGTCGAGACAACTGTTTTCTGTTTAACAACTCCATCTATCAACAAGTTGATGGTGTTGGAATGGGTTCCCCCATGGGTCCTCTTCTTGCTGACATTTTTATGTCCAACTTCGAAGAAGTTGCTTTGCGAGAATGCCCTCCTGATTTAAAACCGATATTTTACCGTCGTTTTGTTGACGATACGGTTCTAATATTTAAAACAGAACAACAGTCTCTTTCATTCTTTGAATATTTGAATCATCGCGATTCAAATATAAAATTCACAATTGATAAAGAAAAAGATGGAAAATTACCATTTGGGGATTTTCTCATATCACTTCACCACTTCCGTCTATCGTAAATCCTCCTTTTCTGGTCTCGGCATGAACTTTTACAGTTTTTGTGATATTTCTTATAAGATCAACAACATCAAAACCCTCCTTCACTGTGGCTTTCAGCTTTCATCTGATTATTTTCTTGTTCATTCTGAATTCAGTTTTCTCATGGGTTATTTTCAAAGGAATTGTTTCCAGCCCTCACTTGTACAAAAATGTATCCGTCAATTCTTTGATAAAATATACCATCCTCCACAAGAAATTTCCTCTGTCCCCAAGGATGTCCGCTATTGTCTTCTCCCTGATATTGGCCCACTCAACCTACCCTTACGCCGAAAACTTAATAAGCTTTTGGAAAGTTTTTACACGCATACCAACTTCAAAATAGTTTTCCTTAACAACTTTCATATTGGAAAATTTTTCAGAACTAAAGACAGAATCCCACCTGAAATAAGCTGTTCAGTTGTCTATAAATTCATTTGCCCCAGGTGCCACCAGGAAATCTACATTGGCAGCACTGTTCGCTCACTTAGGGCTAGGGTCTGTTCTCATCTTGGTATTAGCTCTCGCACTGGCTCCACCTTGACCAATAAAGAAACTT